>JBAMHW010000023.1:15361984-15419877 GCA_037177495.1 Rhadinocentrus ornatus
TGCACACATACACTGTTATATACATACATACACTGTTGCTCTGTCAAGTGAAGTTGAACGTGCATGTGGGGCATGCTGGTGTTAAACCAAAATCTGGGACCCATTAGAATCTGTGTCCACAGGGAGGGTGATAGCATACGTTTCTTTGCATGTACGTCTTAGAAGATGAGTGAAGTCTTAAAAACTTGTATTTAAGTCCAAGTTCATTATAGTGCAGGTACACTTTCTGATGGCTAACAGTAATTAGGACCTAGATCCCACCTGAACTCTTCTAACATAACATCCAATATTGTGGACAGCTGAGAGAGAATCAGAGGGGCTTCATAACAGCAGCAGGACAAGCCCAAATAAGCAACTACACTCAGAAAAAAACAAGCCCAAAAATCTGTAACTGACAATATTTGCAAGAGACTTAACTGAAAATAAGCTTAAAGTCGTTTGCTCAAGAAAAAAACAAACAAACAAAAAAACATTGTCCTTTGACTGACTGCTCAAAAAGCCCACAACTTCAATTTCACTCCCACATGGCTGGCATTGCTGCATAGAATTATTGGAGAGGAATAGAGCGGAATGGACTGCTTATATCGGAGTGCTTATATCAGTTTTTTAATGCAGGCCCATATATTCCAATACCACCGGCGTTTTTTTTTTTGTTTTTTTTTTTGGCTGATATCAGACCTATTTTCAATATCTATATCAAACACCCCTAATTATTATAGACTCATTATATGCAAAATGAGACATTTCAAGCATTTATTTGCTGTAATGTTGATGATTATGGCTTAAGCTTAAGAACACCCAAAATTCTAAATCTCAGAAAATTAGAATAGTGTGAAAAGGCCAATGTTGTCGCCTCTAAGTGCCACACTAATCAGCTAATTAAATTAAATCACCTGCAAAGGACTGCTGAGTATTTAAATGGTCTCTTAGTCTATTTCAGTAAATTCACAATCATGGGGAAGGTTTCTGACCTGACAGTTGTGCTGAAAACCATCATTGACACCCTCCACAAGGAAGGAAAGTCTCAAAAGGTAATTGCAAAAGAAGTTGGATACTCTCAAAATGCTGTATCCAAGCATATCAATAAAAAGTTAAGTGGAAGGGAGAAGTGTGGAAGAAAAAGGTGCAAAACCAGCTGGGATGACCACAGCCTGGAGAGGATAGTCAGGAAAAGGCCATTCAAAAGTGTGGAGGAGCTTCACAAGGAGTGGACTGAGGCTGGAGTTGGTGCTTTGAGAGCTACCACACACAGAGGGACTCTGGACATGGGCTTCAAATGTCGTATTCCTCTTGTCAAGCAGCTCCTGAACAAAACATTAAAAGTGTTTCACCTGGTGAAGAAAAATGAACTGGTCTGTTGAGCAGTGGTCCAAAGTGCTCTTTTCTGATGAGAGCAAAATTTGCATCTCATTTGGAAATCAAGGTCTCAGAGTCTGGAGGAACAATGCACAAACCAAGACCCTTAAGGTGCAGCGCGAAGTTTCCACATTCTGTGTTGATTTGGGGAGCCATGTCATCCGCCGGTGTTGGTCCACTCTGCTTTATTAGGTCCAGAGTCAAAGCAGGAGATTTTAGAGTACTTCATGCTTCCTTCAGCAAAAAAAGCTACTCTTCAGATGGTCAACATTTATGTATTCAAAGCCTCCTTTAAAAAAACATTAATTTCATGTAATATTCAAATTTTCGGAGATTATGATTTTGGAGTTCATAAGCTAAAGTCATAATCATCAAAATGATAACAAATGCTTGAAATATCTCACTTTGCATGCAATGAGTCTATATAATATATTAGTTTACCTTTTTAAGTTGAATAACTGAAATAACTTAAGTTTTGCACAATATTCCATTTTTTTTTCCATCTGTATTCAATCATTTGTTTGGTTAAAATGTTATCTCCTATTGGAACAACTACATTACATGTACTGTTTGTTATCATTTGTTGCAGCTGAAGTGCTGCTAAGGAAGTTACTCTTCTGATAAAACACCAAGCTGCTCAGAGTTTTCTGTGCAACTGAGAGATGGAGCAACATTGTTAGATGACTAAGAATTAAGCCGTGTCTTATCATACTCCAAATAATTTCATAACATCACATTTTCAAAATGGAATGCACATATTTACTTAGGAATGTTTAAACAAACTGCAGGATTATTATATAAATTCAGAAATAAATGCCACACCGTATGCAAACAAAGCATTACATAAAGCTACTGGATATTTGTTTTTTGCTAAGGCTGCCAGTAATAACTGGTATTAATAACAATTAAAGAGATGCTATAACTACTATGCAAACACAAAGCTGGAGTTTCTAGTGTTACAAAGGTCAATCTGTACAGATGATCATACTTTCTTAAGCTGAGTACACACAACCTGTCTCAGAAATGATGTTCAGAGTTTTAAGAGCATCAGGAGTAAAATAAAAAAAGAGACATGACAATGGAGTTAACCATTTTGGTGACAGTAAGGATCCTGATTTAAAACTACAATGACTCCACTTAGCTCCAAATTCTGCTTAGTAGTAGAGGCCCAAAGCCATATTATGTACTAGAAAAGACTCAAGGCTGTTTCTACCTTCTGAATCTCCTCAGGGGTGAGTGTGGAAATATTGAGGATCTGCTGAGCCTCCTGTAGGCTCATTCCAGTGATGCTGGAAGCTGCAGCTGACTGCTGCCCAGTACGGCTTCTAGCCCGCGCCGCTGCTTGACTTGCTGTGTGGGGGGAAAATACAGCGCACGCACACAAAACAGACATCCTTAGGTAATATGATGCCAACACCGTGGTATTATCCTGATCTCAATACAAGTTATAATTGTAAATATTTAAATCAAGTTCATAGGAAAAGAAAAAGTCAAACTTGTCAGATAAAAAAAGAAAACTTAAACCAGAAAAACTTTTTATTACAGATGAACTGATCACTTGAGAAAAAGTTTTTGCTTTTTGTTTTGTCGTAAGCCATACCTGCATATTCTTGTTGTAAAGCACGTGCAAATGCTCGCCCTACCACCTGAACTCCCATCACTACGATCTGTGCAAGATATTTAGCCTGAAAGGAATTAAAAACACATACAGAGTTAATATAAGAAAGCACCAACAGGACAGGGGTGATGTTTTGGGGTCAGTATCTTGGCAGGTGACATATCACGCTGTAAGTTAAATCAGAATAAGACAGATGACGCAAGACATGGAAGCAGCTCCAAATACCTTATCTAAATTAATTATACGGTTTTCCTTTTGGTTTGATTCTCAATTCGCATCCTGAGATATCAGTTCCTGTATTAATCAAATTAACGTAAGAAGCAGTTATCTTATGTAACACTGCTAGAAAAACAAGCGGTGACCTAAGGAAAGATCTTCAGCTTACGCTAATAACAGCAGTGCTGTGACTTCAAAAAAAAAAAAGCACAACTAAACAATCAAGTCTTACCATTTTGTAATGTTATACAGCTTCCGCTGAAGGTGTGCGGCTTCTATTTTCACACATGCACACTGAAGGTTACTAAACGGTCAAAGTTCAAGGAAGCAAAGAAAACGAAGATATTTAGCCTCACTTGAACGTGGTTTTAAGCACTGACACCAGCTGGCGAGGAGGTCTAACTGCAGAGTCTTTCCTACTATGCACACGCTAGACAGATACATAGATAACTGCCGAGAGAACCCACGCATACACGGTGAGAACATGCAAACTCCACACAAAAAGCCTGAAGGCAAAGAGCATAACTTAACTCATAAGGACAGTTTGACTCCGACTTAAAAAAAACAACCCATTAATTTAACCTATGCTATGAAGAAATGTTATAAAAAACAACAGATCTCTCTCTCTCTCTATATATATATATATATATGTATGTATGTATATATATATATATATTTCTGTGCCTCTGATACAATAGTTCCTAATGTAAAATGGTGCAGATTAAAAGAAATCCCAGCAATTCACTGACTTTGTTTCAAACGCTGTTTTGTTGCCTGTATTTCCTATGGTAAGGTAATAACACAAGCACAAGTAACATTGAATTTAAAAGGTGTTTATTGCAAGACTATATTGAGAAAAAGTCCACCATTACAACAGTGAAACAAAGAAAACAACACTACCATACTCATTGTATAAAAAGAAGGTTCTTATTAAAACAATCCAAGTAAGTTCATTTGATTCAAATACAAGATAACATGGCCACTGAGAATCACAAGAAAAGAGTATACAAAAAACAAAACAAAACCCTGATAACACCCAATGTACTTGTGTTCAACATGACATGCACAACCATTCATGACAAAATCAGCCATTTCATCTCTTTTCACTGGAGGGTGTAGGTAAATTCTGATGAATCAAACCTGGATTACTGATAATAATGCTGTAGCCCTGAGCAGAGACTACACAATGGCTGTTAATGGCTTCATTGTAATTTCTTAATACTGTACTGTTGTCTCGTTAACACCATGATTACTCACTAGCAGTTAAAATTAGATTAAAAAAATTAGCATATTTTATTAGGAATATCCCCAAAATCACCAGGACACAACTGGTTATGAACTTCCCAGCAAACCAAAAGGAACAATCATCTCAAAGTATAAAAATCCTGATCCATTATTTAATATTTTGAGAGAAACTTGTGATTAAAAAGTGAGCTGGTTATGTATCTGAAACTAGAAGTTTTATTGCCGTGACTGAGTGCAGTTTTATTCTCCTAAAACTAACTACAACTAGAACTGTTAACTACCAGAGATATTGTAGAAATATTCCTGATTTATATAATCAGCTTTGTTGTAAGAGCTGATAAGTTCGTTTGTCAAGTGAATATTTAGATTATCCTACTTTTATATGACATGTAAGAGATACAATTTTATGTTAAAATGAATAGAAACTAGATGTGAGGTTTGATTTTTTTTAACTTAGTAGATACAATACTTGATCCAGCAGGTGTAAAACAAGGTCATTATGAATTTTTTTTTAAACAGGGTTCTTTTATTTATTTTTAACCCAAACATTTTGGGCTTTCACACTGTGCAATATTTTTGTATTCAGTAGGCTGTAATGTTCGCTGATGAAGCTCAGAGCATGCTTGTTCTCTCTACTCAGCTGTTGGCACCATGACGGAATAAAAAAGCAGACATCTTCTTTAATCATCCTAAATCACAAAGAAATCAAAGTTAAAACAACAACAATAAATAAATAAATAACACCACAGAAAACTGAAGTTTACCCATGGTCCCTAATTTCCTTTCTGTTTGGTACTGATGACAAGCTTTCTACATTAATAACAAATATAAGAAATTGGTCACAAATATATCTAAGTTCCTACAAATAAAAAATGCAACAAGAGAATGAAAACACAGAATGAAACTCAAATATTGTACAGATATACAACAAATAAAAAATACAAAGATAATGAAGATTGCATAAAACTTGCTCCACCCTCACTAGTCTAACATCACTTTTTGGTTATTAAAATCTAAACATTTTTATACTTACCCATTCATCTTCATCAACCCCCTGGAAGGACTCCTGTGGCAGCGGGTCATCCATGTTCCCCAGCTTGGCTACCATGGCACTCAGCAGCTGCATTATGCAGACACAAAGTAAGGGTTGCATATCAGTCAAAGAATTTTTTTTTTTTAGGTACTATTGCATGTGCACAATAATTTTAACTTAATCTATCTAATTTATCTGAAGCAGATAAACCGAAGAGATGCACTGTAGAAGTATTAGAAAGAAGAGGTATCTCAATATTTTCTTACCTCCTCTTTTTTCTGTTCATCAGTTTTTTCCTCCAGGTAAACCGACGAGGGCAGGTATTTTCTTACTGGAGCCTCTTTGGGGGCCTCACTTACTGTGAAGTAACACACACACACACACAAATGTTCTGCATTAAGGAAAACAACATACCAGAACCTGTCCAGTGCAGACATGCAGACTGCAGAGAAAGCATTGTGATCTAGATTGAGAGCTCTGTTAGATAGGGGCACATGGTACATGTTGAAGTCTGAACCTGGTGTCATGTCTTTAGGCTTCAGGCTGATCTTTTTGTGATGGCCGTTAGAGCCGGAGAGCCAGGCAGAGGCAGTCAGTGCAGATTCCCACCACACTGCTGTGTCTGGGTACACATCATCCTGGAAAAACTCTTTCTGGAAACACAAATTGGATATACAGAGAGAGTTATGCATTCTGTTAATCAAGAATATCCACCAGGAAGAATGACAAGCAGTGTTCACATTCAACCACAGGGGGGTGTAGTTGGCTTACTTTGACCCGTGGCACTCTAAAAGCCACCGGCTCTATGGTTGTCTTGGAGAGCATCAACCCCACAGCTATCTCTACATCTCGTACGTTGCACTCAGTTTTCGGCAGAAAGGTCAATCCCTGTAGACAATAAGCCAAGTTAGTTGTTATCTAATTTTTAAAAAATTAAAAGCTTCAAGCTCATAAATAAACGATCTCCAATACTTATACCTGCACCAAAGCACATTAAAGTCTATTAAGATAAATTAATATAAGGAGGAAGGAATCAGTCTGGTACCTTATGAGGCTCGGGGGAGTTAAAACTGCTGCATTCAATGAAGTATGGATCTTCAGGGACTAGCTCATAAATGTGCACTCTGGTATCACCCTGAAGACAAAAAGAATCTCACACAGTTTATAATAAATTACTGTTTTGTGAAACTTGTGCAACAACTGTGGTGCATCTCACAACCAGAACATATATAATCTTATATACTTACTTTTCCAGTTAGAATGACAATGCTGGTGTCAGGGTCATAGAAAGGGATAAGTGTTGAGGGGGAGACGTTCACAGGAGTGCTGGCTATGGCCCCAGAGGACAGGGAGTCAGCTGAGTACAGGTAGAGTCCTCTTTCGCTGCGGCTAGGAAGAGGACAAGAAAGATCAACTGTCAGGCTGTGAATGGCCTACTGATGCATTAACAATGGTGAATTACCATCATTATTATCAGGAGGGTCTCAGCACACTGGTCATGATGCATGGTTTAATAAATTAAGCTGCCACAACAGTCAGCTAAAGTTGATTCATCCTTGCTTAAAGCTTAAGGAAACAAATTCCTCATCACTTCCAGTGTTGTTTTTGGCAGGCATCTCAGTTTTAGTCTTAGTTTTAGTCTTCAGGACAAAAATGCTGATTAGTTTTAGTCACATTTTAGTCATTTCTAAGTTTAATAGTTTTAGTCGACGAAAACTCAAAAAGGTTTTAGTCTAGTTTTGAATCAAATAAAAACAAAAGTATTAGTCTTTTAACAAATTATTTTAGGTCAATAATATGTATTAAAATGTGGAATCAAGGTTGACAGGTTATAACAAGTATTGCAATTCATAAAACAAGTTAACCTTAATGCTTTTGCATAATAACCAGATCCTTTACCAGATTGATAGCTTTAGCCAAGACTTTCCCATCAACAGCGATGCAATGCTGCCGTGCTCTACTTAATTGCTTTTGGGTAGTAACACATTGTGACCTTGTTGTTTAGTTACTTTCATCAATAATTACAAAATGAAAAGGAATGGTTTTAGACTTAGAAGGTTTCCCAACCAACAGCAAATACTTTCTGATCTACTTAGGGTCAAGCATTGCACAGATAAAGTGCTCACTGTGGAATCAATTACTCCAAAAAAGCAAAATAGAGAATTTTCTGAAGTGCAATACTAGACCCTGAATAAACACATGCCCAAATTATGAGCAATGGATGAGGAACACATATGCTCAAACTTGACCTAGTCTGCCAGTGAAATTATGATGGATTATAGTTAAAATATGTCCATATATCGTTTAGTCTCTTCCGACCACCAAACCCCTTCGTCAACACTGCCGCCATGATTCATCTTTGAATGAATAAACTGCTTGTCTGTGTGTACGCTGCACGTCATGTGGTGGGCGTAGCCAAGGTACAGCAACATTGCTGCAAGACAGATGGCGCTCACAACAGGCAGAAATGTCGTGCATTTTTAATGTCGGACAATCAGCCCTTGAACATTTTCGTCTCATCAACGAAATCTCAGAAACGTCTCATCATGTTTTCATCATTAGAGAGCCATGTTTAGCTCGTCACTGTCTCGTTATAGTCATAAAAAAAGGTTAGTCATTAAAATAAATTTGTCATCGTTGACGAAAACAACAATGATCACTTACAGTACCTGTCAAATCCTGACACCAGCAGGAACTTGCCATCACACACCCAGACCACACGAGCTCCCCTGTGGCCTTCGGGACCTGGGCCTTCCTAGAAAAAGACAAACAAAAAAAACAACAGAAAATAACAAAGTGTGTGTGAGAAAGTTAAACATGGGAAACTAAATACAGTATTTGTTCTGTGTAATTTAGCTGCACTGTAATGTAATGTAATTTATCTTCTCTCATAATAACTTGTTTGTAGCTGATTGCTTTTGGAAGTAGCATAAATTCCATCAAACAAAGAAAGTCTTTTTTACAAGAATTGTTCGGCAGGATAATACTTACTTTTACCTTAAAGCTGCAGTTGCATTCCTATTTAAGCATTTTTAAGAAACAAACCAAGGGGCAAATCGGGTCACACTTTACTTAAAATCTAGTCATACATACTTGGACAGGTGCAGTGGACTTGCGAGGGTCATAGATGCGAACTTTTCCATCTTTGCAAACTGTGGCCAGGAGCTTGCCATCTGGGCTCCATGCCATGCCAAACACCTTGGCAGGGACAACACGAAGGAAGATAAACTTAAAATTCATCATGTTTTTGATATTCCTTTGCTCCTTGGTTGAGTGAAAGGTGAGTTACCATGGAATCAAGAACTTTTCTCTAAGAGTTGAATGAGTTTTCAATCACCCACCTGGTCCTGGTGTCCAGTGAGAAGTTTGACCTGTTCTCCGCTTTCCAGGTTCCACACTCTGACTGTGAGATCATAGGATGAAGATACAAGGAGTCCACTGGCCAGAGGGTGAAACTTAATGGAGTAGATCTTCTCTGTGTGGCCTACAAAGAGTCACAGCAGCTGTTATACACTGTCTTCATCACCTTCTCATGCAGCCTCTTAAGCGCATGTAGGGAAAAGTTCTTGAATGAGCTCTCATTTCTTTTTTTCTTTCTTTTTTTATCATGAAGCTGTTAATTCACCCTTAACTATGGCTGCTGAGGCACAGTACTTTGCTATTGCAATTTAAATAAAAACGACTGAGAACATTTCAGTGTGCTTTCCATGAAGTTTGTCCTACCTTGCAAGATGGTCTTAGGCTCAGTAATAGTTTCTTTGAGCCCGCCCTCTGGTACCTCCCACACCCGAATCTTAGCATCATCACCAGCTAGTACACACAGAGAGGAAACAATCATGTGAAATATTCACTCAGTAAATGGCACATACAGAATATGGGTCGAGTACAAATTTCAACTAATCCCACTGTAAAAAGACTGCAACATGTCATTACTAAAAAATAAATGTACATGGACATAACAAAAGTGTACATCATTAAATGTTTCATAAAAATCCATAACAGTTGGGATGAAATCAAACATGGAATTACTCACCCACAGCAAGTCTGCGTGTGTCAAAGGGGTCCCAAGAAAAGTCGGCCACATTTACGGAGTTTTGAATGGTGGGTAAGGCTGTTTCCGGTAGTCTGCCGGGCTGAGAGCGCTGGAAAGAGAATTAAATTCAACCCAAAGTGATTAAGTACAGTAAAAAAAAGAAAAAGAGACAAACAACAGTTTCTCCTATCACCGTTGCTGTGTTTTCAAGCTGCTGCTGTACCTCAAATATAGCAATCTGGCCTCCAGAGATGGCGAGGGGCACCGCCACACGTTGGCGGTTGACACAAAAGCCATCACATTCGCCAGGTGTAGTCAGGTTGAGGTCACGAATGTTGGTGATGTGTGTGTCCCGGTGCATCACAGAACCCTGGATGTGACGGAACTTGGACGTTGGCCCTGAAAAAACAGAACTTTACATGTTTTGCCTGAAAAGGAAGCTTATTCTAAAACTGTTGACACCAAATAATTTATGAGATATTTCTGATGTGTGACATCTTACCCAGCAAGCTTTGTATAGCTTTGGCACTCTGACTGGGACTGGGACTGGGGAGAAAACCTGAAGAGAGACCGGAGGTGGAGGAGGGAGAGCGGGACGGGGCAGCGCTGCTGCTAGGAGTGCTTAGTGGACTACTGGAAGTGGAAAAGCCAAGAGCCTACAAAAACAGATGGGTGACTGACATATCAACTTCTTGCCTTTACAGTGAAGAACATTAAACAAACATGAATAATAAAGATATTAAAAGAAAAAGGTCATGCAATCTCACTTCTTTGCTCCCACCACTGAGCAATTCCTTCTTTCCAGGTGTCTGTTTTGCTGGTGGTTTGGGCCGTTTGTCTGGATGGAGGCAGACTCTTTCCACCTGAAGAAAAAAAAGTTTAAGCCATATGCAGAATACAGAATGGAGTAACCTTCTGAGAGTGGGAATTTAATACCTGGTTGTTTCCTCCCTTCCACCACTCATCAGCAGACATGGCTGGAGTTGTTCCCACTGTATCTGGGTAAAGGTCCTCGTGAAACTCCTGACCTGAATGCTGAGGGACAATACATTGCAGGCACAAGTGCATACATTAAAATATTGCTTGAGTGAGTCACAAACATACTGTATGTGTGTGTTGCCATGAGTATAACCTTGCGAGGGACTTGGTAGCTGATTGGCACAATGCAGCTGTCTGTTAGCTGAAGCACCCGCATGACTTCACAGGACATTACATCTAACCCCAGTTTGGGTACCATGGCAACTCCTCGTGTTGAGGCTTCTGTCAAACAGTGGCTCACTACAGCAGAAAAAAAAAAAAGAATGACAAGCGATAAATATAAGGGGAGTTGTAATAGTGTCTGCAAAAATAGAAAACAAGCCAAGCTTTACCTTGAGAGAGGAAGGGCTCAGAGGAAGAGACTTCAAAGCAATCAATCACAGTGTCTCCCTATGCAAGACAAAAAATTCTTAAATTAATTTTCGATACTTAATAAGACATTCACCAAAGTGATGACAGAAAACAAAACAGGACATTAATTCATGGCTTACCATGCCAGCGAGTAGGAGCAGGCCAGTGTCTTCATCAAACAGTGGTATCAGTGTCCTGAAAATAAAGAGACAAGAGATGGAGAGTGAAAATGACATTTAAAATAATTTACACATTTTTTTTAATACAGGTTCTGGTTGAAGTTTTACTAAAGGGCCACTAGATGGTGGAGTATGCTCAATTTTAGGCTCAAAGAGAAAACAATGTGCCTGAGCACATCTCGTTATTGAAATGACAGCAAAATTGAACTCATTTACTCAAAGTCAATTCATCAAGCTGTTTCTTTTACCATTAGGGAAATTATCAAAGTAGAGCCAACAAGGAATATGATGCATATGTACAATAGAACACAGAACCAGAAAATAAACGTTATATTTCAAATTGGCATTCATTCTGCTGAGAACTGATGACTTACAGATGTTTTGATTAGTCAACATGTTCTCTTGACCAACAAAGAGTCCAAAATTAAACAGTATTCCTTTAAACGCATAATCCAAAGAATAATAAGGAAACATTAATATTGAGAAGCTACAGTAAGCTGGTTTTAGTTGTCACAGAATCAGTTGACTAAACTTTCCCAATCTACCTCAAAACCTCACAAATGCAAGCCTAAACAAGCCCACAGTCAACTGCCTCTCATGATATGAATAAAGAGGATTGAGGGCTGTAGTATTCAGGGGTTAAATGAGAAAAGCACAATTGGGTGCAGCAAGAAAACCAAACAGGAAATACTTATAGAAACATAAGCTATGCTAGCAAATCTCCTCTTAAATGTCTTGTAAACTATTCTACAATCTTTCCTCTCACTCAAAGTAGCAACAGTCAGCCTTTGGTATGATTTTTCCATGGCTGGTCACAGTTGGAACAAGAGCACATAGAGTGCAGGCTGACCTAACCACTTCATATTAAAGGCCAGACATAGGCTGACTCAAGTGGAAAGAGGCACTTCCACTGATAAACTTATGATGACCTTGTGTTATAGTATTATTCTAGGGGATTGCCACTTGAGACTGACAGCATGGTGATGTAATGCTCCAAATATGACAGTATAATGACAGACTTGAGTTTGGGTATGTCAGATGACTATGCATGGTGACACGCAAAGGTCCATATTTGTACTTATGTCACTATGTCTAAAGTAGTGGGAAAATGGGTGGCTGAGCAAATCACACAATATCTGGATTACAGTCCCTTCCCATTCCATCCAATGTAATGTGGCTTTAGATCGAACCACTCAACAGAGACAGCTAATTGCTTTTTCTTAGAAAAGATCTAATTACTATTAGATAAAGGTGGTACTGTTAGCGCTGTATTTTTGGATCTCAAAAAAAAAAGCACAAGAAAAAAAACTTTTATACTGTTGCCATAGAGTTCTCCTATCCAAATTAGCTGCCATTAAATTTTCTGGTAATTCTCTGAAATTGCTAGAATCTTATCTTTCAAACTGCGCTCAAACAGAACGAATTAATAATTTTCAATCAAATGTTCTTGGTTTGTCTACTGGCATTCCACAGGGATCTATATTGGGGCCTCTTTTGTTTTGTATATATTTGAATTATTTGCCATCCATGTGCCTGATGACACAGTACTATATGTACATGGTACCAGAAAACAGAAGTGGCAGCCAAGCTTACAAAGTGCATGGTTATCGTTACAATATTGCTGAGGCAATGCTATTTTCTGCTAAATATCTCAAATACAGTATGTACTTCACAAAAACAAATGATGCTTGTGCAGAACCCAAATGTCTTTGTTTCTGGAGAGCAACTACAGATTGTAAAAAAATTCAAATATCTAGATATTCTGGTGGACTCAAATCTGAAATTCAGAGCTCAGATCAAAATGTTTGTAAACGGGTCAAAACTACTACTGCAAATTCCAGATTCGTACGTAACTCAGTGTCAACTGAAGCAACTGAACTAAAGGTATACATGCATCTAATGATTTTTTCCACACATAAGTTATTGTTTAACAAGCTGGTCACAAGCCAATTCCACTACACTCAAACCACTGCAGGCTTTGTATAAACAGACACTTCGAATCTTAGACAAAAATGACAAAACAGTTTCACCATTGTATAATCCTAAGGAAATACAGTCTCATGGATTGGGAAACTGTAATTAAATATGCAAATATATGTCTTCTTTTTAAAATCACATATGGTTTAGCTCCCGCCCCTCTTGGATCTTTAGTTACCATTAGAACCAGTGTGAATTGAATCACAAGGGCATCTCAAAAGGGGATTGTGTTATATTCCACTACGGAAAAATGCCAACTTTCTCCTTTACAGCTTCACGAGAATGACATAACATCCCAACATGCTGTACATTAGGGAGATCAACAAATATGTGATTTTCAAGTCTTGTTTAAAACAGTGGCTAGTTAGCTTTCATTTAGTTAATATTAGTGCTTGTTTTTTATGTGAACATCAAATATTGTCTCTATGTCCACGTCTTGACTGACCGACTTATGTTCTTTGTGTAAAAAGTGCTTTATGCATGCATATGTTAACCTCTGCCTATGTGTTTTTAGTCATCTTTTGTGAGGTTGTCTTGCTTTGTGGTTTGTAACTTTGTTTAGTGGTGTAGATTTTGATAATGCAATTATGCTGTATCTGATTTATCATCTTCTGATCACTTTTAGCTTCTGTAATGTAATTGTATTTTTTCTATGCCATTTAGTGTCTTGTCTCTGTGGTGTCTAGTTTTTAACGATGTTATTATCTCTATTCCTGTTTTTTTGGCTTTTTTTTTTTTTTTTTTTTTTGTAGTTTTTTTCTTATTCCAGGAAACCTTTTAAGATCTGGCCAGTGACAATGGATGAAAATTAGCCCATTGGCTAAATCTGGCATATTTAGCTGTGTTATTATTATTATTATTTTTTTAATAGGCTCAGTCCGTGTCAAACAAAAAATAAATAAATAAATAAATATGCAAAGAGAAAGAGAATGTGACTACATGTTACCAATGTATTTGCATGAATCTAAACTGACTTCTTTAGTATGTGGTTTTTACTTATTGCATTATCTATCCAGTTGTGAGTGACAATGATGTTTGTATCATTTTCGTTTTTGTTTCTTGTTATGCTTTTCCAGTTAATTTAGCTGTTGGAAATGCCCCAGACCATTGTTCAGTCATGTGTGAAGTCTCAAGTACTTCACAGCCATGGAGTCATTGAGTACCTAATTCATGTGAAGAAGCATTGTCCTGCAGAAAGATCAAAACACACTGTAAGGTAAGGCTGACATTGTTGAAGTTTAATCTTCATTTATTTCTTTTTATCTTATTTCAACACAGTGATACTGGATATTGTTGTCAGTGGGATGGCAAGCATGTGTTCTTACAGAATAAAATACATTTGTTTTTATTAAAATAGTTTGGATTTTGGTTGAGGTAAGAGGTAAGCGATAGTTGTAGTGTGTATTTTAATGTTGAATATGTATTTACTTTTCAACCAGGATGTGTCTATTTTTTGTTGCCCTAATAGCAGCTTCTTCTATCTAGAAATATCTACTCTTCTGACCTTTTGAACTGTAAATACCATTAAATTAGGCCGAATGTGAATTTTGAGCTGATACTGATGACATAACCATAAGGTCAATTATTTTCGGTATATAGCAAAAACAGTAAAAGATTGTCACTTTTCAAATATATATATGGAACTAGTATACAAAAAAGAAAAAGTATAATGTATTTGAAGACAGATAGGCATTCATTCATTCATTCATTTTCTTTACCGCTTAGTCCATTACGGGGTCGCGGGTAAGCTGAAGCCTATCCCAACATTTTACCAGGTGAGAGGCAGGGTACACCCTGCACAGGGTCCATCGCATGGCCAACACAGAAGTAGACAAACAACCATTCACACTCACTCCTAGGGATAATTTAGAGTGACCAATTAACCTAACATGCAGATGGGCATGTTATACTAAAATAATTTTTACACCAGATACCAGACTAGGAGTTAAGTTTCTCAGTATTTTATGAACTGATTAGATAGTTATGTCATAATAAAAGCATTAGCTCTCTACCTTATTTAACAACACATCGTTGGGCACTATGCATCATTTTCTATGTTAAAAAAGTAAAAACAAACAAACAAAACAAAATACAAAGAAATTCCTGTAATGTGAATTAATAATGTGACCAGGGCTTGTTAAAGCTTCGTTCCATCAGGTGTTAAAGACTATGTCAGTTTCTAAAAAAAACTTTTCTTTTGCTCCATCGGTCTATTGTTTTTATTTCTCCCGAGTGATTACTTTGAGATCAATTGAAAACTGGGTATTTAACCCCACCCTAAACATCTCTCCCTCCATTCTATGTCTAAGAAGTCAGCGAGGGGCAGCCATGCTTCGTTAGGTCGACTCTGTGTTCCCATGTCCAAGTCAGTCCACAGGGAGTCCCTAAACACCTCCATTCCCACAACCCTTCCTCTCACTCTGTCCTTCCCTCAACAACATTACCTTGCTTGTGCCCTGAGCTCCCTCTGTGTCTGCAATTCAAATTATTTCTCCAAATTGTCTTTACTTTCTCCGAGGTCTTATCTCTGTTTTTTCTCACAGTAAATGTACAAGTCAAACAGCCACATAATAGGAGCTAAACTTTATCGCTGATAGTGGCTTCTGTGTACTGCGTTTTCATGCTCCACCTCACTACTAATCTGTTTTCCCACACGGGAAAACACATATACACATGCATGTGCAAATTTATGTGCATAGATGTTGGAGCACTCTTGTATACAAGTGCTAACAATTCTGCTGAACGATGTTTAGGTACATGCATTAATGGTTGTATGTTTTACTTACACATGGTTAAGTGTGGGACTTATCTTGGTCATATGGGCTGATTACAGATGAAAGAAAAAATATTACAGATTTAATTTAGTAGAGGCTACAACAAAGGTTAACCTGGCACACTAATCCAGATTAGTGAAGATCTGGATTAGTGTGATAGAAGATCTTTACTCTATATGGTGTGCAGCTAGAACAAAAAAACACTGATTCACAGAAAAGAATGAAAAACAAAACAACATAAATTAGTTGCTCATCTCCTTGAAAGAGACTCGTCTCAGTCTTTCCTTGTCAGACCTTTCTGCACCCACTAATGTCTTTACACCTTTCAAATTCCTCCAACACCCTGCAATGAGCTGCCTGATGCCCTAAAAATCCCTCTGGCTTCAGTCTGTCACTGGGCCTCTGCTAATATCAGAGGTTACACAAAACAGAAGGCAGAGCGAGCACGCCTCTTGTCTTGTCTGCCATCACCTCACACTGCCCTCTCACACACACCAAGGAACATCATAAAATGACCATCTGCCCATGACAGCAGCCTTCAGCACAAGCTGATATGATGGGTATATTACTCTAGTGTGCATCTGTGTTCGTGCATATGAGTCTGAACCAGCCCAGGTATATAATGATTATGAGAATGTGTTGTCATTTGATAATGCATGAAATAGTGTATGTCTTTGGAATAACTGACTAATGGAGGGCCAGACAAATGGACTAGTAGATGACAGACAAGTAGAGAAATTGCGTACATGTTTGTGTGATTTGGGGAGGGGATATAAATTGGACACATCTGCAGCTGGAGCTACATCTTGATAAGAAATAAACTGAGTATTTAAAAAATATTAATTCAAAATTAAAATATTTAAAAAGTCCTGAGAAAGGTTTGGCACCCTTGGTTAATATTTATGCTACATTTTATAGCCAAATAATTAAAAGAAATCAAGATTTCCTAATGGGTTCAAGTTAAAGATACCACATTTTGAGCAATATAATAATTTCTCCATCTTTTTCAGTGGACCAATTTAACATAACAGAAGGGAAGTTAGCGGATGGAAAAGTTCTGTTAGTATTTTGGAACATCTTATTTGCCAAGTATTACAGCTTGTAAATATTTTTTATAGCGGTCGTGAGATTTCATGCAAAAAACTTTTAGTTCTGTTTTAGTTAAAGCGCTGTTTTCTCCTCCATATTTCTTTAATTCTTTTCTGCAAACTTTGTGGAACGGTTTAGAACCACTATGGCGCCAATTCATTTAATCAGTTTTTCCCCAAGCTTTTTCTTCTTGGTCTTCTTGGCCCTTATCTGACCCTGTTAGTTGCAACAGATGTGTGACAAACTGATAAATGAATGCCTGAAGACACTTTGTGGTCTTCTTATAGCCTTCTTGTGTTTTGTGCATCAGTTATGCTAGTTTTCAAAGTGCTAGACAGCTGCTTGTGACTGCTGATTGTTGAGACAGGGTTTAAGAGGTCAAAACATTACTGATACTGTCAAGTTAGCTAAATCAGTCTTTTCTCAACAGTAATTTGAACAAGCCATAGCTCACATAAGGTAATCAAGGTCTAAGGACTTTTATCAGAAAGGTCAGAACATTTTCTTTGTTTCCCCTTTTCCCATTTAGGATATTGTACAGAACAAAGACAGTAAACTAAACTCATAATAAAAATGTCAACATGAATATTTTGAACACTTTTTAAAAAATATTATTTTTTTTTTAAACAAATGAATCTTCCCTTCAGTAGTATTCTCAATTTGAATGTATCTGTTAAATATTCAGAACAGTCTTGCAAGAAATGCAGTCCGGGGCAGACCAACAAACACACAGATCTGCATTATAAGACAATACCCTCCATTCTGCAGGAAAATGCACACATACCAACACACGCTACACTTGCTGGTACTAATATTCATCCAGTCACACTGATGGTATCAGACACACACACATTAGTCTAATATACACAGCATAGATGGAGCTAATGGAAGCAGCCTGTAGTGGTATTACGTTATGGGTGACCAGATCAGTATCAGTCAAAACGACCTTTCTCTGTCGTATATTACCACGACCTTACGCTAGGCAACCCTTACTATTAAAAACACACACTAGACACCACCATAAGCTCCAGATGACAGGTAGGAGTGAGCCAGAAAGCAGAAAAGACTGACAGAGCCTTTGAGGAATATGAAACTAAAACAAAGATGTTCATTGTCCTCATTGCTAGTTTAGTTTGTTATTACAATTTTTAAGTTTAATAATGTAGATATTAGACAACCTTCTGAGGAAATTCAATTTGAGATTTTGGCCTATTTAACTAAAATTGATTTGACAACTGACAGGAACAATCAGATCTGACCAGATTCCTGAAGGGGGAGAAAAATTCAACTGGCTGTAATTACCAATATTCTGTTTCAACAACATAGTAGGCATGTTATAGAAGTAACCCTACTTTAACCCTACTAGATTCATTTTGTCTATTCCGGATGTAGTTGTAAGAATTCTTTTTGATCAGACAAAGTTTTTGAGGAGCTCTAATTTTACCTTTTTGACTACTACACGTCAAATGACATTTTTTGAAGAAAACTGAAGTCTCTGTCGAAACATGCCAAAAAGATAAAATTACAGCTCCTTAAAAACTCACATCTAGAGTGGCACATCTATGATGAGCCGTTTTTACTACTTTTCTCTCAATTGGTCTCCTTGGCTCTTTATCTGTCACCTAGCTATGTCACTTCAGTTGGTAGAAGTTAGTGAGTGGTGCAGCACTATCACTGAAGGTGAAGGGTCTGCTGAACTGTGAACTCGATCAGGTCACTTTATCACTCCTCCTGCAGGCCTGCAACTTGTCCTGCAGACAAGCTGCCTTTTGAGTCCTGTAGGTCAGTGGTTACTGTTTTTAGAGTGAATACAAAGCCAGAGTCATAAGATAAGATTTTGATTATCACAAGAAGATCAAACAAGCATTTTGGGTTTAAAATAAAACTGGTCTGCAAATAAAAAATGATTGCAGTGTCAAGATCTAACTTTTTATATGCCAACTAGAATCTAACCTTTGTAGCTGCAAAAAGAAGTAAACAAGAATCACTATATGACAATACAGAGCAGTCCTCACTTCTGGCACATCAAGTTTATTGAACATTTTCCAGCTGCTATCTGGTGAGAGGTGAGATACACCCTAGACAGGCTGCCAGTACAGGCTCTTATTGTCATGTTTCACCACCTTATTTCTTGTGTGTTGGGTTTTGATCTGTTCCTTGGTTTGTTATATTTTGATCTGGGTTTATAGTTTGGTGCTTTCAGGGTTTATGTCTGGTGATCATGGTTTAGAGTTTTGGTTTATAGTTTCCCTTATGTGCTGTGTTTTCTGTCCCTGGCTCATTGGTTCACCTGGTTTGATTTAGATTGACTTCACCTGTTCCCAATTAGTTTCCCTGTGTTTATATGTCCCTTGGTTTCAGTTTTGGTTGTCAGATCCTTGTGTTTTATGTATGTGCATGTGTGTTTGGTTCATCCCTGTCCTGAGTTATTTCGAAATAAACTTTGTCACGCGGACCATTTTGCCTCCTGCCTGCATTTGGGTCCTCACCACCTCCCACACATGACACTTAAAGTCTCCAAAAGTATGATGGGAGACGAAGCCTTCAGGGACTGTTTAGACCAGTGCTTCTCAAACCAGGTCCTCAGGACCCACTCCACTGCACGTTATAGAAGTAACCCTACTTAAACACACCTGAATTAAATGAATGGCTTGTTAACAGGCTGCAAAGAACTTGATGAGGAAGTTGGGAGTAGGAGCACGTCTAAAACATGCAAGGCAGTGGGTCCTGAGGACATGGATCGAGAAAACTGGATTAGACTGAACTGAAATATAATTAATTGGAGTTCATTAGATTATTTTGAGTTGGACTGCATTGGAAATTATTTGATTGATCTTGACTGTATGTTTTAAATTACTTGAGATATTTTTTTGGTGAATTGGTGTTATGTACTTAAACTGAATTTGTTTGAGTTGTAGTGAATAAACTAAGTTATTTGGATTAATACCTCATGAAAAACTACAAACAGTAAAGCAAAATATTGGATTGCTCAACCCAAAGAACAGCAAAAGAGTGACAAAGACTGACATGGTTTTCACTGTAGTTAACGAAGAAGCAGCCAATAAACAAAAGACTATTTCATGGCACATTTCTTTGTATGTTTCTTTTTAAGCTTTGGGGTGCATGTGACTTGGGAAAAAAGAATCTTGGCACAATTAGGAGATATGTGTACAGAAATTATGGATAAGTATGTACATTATAATCTAAACAGTCAGTAAATGGTGTATTTACTATTTGTGTAAATTAGCATCATTAGAGCTCCACAGGCTGCACTCCAGAAGTTAAACCAAAAAGTAGAAGTAAAGATAGATTCTACCTTTTCTACTACATTGCAATCAAAGAAGGCATTTGAGGAAATACATACAACTTGTATTGACATGTATCCAAATGAACTTTCATTGAAAGACTCAACTCTGACGCGTGTTATATATACTCTGTAAACAGAAGCTTTGTTCGCACCTTCTACTGCACGGTCTCGTGGTAAAGTGTGAGAAAGGCACAAAAATCATTTTAGTCACGCAGATGAAGTGGCATCCAGCACAGCTATCAAATGATATTTTTGGTTGGAGGCTTTGGTGTGTTTACACCACGTTTTGTTTAGTCTTCTTTGCAACTACTTGTCACCCAGGAAAACTAGAGAAGTAAGTTTTTGAATATGCAGTTCATACAAACCACTGAACCCCAGCAAAGTAGTTTTATATGTATAAACCTACCCAAGTAATTTACCTGCCTAAACCTAACCAAACAACTGTGAAAACTTCCACCTAAGTCCCATCTATTGTATTTTTCTTTTTCTTCTAATAGTAAATATCCCACTATTTACCATCCTGCTGTTTCCAGTGTTTTTAAGAATAAACAAACTATTTTCTATACATTTTCATATTAAATCTGTTATCCAAGTTTCAGCTAAATTTAGGATTAACAATAAGGATAAATGAAAAAAATACTTTACAAATAGGGCTGCTTTTTATTCGATGACCCTCTTCATTATTCATAGATCAGCAAGTGTTGTAGCACTTAAATCCATGTGATTATGAGGAAAAATATGCACTGTGGACGATTTGATAAATTCTCACATATGTGTGGTCTGTAAGACGTAAATATAACATTGCTTGACAGGATAAGCTCAGGAATCCTCAGCAGGCATTTAAATCAAGCTGAACAGTCAGTGAGAAATGAAATGTCCTGAAGTGTGACATACTTTTCCCACTTTGTGTGTTTAACAAGTGTGCTGGGTCTTCCTGGCTAGCTACCTCCAGTAGCCAGTTCATTAGAAGGGAATTAAAATTGACGGACTGCGTTACTGAGAGGCGAAGAAAAGCCAGGATTGTAAGCAGAGGGACCAGCTGTTGCTGTGTCTGAGCCTCAGTGACGAGGCTCTCAGATGGGCTGCCAAGTGCAACCCCCCCCCCCTCTCTCTCCTTGATTCATCGGCTCCCTGTCAACCGGCACAAACGCATAATCACATGTAGTGACACACAGGCACATGCATACATAAATGCTCAGGTTTTAATTAAACTCTCAGAGGCCCACTTTAACAGGTCTGTGGTGCACATCTTACAGCCCCACGAACTCCCGTTTTCATGCCAGTTACCACACAAAATTAAAAAACTGCACGATTTTCTAGCAGTGATTTCCCTTTTGTCCTTAAGAAATAGAAGAATGCTTTATTACCATTGCAAGTTGTCCTCAGCATAGATTCTTCCTCACACTGATACAAGCAACTCCAGCCATCGCTGCATATCTTGTGGGTTATCGCTCAGTAGGTTAAAACTATGAGCTTGCAACATGATCCTTGGCACTGCGCTGGCCACATATCACATCTTAACTAAATAACAAATATGCATATAAAAACAACCCCATACAATGTAATAGACAAGACACTTAACACAGACTGCTGTTTGGCCACATGATGGACAGCACATCTGTTTTACATGATGCTGACATTAACACTGAAAACCCCAAATTTTTATTTTTACAAGAGGAGACAGGAGGATAAAATCAGGGCTTCAACTGAGAGTTATCCAGCACACACAGTTCTACTTATGAGATCAATGCAAAAAAAGATATATAAAAATCTTGAGTCCTTCTCTAAAATAAAACATGTTAATATCAACTTGAACATAGAAACATGCAGACCTTTAAATGCATGGTAAACTAGCCCAGACTAGCTTAGTTATAAAACAGCCAGGTCACTGGTCATAAACTTGCAGGGGAGCTCATTTCCTCAACATTGGACATGGGTGGGACTGAGCTTATTGCTGAATCTGGGTGGGCATGAGGAAAAAGAAGTACATAGGAACTGTCGGGGAAGTAATTGTGTAAAAGTTGTAATATGATAAATAAGTCCTTCACATGTACATTTAATGCACTGAAAAACACAAGACAGCTTTGAGGTTGTTGACAAAAATAAATAAGCAAGTGTACTTCCAGTGCAGGAATGTGTTGTAGTTTATGTCCCTGATGACTGCAATGTGTGTCTATATTTGTGAAGGGCTGATGGCTGTGCAGTCCTGGAAGTGATGCGTTCCATGTTAACCTCGGGGCCCCAGCTAGACGACCATTAAATGACCTGTCATCGGGGGCATGGGAAGCGTGAGCAGCCGTGACCACGTCAGAGGATAGAAGAAGATGCCGCAGAAAACAGAAGGCAAAGGGGTGACAGTCAAGACAACAATGACCCCTGTAGCTGAAACTTCACCAATGCAAAGTCTGGTTTTCATCATGAATGCATTTTAATATTGAACAAAAAGAGTAAATGTTATTTGCACTCTTGACCAGAGGAAGATTATTTTGAGCTCAATTAAGTATAAAAATGTTTTGATATTTGATTTTCTGAAAGTTTCTGCAACCTGGGACAGATAAATTTAGCTAAATTTACAATCAAACAAGTTACATGAGTTATAACTCAACCTTGAAGACAAATGTATCTCTTGATTATCTTTGAAGTGCATCAAAAACAGTTCTCCTTCCTCCCCCTGCTGAGCAACTATATGCAGCTAGTTACTTCATAAGACCTGGAAAATTTGAGGGTTCCACAGAAAATAGGCTCTTAACGAACAGATTTTATTTGTATAAACTTTGGTTGTAGGTAGCAAAATAAACAAAATTATAACAGATACGTGCCATTTCATGTCAGGACACAGATACGTTTTTCCAAGGAGGTGCTCAGAATGAAAGACAAGGAATTGTAGATATTATGTCTCCAACTGAGTATTATCCATATGTTTTTGTTTTTATCCTGCCACTTTGTGGGCCTTTTTGGTCCTATTTGTGATTGGTATTAGAGAAATACTGTGCATTTCTGTGTCATTTAGATGGGTTTGATCATTTGGCCAGTTATTTTGTGACTCATATTTCATGTCTAATTTTACTGATCTTATGTCTATGTGAGGTTATTTTACTTAATATTTTGATATCTTACATATTTGATAATCATTCTCTCTCTGGGAGGACCTTTTCCAATATCTAAATTACTTTAGATAGTTTTCATTCCAACCTTAAGTGAGTATCCAACGGGCACGCTGCATATACAACTTTAAAAGGAACATCTTCAGAGGAAGTCACAAGCTATGAGTACCTAGATTTTCTTGACAAGAATATGTTGTTTAAATAACATAACAAAAAGCTGGAATCTAAAAGTTGAACCACTTTTCTATTTCGGAAATAGATTTAAGTCTTTATATGGGGTTAAATGGGATCTTCAAACAGATGTCTATAATCTTAAAACTCAGTGTATCACTGTGCTTTCAGGTTCAAAAGTAGGTTGCAATTTTCTGACTCACCCATTTAATATTGCTTCCCCATCAGCATTGAATAGACTACAAAAGGCTTGGAGTTGCAAAAGAGCTCATGATCTCAATAGGTTTTGTCTTGATAAATAACATTTTAATACATAAATAAATCAATAAATGTTATATGTTTTTTTCTTTATATATATGTTTTTGTGTCACATTTAAAGTAGTCTTGCATTTCTTGATTACAATTCGCAGCCTTTTTGTGGTAATTATGGTTGTTTAATTTCTTTATATATCAACTCATAGTCTTTCTGTATTTATTTGTTAAATTTCCTTTTCTTTTTTCACATTTTTACTGAATTGTTCCTTACTCTGGGAAACAGAATTTGTGTGGGATTCGACCAGGGGCCACCTGACCTCTGCACACTTGGCATGTTAAATAATCTATATTTGTCATTAGTGGCCTCAGTCTACATAAGTATTTATCTTTGTGCTTAGATTTGTCTTGAAAGTAAGAGATAAAACTAGGATTCATGTTGTTAGAAAATAACAGGGTGGGAAACCCTTACAGTATATCTAATTTAAAATTAAACCCATGTGGGATGAATACAACTATGACCATATCATGTATGAAATGATAGGCCGTTTATATCAACAGATATAGTGGTGCTTAATTAAAATGTGCACAGCTTATTATACGTGTCAATGACCCTAATAATACTCCTCATAAATTCCCTTAAATTAAAAAATAAACCACAAAGCATGATTATATGCTCTAAATGAGCCATAGATATCTTGTATTGCATGGCAGGTTTTCTGCATACCAGAAATATAATGTAATATTATTTATCAGAAGTTCACACTTGACTCGCCCCCACTGATTTGGTCATTTCACATTGAGCATAGATTTCTAATAGCTAAACCAATCGCTGATTAAGTCACTCCCAGATGCACAGTCTATTTTTCCAACTGTGGTGAAAACACAAGTCTGAACTGCTGCTACCCTACACTCACTGAAACACTCAGTAAAATCTACTATTAAAAAAATCCACCAATAACGATAAATGACTGACTGCCTTGTAAAAGTATTGTCCAGTGAAAAGTCTGTGGTCAAACGTAGATGACAGTATGATGCTTAAGAGCAATATCCCAGGCAACAGTTTAGAAGATGCCAGCATTGCTCATAATGGATGAATCAGACCTTTCAGAAAATACTTGTCCTGTTATTTATGGCTGAGTGTGTGCGTATGAGACTTTCCTTCATGGACAGCCAAGGCAGAATTATTGGAAATGCTAGAACCACAAAACCCAGTGAGTTACAGACACAAAACATTACTGTTCAATGTTTGTTTTTCCTTCAAGCCTGAGTATGTGTGTGCAGATGATTGAGAGGGTTAAGTCAAGAGATGCAATGAAAAAATAAAAAGGGGAAATATAAACCCTAAAACAACTTATTTTTTTCACCATTCCTGCTTGACTAGAGCTACACAAACATTCTTGAGGTGTTCAACAGAGCGCCTTTCAACGATCGTTATTCACACGTGTTTTGACTATGCTGCGCCTTCCAGTTGTGCTATATCAGTCAGTTAACAGACTTTATCAGGACCTCCATCTCTCTGTCTCTAGTTCATCAGGTCTGTGGATCTGACTCATATCTTTGTGACACACACCTTTCTGGATGCGACTCTGTCCATACTTGCATTTTGTGGTTCATCTAAAAAACTACTGATCACCCTTACACCTCAGGAAATACAATTCCACAACTTGCTGGATAAAATTTTTTTTTACATGTCAAAGCAGTAAATGTTATGATTTTTATTAAATTTTTTTTTTTTAAGAAAAAAAAATCGAAGTAACCTACAGACAAGATTCAGCAAACCTGTCTAGGCTGATAGTTACACAGTGCAGATAAAACCACCAAAATAAAGTTTTATATGATTGTAACACCCGTCAACCCCTTAAAATTTCTAAAAATGATTTCAGTATCATATCTTCAGCCCGAGCCTCTGGCTCACCTTCCCCCCTTTGTTCTGGCTTTAACAACTGTGCACAAAATTCTGTGCTTTACTCTGAGCAGAACCCACACACCCACACTAAATCATCTAATTTAATGACCGAACAAAGGAATAAGTACAGTGAAAACTAATAAAAACCTTACAGAACAGCTTGGATTTATTGTAAAGAGATGGTGAAAGACTGAGAAAGAGATAAAAGAAATAGAGAGAGAGACTACAAAATACAAAGATAGGATTCCCATCACATATGTGCTGTAAATCACAACAGTTATGCTTGTCCACTTATATGTGTGTGTGCAAGTGTCCTTTTAAGTATGCTTTGAGCTCTATCATGCAACATCTGGGAGAGTTATTGGTCAAAAAAGAGAAAGCAAAGAGGATTAGAAAAGACACCGCAGTCTTGATATGATAGCCTTGATGAGATGCAACTGGTACCAGAATAACTATGATTATCGGTTTTATTATGCCTTCTGAAATGTGATTCTACTATCCAAAATGTACACTGCCAGGCCAAAAAAAAAAAAAAAAAAAAATGCCACCTGGGTTTAACTGAGCAAAAAGGTACGAGCCTCCTATTGAATAATTACTGCATGCGTGATTATCTTTCAGCTGGAAACAACTTAATTAACCTCAACTGAGTGGCTTCTCATTTCTTAAACAACCATGTCAAAAGACACATCCTGTGGTTGTGTAAAAGATGTTTGAGAAGGATCAAATCATTAGCATGCATCAAGCAGAGTAAACATCTATGGAGATTGAAGAAACTACTGAAAATGGGTTAAGAGCTGGCTGGATTGTGGGGAACCATTGTCTCCTAGGAAGAAATGTGGTAATGAAAACATTTTTAACGATGGTGATCGGTGATCGGTGATCACTTAACTGTTTGGTGAAATCAAATATATAAAGAAACAACAGTAGAACTCATAGCTTTGTTTAATAGGAAAAGTAAGAACATTTGAACAGCTGTGTAGCCATAAGAAATCCACCGATCAGTGAGGCTAACTGGAAAAAAAGTACTTAAATTTGCTAGGGAGCATAAAGACTGGACTCTGAAGCAATGAAAGAAGGTCATGTGGTGTGATGAATCAAGATTTACCCTGTTCCAGAGTGATGGGTGCATCAGACTGAGAAGAGAGGCAGATGAAGTGATCTACCCATCATGCCTAGTGCCTACTGTACAAGCCTGTGTGGGCAGTCTATGATCTGGGGTTGCTGCAGTTGGTCAGGTCTAGATTCAGCAACATTATGTGCCCAAAGAATGAGGTCAGCTGATACCTGAATATACTGAATGAGCAGGTTATTCCATCAATAGCTTTTGTCTTGATAGCACGGCCATATTCCAAAATGACAATGCCAGGATTCATCGGGCTCACATTGTGAAAGAGCAGTTCAGGGCTTACTGAAACAATGCCACAACAAATGCGTGTCATAATCAAAACTGAAGGAAGTCCAACAATATATAAGTGTGTAAACTTGTTTATTTCGGTGGTGACTTATGCTTGGCCAGGCAGAGTATTTTCAGTTTTGTTTATGTTTTCTTATTAACATGCTTTCTGAAATTCTTTTCTCCAATTTTTGTTCTCTTTATTCAGTGTGTTTTGCTTTTATTAATCACTGCACTGATGTACACACAGAAACTCACACTTTTGACAGCAACCATCTCCTGAGAATAATCAGTGCTAACAAGACATTTAAAAAAGCCCACGTCCAGGCTCATTCACGACGAAGCAGCTTAGAGAAATTTGTTAACACATTATATTCCTCTTGAGGACAGAGCTAAAGGATTCTCATGTTACACTGAATTGCACTGAGCCTGAACACAGAAGTGGCTGGACAATTAAAGGGTGAAAAAAAAAAAGAAAAAAAGAAATACAGAATAAAAACAACAGTGTGGACACACAATGGAATGGAAACAAGTGTGTTTATCTATCTCTTTCCACTCATTTAATTAACTACTTGACCTCCTGCATCTATCTTTCAAGTTACCATTATCAGTGCTGTGGGACACACACTTCTTATCTATATGTGTTTGTTTGCATTTAACTTCTTTAGTTTAGTTTAACTAGGCAGGTCATTTTACAGCCAAATTACTCAGTGACTGCAAGAAAAAAGAACAAGAGGAGCTTCAGCCAAAGAAGTAGAATCATTATTAAACCAAGGTACCCAACAAAATTATAAATTAAAAATATATAAAGGTATTAATGGTGCCACAACACTTTGGAAGTAATGCTTTCAAAACCGCACATGTTGTATGATGAGAATCAAGATATAATGTGGTAAATTGTAATATTTAACTTTTATAATGAACTACATGAGTAGGAAGTAAATTACTAAATTGTAAAGAGCAGTTAACTGTATGTTTACAAGAGATAAATGAAGTGATGGAAAGTAACAGATCACAACACCACAGAAACAGCAAAGTAGTAATATATAAGATCTGTGATGGGATCTGCAGGGCAGAGCTGCTCTCATCCCCCTGACAGAGTTGCTGCCTAAATCAGCAATGCAGTCATAGCAAACATACCAAAGCTAAACTGAAGACTTTCTTGCACTAAACCGCAGGCATGCTGCTGTTACTCAATACCTGTCATACCACAGTGCAAAGTGAGAAAATGACTGAGAGGTAGGAAGAAGTTTGCACAGGATGAGACGAAGGCAGGAGAGAATAGATTAGGGAAGAGCATTTGTATCTGTCATGATACCGACTGGTTTCTGCTACATTTGCAACCTGTATAAGCCACTTGGAACTACTACAGAAAGAAGCTGTGAAACAAACTAATCACATCCAAAGAACTGAACAAATTAATGCAAAACAAAAAAGAAAAAAAAACAACTAATCTGTGCTCATGATAAATTTGTTAAAAAGGCCGCTTCTGCAAGACCCCCACTAAGTAACCAAGGGAGAGGAGTTTACTGATAAGCCTTGTCAATCCAAACTTTTCCCTTCAGATCTCACCCTTTCGGCTTAAGACCACTCTGCACTCTCCTCTCTTCTATTACTCATATCAGAGCTCCAGTACTCGAGCTGATATCATTCACAGCCCCTTCAGCTCAAAAGAGACAGCACAACCAGCCATAACTGATCTGTCCACAAATTCACAGAGATGATCGCATCCACTTAATACGTCCGAATGAGAAATAAGTCTACAAGCATTGCAGAAACTAAGGGAAACTGTTTGATAATGTTAGTAGAACTGAGGATTCTTCATCATGAATTTTTGATCCTTTTCACAAAAAAAATATCCAATGATGGCTTGTTCAGCTCAGATGCATGAAAGCAGCTGTGCTGTCTGCCTAGCTTCTTGATGAGAAGTGTTTGCGTGTACAGAGACAACAAATGAGTAAACCTCAAAGTAAATTCTGGTCTGACCTTCTAGGTCTTTCTTTGCTGTCTAGTTCTCCTCTGCATGAAGCAAATAGCTCCTTCAATCACTGAAAGTTTAACATACTAATAATTTCTTGAGGTCTGTGTTGAGGGCATTTTCATGTCAACATAATGAGCACAAAGAAGCTCTCAGCTTGCCTGAATGAGGTTAAAATGCCTAAACCAGACCAGATGGTAATGACAAAGAGCCAAAAATATGATCATAAAAAGGATAAATACAAAATAATGAACAGATGACAAACAGGAGACAGATTTCTTTTAAAAACTTATAATGACTCGTCTGTGATTTGCAAAGCCAGGTTTACTAACGAGCCTTTTCTAAGCTTTGGACTGACAAATGGTGAGAAAGGATGAAAAGATATTTTAGGTAAACACCCTGTGCCCTTCCCACCCTAAACGTGAAGTTCACTTAGGGATAAAGGTGATCCTTGAGCCATTTTGGTCAAACAAACTAAAGATAAATAGCATAACATACTGTTTATGGGATGATAAAATGTGTGCGCATGTGTGTATAAAATAAAAGTTCCTCAAAGAAGACAGCTTTATGATGAGCACACTGACTTATAATAGGCTTTTACATAACAGTGAATGAGATGATAAAATTAAATACTTTCACACAAACAGTGACAACCTCTGCTTTAAGCTCATTACTTCTCTCTTTGCTGCCCATATTTTTTCTCTGTTATATTCAGGTTCCCATAGCAGCCTCTAATTAACCTTGCATGTTGCCAGTTTCCCCATCTCCTTTCCCTGGTTCCTTCTCCTTTTCATGGCACTACACTTCCTATGGACATTTTTTCCAAACTACGGGGTGTGAGGGTGATATGGGAAGAAAGGCGATTTGGGCCTTTTGAGGATGGCCCAGTCTCTTCAAGGCAGCCCACACATACGCCCGTCAAAGCACATTTATGTGTGACGGGAAGTTGTGGGGGAGGATGGCGTGCATGTCCACAAAAAACAAGTGAACAGAGATACTGATACATATGGACAGATTAAGCACTAACAAAGGGCATACTCACCTCAACGTTTAAAGGACAGGGAAGAGTAATGAGCAGGTGCTTCATCAGAAAATAAACCTTAACGATTATTCCCAGGCTGTCTTAATGGGAAACATACCCCACCCTCTCCCCAAGTCTAATAATGCAATATTAAGAGAACACAAGGCCTTTCTATCCCCAAAATGCTCACTTAACCTTCTTTTTGAAAGTTTATGAAACCAATTTCTTTTATCTTCTGAATAAAACACAAGGAAAAAGATATTTCTACATCTAGCACAATTAGTTTCTATGCTAAGTTTTGATCCTTTTCCAGACAAATTCTGACATTATGACAAATATTTTGGGTACAAAGCCACCTTGTTTGGACACAAAATGTGCTGCGCAAGCCACTTCAACAAAAAAAAGACAGCATCTTCTTGTGTGGACTGACAATATGTTTCATTTTGTGGTAAACCTTACTCCTAAACCTGCATTCTCTCTCACTAACTTTCCTCCTTTCTATACTTCAAAAACACTTTCCTTGTTTTTGAGCTCCTAAAAAGTAAAAACCCACAGGCATGTGCACCAAATCATGAACCAAGACACACGCTCCTGTTTGGCATAGAGCTTCAAACAGGACTGTGGAGGGCTCAGTGTGTAATGTGACTGCGTGTTGGTCTGCCTTTGCCCCTTTGATATTGTGGTAATGGTGGTAAGTAAAAAGCTCACACTCCATAAGACAAGTGCTTATCTGTCTTGTGTGGAGTATTTTACCTTCCAGGGTCCTCACATTAATTCTCACTTTATGATCACACTGCTACCTCTGTTTTTTCTTTGTGTTTTCAAAGTATTCCCCAAGACAGTTTAATCCCAAACAATAAATTATAAATCAGTTTATATCTACAGCAATGTATGCAAGTTACATGCCAGCTAAACCTGAACTTAAAATAGAAGCATTTAAATTAACATAACTCATAGAGTTTAAAAATGGGTGAATGAAGGGGGAAAAAAACAATAAAGAAAATTAGGAAGAAAGCTGGGTAGTAACTAGGCAGGCAGGGGAGTAAAATAAAGTCTGGCTGAAGAGGTGGTTAAGTGTGAGTTTGCATGTAAACACATTCATTTGGAGTGAACAAGGCTTAAAAATAAAATAAAATAAAAGAACACAGAGAGTACAAGTGAATTTCAGTTTGGAACACTGATGAAAAACTAACAAGAAGAAAACATTATAACCTGACAGCATGGTGCTGTGTGGGTAAGCATGAACAGTTTTAAACCGTTGGCAGGCAGAAATTGGCTCAACACCACAGCAGTGTTTTATTGGTTCCCCTGGGCAGTGTTATATGCTGCCTAGCCATCTTTCACTGGGCCACGGAGATTAGGAGCCCAACGTGGTGACGGCACTTCAGCCACTAGACTGTGATTTATACCTCTGGCCAAATACACGTCTGTCCTGTAAAGTACAGAAATGTGGAGCAAATTACATCATTTTCGTATTCTGAACTTAAAGTCAGAAGAGAGTAGATAGGACTTCAAATGGCACAGAAACCAAATAAGAGGGGGCAACAAATTACAGAGGTTTTTGATGGATAGATGAGTTTAATAATTTCAAAACTAATAACTCAACCAACTATCCACACACTTCCTTCATATTCTACCAAACCATTAATACAATGTTTGTTACAATGGGATTAATGTGAGCATAGATGGTCTTATAGATGCTGCAATGACATAACTGTAAAATAAAACTATTTGACGAAAACAATAACAATAGGGCACCTGGGAGTAACATTTATATTCAGAAAATTTGATTCTTGTAAATGTCCACATATATTTATAATGTGACTGGGGTAAAAAAAAAATTTCAACATGTATAGCTGCAGCATGGGAGCGTGAGTGGTTTCAGTTAAAAATGTTGCTGGTTCAATCTCGAGTTCTCTTCTTTATGTCTAAATTATCCTTGATCAAGATCCTGAACCCCACATTCCCCAAATTTGTTTCTCACTTGTAATTTGCTTTGAATGAAAGCATCTGCTAAATGAATATAATTAAATGTAAAACAATGAACAATTTAATATTTTCCAGCCAAATTTATAACTTGGAGGATGCCGTGGTATATGGAGAAGCTGTGCTGGCATGGAAAGAACATGCTAACTCCACACAGAATGGCATGAGCTAAAATTCAAACCACAAACTCCTGTTGCTGTCATGTGACAGTGCTAACCAGTACACCACCATGCAGCCTTCTACAGAAAATATAACAGTAAGTAACCCTCCCCCCAATGGACAATTACTTTAATCCCAAACAGGATGTGTGAATAATTACAATAATATTTTTCACATTATTTATTTTTCATATTGTACTGTCATTGTTGCATAAATCATGTTGACCCTCAGCAGTAATGTGTACAACTCCAATCAACATTCAGTTGGGGGTTGGGGGGGTTAGTTTGGAGGTACCTGAACTCTGAAGACGCTGGTCCTCCTCATCATTAACAAACTAAACTCCTAAGATAAATATTTGACCATCAGTGTACCTGCATAACCTGAGCACCACTGCTGCAGTTTAGACGGAGGTTTATACAGTTCGTGCAAAGAGTCCAGCAAGTCACAAGCACTGCCTCTGTGAGTCTTAAATTTCTTAGCTTATATGCATTTTTTATTCCTTTATTTCTCTTTAACAAGTAAAACTTAGCTGCTGCAATGACTGAAGAGCTACATCTGGACCCTGTGAACATGCGTGAAATCATTTCTCTATTCCTCTAATGACTGTAATGCCTTGCAGATGGTACTGTGTGCGTGTGTTACATGGATAATAACTCCTATAGCAGAAGGAGAAGGAGAACGATCAAGAGAAATTCATGAACCACAGACTTTGAGGAGACTTCAACGAAAAAGCAAATGGTAAAAATTACACACTATGAGCATGGCTCAACAAGTGGAACTAAAGCACCCCTTGTCCAGAGAACACTGTGTGGGGGTGGTTTCATTAGACACATGCGACTGCCTCAGGGTCAGAGAAAGGGCTGCACGTTGAATAATTTTCTTGTTAAGAGTCTCTATACCTTCAGCCACGAGGGTCAGCGACACCACCACAGTGAGAAATTTGGCCTGGTTAAAGTTATTTCTTGTCAACATAAGAAAAAAACAAAATCTTGAATAATTGTGCAGGGCTGACCAAGACAAATATTCACAAGAAAAATCTTCAGGGTTGTGGGAAATTCAGTGACATGTGGCTAAACAAAGTACACATCAGAGGTAACACAAATCCTCAGCGCTATCACCTTATTGTACCTAGTCGGGAATAGCTGACATTGAAATAGGATCTCAACTGCCAACGGTTAGTTTATCACTGGCGTTTGAAAGTAGTTGATAGCTATCTCAGCTTGATGATATTTAAATGAAGCAACAATATGTACAACAGTTACTCTTTTGTCAACAGACAGATGAAGTGTGTGAAAACATAAACAGAAAAGACACCTGGCAGTGATATAAAGCTTAAATTTCTGTGAAGAATTGTATCATGTAGATTATGTATGCGTTCACATTGTTTCATTTTTATTGGCAGTCTATGAACACAGTGCAGAAACTAAGCAACTTTCTTATTTATCTGCAGAGTAAGCTGCATCCAGACATTTAAATTATATGTACACTAACTAACGTCTTGATGTTGTCAATAACGAAACATGTAATCTTTGTCTCTTGTTCAAAACAGGTCGTGCAGCTTGGAATTAAGTTATAGTGAATTGAAAGGAGGCTGGAATTTCTCTCCTTAGCGCTCAGCCAAGTTGCAAGGTGAGTTGTTTGTTGCTCTGGAGTCAGTGCAGCAGTGCGCCCAACTGCGTGCGCTTCGGCTCGCCCCTCCCATCCCTCCACTTCCAGCTCTCCTATGTGCTCACCAATAAAGCGCTTTTTGTCCAGGGAGTCGGCACTTGAGCGCATTCCTTGACGTGGAGGCTGGTGTACCTCTCCGAGGATTTGGTTAAGACCGTTCGTAAGACGTTGAAACTGCTGTCTAAAAAGCTTATTTTTTTTATTTTTTTGAGAGAGATTGCGCACGGAAAACTACCAGGTCTGGAGTTAACATCGGTGAAGTGATCTGTTTGGATAACCACACAAGCTGCGCTCCCAGCTTTACTCCACCGAAGTTACGGGTAAGAGTTTCTGTTTGAAGTAATAAAGTAAGGATAAAACCGAATATTTTCAACTTTATTTCTGTAGACCGATGATCAAGAAATAGGCTACAAAAAGCGTAAACGGAGTTATACAGGCGGGACAGCGGTTAAGTAAAACTTACGGAATATCTTTATCGATTAACTGAACAAACTGGTGGAAGGTAATAAAACCCTACGAAAGGTTTATTTTATTATTTATTATTTTTAACATAAGCCATACTGTTTCTGACCTTTATGACAACCACCTAAATGAAAAGTCCCTTAAAGAATCGAATACTGTTTATATTTTGCTTTTAAAATCACGTTTAAATGCCCAGTGTGTAGCACATTCAAAGTTCGCCTCGTTAACTTTTCTCATTAAATGCATAATATCCCAGTGCTATTTATTTATTTATTTGAGATGGATGCACTACTTCTTACCAAGGCTACTGGACGTAACAAGTTTATAGGTGATGTGGGACAGCACTAATACTTCAGATCGCCAAATACTAACAATAAAACAGTGTTCCGGTGCATTTGTAAAATGCGTAAACGCGCAAGCGGGCGCACGGGGCAGAAGGAGCCGTCGGGCGGTAATGAGGCGGGCTGGTGTTGGACCGCAGGACGCCGTGCAGCATGCAGGGACTGAGCTGAGTGTCTAGACCGCACCGAGCCGTGCTCACCGCAGAGGACAGCTGTTTTTGGAACTACACAAGGGAGCGTCCCACCACACAGTTTTACAGGACACGAGCGTTGAAATAGTATCAAGACGCACGGTAGTCAACAGAGGTCAGACGTGTAAAGTCTTTGCATGTAGTGGTTCATTTTAGGGCAGCTGTGCCTCCTTAGAGCAAAAATGAGTGAGCAAATAAGTCTGTGTTTAACAACACAAGTTCCAAGAACAGTTTGATTATCCGTGAAACCTGCTTAAAGACCCCAAAGAGCAGAAACAAATGTGTTGGGAATTTTACAAGGCTACTGATTTATAAACCAACCAATTTCATACATGAATAACTAGAAATTACATTTCTGCTAGCAAAGGTCCAGTCATCAGCTTAATTGGTGGCACCCAATCTTAAATGAGCCTCACAGATTTGGTCAAACATGTAAAAAATATAACAAATTTTCACCTGCTTCAATCAGTGCAAAAAGGAGTATAACACCCTGTGTCAAACTGAGTGCTGAAACAAAGAAAAATAATGGCTTGAAAAAAAACCTCTTTGAAATAACTGTATCTGTACAATTAGAAATTCAAAATCTAGTGCAAAAAAAATAATAAAGGAGCCGATTAATGGAACACTAAAAATGTAACACAACAAAACAGATCGACTACCTTTGGTTTGTGGATATTCAAAATAAACAGAAATCAGCTCTTTAAAGTGGGGTGTTACAATTGTGCAAATAGAAATGATTACAAATGCAGATAAATAAAACAATAGCTTTAATAGCTTGGTTAAAAAATTATGATAATTAAATAGTCCTCAACATTTCAAACTTCCTCCACTCACATACCACTACATGTCAGTTACCTGCTCCAGCAGATTTTCCAAACTTCTCACACTCAGGCTTAAGCATCACTGCCAGGTTCTTGCTCAAAAAAGCAAGGATTTCTGCTCTTTCGGCTGTCAGTCTGTTTCACTTCTCATCCAGGATAGTGGCGACTGTGCTGAACAGCCTTTCACTTTTCAACGCTAGTGCAGGGCGCACAGAGGTACTTGATGGAGAGGCAGCAAGGCCAGGAAACCGCTGGTGGTTTACTCCCCAGTATTTGTATGGATCATCACACATAATAAATTACATGTGTTTATTAATTTGAAAAAAAAAAGCTGTACAATGTTTGTCACAAAGAACGATATAACAAAACCAAAATGTTTCACTATACTCTTAATTTATTGAGCTTTAACCTGTAATGTTTTATGTTTACAGTCTCATCTGTCTTTGTATCGTGGGTCCAGCAGCGTAGAAAGTGCATACAGGGGTTCATCCTCCACAGTGCTGAAGCGCTTGTCAACAACTGCTGAGGGTTTTTTTCATGGTTTTAATTCCAGAGTCATTCTCAGTTTACATAGTGAGGAGACGTTTGAGTACGGTGACACTTGGGACAACCTCAGTTTCCTTGTGAACTCCTCAAACGGTTCAAGACAGGCCCTTGTTTTTTCAAGCAAGGCCCACTGGTTTGCCATGAGTACTGTGAGCAGCTTGTTTTCAGCAGAATAAGCAGACAGAGCTGCAATCGCGTCACTGGTGTGTGGCCCAAGAAAGTTTGTTGCATTTAACATTGCGCTGTGTGGCACAAAACTCTCGTCCAGCCAGTGTGCCGTTAAACCTAAAAGTGACACGGAAGAAATGTCGGAGCTCCAAATATCCACCGTGAAGCTCATCACTTTGGCACATTTTATGTCCTCTAATATGCGTTTGCACACTTTACCGTGAAGTTCAGGTAGAGCCGTCTTGGACAGATGTTTTCAGCTTTCCTTGTCGTACCGTGGCTCCAGGTAATTAATCAACAGCTGGAATCCCTTGTCCCCAATAAACCGACAGCGGTTGCCCAGCCTTAACAATAAAGTTTAGTATTGTTTCTGTGATTTTTGCTGCTTGCAAACTATTAGGTGAAAAACATCCCCCTCTTTGCTTACTTTCCTTCAAAGTTAGCTACACCAGCCTGCCTCCTTTTTGATTATTCCTTTCAACGAACTAGTTATCTTTAGTGTGAAATTTCTGGAGATGCTTGATTAAGTTGGTTGTGTTACATCTTGAAGCTTTACTACCGCCCCTCGGAACATTTACTGCAAAGATATTACACAAAACTGTGGAATCTTTAGACTGAAGCAGTGTAAAGAAGTTCCAGATAGCCGCTCTATTTTTAAAACATGCTAGTTTTGCTCAGCTCACCGTTAGCGCATGAAGTCTCTCAAAGCGCGAAGCAAAGAAATACACTGAATAGTTTTGTGCCTTCGGATCGGGCCGTTGTCCCGGATACCTGATCTACAATTATCTTCAAAATCTGCACCGATAACGATTTTTGATCGGTGCATCCCTAGGTAAAACACAAATTAGACAAACGGCAGTTTTTTTCAGCAGGCGTTCAGCGAAGTACTGAGTGATGAGGTCAAATTCCTGAAAGATTAAATCTCTGAGTGACCTACTCCAGCTCTAAACTAACATCCAATAAAGTGCATGACTCAACATGTTAAGAGCAATCTCTGTTCCAAATAATAAAGAAACAAATACCCATGAGATTATCTCTTTGTCACCTATAAACATTTCCAACTAATTGCAAGTATAAAGTTTTCTTTTTAGAAGGGGGGATATAACTGCACAGAGTTAATGTCAACATCTAGATATAATGCTTCATTTTTATTCCTTCTCAGTAACAATCAGTAGCCCCCACACTAAAACTGAGTTAATAAAACGTGGTTGCCTTTAAATGAGATGCCTAATTCATGTAAGAACAGTGTTCTGACAACAACCCATTCAGCCACATTAGCATCTTTTTTTCTCATGGTTCCCACAAACAGACACCGCAAATTTCCACTTTCCTGGGGGCAAATAGGCAGACTAAACTACTCCAATAGCCCTGCTATTAACCCATCATCAGAATACTGCTTGATTCATCGCCATGTGCTTCCTCACAAACTCCCATCGTGCTAAACAAGAAACGCCGTTATTAACAGTATGTAATCATTGCAATCTTTTCATATTAGGCTACCAAACATAGCAGAGCAGCCGCAGGAGGCAAATTATCCCTCACTAATGTGGAGAACTTTTAGCTACAAATGGTGACACAACAGCACAAGCGATGGGCTGATGGGCACAGCTTGCTGTAAAGAATCCTGTTGAGAATCTGTTAATATGCAGAGACTTTCCTGTTCAGTGCTGGATTCTCGCCATGCCAGACTGTTGTGTTAGTAAATGTACTTGCTGACATGAACAATTCCACTGCTGACAGATAGAGACAAAGAAGAATTTAAGGTTAAATGGTTTGTATGAGAATAAAGAACAAAATATTGGGTAAGTTCCTTCTGCATCCTTTGTCATTTGTGATTTTAAGATCCCATATTATACATTTTTTCAACAATTTGTAAGTGTCAGAGGTCCAACAACATTGTTTTCAAAGTGTATTACCCCATATTCAGCCTTGGTCCTTAATTTCTGCCATTTCAAATGTGGCTCAAGTGAGCTCTACAGAGAACAGGCTGTTACTGTGTCTGAACCTTCAAATGTTCATTAGTGGTGCCTGTCCACGACCTACTCCATGCCCCTCTCTGGGAGAAGATCTGGCTTATGCTGGTGCTGATTTTAGAGGGCAGGCTCAGCTAGCCGGGGGGACAAATAAAAGGCAGTATCCACTACCAGGGGCAGTGGTTATTTCCCTTCGTGATGTCACACAGGGAAAGATCTCAGACTAACCCGCTTGAGCACACATTTACTTAAAAGTGGAGCAAGCAAGTGAGAGAGGTAACAGAATTTTCTCCTTTTTGGGCATACACAGGCTATGAGGACACACATGACTGTTAGAAAACCTGTAAAAAAGTGAATTTTCCACAATATGGGACCTTTAGGTTTTAATCACAGCAGTTTTTCTTTGCCATCAATTGTCTGCTTGTGGCCAGGATGCATGACTGAGAAGTCTTCTATCACAGAATTTGATTTAAATAATTAAGCACAAGCCTGCTGTCATACCACTGTGTCACTTATGTTGAAACCACATCATCTATCCAGGACTGGTTAGAAACATTGTGTCAGCATGTACTTTATCCATTGTTATTTTTACAAAATCAAGGCTGGCATGTCGATATCTGTGCCAAAGAGCTTGGGAGGAATAGAACACTGATGTCTAAATAGGCTGTAGTTCCCAAATGACAGTTGCGGTATTAGATTTTTTTTTAATACAACTAAAAACTGTCAGATGTCCTACCATAGTTTTGTGGTGCTGTAAATTTATTTAATACAGCACAGAATATTATTCTGAACATTGCCTCCTTCTCCAAAAGCTCAGACAGCTCAGTTAATGCCAATTAGGGGGAGTGCCTAAGTCTTCCTACCCACTGCATCGGAGGGATTAGAGGGTTAAAAGTCAGGTGCTGAGGTGAGGAGGCCTGGAGAAGGGAGAAGAGAAGATATATTGTAAGGTGGAGGAAGGAGAGAAAGATGGGAGGGAGGCACTTACACAGCAGGCAGGGAAAGGGGAGTTGGCAGGGCAGAACGTAGGGATAAGTGTCTCATGTGTGCGCGTGTTTGGTTCTCTCAATTGTCTCATCACAATTAGCAGGAAGCAAAATCAAGAAGTACAAATCCTTTTTAATGTCAAAATGTAGAACCTCATTTTGACCCCATCAAATGCTTTAAAGTAGGAGGGCACTGTTTTCTCTGGTTGACAACCAAAATCCAGAGCTTCTCTTTATAAAAGGAGTCTTGAGTTAACCCTTGTCTTCAAAGGCCTTGGCCTCAAATATCATTGCTGAACCAGCGGTATGTGGAGGCAAACCCCAGCCCATATGCCTGCCAAGCTAAATTGAAGAAGAGCTTGCCGATGCAGCCAAATGATGCGTTCAGAAGAACCACTTCAAAACCTTGCATAAATATACACACACATGCAAAGGGATGTGGAGGCTTTGGAGTGGCCCAGCTTGAGCCCAAACCCCAAATAACTGCTGTCCTCCATGTCCACATCCATACAGAGACACTCATGCTAAAGTCAGGTTTTACAGGTCTGCCTTACAGTACACTGTCAAGCTTTAAAATGTATTAAAACTCTTAACTCTCTCAGTCTAGATGGAAAATGTACATAGGGCAAAAAAATCCCCCAAATTCCTGTGAAGTAGTGAGGGACAGAGGCAGGAGAGCAAGGAGGAGTATGCTCATCCCAGAAAGCCACCACAAATTGCTGCATTTCAGTGGGCCTGTAAAAAAAAGAGAAACTGCTTTTAATCTAAGGTTGTAATTACTGTTGGCCAGCACTGTAATTGAGAGATAAACCTTAAACCAGATCTTACTGGGCACACATACACAATGCCTATATTGTTTGACCAAAACCAGAAGTGGAAAAGACAGCTTTTCTCTTAGTCAGCCATTAATATCTAGTGAAAATAAACCAAGACTGAGATTAAATCTTGCTGTTTTGCTGAAAATGAATATGATGGCAAACTACCCATGGCGGCTGTGTCTATCTGTACATCAGTGTGTTCCTGCTCACAATCAGGTTGCCATGTATCCATTTTTCAATGTCATTCTTACACACTTTCATGTGGGCACATCGAACATACAAGCCAACACATACTCACAAAGCAGCCCTCTTTCATTACGCCGGTCAACCCTTTTATGTTTTCTGGCTCACTTTTCTTAAGGTCTATTTCAGTTGACAGTGACACAGATAGTGCTGCTTATCTGGCTCTCCTCTTAGATTTAGAAAGCCAGATGCCGCCTGAGAATGCAAATCTGTACATGTATATCGGAATATCACCACAGATCAGTTCGAATCTTCATCACTCAACACTGCAAGCGGTTGTGACACAAGTCGTGGCTCGTCACTGCCACAAATTCAAGCAGCAAGAAGCTTCACAACATAAAATGAAACAAAAATATTCTTAATCCCCCGAGGGAAATTATAACATAAAAAACATCTAAAGCAAAAGAAAAGCTCCCTTTGTTTGCTCCCACCTTTCTTTGAAAGGTTTAGCAGGTTTAGTTCGGACTGATGTTTGTGGATTATAAACTTAGTTTTACATGATGCTACAGCAAAAAGCTTAAACAGATCAAACTGAAAAACAAAAGTAATTAATGCAGAGACAATGAAAAATATGATTGCTGAAGAACGAAGAAAAAAAAAGAAAGAAAAAAAAAAAGACCAATAGACTGACAAAATCACTCTTTTAAAGATATCTAAATATACAAAAGCTAATTAATCATTTTGGGACAAAATAAAATGTAGCAGCAGGTAAAAAGGAGACTGCCCATTTAGTAATGGAGATTATGCAGTAATTAAAGACCAAATGTCTCAAAGACAAAATGAAAGATGCAACAAACCAAGATAAGGATCGTTGTAATTGGTATTGTACTAAAGTCATTCTAAAGCTTTGTGGTATTGTACTAAAGTCATTCTAAAGCTTTGTGGTAAAGATGATTTGAATCTATTTTAGGTGCCAGGTTCCACTTTGAAAGCTAAATATTTACACTTCAGTCAAGGGATTGTCTGAGAAGTAGTGACCTTAACAAATCGACCATGGTGGGGGGGTCAGTGCACAGGTCCTCTAGTTTAGCAGCAACTATACAAGATGGCCCTTCACCCGCTAGCAAAGATGTATCGCTCCATTTACCTGTACTGCGGCAAAATGTTTGGCAAAAAAAGCAGTGGAGGCCTGAACAAGGGTTAACAAACCAAAATTGAAGATTTAAATACTAAATATATACAAATATATACAAAGTGAAGTGAGGATTCAGGTCTTACACAACCAGGTTAACAACAGCATTTGGTTAAAAGTCATTCTGTTTTTCCTATTGCATGACTCAGAGCTAAGGCATATAAAATATGACATAAATAAAAACACAGTGGACGAACGAGTGCAGCATAAGCAGAAGTCAAGAGTGTGTGCTGTGAAACAGAAATGCAGGGAAAATATAAAAATAATCTTGGCTAATTATTCTTGAAACTATTTTATGACCACAGGTTAAATAAGTGAAACAAAAAATGAGAAAAATCTGCCACCAGAAAGAAATTTAGAAGCTGCTCTCAGCAAAACTTCTCCCACTAATAAAACATCCATTAGGTGGTCACTTTGTGTTTGGCTTTTCATAAAACCATGATTCCATAACCACGTTTAAAAACAACATTTGAGATTAGTCAATGCTGTATTTATAGAAAGCCACAGAAACACGAACGCACACACAGAATGTTGTGTGGTTTCGGATCTTGACATGCTAATCATTAAATAAATAAAAAATAACGTGCCATTTCATGCAATGCTAGTTTTGATTGCACAAAATTAAAGATCTTATTGGCTTTGAGAAGTGAGGGCCAAAAAACAAACTAAATGAGGAAAAACAGAATAAAATGTTCATTTTTCAGATTTCCTTAAATCTGTTCAGAAATACAAAAAAGAATATTTCATATTATTTGTGGCACTAGAGGCTGAACTAAATAAATTTTTCCACATCACTCCAGAAACATTTGGAGCATCTTTTTAAAGCCAAAACTTTATGCATAGATACATTTGGGCAATAACTGATGGGTTGATAGTACAAGACAAAGAGCTGACAGAGTTGAGAGCAGTCGGCCTGCATTCTTCCTCTCAAGCTCTGCCATTCTCTTGTGTTGCCAAACAGCCTGCCGGTGCGCAGCATGCTCTTGTACACAGCTGGAATTTGACCAATTAACAGGATAAAAACTTCCTGTTTTGCTTGTATGCCATTAACAGTGCATGACAGTGTGGCTGGATTCCAACTAAGTAGAGAGAAAAGCAAGTCAAACAAATGTTGCAACAACTAATAGGTACAACTGCTGTGCCTTTTTTAGGGATAGTATACCTGAAGAGGAAGAAGAGTGGAGCAGGATCAGAGCTAAAATATCTTCACTGGGTGAGTGAAACATTTCTGTAAATCAAATCTGGCAGCTTTATTACTAATCTGTGAATATGACTATGATACTGCCAGTTATTATAATGCAAACACATGGTTTACATCTGGAAAATTATGTATTATGATCCCGAAAATGACTGTTGTTTTGGGTATGACAGACTTTAAGTAATAATACTTCTGAAGCAGCATGATAATACACTCTTTGAATTATTGTATCCAAAATGCTAATCCAGCAATGTTTGGTGGTCTTTACTGTAACACACTGCTTCCTTAATAGGGTCCTTTCAAGCAACTCTCAGCCTGGTAACAAGACTGGCAGGAGAACAAGTGCAGCTCTCTTAACACACATTCCATATTACAGTGATGTATTGAGGCTGTACCAGGTTGCAGATGGGGAAATGAAACAGGGAGACTTAAGGAAGTCTGTCTGAACTATAGCAGAAACAGGTGGGAACAACTTCCCTCTTTGGAATTATATTACTAACAAATGTCATGCATGTGTATCTGAAGCTTGATATACAGTAGCTTATTATTATGGCCCATACTCTATGGCATGTTCTGGCACTGAAATGCCAGAACCAATGAATGCGCTGAAGGTGCAGAATGGTTTTGTGACCAATCGTGATCAATCTATCTAATTTCTGTACAAAAATGAGACTTCGAGATGTGATACTTCTGGTTCAGTTTGCTCAGTGTTTAGGAGTGGTTTCCACAGATGAACTCCATATTGATTAATTATCAGCTGTCAGTGCATGACTGACCCTCTGTTCAACTTTAAACACTACTGCTGACCCTTCAACCTCCTCAGTGTTGTGGTAGTTTTCAATGAGCTGCGACAGGGATTGTAAGGACTTCAAAATAAACACACACACAGATGCACACAGTCACTTTGGGCCTCTGGATACACATCACTACTCTCCCTAATTGCTTCAGTCCTCCACCTCTCTGACTGTCCCAACCTTATCCTCCACAAGGACACAGAAGAAGGCAGAGCAGTGACATTCCCCCGCTATTGATTTTGAGGCCATAACTTGTGCCCACATTCCTCAACTTCTGTGTGCAGGGTTTTTGCTCACTGTAAATTATTTGCCATGCAGGTGATGCTTTAATGTAAGCCTGACACTGTTTTTGTCTAAGGAGTTTTAACATCAAACCTTGCATATACTATCTTATATAACAGCACACTCTGATACCTTGTGTATCTTTTGCACAATTTTCTGGACAGCTGACAGTACAGCTGCATGTATTGGCAACAAGTGATATAGAAGTTAAAATATGAGCTGTCTGCGTTTCCCATTACTGCAACCTCTAGCTCAGTGTGAAGTGGGAAAACAAACTTTACCCAACCTTCACAACTCAGTGAATCAACAACCCCCGAAACCACCACAGTGGTGTGTAATTTTTGGTTAATAACGTTAATATTTCCACCAAAAACAAACACACACAGGCAAACAAATGTGTTCCAAGACATTTATATGCTGTATCTATTACACACTTACACAGACGTATTGACATCAGAATATAAAGTCAGTGAGTGAGCAAACACAGAGGTGTACACAATGCGTGTGTTAGAACTCAGAAATCTGCTGGACTCACCTCAGGACATCTGTTAACGGATGTATCGATAAGAGCAAACAAACTGCTCCTTCTGATAACAAATCGCTGTTTGCTGCTAACAAAGTGGCATTTATTTTTCCTGTCTGAGAGTATGACACACACATAATATATAGTGAAGAAACAGATCTAGGCCATAAACCATACTCTATTTCTCTTTATTCTATGAATGGGCTCAAACATTTCCCAGGATGAAAGTCTTTATAAGACCACAGTAGTGGTTTTGCACATTTTATGTGCAAATCACAAATATTTTACTTCACTTAATCTGCTAAAAAGTTCCTGTTGTGCTTTAGAAATTTCTGTAAGGCATCAACTTGCTTCCATGCATTTTCATTTTACATGAAAATGTCATAACATGAGCAGATTGCTGATAAATTCTTGTAACGTTAGACATTCATATTGTGTTGGTTTTGATGGTCTGAAAAAACATGTAATTGTTGCTGCAGGCCGTTAACTAGAGTTTTAGTCAGCAGATGTAAGCACTGAATTGTTTGTCCTGCCACCCTGAGGGGAGAAGAAGACTCACATGTTTATTCCTCCACTTTAATCACTACCCTTGTCTTGTTAAAACCAGACATGAGAGATCTTTAGGCAGTGCAGACCAGCTGCAGTCCAACTGTAAAAGGTTAGCATTGATATCTTAATAGACTGCTGCTGACTGAGGTCTTCATGCTCCCTATGATGGCAGGCTCACCTGTTCAGTCAGATGCTGGCACAGACAGAAAAGGCAGGTGAATGTGATTATGTAGCTCACAGCATCTTTTAATTTATCTATGAAACTGGCAGATTTGCATCAGAGTTGAGATTAAACATGATTAATCAATTTGATTCAATTAGCCATAAGTAAGCCATAGTTGCACATTATTTTTCAGACATAGGAAATTTATTTTCCTATAGAAATACTGAAGTTAAAAATGATTGTCATTAAATAAAGAGTGTTTACGATGACCATCTGAATAGCAAAAGCAAGACAATTTAATAAACAAAACAAAACAACAGTCTTGGTTAAGAAGGTAATCACAGGGTACCTGAGGCCATGGAGGAGGGGCATGTCTGCATTGGGGGCAGGGTATAAGTGGAGAAACTGTACCGCCTGACTGACTGCTAGCTTGCAAGCCAACCTCCCCCAGTGCTGGCAACCTACCAGCACAGGCAGTAGTTTCACAATAAATTCCTTTGTGACATTGTAATCAGCACCAGTGATCTCCAGTTCACATTTATCTTGCATGTGTGGCACATGTCAGAGTTTTTTTTTCTTCTTCTTCTTCTTTTAAGGAAAAAGACTGCAGGGCAGAATGACAAGAAAAATCTTAAATGGTAATTCACAGAAAAAGAAGTGGTGTAGGACTGAGGTCTTGAAAAACAGGTACAATACCTGCTTTTAAAGCAAGGTTTTTCTACAGAAAAACATAGGAAAGTTCATCTTGTGCCATATTCAACATTATTTACTGAATTATACTAATGATGACAAATGACCTGCAACATAACACAATTTAGCTATGAAATAAAACATGTTGTATGTATAACTTAAGAACAGTGAATATTTATAATCATGCTTTAACATTTCAGAAGGATATGAAAAGTGTTAGCCAGAGGAAGATTTTTTTTCCGACCATCTTATGTTCCATTCTAACTGCTGATGTCTGCAAAGACCATAAATACCTGCACAACTCAAAACAAATAACAATTGTGCCAATCAAGTGCAAGCTGTCTTTTCCAAGTTTATGAGTGTTTGATGCATTTAAGTAGTAGAACTGCCCCACATTCCTGATTGCTATCACACCAACCTTGAGCTCGCTCAAGCTTAATGAACACTGAGTGAGCCCTTGCAGGGCTGTTGTGGCAGGTGAAGGAGACAAGTCTTCATTGGATTCCAGTCATACTCTTGCAATGAACAAACCTGAGTAAAGATGAAAGGTAAACATAGGAGCAAAGGGAGGGCAGGGTGCAAACCCACAAAGATGGGGATTTCAGAAAGACGAGTGTCATTTATATGTTGTCTAAAGTGCTTCTTTAAAAACTAATTTAAACATATGCTTGAATTCCAGATAGAGAGTTGCATGGGGTATGATGCGTGTTAAAGAGTGGAAATAAGATGCAGAAGTACAAACAGACGAACAAACACACAGACGGATAATGTGCAAGTGCTTTCTCAGTGAGTACATCTCACACTGTTTGTCTAACAAGGATATTTAGTCTTAGAGTCAATCAGTCCAACTGACAGCGGGTGTGCTTCTCAACTGGCTCACAATCTTACACCTCCCATTCACAATGGTGTCCATACAGAAGTTGACATAATCTGTCACACATGTTGTCATGGCATTGACGTAATCTTCACATGGTTCCTAGAGGACATTATGTAGACTCAAAGCACCACCTCAGAGCATCTTCAGCTTCATTAGACCAGGTTTTAATAGTCTGTTTGATGATTGGTTGCTGTTGAACCAATGGGTTTGTAGGTGGAGGTGGGAGGAATCAGATTGTGGTGGCGGGCAGGAGCCGAATAAAATAAATCTGACTTTTTTTTTGTTTCTGGTGAAGCAGCTGAGAAATTGTTAGAATGTTGGTAATGTTGCAGAGTGGAAAAATGTTTAAGTCTTCATAGATCGCAATGAATATGTTCGAATACTGTGTTTGTAGCCTAGCAACAACGGAGCTGATGATGTTACAGGCTGTGTCTGCAGCAGTACCAGGTATGATATAGACCTCTACCAGAATAACACAGATAAAGTCCGGGTAAACAATATGGATGAAAATCCACAGCTAATAGTTAAATTTCCCTTGTGCAGATCTTCTCCTTTGCAGTGACATTTCCAGGATGGCACCAACCATGGTTAAAAAGAAACAGCAGTTTCACCTCTCTTTAGTTGTCTGCTGACTTTCTTGTTGCTGTCGGCTCATACAGTCTTAAAGCAGTGTACAGACACATTAGACTCCGGGGTGTGCTCCTGCAGCCATGTGTCAGTGAAGCACATTATACTGAATTCCCTGTATTATTTTTGAGACCATGTTAGCGCAACAAGCTTGTTGCAATCTCACATTACCCATCAGAACGGTTGGAAGAAATAATTTGATTTTCCACGTTTTTCTCTCTGCCTCATTTCTGCCCTACATCCTCTTTAGGATTTAGTGTGTTATTTCGCTGATTATCTTGGTTTTGGAAAGCTTAATCAGTTGATCCCGCTGGTAAACAACTCTTCCCTTGCCATGGAAACTCATCATAACAAGTCTTGAAAGAGTCCCAGGTGCACAGAGAAACTTGGGCAGCACAGCTTCCAAACCAGCATCTTGTTGCAAAATTAACTTGACGCTGATTGTCTTGATAAAAAAAAAAGTCGATTGTATCTAAAAAATGAAAACATGGTTTTCCGCCACCCATGCAGCACATTCTGGAGTGGAAAATTAAAAGCTTTATGAGGAGCTTTTGACCAAATATGATCTTTTTGGATATTAATAAATAAACTTTCAGCAAATAACATAAAAAGTGAAGGATATGTCTACTACAAAACAAACACATTTATATAAAGGGACAGAGTATGAGGAAAAATACATGCTGTATCGCATCAGGTAGATAACGATCATGGTGGTAAAGACAAACCAGCATTGTAGTCATGTTGAAGCTGGAATGAATGTCACTCAAGGAGGCAGTGTGTCGGCGTGTGCACATTACTGTAGGCTTGTGACTGATAAAACTGGTCCATCCAGCCTATTTAAACGCCAAACACACACACACAAACACATACATGCACACACACTGCATAGCAATGTCCTGGCTCTGTCCCTGCTTAGGGCTAGAGTCTCTCAAGTGGTTGGAAAACTGGTTGCCTTTTTGTTGAGAGAGATCTATTTGCACTGAGTGTCTGTAACAGCAACAGAGAGCTTTGGAAAACACTGCCAGAAAGCACAATAAAGTTTTGATTCTGGCTGGAGGCGTGGACAGTCATTCACAGGAAATAAATGTACAAGCCACTGCCTGGAGAGAGTCCAAATTTGGGACACTAGGATGTCATATTTACTGTTTTCTTTGTAACATACAGCTCTGGCCCAAACTGTGACTTCTGTAATGTGGTTTGTTGTTGTGTCTGACTGAAAAAAGGAGGAGTAAGAGACATGAGGCACAAGCCTGACAAAAGCTGTGGGTGTAAATACCACTTTGAGAAAACAGATCAAAGCCCAGGTTGTCAGTGGTGAGGTGGAATCCTTTGTGTCCGTGTAATGTGAGTGTCCTGTGGTGAAGATGTGAGGATCTCAGGCACATCTAAGAAAGAACATGGCTATGGGTTTGTGTCCCCAAAAGGGTCACAGGGCAGGGTTTGTTGATGAAAGACTTGTCAGTGCTGAGACAAAATAAGTAGACACTTTGTGCAAAGTGAAACAAAAAGAAGACAGAAGAAGAGTAGTTTCCGCCGGAGCATCCTGTACGTCTCCTTGGTGCCTTAGTAAAAACAAAATCAGGTCTAGCATCTACTCTGTCTGTCTTGTCCTACAGTCATAAAACAAAAGGAAACAGCCCACATTTCCTTTTGGAACATGTAGTGCCTGACCTCTATGCTCTAAACCACAGCAGACTCAGAAACACACTACATGTATACTGCTGCAGAGACCCAGTCCTGGTTTGGTAGTCTGGTTTGGCTGCCCACCTCTGCCGGTTTCCTCTTCTTTTTCGTCTCCTCTGTCTATTTGGCACAGGTCACATCATTTACCCAGACACACTCTAAAGGTTTTGCATTTCATGTTGCCCTGAAGGAGCAGAGAAAGCACCTGTTGTGAGGATGAGGAGTCAGGTGTATATGTATGTAACTGAAGCTGGGTGTATACCCGTGTCAAACAAGGTCTGTTATCTGTGTGTCGTCTGTACCACAACAGAGGACACAGAATACAGAGCAAAAGTGGAAACACTAATCTGAGCCTGACCTCTGACCTCAAGGAGCCACACCATTCCTCGCTTGCACATGGGCTTTGTTGGCTTTTGGACTGATGCTATCTGACTAGATGAATGACCGTTTGGCATTCAGGTTCCTTTTGTGACTATAGTGTGCGTATTTTAATATAACTTATTTAGCTGACAGAATTAGCTAAAATATTAGTACTCGCCTGTATCACAAAATCCAAAAAACTGAGCTGCCTTGTAGCTCTCCTTTAGTGCCGTAAATAAACAGTTTTTATAAGTTTTACTATTTACTTACCCTCCTATTCACCTCTGGACACCACTGTATATTATGTTCTCTTTCATGTCCTCCAGCTGCAGGCTCTTATAGTATTGCTTCACACTGTCCTTATAAGCAGGCTGGGTCCAAACCATAAATCCTGAGATGAAATAGGTTGCTTTTCAGCATAATATTTAACTACTTTACAAGTAATTAATGTATAAATTTAAAAGTATTTAAAATTAATAGAAAAAAAAACCCTCTAAATTCTTCCTGGGAATAAATGTGAGCGTGAATGATTGTCTCTCTATTTTGGCATGAAATTGTGAAAGCGAGGTGAAATAAGTGTCTAGGAGGCAGGCCAGCAGCTGCCTGTTAAAGTGGTTATTAGTTATAATTTAAGCAACAACCCATTGACATTGTTTAGCACTACAAAAGATGATGTATAATGGATGTGGCCAATACAGGGTCTTTCTTGTGGTGAGGCTACAATCAGCTGGAAGCTTTGTTTTTTCGGCACATTATTGAACTAGTAAAGCTCTTAATCCCTTTTATACCACAGCCAAGAACAGCAACGATATTGTGGATTCAAGATGAGTATTGCCTGTGACAGACATAGTAAAACTATGATTATTTCTTTATATCAAATATCCTTTCCTCTCAAGTTTTGTTTATTTTCTGCTTGATTAAGTGACCTTGATGAGAGACTTTGACACTGAAAAAAAAAACCCCACCTATCTTTTCTTTTGTCTGGATTAAACTATGCATTCATATTTAAAAATCTGATCTGTTGTTTATCATCTTAGAAAATGTACCCTAATTTACGATCACAGCACTTATTTACAAATGAAAGCAGCCATTAACTTTTGTGTGAGCAGATTTATTTTGACGAAAACTTAATCCTGAATGAAATTTAGGAAAATATGTATTCATCAGAACCATCTATTTTCCAGTTATACTGAGCGCAAGGCAACACTTCAGAGTTGATTCTCTCATGCTTTCATCATGTTATGTTCACTCATCTAATATAGTTGAGCTGGTGCAACCAGCATCACATTAGAGGCGCAATAGCTCATGACATAAAAAATATTTCACTGCTTTACATGTGTACCTACATATGCATAACTGACAATACTTGCATATTTGTGCTGCTTGCACAAAATTTCGGTTTTTATGCGAGACATCTTATGTAAGCTCTTCATCCTTGAATATTTCAGAGCACTTTTGTTTCTCCTTTTAAAGCCTCCCTTGACCCCTTTTTTGTGTTGATAGAGGACCTCATTGGATTGTGGATAACAAGGTCCAGCTGGTGGCACGGATAGTGCTAATGGCAGAAAGGGATGGGACAAGTCTACAACCCTGTAGATCACACTCTTATGCACATACCACAAGTATCGTTCCCTTAGAAGATAAGGTCTCCAAAAGGAAGTTTTGCCTTTAATGGGAACAAACACTCTGTAGTTTCCAGGTTTATCCCTTACCATCCCTTGGTACTGTGCACTCATTTTGTCTTCTGTTTGTGTCTAACTTGTCCACAGGGTTCAGCTCTAAAGACTAGTACTCTTGATACTCAGGCTGCTGAGATTTAATTTCTAAGGCCTGCTTCACCCTCCCCACACCAGGCCTTATTCACCTCAGTGCCCCTGCTGACAGAAACCTGCTCTTATCTCTGCTGTTCCCCTACTTGTGTTTTCTTTTCTTCCTTGTCTGGAGAAGAAAGAAAATTTTGCTAAGAAGTGAGCTGAGAGAAATGGGCAATGTGTTTATTTCTCTCCTCTAATTACTTATTTTTTCTTTTCAGAGAACTGACCATGTTATAATTTAATGTTGCTTAAAGATTCAAAGTTCCTATTATCTTTCCATTGTAATGTTTTCTGTCTGTTTCTTGCTCTTGTTCCACAGATTTCTCAGCCAAAACATTTTTTTCTAATATAACCAGCAAACCCAGACTCACATGTCGATACAACAGATCTGATGACATTTGTCCAATCCTTTGTCTGTTGAAAAGAAAAAAACAAAACTAAACTAAGCTTCCTGTTAATCTTGAAATGCCAATGAAAGAACCAAGCTCTTTTTTTTTCTTTTTAACTCAGCTCCTGCCTGTCTCAGGAATGTCTCAAGTGCGCAGGGGAGAGAAAAGGAAATTACAACTCAAGTAAGGAGGAGGAAGGCGAGACGAGAGGGGGCATTCCTCTTTGTGCAGGATTTCAAGACTTGTCTTTCTACCATCCCTCTCGGCCCTTCACCTCCACTCACAGCAATCAGTCAACACAACACAACTTGAATTCGTACAACAGTGACGCCACAGCTGCTCCTTATCGTACCCACTGATCTGCACAAGTCACTTGCATCTTAAGAGAAAGAAAGCAGTAGAATCTAACCTCTCAAGTTCCAGTTTATCTGTGATCTGGCTGAATCCCACCCCATCCACCTCAAACACAACTCCTCCTATGCTGGGTTGTGAGATGTGCCTGGCGCAGTTTGGGATGAGGCACACTCAAATAAACATTCTGCCCCAGGGAGCTATGGTAGAAATACCCCAATGAGTTTAATAAAAATATTCTCCGTTTTATCTGCATAGCTCACGCTCATCTCATAGCTGCCTTGATGTTGCTGTATATTTTGGCTCTGGTTCTTTTACTCGTCTCTGGACCCCAATGTACTGAACCAAAGTAAAGTTCAATTTTAGTTATAAAGTTTTTCTATCTACAACAATTGCAGATATATGACAAACTTATGTCACACAAATAGTGAAGTTTATTCAGCATTTAAAACTGTAAGGAATATACACTCAAGCTGAAACTTTGCACCTCATTCACAGTGATAGGAAAACCTGAGTCCATCTGCATATGTTCCAGCTGTTTGAATCTCAATTCTTTTTGTCTTCTGTTTATCCTCCCAAATATGTACAGACATACAAAGTGTCACAACCACTTTTCCTCTCACTCTTCCATCCACACTTCCATAAATTTCAGAGGCCTTAATATGCCTGAGACTAAATATCTCAGGTTTTTATATAAGCCTTGACTCAAGCCTTTATTGACCTTTTATTCACAACAAGAGCAAATAAGTTTTATGTTGGATTGCTCCTTAGCCTCTGAGTCACAAAATAGAATCCTGTAGATCTGTGTACATTACTGATGTGTTAACATGAACACCCTCGGGGCCTGTGTGTAAATTATAGGTTAACTGCAACCCTTCACCTCTGTTTCTCATTCACTTGAAACCAACAGCAAACTGTTGCCATCAGATGTTGTCATTCCTTTTCAACAAGGTTTTTTCCTTTAACAAATGCAATTCTAAGTCTGACTTTTCTGCATTGCTAAGAAAATTTGGTGTTTTCAAGCCGTTAGCAGGTGCTGTGAATCTGAGTTTGCTGCTTTGTTTAGTCAAGCATTAAGGTGTAAGCAGCTTCATTTCATCAATGTAGTTGGACGGAGCAACAGTTCTGCTTTGCTCGAAAGAGTTGGCAAGTTAAAACAAATTTATTTAATTTATTCTTAAGGAAGGTAACAAAAGACGGAAATTAAATATCAGGAAATCTTCCCAAGTGGGTGGCAATTTCAAGGAGAAACAGCAAAAAAAGTATGCAATGAGAGACAGAAAATAAATGTCATAGCTGTGGAGGGATAAGATCATACTTTCCCTTACACTGGCAGTCTGATTAATTAGTCATCTCTCCAGGTTAGATACCATGAGATTTAAAAAAAAAAAAAAGTTTGATGTAACAGCGTGAAAAGGTATCATAATGAATTTTAAAAAGTTGTGTCTGATCTAAAGTTACTAAAATGTATTATTAAAGGCTAAATATGTTTAAGTGACACGTCAGACTAAACTGGTTTTAGAGTTGGTCAGTGAAGATACTGAAATAAATTAATGCAATAGATTTCTGTATGAATGGAACAAGTGAGTAAAACAAATTAGTACAAAAAAATGGACAGGATTAAAAAAATTTATATATATCAATGTACTTTTTAACAAAATTATACTAGCACATAAAGATGTAACTTCAGTGGGAAATATTATGTCTTCCACATAGAAAAGGGAGTAATGAACATAAAACATAAAGTACAATTTCTGCTGAAATGGGCCACGACCCCAGGTGAGCAGTATGAGAACAGAACGTTCTGTGTGCCTCAAAACTGTAAGTCACAGATACTCGGGCTTCTTATTTACGTAATGTACAGCACGGAGATCAACAACTGCACCATTTAAGGCGCTGAAATAAGCTCCCTCGCGCATCCATGTTAGCCATCATAAAACACTCCAATACAGGATTTTACAGATGTTAAGAAAGCTGTTTGGAAATATCAACTACTTACTTTTTTTGCCCTTAGTCTTTATTGTATAGTAATAAATGGGATTTAGTTTAGTTTATAGCCAATCAGGCCACAATTATTTTGTGGATGAGAGATAAAAAAAATATTTTCTACTGACACTTCTTTCCCCAAGGCTGCCTCACTTGATAGCAGACGATGATAAACAGCTACACAGCCGCTTGTCTGCAACTAGTTTCGTTTTTTATCTTCCCTTCATTCCTCTCTCCCTCTCCCTTCCAACATCTTTTGAAGTACAGCACTGACACTTCATCAGGGCATCTGTTTTATAAGGCTTGCACTCGAGTGAAACAACTTACAATGCATTTTGTAACATATCATTTTTTTATGATCAGCTCTTATCACTATAATTCATCCTTTTCACAATAGTTGAGCAACTTGTTTGACAAGTATTACAGACCATGAGTCTGTGTAACAATACAGATATTGTGTGTTTATCTTACATCTATGGTCAGAGAGATAATTTCTCTGCTGCTCTCCAGGTTTAGAACGCTAGAAATAAATCTTAACAAGTTCAGTGTTTTAAAAAACAAAACAGCAATTCTTACACATTGAAAATGCTGCCTTTGATGCCACTGCATAACCTCCATTATTGCTGAAAACTGTCTCTAAAGCCAAAAGTCACAGTTCCTTTTATTTCAGAGACCTTGTGACAAAAGCCTGCTTTTGATCACCGACTATGCAAAGTAAAACCTTTGATGGCAATCTCCTTTTATGAAAAGGTGTAAAGAACAACGTTGTGAATCAATTTCTTACCTGAGCTGGCCTAAAAATCTAAAAAGAGTAAAAAACTGTTCTTCAAAATAAATACTGCATTTGCTACATTAGCCTGGTAGTTATTTGTGTAATGATCATTGCTTATAGACTTAAAGAAGTTATTTTGTTATCTGGAACTCAGTGTAGTGGCTGAAGCTATCAAGTTAATGTGTGCTACTACTATGTATACCATTTACAACAAAACAGCATTCAATGTGCATTTCTGTAAAGAGCAATGTTTGTAATTAAGATTTTTTTCCTTTGTTTTTAGGCCAAGCAAGGGGAGTAAAAGACTCATCACCATGAAGATATTTCTTAGACCACTGATGCCCTTGCTACTTTTCCTCATCCTTCCTGACCTTACATTTGCCTTCATCTGCCCAAGACATTGCTCTTGTTCTTCGCCTGAGTCCGTTTTTTGTTTCCAGAGACGCTCCTCTACCATTCCAAATCCCAAGGAAGTGCACCATTCCATAAAAAGCATCTACCTGTTTTCCAATGGGATTGAAACCATTACAGCTCAGGACTTTGATGGTCTACATCACTTAGAAATGCTGGACCTCAGTCAAAACAAACTGACCCAACTTCCTGACAGGGTGTTTGAGCCTTTGACGTCTTTGAAAAACCTGGACTTGTCATCCAATCAGATTACCCACATTTCAGAGGAATGCTTTCATGGAATGGCTCAGCTTGAACGGCTTTATTTGTACAGTAATCAAATTAAGACCATCCATCCTGCAGCCTTTAATGGACTGGAGCACCTGCTGGAACTCAAACTGCAGGGTAACATGTTGACATCTCTACCCACCCTCTCTATGCCCCAATTACTGCTGTTGGACCTTCGTTTTAATGTTTTACACAGTTTGGACCCTTTGGATCTCCAGACCCCAAACCTGGAATCACTCAAATTGGGTGGTGTGGGGCTCACTAGCCTGAACAAGGAACTCATAGTTAGTCTGAAGAATCTCCATGAACTGGATATTTCAGAAAACCAACTTAAGTCCTTCCCATCGGCACTAAAGGAAACCCCAGGACTGTTCTCTCTAAGCCTGGCTGGGAACCCAATGGGTCCTTTAAAGGCGGAGGACCTGCAAAACCTTAAGGAGCTGCATGAGTTAGACATTAGCAGTCTCAGTCTACAAGGCCTTCCTGAAGAGCTCTCTCAGATCTTCTCCCACCTGAAAAAGCTCACAGTAGCAGAAAATCCCTTTAATTGCCTCTGCAACTTAGCTTGGTTCCCAAGATGGCTCAGAGCACAAAGCATCATCTTGGAGAGAACAGAAGAGACCCGCTGCCATTTCCCTCCTGTCAATGCTGGAAAGGTATTAGAAAGATTGGAGCACAGAGATTTTGGCTGTCCCACCACAACTACGGTCACTACAAGTACTGTCAAAACTACTACTACTACACTGTCTGTTCCTGTCACTACCTTCCCAACTACCCCTAAAGTAATTCAAGTCCCAAGAGCTAGTGACAACCCAGCTGACAAAGACGACTTTCCCTTACCCCCCGTCCCTGCATCAACCAGCAGCAGTATTGACCCAGAACTGCATTTCTGTCCCCCTCACACCTGTCTGAATGGTGGTACTTGTCATCTGGACCAGAATGGTCAAGTAGAGTGCACCTGTCCACATGGAACCTCTGGCATGTATTGTGAAGTCCAAAACCATTCTCCGCCTTCATTACCTAGAGCTGAACCTCCTAAAGCAACGGTTACTTCAGACCCACCAGAAATCAGCTCCCATCAAGCCACTGCAACTTCAATCCTGCTTGACCTCCATCGCTACATTGAAATGAGGCCTTACATCCGTGGAATCCGCCTGACCTATCGCAATCTGTCTGGGCCGGATCGCAGACCAATTCAACTTAGCCTCCCAGCATCTTTTCCAGAGTACAGACTTAGAGGTCTGAATCCCAACTCCACCTACACTGTGTGTGTTAGTCCATTAGGTTCCCCCAGTGGTATAGACAGTGTCTGCACTGAGGCTCATACAGCTCCGGAAAGCACAAGAGGCCCTAATGCAAGGTCTGAGAGCCCAAAGATTACTACTATGCTGGTGCCTGCAACTGCTATCTTGCTACTGCTGGTACTGATAGCAATAGTAGTGGGAGTAGTATGCTATCTACGTAGAAAGAAGGCCAAGGGCCACCTGGACCTTGACTGTGAGCCACCCCAGCTAGAGCTGGATGGTGTTAAAGCAGGCTTAGACAATGGGTCACTGCCTCACAAACAGCCCCAACTTGGAATACCTGAACCTGCTGTTCAAAATGGTAATCTGGAATATGAGGTTTTGTTAGTACAAGATAACAGTACATCAAATAACAATATGTCTTCACACAAGCCTTCGTACTTTTAACAGTGGGCACTGACAACTGACATGAGGATTTTTGATTTCTCTTCTTTGTCTGTGCAAGTGGAATACAAGGAGCAGAAACTGTTGAAAGTGGACACAGTAACAGCCCGCCACCAGCAAAGACATTAATTTAAGTCACTGCCCTTTGTTTGTCCAAGTAGACATTAAACAAGCTCAAAAACATTTGTTTGGACTTTTAAATGCACCAAAAGTGCTTTACTCTACATGCTGCATCCTGCCACAATAATATTTCCTTAATAAACTTAATCTGACATGCTGTGATCCTGGGACTGATGGTGGTTTATCGTTGGCTGAACTTTGGGGCTAAGAGACATGATAAGTCCATGGCTTCCTTCGTGTGTACTGTCGGCGCACTAAAGTGGACTTGCCTTTCCCCTTCTCGGCAACCCAACTCAACAGTCTCAGCAATTGTTTTTGCTGCACTGTGGAACTCCCAAAGGGATCAGTGCATGCTGTGAATGACCTATTTGACACCAAATGAAGTTGTGCAAAAAAAAAATATGATGCTTGATTGCTTTATGTGGATCAAAGACTTTGTTTTATATGCATGTTTTTTTTAGGGCTGGGCACGTTAACGCGTTAATCGCCTGCTTTAACGTGTCCACTGGCTTTGATCACAGAAACCACATGCACAGGCAGCAGTCTACGTCTACGTTCCCTGCGCAGTGGTGTGTCTGACGTAATCGGGAGAGAGCGGGTTTATTAAAATGAAGAGACGTTTTCTGTCTGGAACTTAAGAAAAAAGAAAAAGAACCGACGATGGGCAGAACATCGTGATTTTTGGACGGGAAACTGCTCTCAAAAGACAATGAGAAACTTTATAGCAAAGGTATGACATGTTTTCTGACTGTTTTACAAACGTAAAGCATAAACTGGGCCTTCTTCTGCCTCTGGTTCGGTGAATCTTGGT
>JBAMHW010000023.1:15424417-15435030 GCA_037177495.1 Rhadinocentrus ornatus
GAAGAGAAGAGAAGAGAAGAGAAGAGAAGAGAAGAGAAGAGAAGAGAAGAGAAGAGAAGAGAAGAGAAGAGAAAACACACCACCACTTTGTTTTTGGAACCAGAATTTCTGGCTCCAGTTTTTGGCCCTCCCCTTCAGTGCTCAGCCAAACTCTCCTGCCACACATTCCACCTTCTTTCCGTCTAAATCTTTCTGAAGTACTAATAACAGATGAAGGGTGGTGTGCCACCGGTTACTCTCATGCCATACAGCTGCCAGTCTGTCCCAGCAGATGGCCTAGATGCTGCTCCAGCAAAAAGCAATGAAGAGAGAAAGAAAGTCACAAAGAAAGAAAAACAGGAAAAGAAAGCAGTGGAAGAATTTGACTTTGGTTAGTTCCTGGCAACATGCAATAACAGGCACACATGCAATTCATTTCACGTACTATTTGGAAGATTACTAGATATAAAAACAAATTAAGTGTAGACAATTTTTCCTATGCCAAGAGTATTTTTCAGTCATCATCCCTCTTCTTGTTAATTAGAGATGGACCTTATTTCCAGTAATTTTTGCTTGAAATGGACATTGCTGAAAGGTATGTAATATATAACAGAAGTAAAACATGGACCTAAATTTGTATGAATATGTCTATGCAAAGCTGGGCTGGACCCAGAGCAACATGGGGCATCTTCCATATATTAGGGCCTCTTGCAGCATACCTGGTTTGTTTGGTATGTCTCTGTAACATTTGGTACTGTACAGATATCAGCTGACAACCTGTTAACAAATTAGGGTTTAAACTATTTATCCTACAGACTGTTCTTTTTTTCATTTAGAATCAGCTGGTTGTAAATGTTTTAGATTTTTAGCTATCAGTACAGATCACGATGAAGACTACACTTGCAACTTACTCTAACTTCTGATTAACTTTGGTGAAAATATTGTAAAATCACTGACAAATAAATTCAAGTACATATGAGCAAATAGGTTGCTCAATAACACAAAATCTTTTGCCAGAGGTGTAAATTAATCAAAGAGTTAAATAACCATTTAGTCTTGAAAAATAAAACATAAATTTGAATATTTCCATAACCCCAAAACACAGAGTGATGCTCACAATTGACATGTTCAGTGCAATCAAAACAAAATGTGGCGCAACTTTTCTGTTACTGGAGTTCATTTGAACAAGCCTAAACGCTGTCATATCAACCATATACGTAAGGACCAAACAAGTGAAACATAAACCCCTAAAAAGTAAGGCCTGCTTCAAAACAACCACTGACGTGTTATAACTGAAATATAAATTAAGCATAGACCAAAGATCCAAAAATACAGCCCCTAATGTCAAGCTTACTGATTTCTTGAAAACATAGGATCCACGTCACTTATCAAAGTTTGTGCAGACATTAGAACCACCATTTCTTTGCAGCCTATCTTCATTTGCATGGTCTAATACAAGAGGCGGTAGCGCTATTTTAACATTAGCAAAAGTTCTTCGCAACACCATTCTTGAATCCAGTGATTGATCTGCTTCTGCCTGGACCCCATAAACACGAACTAATATAGTTTTTTAAACTATTGATTTGTTCATTTACTTTTTGCACAAAAAAAGCTAACTGTTGAATGCTAAATATAAACATAAAAGCATAAATGAGGAACCAAATGTAGAGGAGTTGATCCAGGAAAGGCTATAAAATAAGAAGCAGAGGATGGAAGGAATTATATGAAATTAAAGAGTTGGTGCAAGTATAAAATGGGAGGGGAGAAGAGGGGAAGGGGTGATGTTGCTGACTGAGTTCAAGCAGGGTCACATGCACTGATAAGTTTACTCATCTTTGGGGACGTACAGATGAGAGGCACCGCAGGGGCCAGCTATGGAGGTGTGTGCAACTGTGTATGTGTGTGTGTACAGACAGCGATGGAACAAAAGAGGTCCTAAACAACCTTGGGAAGCAGCTTAAGCGTGTGTCTCATTTCAAAGGAATGGAGGGATGGTGGGTGGGTGGAACTTTATTTATTCAGAAAAGTATAAGCAAATGAGTAATTCGGTATTAATGAAAGGGAGTGGAGGCTGTAGATGGTGTAGTGGTGGTTTTGGAGGGATAAAAGAGTCCAGAAGGGTTTAAAAAACTATTGCTTATTGGTAAAGGCTGTTCAATAATCAAGCGTGCCAGAAGAGTAAAATGTATGTGTCAGCCTTGGCTCACACATGCTTTGCAAGGTTGGCTGGAGAAACTGCTAGTTCAAGCATAGAGCTAAGATTTAACCTCATCACATGTAGTTATTGCTGATGAAGGACACAAATTTCTTCTTTCTTTTCCCAAAATTAAAACCAGGTGTAAGCATTTAAATACAAAGCTTCAAACTGAACAAGGAAAAAAACTACAACTATTAGTAGTAAGATGCTATTTGATGCCACATTTACAAAACGTAACAGGCAGAAAACTTTACATGGTTTGTGTCAGAGCAGATGTGATGTACATTGGGTTAAGAAACTGTTTATTGAGCTCATATGATCAGAATCACCAGAGGAAAATGTGGGACTCAATTTGAAAGCTCAGAAGTGTACTGTTATCAAGATTTACAGTGTATCATATAGTTAACTAAAGGTATTTGTATAATTGTGATTACTTGAGACGGTGTTGATTCATGTGCACAATTGTCTTTATTTTTCTGTACAAAAACAGCTTAATAAAACCAATGTAAATATATTTTCAAAGGCTGGCTCTTTAAAAATAATAATCTTTTTAAATCAATACTCTGCTATAGACAACATGTAAATGTCATGTGCGATTTTTTTTATTTATTGACACAGCGCAAAAGGCAAGCAATATAAATCATATGTAGGACTGCACAATATGTAAAAATGTGCCATTATATAAACATCAAAATGTCAGCCATTGCTGATAATATCTTGCTTGTCACGACCTTAATACCTCAAAACTTGCAGTCAAACACGTTTCAGATAAAAGAACTATAAAAAAAAGACATGTTACAATAAATAAAAGCTTTTATTGTTTCATTTTAACTTTGTGTTGTATTATTGCCACTTTTACACACTAGGAAATCAAAACAACTTAAGGCAGGGAGAGACTAAAGATGACACCCTCGTTGACAATCAAGTCTTAGTCTACATTGACACAATGCAACATTTAGGTGTATACTTTCTACATAAAGGCAGAGAAGTCTTAGTTTAAAATTAGTCAATGAATAAGGGTTTAACTGTCGTCATGAACCATTTTTACAATTTTTCATTCCAGGAAGCTGCGTTACTTTACAGCTGACTTCCACTTTACGCATGCCACACACTAGCAACTGGATATCAATACACTGGCCATTTTGAACATGCACCATGGATGATTCGCAAAGAAATGTAAAAGGAAGCGAGAAAGAGATAGTACAAGAGATAAAACAAGGGTCAAAATCAGACATAGTTTTACTTGCTGGAGAGAGCTCAGAGTACAGGTAAGATACAAGATTGATGCCAAATTAGCCATTGTTGGAGGGTGACACTGACTTTCACTGAGAAAGTCTGACAAAGATCAGTAGTGCTTCTTTAAATCATTCAAGTCGACTGAATTGCATGTTTGCCTTCTTGGAACTAGAGGACAAACAAACTGGACACACTGACATATTAAAACAATCCTGGGGTCTACGCTCCATTGAAGTGACTACGAGTCAAATTAGTCACTGCAAGGGGCCACAGTGTGCTTGGCAGAGTCCCCAGAAGTAATTAAAACAATATTACTCTGTGCTTTATTGCATCTCACTGGATCAGCAGAACTTCTGCAAACCCAGCAGAAGAAACACAAAGATTTGCATGCCAACTAACTTTAATAAAGTGATCAATGGTTATTTGTGATGTGCTACCACAAAGGAATGCAAGATTAAGTTCAAGTCAGGTGAGCAGGGAGAGTTACTGGGTCTTGTGTACTATAAAAGTTATTTAACTGCAACATCTCACTGCCATTTCACACCTCAAATTATGGCTAAATACTGAAAAAAAGAGCCAAGAAACTAAAAACTACAGCTGCAATTCAAGCTTCTAAATCTTGATCAAAATATTTAATAAGAGCCACATGCAACATCTGCACCAAGAATGGATCTGATCTAGAATGGAGTCTGGGATTCAAACAAGACAAAAATTACAATTAAAATTTCCCAGATTAACAACTAACACAGTCCCTTATGTACTTAATATAAATTCTGCATTTCAACAGGACAGAGAACCAATAATAGTCTGGGGTTTGACTTGGAAATCATCTTTTTGCCTTTCCTTTCTTATCTCTTTTAATTGACTTCTCTATCATTCTTTCCTTTGTCCATTTCCCACACAAGCAGAAATATTTTTTTAACATGTTATGCTAGTATCAAAACCTTCAGTGCAAACACTGCAGTGGAAGTGTAGTGTCAATTATGTAGGAGTAGCATGCTGACAAACTTCTCCAAAGTGTTGAGGTCAGGCATTCAGACCCTTGATACATCCCTTAAGACTCCAGCAGACATTCATCAAACGCTCCTGTGTACACATCCTGCATAGCTTTCAAACTCTACTTGCATCACAACCAGGCTATGTATACACATCTGCAGATTCCACATTGTTTGTGGCTAGAGCTCCTGTGTAATCTCAAATGGAGCTGAGATATGCTGTCGTGGGTGGGCACATTACACGCATAGGCAAGTGGAAAGAGAAAACAGATTCTTCTCAATTTATTAGCTTTAACAAGATCAGTACAAACATGTAGCTGGAAACAAAATAAAGCCACGTTAGGGTAATGCAAAGGCTGGCACTTTGGTAAAGAAAAATCATTTCCACACCATGTATGCATGTGCAGGGAGTGGAGGGTGGTGACAGGCACAGATTATGCGCTTCTCAGACTTTTCATCACAGAAAGCACACGGTGAGTCTGTTCTTGACAGCATGATTTACAAACAACTTTAACAGATTGGAGGCTTCTCCCTACACGTCAAGGTGGCCTCATTTTTTACAATTAAATAAAGAAAAAACTGAGATTGAGAAGAGCATCGGCAGACTCGGGCTCTTAAATTCACTGACTAAGTTCGCAACCTTGAAGCGTTAATAGACTCAGATCTTACTTTCAACAGCCACATCAAAGCTGTCATCAAGGCAGCTTTTTACCAACTCAAAAACATGAACAGAATTAAAAATGTTTCTTATGAAAATATCAGAAGAAACTCATCCACACGTTCATCTCCAGTAGACTGGATTGCTGTAATGATTTTTTTTTATAGGCCTTTCCAAAAAGAGCTGCAGCATTCGGAACACTGCAGCTAAACTTTTAACCTGGACTACGAGACCCGAGCACATCACACCAGTTTTAAAATTTTTACACTGGCTTCCAGACTGTCACAGAATATATTAAATTACAAATCACAGAATGGTTTAGTCCCAGAATATATCTGTGGTATGTTCAGAGAACATAAACCTAGCAGGGCTCTTAGATCCAAGGACTCAGATCAGCTAGTCCAGACCAGAGTCCAGACTAAACATGGAGAAGCAGCATTTAGTTGTTATGCTGCAAATTGAAACAAACTGCCAGTAGACTATAAACTTTCACCAAATGCAGACACCTTTAAATCAGAGTTCCAACATTTCTTTTCTCATGCACCTATGTCTGAAATCTGCACCGTATCTTTTAACTTATCTTGACTGTTGCTTGTTTTTAATAGTTGTGATTTTATTTAGATTTTTGTCCAGCTTTTTAATTAGGTCTTAATAATTTTGTTTCTCTTTATGTACTTTTTAATGCTTCTTCTGCACCCTGATGTAATGTTTTTCATGTTTTATATAAAGCACTTCAGATTGTCTTGTACATGCAATGTGCTATACAGATAAACTTGCCTTGCCTCGGTGTCACAAATTATGAGCCTGCGTGAACAGATTCTATACATTATATTTAACAAAACTGCTCAAAATGTTATTTGCTAGGATGACTGTAGACTGTAAGAGGTATAACTAGTTTAACGTGTGTGTGTTCAGAGCACACATTAAGAGCGTGCTTTTTTTGTGCATCAATCACACTAATTCCATTTCCTCTAAACACACATCCACGTCCAACCTAAACACAAATGATCACTGGCAGAACATAATGTCCACCTCACATCATACGGCTGCCAAAAGGCGGGGACCGGCTGAACTCTGACCTTTGTCTGCACCGTCAACTTCCAGCCAACAAACACCTGTTTGTCTCTAACTACTAATAATCCTCAGCGGAAAGGGTGCATTTCAGACTGACTTATTACACTCAAACAGAGAAAATGCTGATCTGTTAATCCTGTCTGCAGGGAGGGTCTGGACAGTCATAGGTGTCGGGGTGCTGATTAGTAGTGACATGGCGAATGAGTAGCAGAGCAGGATAAGGCTCATTTTTAAAGCCTGTTGTCTGGTAATAAGAAAGCTGGTTAACATATCCTGGCCAGTCAGAGCAAAACAAGGACAAACACAAGCATATTTTTTCTATGTCAGCGTGTATAAGACAACTTAAATACCTTTTTTATTTAGGTAAACTAAAAGGGCAATTTATGTAGCTCTTCAATAACACTAATATGATAGCAATAAACTGCATTTGCTAACAAGATGAATCACATTAATGGGCATAACAAAATAGTTTAAATCTCTAATAATAATCAAAATAAAAACGGTTCCCAACCCCTTACCCACAATTTCATTGTCTGATGCTATATGTGATTCAAAATTAAACGTTACTGCAACCCAATCCAAATTCCTAAAATAAATTAAAGATACAATAAGAGTGGCAAGCAGCTTGTAAAATGTGAATGAATCTTTGACCATCGTTGAGTGAAGATAGAAGAGACTGCTTGATTTTAAGTCTCTAATGTTTTTGATGCTAAGTATTGACCCCCACCCCTCCTCGTATATCTTTGAATTATTGAATTAGTATGTGCCCTGCCAATCTTTGAGATCTACAGATAGTGGTTTGCTAAATATTCCCCAGAGGATTGCTTGTGATAAAGGGAGATTGGCCTTCTTGATGACAGTGTTTTCTTTTCTAACTAAAGTCAGGCACACCAAGGCTATATAAACCTTTAAATCCCTCCTTAAAATATTCCTCATTGAGAAAAATAGTATTGTCTAATATAAGTTAAATTTTATTTATATAACGTCTATAATGACAAAAAAGAACTTTTTTAATTTTAAAAATAGTGTTTCACAAAGAGCACAAAATATTTCAAGTACGATATATTTATTATACATTTTATTACAATTTTCTGTAAACATCTATCCGACTATACTTACTTTATCCTTCCCTTTAAAACATTTTTATGTATTTATTTACTATTGTTTTGGTCTGTCTAGGTTACCAAAAGTAACAAATGTACTGCTATCTTTTAAAATTTGACTTAGAAAACAACTTGGTCAAAACTACTACATTATTAGTAATTCTGACTTTTTTGCTATCATTTGCATCTTGGAGTCCACCAACTCTGTCTATTTACATATTCTAGGGTCAAATGTAACACCATCTATCTGACAGTTAAGGCTTGGCTGAAAGTGGATGATGCAACAGGAGAGTTATTTTCTTCAGGAAGGCTAAAAGGCTAAAAAAGAACAGAAAAAGAGAGAAAATCAAGGTGTTGCAATGGCCCAGTCAGTCAAACTCAAGATCTCAACTTTATTGAAAAGCTGCTGGTAGAACTTTAAGAGTGCGTAACATAAACCATTGGTGAAAAATCCCAATGAACTGAAGTTGTAAAGAAAAGTGGGTCAATTGAAAATATCTCATCTCGATTCCTAACGGCAATTAAAAAGAATCTAAGTACAATGAACAGTCATTATATTGATAGGCTACCTGATTTTCAAGTCCGTGAAAGTTCATCTTAAACTTTAGGACTCACTGTATACGGTAAATTATAAGTAGTAATTTAAAAAACAAACAACTTATATTTATTATATCTGTCTTTGTAGAATGGCCTCGGCTCTTCACTGCCTAAATACGTGGACCTACAGTTACAGCAAACCTCTGGCCAGTCTACCCAGCCGGTTCCAATCCAGGGTCTGCAGACGCATATCTTGGTATGAGCCCAGCAGGGTGGTTCTATGCTCACTGCAGCACAGTAAGAAACTCACCACCCACACAAGAGAAATATAAACAAAGACACCCGCATGGCAGGCTGACGCTGCGTGCCTGTGTGGCTGCCTGCCAGTCCGGGTTGTGGCCTGAGGATGTAGGCTCTGTAGATAAGTGCCCATAGGCACTTTAGTGGAAAGTCTACATTAGCCAGCACAGAACCACTGGGTCTAAGAGAAGGTAGCGATTCACCAGACCCCTGTCCTCCTGTTGCAGCCATCTATTCCCAAGCAACCACAAGCTAAATACATCTGGCATGCGTGGTTGAAAATAGCACAACTGTGGAGAGCAAGACAGGGGAGGGAAAGCAGAAGGGAATATAAAAACATAAAAGTAGCAGGAGGAGATAGAGCAGTGAGAGGAGGTGAATGGACTAATTAGGACTGAACTGTTTATGGTGTGACCAAAGAGGGAAATAGCTTGATAAAAAAAAAAAAGGGAATATATATTAGGTGAGATAAATAGCTACCAAAAAAACCCCATCTTGATGACATTAAAGAGGATCTAGGGAGAGGGGGTCTCTTTAATGCACACTCTCGCTAGTTCAACCACTACATATTTTCCCTCATAAGGGATATAATTTACACAAACACACTAAAGGTCAGGAGGAGAGCGTGTGCACTGCCAACTCCATTTCAGCAGGCATAATATATTTTCCCCTGCTTCCTTTCCATCGGTGTGTTGCTCCTCTTTTCTCTTTTCTGCCTCCCAAAACTTTCTTTTTTTTCTCCAATACCTGCAGACCTTAAGTTAGGAGATGCTCACAAGGGTTCATGTGCGATATTTAAAGGTTTTTTTTAACATTTAAAAATCCATTTTTCTCCTGAGCAGGCAGTAGCCAGTGATGTTCCACAATAATATACTCTTATAATAACTCTTATTTAGAATTGTGATATCAGTCAAGAAAGAAAACATGATAGTATTGCAACCTTGTGGCTAAGAAACCAGTGGAATATATTTTTAAAAACCAGACAAAGTTAAAAGTCTGCATTACAAATAGCAGGAGTGGGGGCCCACTGGCAAATCACACCAGGCATGCTTTATGTACACCTTCACAGTTAAAGCCAAAGAATCAAGTCCATGTTCAATTAAGACGGGTACTGCCACTGCAAGCCCAATGAAGATACAGAGGGACAAAGGGACAAGTAGTTGTGAAGCAAGTAGTTAGGTACTTTAAGGAGACTTTAAAACTTTTATATAGTTTATAGATTCAATATGCTTAAACAAATTTACTTCCCTAACCATTCAAGAGCTTCTGAAACTACCTTATCCTGCAATCGAGGGGGCTACACATGGTCATTTTAAACCCACCTTTAAAACATCCTATAATCAGTCACTTAAGTAACATGTAAATACAGATTTCTATTAAGAAAGTTAAGTAAAGTAGCGCAAATTTTAATTTAGTTTCTAACTTGAAAGAAAATGTTTGCACTTTTTCCTTCAGGTTGGATGTTATCTACCTTTCTAAAGAAAACCACTCACACAAAAACAAGAAAGCTGTAGAGTGTGGAGAAAGTTTAAAAGTAATGAAAGGCTGAAGTAACTTTATTTTATGTCTCTGTGTTAGTTTGCACAATGGTTAGCTCTTAGCTGAATGTGGAGACAGTGCACAGCCTGTCAGCTCACAGCTGTGAGCCCCCACAGCTTCAGAGTTCCAGTAGACCATGGATGGACCATGATGATGGCCCGGATGTGTGAAAACATTTAAGAATAACACAATCAAGGGCACCAGTGTGTGTGCATGTATATTTTTAGCGAGTTTCTTCAGTCCAGTGCTACTGAAAGGTTTGCTCCCTTGGAACACCACACAGGTGGGTCAGTGTAAAAAAAAACAGCATCCTCTAGTTTTGTCCCCTTGGACTGTGATGACTAAGTGGTCTCTAAAATATCTTTTCTAGGAGTGGGCCTTCTTCTTTCTCCAAGATGCTTGTTTTGGTAAAACATGCTTGTCTGTAGTGCTTTGTGAGATACACTTTTTTTGTGATCACTCAATTCACACACATGGCACATAAAGACCAACACTAGAAAGGAACATCAGATGGATGCACAAACTGAAGAGGCAAATCACCTTTTCAAAAAAGGTCCCTTAGCAGCATGTCAATAGAAAGAGTTCCAGGCATGGAAGGAGTAAAGAAAACAAGAGTCAATTTGGGGCATGTATATTAGAAATTCAAAGTCAAGATCAATAACAGAGCAGATCATACGGACTCACTTAAGCTGAACTAATCCATCCATCCATCTTCGACCACTTGTCCAGGGTCGGGTCATGGGGGCAGCTGCCTAAGCAGGGAAGCCCAGACTTCCCTCACCCCGGCTACATTCGCCAGGCTGTCCGGGGGGAACCTGAGGCATTCCCAGGCCAGCCAAGAGATGTAGTCCTTTCCAGTGTGCCCTGGGTTCTTCACGACAGACCGATGCAGAGTCCGCTTCACTGCAGACGCCGCACCGATCCGCCTGTCGATCTCCCGCTCCATCCTTCCCTCTCTCGTGAACAAGACCCCAACTTGGGGCAAGATCTCATTC
>JBAMHW010000023.1:15436462-15449998 GCA_037177495.1 Rhadinocentrus ornatus
AACCATGACTTAACAGTCACACATGTAGGTTTTTCTGCCTGCATCTATGGTTGAAGCAACACTGGCAATCCAATGTTCTCAAACTTTTAAATGGCTACACATTTGTATGAACAAATTTACATGTTGAATTTGCTCTTTGATGCTTACACTGGCTTGCACTTAAAATAATTTCTCTAACCTAAAAAAACACAACAATGCCTGCTTTTCTCACCCTAATGTTGCCAAATGAGACAAAAAAACACATACAGAAAAAGTCCAAACAGACACAATAAAGGACTCCTAGCTCTCACAACTCTCCTACTTGTTCCCAGATCTTTAGTCCTTGGCCCCTGCAGCCTGACACAAAGTGCCCAAACACAGACTGGCTGACTAATTGAACTTACTAAAATGTCAACTGGCCACATACAGAGGACTTGTGGTCGAAGTCAGAGCAGGAAAGTCCACGGTGGTTTCATCTGCAGCACACAAACTAAAGACCAACTGGTTTTTCCCCTGGGGTCCTCCACCTTTTCTTTTCTTTTCTACTTCGGCTTGCTTAGCACAATAGTTAACTTATTTCCTGGCCAAAACCCCCTCCACAGCCCCCTGCCCACCGATTACATTTTGAGGAAATTCCTTTAATCTGCTGCAAAACATTTTCATAAAAACAAGTGAAATTTGACAGGCACCGTTGCTGTACAGTTCTTTCCCAACCATTTCCATCTGTTGTCCACTTACTGCTCAGCAACATGTGCACTCATGTACTTGCATAAAGATAAACACACATATGTTAACATAGGTCTTTGACTCTATGAATCAACACCATTAAACACCAGGAAGCGTGCACAAACGCAAACACACACAGACAGTAAGAAGCAGCATGCCTTAGCACTTTTCTAGTTAAACTAAGCGTGGCATATTGCTCCCGCCTCACTGACAGTGACACGTTTTCCACAGTGTAGGCAGACGAATAGAGCCCACATGAGAAATGACATCAGATAGGAGCACATGTGGCCCACCTGCTATTAACCAATCAGATGGCTTCTTTAATAATAAAAATTAAAAAAAAAAGTCCTTCTGTTTTCTTGAGTTTCCTTTTTACTCAGTGGACCTGCCAGCAAGAGGCCGCAGATCACTGGTTTCCATTATGAAAACATTATACAATCATAAAAAATAAAAAAAAAACAACGAGGAGACAATCCACCTAGCCTGCTGCCTCTATTAAAAGTTAGGAAAAGTCTGCTCACTCAAACCTGCTTAAAAAAAGAAAAAAGAAATTTTTTGGGTTTACCTTGGTGCCAGATGTTGATGGATGCTTTAAAGATATTAAACACACTTTACAAATGTGAAAAAAGTAACTGAAGTTTAATGAGATTAGCTATGCAGATCAGAACTGCCTCAAGTATTTGGGAAACACGTTTTGCTGGGGGCGAAATGAAATAACTAAACTGATGATTATAGTGCTGAATACTGATTGAGCTTTAGATTAAATCAACAAATCATTTAATGACTTGTGCTTCACTATAAGCTAAAGTACAGAAGTAACACAGCAAAGATATTTTTTAAAAAGTAATGGATTACATTTCAAAATCTTTCAATTAAATTAACTAGTGATGTAGAAGGTTGGAACAACTTAACATTTCGTCTAGGTCTTATCTTTAAATTAATTTATATATAACTTAATGCAGTCCATTTATTTTCATTTTCAATGTACATATCAATAACATAACAATGTCTTTATTCATCCACATCCTGGTCTCTCTGTTTCTCCTGCTGTATAACTCCATTATTCTTTGTAAGCTTAGGAGGTGTGTAGTGACAGGCTGCCAATCTGCAGCAGTCCCAGAAGCAGCAACGGAGGCCAGGCTGCAGGGAGGGTGAAAGTAGGGTGCAGGGCAAAGGAAACCATCTACTAATGAGAAACACACTTCTCTCCATTGCTCGGATCCTTTTTTTCTTTTTTTTTTTCTTTCATAAAACACCAGAAAGCTGTGGCAGGCATCCAGGAGGTAAGTGGCGTCCAGAAACAAGGCATGATTTAAAAACAGGAGCTATGGCACACCACGGTTCTTGATTCTCATGAAAGGGACAATCATGAGCCTTGTAAAAGCTGTGCTTGCATTGGGGTGGAAAAAGAGGGGGTTTAATTAGAACACATAAAATGGAGATTTCTACAAATATAAGGAAAAGAAACTGAACACAAATAGCATGGTAAAGGAAGCCGAAAAGAAAAAGATGAAATGAAGTTTCAAGCAAGGCTGAAAAACAGCATGAAAAATAGGATTTGTTATATTGTATGATAATAGTAGTGGAGCATTATGGCAAGTTAGTCTTTGTGCCGTAACCCACACAATCCTATTCATGTGCTTTATATAAGGGCCTGTGCCATTTCTGTTTGAGCATCTATTGTCAACTCTGCCATCAGATGATTAGCTACTGGATATCTTACTTCACTCCACAGGGAGACAAGTGCTGAATCAGACTAAAGATAGTTCACAGACGTGTGAAGGCTTTCGCTAGGGCAAAGATCCCAAATGTTATTGCAAACATGTTTTTAATAATGGTGAAAAGACATTTTCCAGATGTTGAACAAAAACAATCTATGGCAACAAGTGCAACTCCACTACTGCTAATGATGAAAAAGTGAAGTCTGACACTGTCTCAAACTCTAAAAATGAGCCAGATTAGAGTGAGGTTTCAAAAATCCATCATTAAGATGTTCTTAACAGCTGAGTAATGCAGTGACCTGTTTTGCCCAATAATTCACTATTTAGTTTGAATAAAATCATAATCCAAGCAATAAAAGAAAATAAAGGAAAGTAAAGGTGGATGGAAAACGAGTGAGGAAGGAAGGGGGTAGCTGAGGGTGGGGGTGAGACTATTTTTCCGTATTTGGCGGGTTCACACAAAAGGGTCCTTCTGATCCCTGGAGTGCTAAGTGCATACCTGCGGGATGAAATCAAAACCCTCTGTGAATTATATTAAATATGCCCTGCCAAACCCTCCACATACTTCAGTTCTTCCCAGTTCTATTAGGTTTTCCTCTAAAAAATAAGAAAAGTAAATATGAAACCTCTTAATTAGTATCCCAGATCTCAGTGCCTTCAAAACCCTTCCCCCCCCCCCCCCCCCCCCTTTTCCATTTTATCTATGAGAGAAAGGAGAAACAGATGAGAGAGGGGGCTAATAGCTACAGACAGAGGGTCTGAGAGGTGCTAAAGTAAGGATGAAGAGAGGATTTGCAGAAAGATAACAGCTGTATTTTTGACAGGATAGTAAGCCAGGAAGAATAAGTCATTTAGAGTTCTGGTTAATCAAAGGACATGAAAGAAGAACAGAAGATTTCTCTGATGAAGAGTTATGGCACAAAAGAAGGTAAGGATTAACAGATGAGCTCACATAAAAAGCCAATAAAAACTTACAAAGAGACAATATCTCTATTGAAAATATATATGAGGGGATTTCAAAAGCACCCTCCTCCGACTTTTTATCCTCTTTCCTGGTCAAACTCCCCCTCTGCTGAATTACAAACTAAAACCCCAAATGACTAACAGATTCCAGACGCCATGTTTCAACTGTCAGAACACTGAGTTCAGGTTCTTTGACAGAGCGTGTGCGGTCACATCTTTAGTCGGTACCATCCCCCATGGCTGTCCTTGAGAGGGGGTGAAGCAGCTGCACTCTCAACTTGACCCTGAGGATCACCTGAGGATTGTAGCTGAGCCTTTCCCTCCACCTTAACTATCCATTTCTAAGCTACACCTAAAGAATAAAGCTTTACCTTTGTCTTAGAAAGTGAACTCAAGAGAAGAACAAGGGCAAACTATCATTCAAACACTGAGTGTTTTTTTCCCCTCTCTCTTTTCTTTTTTTGGTCTGGTTTGGTTAGCGGTGCTGCAGCTGCACCTAATCCCCACAGGAAAGCCTTCATCTGGGACTGATTTTAAAGCGCCTGGGCCAGGGTGGGAGAAAGGGGGAACTGTTCTGTAAAAGGCTGGGTCCCTTGTGGGGCTCAAACTTCTTCTCAATCCATCTGATTAGAGAGAGTTTGGCTCAATTACACCCACTGAGTGGGCCTTACTTTAAGGCATGACCCACGAACAAAAACACTGAAAAAAAGATTGTGGGGAGTCAATATGGAGCATGAGGACACACATCACACCTAGGCCGCTCCCATCCACCCTTCACAACGCCTCTCTTCATCTCGTAACAGCTCAGGCCGTCAGCAGCGTTTACCTCAGAGGGCAAGTTCTTTGTATAACCTGTGACTGGATTGGGAAAACATTGAGGTCGGCTCTCCAGGGACAATCTTACGTCCTCTCCAATCAAGAAGCTGAATGCCCGTGGGTGCCAGGTCACAGTGATCTGTTTTAATTAACTACTTGTCATCAAAAAGAGAGCAGCAGAGGTTTGTCATGATGAAAGTTAAGAGGAGATATGTGCGAGTTCCAGTTTTACTTGTGCTTGACAAGAAGAGGAAAGCATTGGGAGCGACTGCGGACAATTACATGGGTCACAGCCAGAAATGTCTGAGGTTACAGTTTTGTCATGCTGAATTCTTACCAAGTGACCCTTGGAGTACTCACTGCCAGCTTTAGGATACAGTTCTAAACTAGTACACAGGAAAACATTATCACGAGTTAAATACGTTACCTTCGAGAGTGTGAGTAGCTGCTAAAGCTGTAAGGCACAAATAATTATCATGATGTTTCAAGCATTTACACAGCAAGCTGGTTGCAATCATGCCCAGTTGTAAAGTTCACTGATTGCAGCTGGCTTAGAGGCCTAATTAAACTCATTATTATAATTCTGGTTTATAGAGGGAAAAGTATAAAAGAGGTTAGTACACAGAAATCCACACTGTTTGCAAATGTCCAGATCTTCAGCTTGTATGGAAAACAGGCCTGTAGTAATAGCAACCTTTGCAGTTAAAAACACCCCTCTCAGACTCATCACCCTCCATCCCTCTCTTTTTCAGTCTCCATTTCAACCCAAACCAAAAAAGTAAACATTTCCCCTCCATTATACTCCATCCAAATTTATATTCAACCCACAACCCCATTTTACTGGCTTATGATTGTGGACCTCTTTATCTTGTGACATGCCAAAGAAAACAGTCTACTGAATATTGTGGACAAGCACAACTAACCTGATACAACCCTGTTTGCTGCTCCAATTACACACCATGTTTACCGCAGCCTGTTTAAAACAGACAACACACACACACATACAAAAAATAAAAAAACATTTAAAATCCATCTTTATATGCACCTCAGGCCTAAAATGACATGGAGGAAATGCCCTACTATGCGTGTATGACTGTGAGCGTCCCAGGAAACTCATGAAAAGTGGCATGGTTCAATTTGCTAAGGGCAGAGAAAATTCTAGACAAATTCCCCTTTTGAATACTGCATGAGGTCTTTTCCATAACTTTAATGCTAATACACAAGAGAAACAAACTGATGCAATGCTGAACTAAAATACAAATTATTTACAGAAAGACTACCATAATAAATAACCATAAATTAATTAAAACAGGTCCAAAAGGAAGCTGAGGACAGCTTGATTTTGGTGGGAACAGCAAACTGTAGAGCTTTTGCATAAGAAATTACTGCAGCACAGTTCACTGACTGAAAATACTGAGTAGCATGAGTTAAAGAAGACCCAGACATTTATTCACCACTTATCTTATTAAACAGATTAAAAGCAGATTCAGTATATTGTGAATTAGTAAGGAGCCAAAACAGTTTGACCATGCCCATTACCTACAAACGGCCAACCCTTTCTCTTATTATAGATTTCTGATTTTAAACTAGGCCTAAGAGGTATTTAGCTTAATATGGGGTTTAGCTTGCACAGTCATTGCATTTCCCCTCCAATTAAACTCCTAAAACCTTGTTTGTTTTTGACATGGTTCTGGATACTTCCCACTACAGAGTTTAACAGATAAGAAGAGAGCATTGGCACAGCCATTTGGTGAAAAAACCCAGGACGGGAGTGTGATCAAATCTACATTCAAGGAAAGAAAGGAAGTGGTGAAAAGAAAAGAGGGAAAAATGGAGACAGAGATATGCCACTCTACAATGTGCTGTTAATAAATGTTAAAAAAAAATCTGTAAGAAACATATTTCACATGAGCCAAATAGGTGAGAAATGGGAGCGAAAAGAAAGCATGACAGTAAGGTCGAGGCTTCATCTGTCGTTTTATTGCTTGGGTTGTTATGCTTTTGGTTTTTTTTACATCAGTGTGGGTGTTTAGGTAATCTGGTAGGGATGATAGATCTTTCACACTTCATCCTAGTATATAATACCAAGATTGAAGTGATTTAAAATGAAGATAGAACCAATTGGTAGAACCAATGAAGAGCAGATGAGACAGCACACACCCAAGTAATTAGATTGGCGGAGAGGAATCTCTGTATTTTAAATATACGGGTATCAAGCTACAGGAAACCACAGGGCTTACATCAATTTCAGAGTTGATACAATTTATTCAATAAATCCAGTTTCAATTTGATAGTGTGGAAAGACTCCCAGAAGGCAAGACACTTAAGTAAGAAGGCATTAGAAAATCAACAGTTTGTCCCCACATGATCATCCAGCAGAAATCTTTATCCAGTTTCTCTTTAAGTTGTCCTATCATCACTCCAACAAAACAGCACCTACACACTGAGTAAACTTCAACATTCCTCTGTCTACGGAGACACCACAGACAAACTCTCCAGTAAAATTAACCAGTTAACACTACCCTCTGGGGTTTTAGGGGACACCCAAAAGGATCTCACCAAGACTATTTCTGTAATAAGAAGTAACAATGGGATGTGTGGCTTTGGCTACCCTCTTTTTCCATTAAAAGCATGATTATATCAAACATTGTAATGACTACAGACTCAGTTCAATAAAAGCGGAAATTAAGGAAATAGAGATGAGGTTGTTGTTCAAGACCCTGCAGAGTCAACTCCTAAACATCTCGTAAAAAAAACAGTTGCATTCTGTAGATACTGCTCTCCTTTAGTAGTCTCAGTAAAACAGCTTAAAACTATTTACAATAGATGACTTTACACTTACTGATCCAACCACACATGGGCACACATTCTCAAATGCTTGTGCCACAGAAAAAAGCTGTGAAATCTGTTCTGCAATCATTTAAAAAAAAGGCAACAAAGAAGTACAGATTTGTATACTGGAGTGCTCTGGGTAGCGTCCTCACTGCCTTATTTGCAGTAACAATATTGACAATAAATTAGCCTAACCCACCACAGCATACTGGATGACCTAACAAAGTCTGGTCAGCTCCAGTTTGGAAGGACTTGGCCCGCTAACCTGTTTATAACAGAACTACAATGCATGAATTAGATCTGACAAAGGAATCTTCACTCCCACCCCCATCCATCCTTCCATTCCTCTTCTCTCCTCTATGGAGTCCAGCCACACTCCTGCTACCCTCTGGTCCTCGGCAGCCGTGTTTGGAAAAATAAACTGAGCGACTGGAGAAATGACAAGCGCTGGGCTGAGGGGAGAAGAGTCAGTGTGTCTGCTGCTGTTTCCTGACCCTTTTCAGTGGTTAGGGACAAAAAGACAGCGCACACACATACACACAGTCTTTCTTCTGCTGAGACAGGACAGATGTCTGTGTGTGTGGATCTGACCCAGGAAAAGGCAGGAATGTAGAGGGATAGTGTCAAAGCTCTGGGAGGTCCATATGCCCGCCCAGGCATACACAATGTGTGGAGGCATATATCACTCTGTATATGTACATGTAACACACAAATAATCATATACCACACACATATTATACACATATTCTGTCTGCTTGGCACATTGGATCACACAGAGACACGCTTTGTGCTGTAAGACATGAACTCTCACTTAGACGCGGATATTAAAGGGCAACAAGGTCAGTAGCATGACTGTGTGAATCTGTAAGGGGGCAGCGGTTACAAACTGATGCCATACTCACCCACTGGAGGTGCCAAGAGACATTGAGTTAAGTGAAGAACTCAGCTTCCTGCTGTCCCAAAGCCTCACCTCACGACTACGCATCTACACAAATAAAAACGAGACACTGAGTACAGTAAACACAGGCAGGCAGGCAGGCATAGATTCACAGAAGGTAATGGCTGTGGATTGTTTGATTTGTACAACTACTCAGCACAAATTTGAGACAATATTTACAGTATTTGTGGAAAGCGTATGAAACACGTGGAAAACAATCTCACAACTAATTATTCTCTGGCAAGGAGATAATTAAACATAAACACAAGATCCAGAAACACTGTTACCAATTTCAAATTTTGCATCATCATTGGGTACTGTGGACTTCTCAGTTAAAGGAGGGAGGAACCATCAACTTGTTACCAGCATACAGTTCAAATGCAAGCATGCGGTAAGCGAACAGTGAAGAAAACATGGCTAACACCATTCACATTTTGCACAAACATCATGGATCTGTGGTAGTGCAGGCCCTTCACTCATTAAAAGAAGTTGCTGGAATATGAAAGGTTGAGCTGCTGAAATATTTTATATTAAGTGAAACTAGTAATCTATATACCTTTCAACATAAATGTAATTAATCTCCTTAATCCAAAAGAGATTTTTTAAAGGAAATGCAGCAGCAGTAGTAAACATTCCAAAGTTTTGGGAGTGTTTTTTGGTTGCTAGTATTAACATTCAAAGGACATACATTTCCCACAGAGCACTTCTCGGTTTTACATTAAAAAAAATTACACTTTCAAATAATTTCTTTCATTATTTATTTAATTTTTTAGCCTTGAACTTACACTGAAAATTAAGGGAGAAAGTGGAATGTGTTTGGTTTAAAGAGTGAACTTGGATCAAATCATTAAATATGGAATGATAACTCCATCAGTGTCAACATCAGCTGCCAGCATCGGCTGTACTCAGAAAACCTCAATAACCTTAATATTTGCTTTTAACCACAAATAAATGGCCTATTTTCTAGAGTTAAGACAACTTTGGAACTGAATACAACTGAATTACAGTGTCACAACTTTTTGTTAGAGGCAGCTTACTGAATTCTTTACAAATGAATAAACAAACAAATATAAAAAAGAATTTTTGGAGAAGGCTGGAGAAGCTTTATAGACTCAAATTTCCTAATTTTATGAAAATCTGGCGAAACGTTTCTTTTCTGTAACCAGTAAAAAACAGAACAGAAAAAGTAGAAATTTTGCTAATTAAATAACAGGCAACTCATTCTGGGGATTCAGTGCACTGATAACTACACATCAACAATCTGTGTTTTAGGTTTCTCACCATATCAAAGCCAGTGGTCACTAAAAGGTCATCTGTAGCCCACAGGATGCGAGAATCCTTGTTGTTCTGAAGGCTCTTGGCGCTCTGTGGGACAAAAAATGTAAAAATATTATTTTAGACACTGCAATTTTACAGCAAGACAAGTTGAAGATTTGCTATATGACCCAGTTGTGACTACTTCCGGTCAATGTCTTTGCAATTAACTACAATTTGTGCACAACACTGAGGCCTAGTTCAGATTAATGGGGGGGTACATGTGCAATGAGAAGAAAGGAATAATAGAGAGTGAGTATGCTGAGAGGATTCTACAGCACTTCAGGTCCCTGCGGTTAAAACAGAACAGGACTTGTCCCATAAAAGGAGTGTCTGTTATTGTTGATTTTGCAGACATGGTGACTTCTACAGAGTGCATCTAAGATTACCAAACTGTGACACTACTTGTATGCGGTTATTGTACCGAGAATTTTCTTACACCGTTTCCATAGCAAGCATAAGTCAAAACAGAACAGCCACACAGGGTTTAATAGATGGTCGTCAAACACAAATGACACGTCAGAGGTTATGTCTCAAAACAACAGGAGTATTGCAATAAGAGGAATGCTTGTAAAGGCAACAATTATAATTAAAGTTAAATTACCAACAAAAGAGAAAAGTTAACCAGGCTTCCTTGTCAAATGTCTGGAAGCTTCTTTACATTGTGATGCCTAAATAGGCCTTAATTTATTCCTAAAATCCTGGTTTTTAGAGCCTCTCTGTAGTTACAGGTAATACTATGGTATCTTAGGGCCACAGTGAATCATAATTCGACTGGTTATAGCACATTCAAACCAGAACTGCACTGTTATCCTGTTATTAGCAATGAAGTTTCAATGGAATGGGAGCTGTTAGCCCTTTACCCCGCTGTGTCTTCCAAAATTACTGTTGTCTTCTATTACAGCCACGATAACTCTTCGAGACATTGCTGGATGGCTGTGCATGGCAAGGGAAAAGATAGAGGCTTACATTCTGAGTTTTACTCTAACAACCACTGTGCAGCTTCATTCCCGTGTGTCCGTTAACTGGTTGCAGATGACAAATTGTAAAAACAAACGGGGAGAATTTAAGCTGCCATGTTGCACCCCTGAACACGCAGCAGGTAGAGAGTAACAGGAGCCTAACTGTTTGAGCTCACTGAGCACTTCATAGATCTGCAGCTGAAGCCAATGGCTGAAAATACAAAGATGAACACAGGATAATTATATCCTATTTGACAAGCACTCTGCACATCTGTGTGAGAAAGGACACATGCAGGTCTTTTGATAATAACCAAAACCCCAATTCCTCATTGCAGCCAGTTACTCCCAAATCCTCCCCAGGTGCTACTTATTTTCATACATGTGGGCTATGAATGAGAGACTGTTAGTTTGCCCCAGCTGCTGCAGTTCTGTTAATAGAAAATGGAGGATAAGGGGTGGTCATAGAAGTGGTTATAAGTGCCCTTTCTTCCACACAGCTTACTGCAATCTTTTTGTGTAAATGTAGCCATGAAATGAGACACCTTTTAGGATAACTGTGAACCTCTTATGGAAAAGCAGAAATGCAACTTTGGAATAAGGAAGACAAGTTTACTTTTACATTAAATGCTTCACACCATGTCAGACTGGGATGCAAAAGAACATCACAATGCTGTAAAGACAGCAGGGTTGAAAAAAAGCTTTAAAGGTTCAACTGTTGCCATCGTAATCCAAGTAACAAGGAACTTTTCTTCATCATTTTTACATAAGTTTTAAACCCTCATCGTTTTAAAACAATCACAACAAGACTACTGGACATTACTACTCACAGCAAATAAACACCATAGCCCATGCATTATCTAAATATTATAAAGTAGAAATTAAATGTAAAATTGCAGATATTCAAATTAGTTGAAAATATGAAACCGACTTTGCGCTGCCAGCTCAGGTGTTAGAAGTCAGAATAACGTGCTTCTGGTTTCACGTATGATACAAGGAGATAAAACAAGAGTATTCACAGGAAGTGGGTTTTCTGGTTCCTGTAGGTCTGGAATTATATCACACGTAAAATGATTTCCAATAATTTGTTTCCATGTGCTCTCCTTCTGTTCAACACAAGTGTGAAAGGGTCAATTGATTCTTTGAGTTTGTATATATGAAAATAACTGTAGATAAAATTTATAGCTATAAATACAATGCAGAAGAACTAAAACTGTCACTACACGCATATTGATGTAAAAACTCAGCAAACCAGACAAAAAGTGTAACTTCGGGCACACTGAGTCAGACCTCTTATTAAGAGGCATGATTATTATTATTATTGACAGCATTTCCAGTCTCATTTAACTTTCAGGGAAAACTAGATCCAGAGAGATAATCAGGATATAAATCTAATGTACATATGTATGTACAACAAGTTTATATGTTTGACGTTTCCTTTAAACATAAAACTTTTGCCAAGGACTGCTGAGTTGGAACAGTCCCCAGCAGCCAGCTAAATATGTGCTTGTGGGCCACGCTGGTGGTTCAAACTGAATTTATTGTTCTCTGTGTTAAAGAACCTAATATTACTACATATGCACGCGGCAACGTTAAATCTGAACTTTCACTTCTTCAACTCTCTTTGGGATGATACGTCTGTATATTAAACAGGTGTTTTCTAGCTCCTCATGTGCTCCCAAAAAAACTTTATTCACTTAGCAGGTTTACGAAACACTCTGCCGACCTGGCTCTCCAACACATTTCTAGAGTAACTACTGAAGCGCTGAGATGGTTGACAATAATTACTGGCTGGAATAAACATGTCAGTTGTGTCTGAGGATCATTTTTCAGTCTGAAGTCAACTGGTATGTCTCATGCAGGTAAGTGACATCATATGCAGAAAAACAACCATGATGGGCAGGATGAGTCTAGAGTAAATTCCGACCAGGAAAAAGGCAATAGATCAGAGGGGGGATGTCTGAAACTGGTGTGGTATAAACAGAGAGAATTCATTGCCATGGAACTGCTCATCACCAACACCACAGGCTGATTTGCTTTCAGGGGCAAGACAATGGTCTGGTATTGACCAAACTAGGAACAATTTGAACTCAGACTATTTTAAACTGCTCAGTGGCTGTCTAACAGCAGCATGTTGGAGAGGTGTGGTCTGATTATTACTGCCTAACATTCCAGTTGTGTTTATATAATATGTGAAAGTAAACAGAATAAATTTACCATCAAGGTTTTATGTTCATTTGTTTTGTTTTTTAGCCATATTCAGTCACGCTGATGCATAGAGCAGAATTACTGGTGGGATGACATCATTTTTTAGAGGATTCATCAAAAAAAACTATATGAGATAAAAGGAAAAAATACAGAGGTAGTTGTTGACAACCACGACAGTCCTCCAATAAAGATACAAAACAATTAGGTTATAGATTAAACTTTTTTTTTTTACTTTTCAACCCATCTGAAACTGGGATTTTAGGTTTGGGGCAAAACATTTCAAACAGTGGCAAATCACAGCGAAAGGATCTGGGTTGAAAAATGCTGTGGAAAAGTTGCATGTTTTCCTGTGGCTTTATGTCATCTGGCGTCCTCCCATAATTAAAAGACATGCATGTTTGGCTCACTGGGGATTTTAAAGTGGCTGTGGGTGTGAATGTATGCATGCATATTTATCTGTCTCCATGTCTTAGCCTTTTGATAGACTTAGACCAATCCAGGGATTACTGTACACTTGCCTCTTGCCGTAACTTCAGCTGAGGTGGGCTGCAGTCCACGTTAACTAATAAAGAAAGGCAGTTGAAATGAAGAGAGAGAGCACAGCTATCAGTCTTTGTTGTCTTTCACTGGTATAAGCAATAACAACAAATTTCCTGGCACCGGATAACCAGCCATTTTCTATAGTGAAAAATAAAAATTTAAGGATTTTGATACTGTACATTTTACCTTTATTTTAATGGAGAAGAAAGAGAAGAAAAAGGATGAATAAAAAAAGATGTACTGCAACTTTATTTTCAACTATGTTTTATATGTAAGCTCTGCATCCTGGTGCAGTTTTGCTCTGATAATTAATAATAAACAAACTGATAAAAAATTTATTTTAGTAATAAGTGTGAGAAAGAAATTCAAAATCAGTCAATAAAATTGCAGGAGGTACATTTCTACTCGCCTTTTGCAAAAGACATTTAAATGACACCTACACAAACCTCCACACTTATTTTAGAAATACAACCTGTATGTTCAGGGGATCAACATAAAAACTAACAAGATGGATCATCTTCCTATGAACCAAGTCCAAGTT
>JBAMHW010000023.1:15450098-15501864 GCA_037177495.1 Rhadinocentrus ornatus
AATACAACCTGTATGTTCAGGGGATCAACATAAAAACTAACAAGATGGATCATCTTCCTATGAACCAAGTCCAAGTTCACTTCTTAGGCATTTGCTACCCCGCCTGATTCAGCCACTTGAGGCAAATAAATCAGCCTTACATTTCTAAGCATTGATCAATGGAGTATGCTCACATCCCACCCCCAAGATCACACCCGCATCTGAAAGCACATGTTGTTTTGAGCCTCGTGATGAAGATATCAGAACATAGCAGCCGCTGCCATAGTGGTACAGCTGAGGATCAGTATTGAGCTGGGCATTCAGTCAACTTCTACCTATATAAGCTGTGTTTCAATTTATGAAAACATAATATAACTACTGCTTCTCTCTCCACCAAAGGCCATCCAGAGGACACAACATCTGGACCTTTTGAGTATGTGTATAAATGTTGCCAAACAGCATCCCCCTCTACAGTCATATATATAACTCAAGTCCCACTCACTTAGAGCCCTCCTCTTTGTAGCTAAACCTTACCGACATGCAACAAATAGATCATGACAAGCTTGAAAACAGGATCAAAAAAGAGGGGTGATCGAGGAAAGAGAGAGAGAGAAAAAAAGAAAAAGACTAATGTTTTCCTTAGCAGCCAAACGAAGGATCCAAGTTGATGGAATAACAAAGACGGACAGAAAGAAGAAAGAAATTGTTTATGACAGAGTGCTCACAGGAGGGGGTGCATGGAATGAACTACACCTGCTTGAATGACTGGATCACATACACAGTAAATGAAGTAGAGGAAATTACGTCACATCTTGGAAAATAATATTACCATCACAGGTGTCAGCTTCAATGATGTGGGAAAGTATTTTTCACTGTTAAGTAATAAAAGTGATAAACTATGTCTATAAAGATCTGGCAATAGCAATAAAGACGGAACGCTTAAGCAGAAGACCAACAAAAAGTCTGAAAGCGTCGCAGAATGGAATAATGTGAATCAACCTCAAATGACACCAGGCAGGAGTTGAAGCAAGGTTAAACTCAAGAACCAGACTCAAAAAAGTGCCAGTCAGCAGTCTGGCTAATTATAGTTTTATGGGTCTTTTGAATATCCTCTCTCAATATAAAGAAATAAGGATCCCTCCATCCCCTTCTGTCCTTCTTCCTCAGCTATTTAAAATCTGAACCTGAACAGACGGCATGCACAAATGTGTCACTCGCTGAGAATGTTGATTCACCCACCAGGATGAATATCACATATGCACATATGGGAACTATAATAAACTCTCTCTTTCACTGACTGTCTCTCTGTCCATCTTTCTACTGTCTTGTAGATCTGCAAGTAAGATTCTCTAAGTAAGGTCCCCGTTTATTTTGGAACTTCATTTAGTCTACGGTGTTGACATGTTCCTGTCAGATAATGTCAGATGGGTGGATGGACAGATGGATGTGCACCTTTTTTTCAAGACAGGAAATAAGTGTTTTAGGTTTTATTATATAAAACCTTAAAAGTTACAGAGGGTGTACTTCTTCTTTTCACATGACTGTATTATCCACAACACTATTTTTAACTTTACCCCAGCTGCATCCACTTATTTCTTCAACCTGCTCCTCATTTTCTCCCAATTCGCATGTCTTAAAGTGTGGATTGATGTTAAGGAAGCATCTCTCTTTTCCTTCTTTTCCTCTCCTCTAATCAATAACCATAATTTTGTGGCTTTCATCACTCGCTCTTTCAGTCTCCTCATCCATGGCTAATAATTCTTTTCACTAGTTTTTTAAGGTTTTCTTCATCCTGTTCTGTCTTCACGGCCCATTTAAGCTGTGTTTCTAAGTCAAGATTTGCTTTCTCAAATATAACTCTGACTCTACAGGGGTTTCTTGAAATAGGACAAAGACAGGGAGAAAGACAAAGAGGACAGGAAGGATGGAAGATAGAAATCAAACCAGCCATTTTAATGCTTAATGCTTAATTTCCTCTGTTGCCTACTATCACTTTTTCCTCTCTTTATTGGGACCACATTACATTCAGCTAATTTTAACAGAAAGTCCAGAAGCCACACACTGCTATTTTTAATTACTTTATATACCTCCCCCATTCATTCAGATGAAAATAAATGTGCAAGGTCACAGAACCTGGGCAGGGAGTGTAATCTAAGAGAATGATAATGCGGTAAATCTCTAGGTGCAGTTGGAAAAGCTGAGATTTAAGATGTAACCCTCAGAGAATACATTTTTTTTTTTTTAGCTTTTTTGATTTGGAAAAATTGCCTGTGTATACAGTACATCAATATTCCTGTATACACATTTTATAAACTATATGTGTGAATAAAGTATGTAAATACTTCTATAGAACCTGTTGATTACCATCATCTTTATTTCACATTTGCCTCTCCTGCAGTCATTTTCCCCCCATCTTATTTCCTTTGTGTCAGCAAATTCAGCTGAGATGTGAGCCAGCAAGACAATGAGCACAGCTTTGGGGCCAGTTCTATTTTGCAGACATCAGGAAAGACCCACAGACCCTGGGAAGGGTCTACAGATTGGACTGCGTCCCAGTTATATATATAGTATCTACCTAGAATTGGATATCCAGAAATGTTTTCTCTCAGCCAGTAGTATTTTTCCCTCTTTTCTTTTCTATCCCTATAGTCCTCTTTTTAAATTTATTGTGAACAAGAGTGGATCACTTGAAATAATGTAAAACGAATTATGAAAACAAGGAAGTACAACACACATGCACATCACTTGTACATCGGTCTTAGAGGGATCAGGAGGGTATTTCCTCAATTTCATCCTACACACTCCCCACACACAACAAGTATATCAGATATTCTTGATGATCTATTGAAAAGTTGTAGGTGTAATGCTGTCATGAATGTCGTCCTAGATTTGATTTTTGTTTTAAAAAAAATTTCATTGTAACAGGTCAAATGACAATAAAGACACGTTACAATTAGACTAAACAGAAATCCTTGTTAAAAATGCTGAAACCGAACAATGCTTGGAACCTTTTACTGACACAATTTTAAGTGTCAGTAAAAAAATTTCATCAGTTTTTTTTTTTTTTATGTTCTTGCAAAATATCACACAAAACTACCAAATTTATAAATGACCATTCTACTTTTAAGTCTCCATTTGTTTACATAGATCTAAACATAATCAAAAACATTTTTAATAGTAGCCACACTCAGGGCTTTTAATCCGACCCAACACTGGTTGGAAGATTCTGAATTATAGACTTGTCGAATTGCTGCTTCTGTGCACCAAGAAGACTTTGAGAAAGACTGATTACCAACAACTTGTCTGCCGCAGAGATGTCACCCTGTGTTTTTAGAAAGCAGGAAAATACTGGATTTTGGAGTCAGCTTACTTCAAGAAAAAAATTTGACTGAAAGGGAAAAAAAATATCTATGGAAAAAGAACGCTGTAGTTATCATTGCCTTTTGGGCTGTAAAGCACAGAGCCAACAGTGAAAATAATCTTTATGTGTATAAGGGGGGTGGATGCTGTAGAAGAGGGTATAAGATGAGTTTGACCACTGAGTATAAGATGTGTGGTTTTGGCAGCAAATGGCAAGAAACTCAGGGAGGAAAATAAAAATGCATAAATGCTATAGCTCCAGATGGAGACCCCTCTTTCTCAGCAGTGTAGGCTTTCAAGAGCTGGCACCATATCTATTGCCACTGCTGCGAGACCTTCTGCTCTATCATTAGAATTTGGATTCATATACTTTACTACATGAAAACGGGTAAGCTCATGCCAGTTATTCTTTACTTTGAGTAGCGAATGAAGGATGTCTTCCACATGTTATCTGTACAAACATCCACTCAGTTTTAATTTACTCTTTTATCCTTGTTTGGGAGTATTTACAGTTTGGGGGATAATAAGACACAGTATAAACCCCAGAGTTCGAAGTCCACATAGGGAGGTGTTTCGTGTAGACTGATGGTTGGGCAAGACCTTTTACTTTAGATATCTAATATTATTCTTGTTTCAAAACATAAGATAAAAACAGATCGATATAGCTAACATGATGTCACCAATAAGTTTGTAGATCCTTGCTTGCAAGGATTGAGTTTTGTATTTTGAACATTTCCACCTTGCTTCTTTAAATGCAGGCATCACAAAACAATGACAGCTCTGACTGAATTTTAAAGCCATGCAAGTCCATGAGGAGTAACTTGTCAGTCATCAGACAGCTGCATTAAAGAACACAATAATACCATGATGCTGTAATAAAGGAGGACTTGAATGGACACACCATACATGCACTGAGAAAAATAAGACAATAAAAGTGAGAAAGTTTATTTTCCTATACATGTCTTTTCGATCAAGCTTCTATTGCAACAATCACAGGAGTTGCCCCCTGCTAGTCATGAGGTAGAATCCAGGTTTAAGGTACTTCCATATGAATGTTTAATTTACAGTGTATATTTGCAAAACAATTACCAGTTTTTAAAATCTATGGCATTTCTATTACCCAATTCCTGTAAGATCCTCTCATTTTTACACAACACCTTATCTGCCTTGGAATCATGATGTAAATACAAATATTTGTGTTAAGGTAAGGTGAAAAATCAGCATTGTGTTTTTTGCCTTTAGGAAGGGAGCCAGTTCTGCAAATGGACTGTATTTTGTTTCATCAGCAATTACTAACTGAACTGTCTTTTATGACAAACCATTTACCCAGCAGACCAAGCTGTGGATCATATTTTAATTCTGTTTTGGATTACTTCAGACAGCAACAGGTCATCTTTCTAAAAGTGAATCAGTTCAACCACTGCTATAAAAACAAATTGTGATAAGTAAATACTCCTTGTTCTGTGGTGTAATATTGTTTCTAAAGTCATAAATTATACATTAGAATTTCACAAAATGTTTTGTAAAATTGACTCCAAGTATCTCAACAGAACTATCAAAAGATTTAAAGAGTCTACTTGAACAGATGAGTTTAGCTGCTAGCTTGCTACTCTAAAGGGAGCGAACTACTGTAGTGGCAGAATGATTATCACTCAACTAATTTGCTAAACGCAACTAAGGCAAACAACAAAACAACAAACAAAAACAAAAAAACAAAGAAGCAAACATATCAGTTTAGGTAGCAAGCTCTGAGGCCTATGGACTAACAAATTAGACCAAGTGGCACTGCTCAGCAAAGACACCGGCACCAGCTGCACTTTCCCTACCGGCAGCGTTCTTCCTTATGGAAAATTAGCCAAGGTCAGAGATGCTGGTTTTGGATCAGAGGACTGCACAGTTAGTCAGTTCCTGGAACTAATGTGATTAATGGGACCACTGAATTTCCCAAATCAATCCAAAAGAAGCACTACTCAGTCAGAGAAGATTTCAAGGGCATGTCTGTTGATCTCCAGAGTTTTAGATGGCAACTGTGGTTGACATTCAAGCAATGAATATTCCTGAGATGCACTTAGTGGCTTGGTCCTCTAAATGAAAGCAGGACTCCATGGGGCAGGATATAGCACTAATGACAGAGGAAGGAATGATGCTGCTGACAACCACAAAAAAATCTTGACACCCTGCACTGAAGAGAATCTGTTTGCCAGACCTGCTCCAAAAAACACTGTCTTTGTCTTTGGGAGGGAAGGGTCTTGTGAAGACAAAGTGACAAGACAGAGCAGGAGCACACAGCACATAACTAATCATACCCATACTGGAGACACGATGAAGCCCCTCATTCTTTGCAGCCTCTTTGCGCCTGTTGTCAAAAGTACCCCCACACATTTGCATAGAAACATAAGCAGTGAAAAGTAAGATTTGATTTGGATACATGTGTGCAAGGCATGTCGTGTTCATTTGTTATTTAAGTGTAATCATGGACTCCTTTGGCCTGTGTAAATGCTGAGAGCTGTTCAGTGGTTTCACCTTCCTTTCTTAAACTAATATTTGTTTGGTGTAAGCAATCATATTTTGAACATTTCAAGCATTTGAAAAATCATAAATTTTAAATAAAAAATACAATGCATGTTAAGCAGATGTTAGCCTAAACCGAGAATGAGATAAGACAAAAATATAACAAGCATGGAAATTAGCTTTAAACTCTGTTAGTAGTGATGCTTGGTGCACTGTGTGGAGCAACAGGCACAGAGCTGCTGGGTGACAGCTTGATTAATCACTTCGTCATCACTATGCTAACAAACACCTCCATCTTACGCTGCTGCTCATGCTGAAACAAAAATTTCCCAGCTTTGACAAGCTCAAATTTTTCCCAACAGCTCTATTCAAGGATAACTTCTTTTTAGTTCTAGCATGAAACCACAAATTTCAGAAGAACTTGCTGTCTTAAGAGGCTCAATTAGTCAAAGATGACCTAAGTGTGCTTTTGTTGGAAAACAGTGGGGGATTTGTAAGACATATGTGAGGCAAATTTCCACTTTTCAAAACTCATATTATAGAACGTTGCTAATTTTCTTTGGTCTCTGAGGAAAAAAGAAACGGCACCATCGCCAATGCAGGTATGCACACCTGTGCCCCATTAATATCATCTGTTGTGTGACAGAGCAGCGGAGGGGTGTGTGTGCATGTGTGTGGAGTTGTGGGGGTGTATTGTTTTGCACCACTGACTCTTTGTTGATAGGTGGTGACAACACAATATCACTGAACCAAACCAGCACCACACACTTTTATTTTACTTTAAAAACACATTGCACAAGTAGTTTGGTAGTTTGAAGTAGATTGACCTATAAAAAGAAAAAGTATGTGCATTACTAAAAGCAGTGTTTGTGCTGCTTGCTACTTGTGATTTTTGGCTATGATTTGTTACATTTCTGCAAAAATATACATTAATTTTCTTTTGTCTGCTTGGTTAGATGTACTAATTGTCATACTATAATCATAATTACTTTATCATATACTTAATCATTTCACAATCTGATGATTTTACATCACTTTCTATGAAGCTGTGATGTTTTCTATGAGACTTTTGTTCTATATACGATGATAAAGTGATAAAATAACAGAATTTTTAAGAATTAAAAGAATAATAATTGTTAGAAAGCAGCAAGTTGTATTGACACTTCTTTGTTTTGTGTCAAAGTGTTTTGTTTTGTAAAAGTGTCATTTTATCTGTAAGAGCCTTCTCTTGATCCTCAGAGTGTGTTAAAGGCATTGTGAATACTGCTGGTCATCCCTTCAAAATCACCTTTTGTAAACAGCACAACAGCCTGGCCTTAAAGAAAACTTTGAGCAATTGAGTCGGCATATAGAAACAAAAGATGTGCTGACCAGGATAACAGAAATATCATCAGCATTTAATCAAATACCAGCACCAAATGTCAGCATGGATGGATCTAGTGCTGCATTTTTTTTCCTCAGGGCACCTCATGGTAGGTCTCAGCTGCATGATGGGTTCTGCTCATATAAAAGAAGAAAGACTCATCTGACAGGTCAGCCTCTGCTTTTGATCCAATGTATTTTGCAAGCTTTCTAGGTGGGTTTTCCACTTTGATAAAAGTTAAGTTTTAATTTGGTAATTTTGTTGAAATACAACTTATATTTAGCATGATGCGGCAGCTGCAAATGGAATAATACTCACTAACTGCATAGTATGAAGAAAACCCAATATCACAACAGTACCTGCCACCTTTAACTACTGCAGAACAAAAACAACACTTTCTTCTCTCAGCAGATCTTTAAAGTTTAAATAAAAGCAGAGACTATTTGCCTTTTTAAATAATATGGATGAATACAAGTCCAGTAGATCAGTGGGTAACTCTGCAAAGCAGAAAAAAAGAAGCTTGTGAGAGGCTCAAACTGGGGTGATGTAAAACTGCTGAGGTTAAAAGTAAGTTTATTTTTATATTCAATTCTATCTTTCCCATAAAAAAATTACATATTTCCTAAAACAAATTATTTCCATATGAACAAATCTGATTTACCATGTCACAATGATCCTTTCATTACAGTCTCTTTCTTCTTAGCTTCATCTGGCTGCTCTCATCCATTATATCAAATAATATAAAAAGTCAGAAAGCATATGAGTGGCAGCTGAAGAAGTCCCTGATTCCCATAATGGTTGCTCATCATTCTTGGGATGGATCAGCAGAATGAGCTAATTTCCACCTATTTTTGGCTCCATGTGCGCGTAGGGAGTCCGTTGGAAGAGTCCCAGAGCAGCCACTTCACTAATGAGACCTCCACTCACAAACAATACACACATGTGAGAAAAGAACTCTATTGTTGCCAGCTGGCATTTATTCCTAACCCTTTTCACCCCCACTGTTCATTAGTTAAAGCAGTTTTAAAAAAATCCGTCAAACTAAATCTCTTACTCAAAATCCCCAAATCTGGACTTCTGGAAATCTCTCTGTCCCCATAGACAAAATCTTAATTATAAATCCCTTCAAACCCTTGGCAAAATTATATCACTTGTAAAGAAAACAAGCACACAAAGGAGTAAAACATCAGCTTCAGTGGATCAGTCACAGCTGAGAGAGACTCCATCAAAAGGAGTGAACACAATATCCAGATTTCAAACTAGTGTTCAACCGAGCGATCCAGAATAAAACTGTCTTCTCAATAAGAAACCGTCTTCCTAGTTTTGCTAGATTTCCTAAAACCAATTAAGGCTGGCAGTGGAGCAGTAGCAAGTAATGCAGGAAGCTAAGAGATAGAAGTAGAGAGAACAAGAAAGGAGAAAACAAGGGGGGGCGCAACATCTGGGCTGAGTTAACCACTGACTATTACCAGGTCCTGAACCCATCAGGGTCTGATGGGGAAGTATACAGGCATTAAGCGCTGGGTATGTTAGCGATTTGGAAACAGGGTGAGTATTCACAAAAAGACAAACCACAGGAGTGAAATAGTGGGGTCAGAGAGGGCAGAAAGAGACCGAAAGAGACAGAAAGTGCACTTACAGCAGAAGCTGGAACTCTGCAAAACTGATCACAGATAAGTTTAGATGTATAACAAATAAAAACAATCTGCTGTAGCCTGACAAACACTTCAATGTCAATCTATGTTGGCATAACAAAGTATCAACCTCAAAAGGGTCAGAGATTAAATATGTTAGGAACAGACAAACTAACTGCACTTTGACTTATAAATATATCACAACTGTATTAAAATATGTACATTACAAAATTACAGTATACAGTTTACTTTCTGCAAAAGAATTTGTTGTTGGACACATACATAGCACTTAAATGCTGTTTTAAACAACTTTCCCTCCACAAATGGTGTCTTCCAGTCATTATCAGCTATATTTGCTGTATAAGCAAATACTTCTTATAACACAACAGCATTTTTGGCTCAGTTTTTGAGCTAAACCATCCAGTTTATGAAGCTGGAATTCAAAGCTTGCTATTAAGTTAGCATGTGACATATTCTTGGAAAAACCCACTATTCTTAAGACATTTTATTTCCTGCGGTGTTAGTATTAAACAGCCTCCAAACTCCAAAAAAAGTCTTATTTAGAGGGAAGTATCAAAATGTAATTCTTTGGCAGGAGCTGCCATTCATTGAGGGGAAATTATTTGTTGGTAGAGTTGAATACTTAGCATTTTTTTCACGATAAGAGGAATTTGCATGAGGCACATTTTATGCAATACTTTATAAAACCTTAAAAAAAGGGGGTTTGTTTTTGTGTCTTATGCCCACAAAACTGGACTCAAAGCTCACAACCACTTCCATCAGAGCACAAAGATACTTTAAATTGGACTTGGCATGATCATTTCCAATCAATTCATTTTTAATCTTAGGTGCCTCTAGATTAGTTAAAAACAAGAGTGGCCTATATGAGGAAGTGCCTTCTGATTGGTCAAACTTGACAGTTGCTGTTGACCATTTGCTTACTTTGCCTTTTCCAGGTAAATAGTAACTAACAGTTAGCAGATGGGAAATGGCTGATATCTATATGGACAGGGCCAAGTGGGTAAGTAGCAGATGGTAGCAGGACTCGAACGCAGCTGACTGATGTCACCCATTTACTCCATGGCCCTGGAGCATTTTGGCTAGCACCCATTCACTCAGAGGGCTAAGTGCAAGTGTTAAGCCTGAAAAATATGTCATGGCTAGCACTATACTCACTTTAAAAATAGCCGTACAGTCCCACCTTGCATAATTCAGGTGTAATTTCTTGCAGTGCAAAGAAATGGTTGCAGTAGATAATGTATGTGTCCTAGCTGGGGTGCAGTCCCTGGAGAATTTGACCAGGAAATCTGGAAACAATGATGGAATAGTTGCAAGGTTGTGAGACATAGTCCTAAGAGCTGAGTTTGTTCTGTGTAACAAAACTTAAACACGGGCATTGTTTTAGTACTGCAGTAAAATTAAACAAATAAAAAAATAAAAGAAGAGGCAAACCACACCATGGGCCCTTTAGAAGTAGTTCAATGCAGATTGCAAAACTTCTAAATTCTTATGTAAATTTGTGAGTTATATCGTTCCTTTATATCTTTGTTGTCAAATACAACAGTTTTAATAATCCTATGTAATGAGCAAGATATTTAACTGTTGTTTATTTGATATATTGTGACAATAAACACTTGACAAACAGTCAATTCATTACTTTGCTTTTGTATTTAAAAGGAAATTGTAGTTTAGCAAATGGTAATATAACTTATAAAGGTTGAGACAAATCTAAACTAAAAAAAAACTTGTATGAAGAATTTGAATTCAATCTGTTCACAAGAACCACGTGATAGAAAGCTCTATATAAACAACTAAATCTTTTCAATGAGTGCTGTTTTACACTCAAGAATGAACTGTGAAACCCAGTTTTTCAGTCATTAAAAATAAGTTCTTAGACTGCTGATGAGGGTCATGTGACTACATAAGAATTCAAGCCAGACACATGAATTGACTGGTTGCTTTAACAATAATCTTTTCTTCTTCTGTTTTCTTTTCAAAGAAAGCAAATATATACATGCACAAACACAAAAATTGAATAATTCTGTTTTGTTTAATCGGCCCAGAGGAACAGGTGTGATAGAAAGCATCACACCTGTTCCTCTGGGCCTAAATCAATGATACAAGCTTTTCCGTTCTGCAGGGGCTTTTATTTTGCTGCCTGCCTGAGTCGCACTCAAAACCGAGGCTCGCCAAGCCGGTATTTAATGAGAAATCTGTTCATAAACCCACATATATTCACACTTCTCAAACAGGCATATGAATTTAAAGACACAAATATAAAACAAACATACAAATGTAGTTTATTACGCCTATAATGAGAAACATGACTGGAGACACACACCTACCAGAGAGTTCATGCTGTGTAATCATGGAAGGGTATAAAAGATGGTATAGTGCTGAAACCACTGTATTTTTTCTTGGCCCTGCCCAGAACTCCCTCATCAAGTCCAAACCAATTCCAGCCCACGGTCCTCTCTAATTTCACCCTGAGCAGCAAAAGCCTGAGCCGAAAAAGAGGAATCTGGCCCCCCGAGTCAAGCAAACTATTCCCTTTTCCTGTCTCCCTCCTCTTCCAGCGACCACAGATCGACAGCTCTACGGCCAGCAGCGGCCCAAAACTATGAGGGGTATTTTCAGCACTGTAATTTGAAACACACATGGTGTGCACACACAGGCACACGCTCACACACAGAACCACACACTCAGCAAATACAAAGACACTGGAGATTAATCAAAAGATGCAAGCGAGTGGAGAGACAAATGCCCACAAAGGCACGTGTCTCTTTAGGATCGGGTCTGTGCATGACCGCTCTCCTGAAGCGCAGTCAGAGTTTTGTGGCCCAGTACAGCAAAAACAGGGTGGAGGTCGAACTGTACAGAGCTGTGAAAGAAAGTAATCAGAGGGATGGGAGAATTTAGATTAAAAAAAAGAGAAAAAGAAAAGAAAAAAACACAAGTTTGTTTGGTACTTGATGATTCACCGTTCTTACAATGTGTCGAGTCCATACATGAAACCCTCTTTAACACTGTTCGGTTAAGCATGCATTATTATGTTTAGATGCAGAAATCTGTGTTTCAGTTTGAATTTACAGGTCATAGATTATTTTCTTCATGTATGCTTTTAAGAATTTAAGCTTCTTGCATCAAAAAATAACCCACCAAAAATAATGTCATATTAATGTACTTTACACTTCATGGTTCACAGCCAATTTGAGGCCAAATTTACCTCAAAAACAAAATTCAAATATCAATTTTAATCTGCAGTCAGTGACAGGACAGAAGGAGAAGAGATGCCACATCTACAGACACTCTCTCATCGAGTGTGCCAACTATGTAAATACAACAGCTTCCCTGATTACAGATGCAGTAGTTGCTGCTCTTTCACTCCAAGACCTTAATGTGTAGTCTTTTTTCCCATAAATACAGCAGATGTAGGACTGTAATTACGGACTATTTTTATCCCACCTGCCGAGGGGAGAACCCAGTTCAGTGCTAGCCACAGGGATGAGTTAACCCCAATTCATTATGCTGCCTCAGGTGGAACCCGGAAACCCGTGGACATACATGAGCAACTGTGGGATGGTGGAAACTGTAGTTCTTGGGGTCTGTATTTCTTTGGTCAAGCCATCAAGATGTGTTAAATATTTAGAAACATTAAAACTTCTGAAAATGAATCAGCTACCTCATCCAACTGCAACTCTACTAGAGGCTAAAAAAAAGATCTGTGTTTTAATCATGAGAACTATATTGGACTGTAAAACAGACACTAAGAGTAGGAAGTGCTGATTTTTAAAAAAAAATCCTATAAATTGCATCATAGAGCATTTGCATGACTCCATGACGGTGATAACCTCCAGCTTTCTTGAGATATCCATTCCCAGAAATATGTTCAGAGCTTCATGTAAGAAGCCAAGCAGACTTCCCAGTGAGGTTACAAATTCAAATAGTTTGGCCATTTTTCTGCACCTTATGTTTACTTTGTGGCCACACCAGACTTTTTTTCCCCGTCATATCCTATCTATAACAACAAACAGATCCAAACGCTGAGTGGAGAAACTGCTTGAAAACGGGAACCTCTGTGAAATCACTTATACAAAAGAAATGCTGTACTACTTTGTTTTAATGGTGCTGAACAGCTTTCTATTCAATCAAATTACAGCAGTCTTAATGTTTTAGCATGTTTAGGACGCCCGCACCCTGTGAACCACTTTTCATCAGATGGGGAGCTAAGAGGAGCTGCTGTGGCTCTCTCATCATCCAGAGAGACAGCTGCACATCTGAAAGCTGTCATGGTGGGGCACTACCCACTCTGCTCTCAGAGGCCTCTAAACCAAAAGCCTCTCATAGGAGGACCTTGTGTGTTTCAGAGGTACAGAGATGAGACAAGAAAGGGAGAGAGAGAGAAGTACCAGAGCTCAGCCCCAGAACCAGAGTAACTCTCTAATAACTTTGATCTGTGGCTCAATTCTCTGTGGTTTGAGATGGTTAAGTCATGTGCTGCATGCAGAGAAGGACAGAGTGCTAACTCACATCTGCACTTCTCAGTCCTCTCTGTGACAACAAAATCAGAATCAGAGACTTTGGAAAGTTTCCTGGTGGCCCAGCAGAGTAAGAAAAGGAATATGTGCAATTACGCAATGATATTTCTCATTCTACTGCACTGACTTTAATGCAGCTATACTAGGCGTCAGTGAAATGCTTTATTTTACTTTTAAAACTGTGGGCTTTCATATCTTTGTTTTGTCAAGTGATTTGCCGGCCAATTAAAATTTTATTTGAATTACTAAGATTTATTTGTTAGGCAGAGAGAGGAGCGCTTTCTCTTTTAAAAAGGTCTCAAAAGCTTTGAAACATATAAAGAACGCATGATTGAGCAAATATTGTAAACAGATACAAAAATTGATGCATGTGTGAAGACGCATGAAAAAAAAAATATGGTCTCTTAACTACTAGCCAAACTTCCAGGTATTTCTGTGATCAGATATTTAATCTGCTGTGGCATGTAGTGTTTTTGCAGGATTCCTCGTATTTACAAACCTGAGAGCCTCATGAGGCAGGCTGAGCATCCCAGTAATTAAAACATCCTGGGAGGTCCACCACTGAAATGTGTGAGAATATTTGCTCTACAGCAAGAAACCTCTCATGACACTCACTGCTCCCCTCAACACATAAAGGCCCAGACACTCCACTTCCTCATTGCTGCTGGTTGAGATGGAGTCCTACTGGTTCAGGCCTGGAGGTCACTGGTTAGAAATCTACATTAAGAGCAAAGAAGCAGTGGTGAGAGTAGATTGGTTCACATTAGATTAGTGTGGGATGGGTACCGTGGGAAAAAGAGAACAGGGACTGCACCATGTGTAGCACATTCATAAATCAGTCATCAGTCAGTGAGAGTGGCCAGTGGTGAACTCTGTAGGTTACTGTCAACATGTTTACTGGGTGTAGTGTGGAAAAAAGATGTGCTCATACGAAACAGGGATGGATGGGTCAAGGACTAGAGCGTAATTCATCTGTATTACTGTGATTAGAACAGTGTAGATACAGATGAATCTACATTATTTTAATGACAGGTTATTTTGGAGGAAAATGATTCTATAGAAGACAAATAAAAAACACATTTATCCTTTGTCTTCCAACACTTCTGCTACAAAGAGCGTCCGTTGTGTGGTAGGATCTTCTTTTAACTGGGACTTACCTGAACAGGCGACAGATGGGCTCTTGGATCAAACACTCGCAACATCTTGTCCTAGGATGCAAGAGCATGAAAAAAGAAACTATTAGAAAGAGAAAAACCTTTAAATGATTAAAGATAAAGATAAATTGTTACGATGGAGCGTTGCAGGATGAGTCTAAACTCAATTGCTCTTTCTTTTTATTTCTCTGTGTGGTAGTTAGTTAGTTTCATTCTCAGTCCAGTTTCATTTATCAGTGAGATCTCACTGATTCATCATTAGCAAATGCAATCCAGTAACCTCTCCACGGCCTTGTGTGGCTTGATCCTGGCCAGCCAAAACACACATTCAGCATCAGTCACAGGAGCCAATCAGAGAGACTCCTGTGTGATTGGAAGGAAATTGGGTCTAATGGGATCAGGCTGTGTGGGACATTCATGTCTGCAGTCGTGTCACTCAATACTGCTGTGTGACTGTGATCACAGCAGCACCCTGACACACGGAGCTGATAGCAGGTGATACTTATAAGTACTTAGGCTAAAACATACCCACACAAAACATATACATGTCAAAGGGAATCAAGAGTCTGACCGTGACATCGTAAGGCGCACACACAGACATGAAAGCAATGGCAATCACTGCAATATTTATCTGTACTAAATATTATTCAGATATCGCATGTCTGGCATGGACAGAAGCAGATTGTCATATGTACTTTGAATGCACTTTAAAGAACCTGAACAGGGCTTCAGCTCCACTTCATTCAGCTCCACTTGGCAATCAAAGAAGAATCAGAATACTTTATTAATGTCTGAGGAAATTGTGTGCACACAGTCGCTCAACACTAAATAAAGAAGGATAAAATAAAGATAAAAATCACAATGACAAAAATTAATAAGAAAAATGACAAACAGATAACAACAGATACAGGATAAATCCTGCCAGTGAGTAATATGTACAGTATGATCAAAATGATAAACAGTAACAATGTAAATGCAGTGCAGAGTGTAAATGTATAACAGTGGATGTTGTTGCTATATGGAGGAGTTGTACAGTTTGATGGCCACAGGTAGGAATGATTTCCTGTTTTGTTCAGTGGAGCATTTTGGTGGTATCAGTCTCTCACTGAACGTACTCCTGTGACTTATCAGCCGGTTGTGAAGCGGGTTGGAGGTATTGTTCAGTATTTTCTTTATTATGGAAAGGCATGTATTTGCTATTATTTTTACTCAAATAGCAAACAGGGGTTTTGACTAATTTGCTCCTCTTTGTGACCACCTTGTCCATGTGTGAGTGCAGCCCACCCACGGATATGATGCCCCACAGCTATGTCTTTAGGCCTCTATGACCTGCGACTAAGCCAAAGGCTCAAAGAGCCCTGCAGGAGCAACATACACAAACACACAAATAAACATTTCCTCCTCATGACCTTTGGACAAGAGTCCACCTGTCATCTCTAAGCAGTAAGCCATCTCAGTCTGTACCAGTCTCTGGTAAATGATGGCGATAAGATCCAGTTGTTTTTTTTGGTAGACATCCCACTAAAGCTGCTGCAGAAGATCATCTGTTATTACGGAACTTGCACATCAATGTCTTTATCTATCCCTTTGATCAAACTCATGTTCTAATCCACAGCCAACAATCATCTGTATAATCAAAGTTGTCTAAACTTTTTTTCTTCTACCAGTAACACATTCATCTGCTTTTAAAAACAAACATTTACAGAAAAAAAAACCAACATCTTCCTAATGGAAGCAGTTGTGTGCCATTTCATCGTAAGTGTTGTAGTGTAAACACAACATAAGGAAGGAAACTATCTGGCTGTGCAAACACACAAATGAGGGTCTATTCACGTAGTGTGTCCACAGAGTATCCACACACACTCAAACAAGCAAACACAAACTTGTAAGCCTATGACAATAACACATATAAAAACACACTCATCTAAACTCATAAATGCACAGATGGGAGGGCCGTGGTAGCCATGTGTGCATTTGTATTTTGTGTAGCAGCAGCTGTTTAATCAAAGAAGTAGAGCCTCATTCTCAAGCTGTTTTTAATGAGTTTTCACTGCAGGTCTGCGACACACAACTTTCACATGTGTGCAAACCTACACAGATGCTGGGAATCTTCACACCGGGGTGCACTCTGTCACTCTCTCCACTCATCAAACACAATGCGCTGCCAGACTGCTGTTCCCAGTCTCCCACGGTTACTAAAGTCAAAGCCTGCTGCAACTTGCTGTGTGAGACTGAAGGATCTTCAACAGTTATTCTTTGCACCATGGGAAACAGAACATGATGAAGAACTTGATTATAATGTAACCTTCAGCACTGCAAGTGGACTATTGACCACAAATCCAGCTACACTTAATTTCTGTACAGCAAACCATCCAGCGGTCCCGTCCATCATTCAGACAAACACAGGCTTTCCACCTCTGCTCAGGGTACCTGGGGATTTTATTTCCCTTTACTGAATGCTGCCCTTTTTTCTACAAGTGTGTCATAAATATACTTTTCTGTAGGTCCAAATGTGGCCTGTCACAATTCCTGCTCTTTGAGGAGGTGGTCTCCCCTTCATCTTCCCCCAACCAAGCCCTGTGCCCCAATGTTTACCCTATAGGAGGGCCGGGGATTGAACCCACATGTTAGCAGGCTCTATTTGCTTTAATAACTTGGAATGGATAGATTGAATGGGGCCTTTTTAGTTAAATGACACCAGAGCCCCAACAGGGCTAGACCCCCCCTTTCTCCCAGTCCCAACACACACACACACTTTTCTCTCAGGTGTCTTGTTCTTTCGTGCTACACTGAAGCTTATGGTAGTGCCAGTAGCTCTGATTAAGACAATTATCCTGTCAGGGATGTCACGATTTTGACAAAGCTTGTGATTGGTGGAATAATTTGTTACTTGTCAAAGCAAAGACAAACAAGGGGAACCAGACCAACAATCATACTAATTAAGAGGATGCACATGGTACATTTCTGTGTCAAAGGTTATTTGGTTTGTGGCTGCAGTTAGCTCATCATGTCTTGTTTGAAACATACATCAGGGGCCTATGTCTCATTTTCACATCAGTCAGTGTGTGGTTTTAGAAAAGAGGCAAATGCAAAGTGAAAGAGTTAACCTCCACCTATCCAAGTCACTGACTCTTCCTATATAGCAACTTATAAATAATTTCTTTCTCTTTCCCTTCTACCGCCTTCCTACTTTTCCTATGCCTAAAATAACATCAGCCTAACAGAAAACCTTTGCCATAAAAATGCAATTTCTCCTTTCTGCATCTTTCATATATCCATGCATTACATAACTGCATGTATTAAAGAAATATTAGTTCTCAGAAGTTAAATTTGCAACATAAACAAAAGTATAAAGGGGCCATAGAAGGATGCAAGCTGGGCTGAAGCAACTTTAAGGCACTGAGAGATTAAACCTTCACATGCAGCCTCTTGCCATTTTTAATGGGTTAATAACCAAGAGTCTACAGTTTCCAAACTTATGACGAAAATCTCTTCAGGACTCCTATTAATATCTTTGGCATCACTACTACAATACTAAAACCAGCAGGCAATTACATCTTTATATCCAAATGGTTTTCCAAATTCATTCTTGTTTTCCTTTGAAGAATGTCTCACTAATTGTACTCCAATATATAATGAGATTCCCACCATTATTTCTAAGAGCATTATTCTTTTTGACGTTAAATAAACCTCATATAAACAGCTGCGCTCAGTGTGAGGCTCTGGCTGCATCTAGTGGTCACAAGTTACAGCTGCAGTAATCAGAGCTGGATTTATACAGGCCTTAAATATTTAATGGAATCCACCCAAATACTGCTTTTAAATTTTAGTGTAAGCCATGCAGATTATTGTGATATGCATGTGGTGCAGGGTGAGGTGTCCCGACCTTGCAGGAGGATGCTAACAGAGAGCCATCCCGTTTCCAGCTTAGACTCTGCAGCTGGTCGCTGTGTTGCTCCAGAGCTGCAAACAGATGATCAGTTAGAGAGATAACAGAAGACACAATACTAAATTCAGATTAGATAAGGACAAAATAAAAAAATTGTATTGATTTTTTTTTTTTAGAAAAATATGACACATTACAATACACACAATGAAAAAAGAATGACAGCACAAACACAGACAAGACAAAAACATGCATCTATCTCAAGAGGTCAATGAAACGGGGGAGATGAAGCCATAAATTAAGCATATAGAATTCAGAACACAATAATAAAATATGGATGAGTTACACCAAAGAATGTTTTAAGTTCAGCATTTGTGAGAAACTATGAGCATGATATACATAGGGCTCCAGTGCCATAAGTGAGCACAGCACAGCTTGTGTGGATTGTTCATTTTCACCGTGACACCAAACAAATAAATAAAAAAAGAAGGGTGCTCTTGTTAAGACAGTTACACACTTTTAGAGGAATAAACAAAAATCCAAACACACACTCATATATTTTTGCTTTCAGAGCTTGTTCCTCAGCCACAAATAAAAAGAACTACAAATGAATGTGATGAAAGATGTTGTGGAGATACAGCTCATGAAAGGCTGGATCAGCAGTAAGCAGCAGCAGCCAGGCTAACTGTCATGGGATGAGTGAAGGAGTATAGTGTTTGTGGGAGGGGAGGTTGGGAGGGGTTTAAGGCCAGAGGATAGTGACTATATCCTGAGTCCAGTCTGTGGAGACTGGCATCAGGACTGCAAATCAAAACATTACCTCTGCTGCTCCAGCTCTTAGACAGAGCCACAGGGCTGTAAAACGTAGGCAGTGTCAGTCAGACATTCTCCAACGAAAAAGGCCAACCAACCACTTCACTCCATTCCAAATATTGGTTTATGTTACACAGAAACAAAACATGGCACAACATAAACTGAAGATTAACTGACAGAAACTGAAATGTTACATGTCAAGACACAGTACACAATGTACAACAAAGACTTTGACAACTTTTGTGTTACATTTTTTCATTTTTACTCTGAAAATCACCTGCTAGTGGTGTTTCCTGGCGGCTGGTGTCCCAAATCAGAGGAGACTTTGTGGTGCCAACAGCCAGCAAGCCAGAGGAAGTGGGGTGGAAATGCACCAGCTCCAGCCTGCCCATACCTGGATGCACCGTCAGCTCTGGACTGCTGGGCTGCTCCTGCTCTGGATCGCACAAACGCCACAACTTCACCTGCATATACAAAGATGGAAAGCAATTAGAATAATGGGATTCTTTTCTCTTTTACATCTCAAAATCTTCTTTTCCTTTTACAGGAAGTAGTTCTCACACATGGGTGCCATTGCTCTCCACACATGTTCATGTTAAGTCTACTCAGCTGTTTTGTAGCTGAAACAGTAAAAATACTAAATAAAGTTGTACAATCATTTACTTTGCTTAGCACAACCATCTAGGTTGAAAAAAGCCCTTTCTGGAATAAGATAAAGACAAGTAAAAGTGCTTAGCGGATGTTGGCCACTGCAGAACAGTTCAGTTCATGCGTGTGTGGCAACAGTTAAAAAGTTTCTGTACATGTCTGTGAGGTAAACCGAGCTGCTGAGTTTGAAAATGCAGACCCACACTCAGCACACTGAGTAAGCTGGGGCACCTGTGGCTGAGTATAATGTGGGTGTCTTCTTTAAAAGGTTTAAATAACACAAACCAAGAAGGTTTATGTTGCGTTCAAACCCCTGCCAGGAACAACAATGCCTGCAAGGACTGAATATTAAAGCATACTATAGGAAGAGGAAGCCAGATAAAAGGGACAAACAAATAAATTGACAAGGGGAGGAAGAAGTAGGACATTTAACAGCTCACCGTTTCGTCACCAGAGCAGGTTGCCAGGAGACTGTCATCAAAAGGAGAGAAGTCCATGTCAGTCACCAGATCTAATGGGGATAAAGAAAAACTGTTTAATTTCTAAGGGACTACGGCTGCATTTCTCCTTTAACAATGTTATTACAGTTGATAAACGAAATATGATATCAACTTATCACATATAAACAGGACACAATTTCTGGTGTATTTCAAATATTATTTCTACACAGATTATGCATTTTATACTTTGTTTTAAGGCTTTGATTGATACACCAAATGGTTAGGCAAAAACCTCAAAGCAGGCTATTATTATCCCTCAGGAGCAAAATGTGTTAAATTACATGTCCAGCTAAAAACAAAAACGCTACTTGTAATGTTATTAATATATTTAATAAGGCTTTAAAAAGTAACAAACTAAATACTACCAGCATGACAGGAAATCTGGGTGACAGTCCACTGGCCATTTGAACCAGGTTTGACTGAAGTCAGGCCTACCATTCCTCCACCTGCAGACACATACAATGCAAAGGAAAAAAGATTATGTGTAAAAAATTGAGCCACAATTTCTAACCAGCTCAAATGTATGCTGAAAATGCTTTTTTTCTTAATTTGATCAGTTATCATGATCAAATGATAGCTTGACTAAATGTAAACACAAACAAGGCTCAAAATATAAACAGTAGATACACATCTCTATTTAAGACATTTGTTACTGTTCAACAACACTTTTATATCCATACCAGCGTGCTCTGTATTGAAAGCCACCAGCTTGGAGCTTGCTTTGATGTGATTCCCCTGGCTGGAAAAGGAGCCTGCACGGGCATTGTTGATCCATTCCTGGATTTAAAGAGAGCAATATATAAGCAAAAATAGGAAGAACACAACCAACTGTGTCCATTAGGAAATACAGCAGTAAAGTGCAAACATAATCAAATTGGTGCAACAACTACAAAAAAAAACAAACTAAAGAGAACTGTGTAATAAACAGGAAGGATCTGGCTAAGCACACACACTCTTTTGTGCCACAAGATGAGCAAAGTGCTGAGGAAGTGGAAGGGCTCCCTCCCTGCAAAGCTGAGAACTCTTAAACCTCTTGCATAACTTTAATAAAGGAAGAGCAGCACGAGGACAGCGTTTCTTTACAACATGCTCCAATAACTACTACTGAGCCGCTCATCAGAAAACTAAAAGCAACAGTGAAAGACAGTATGCCTTTTTTCAGAAAGCACTTACCTGCACCAACAGCTTTATTTAGTGAAGACATAGTAATGCTCTATTTAATGCAACCCTGCATGTCATAGCCCATGTTCTACACCTGTTACTGTCAAGAGAGAAATGGGAAACACACACAGATGCCCCTAGAAAGTGTGTGGGACAAGTTTAACTGAAATAAAATCCAAATAAATAATAATACTTCACTTAATTTATTCTATTTAACCCACATGAATGCTGAGTGTTCAGTAAGCGTAGGGGTATCACATTTCCTCCCAAACTGCATTTTGGTAGATCTCAGATAAGTGCTTGTATTCTAGATCATTTATTTATTTGTTTTTAACAGCATTAACAGATGTATTTTTATAATCTCTAAAGTGGTTGGGAAATTTTATAAATAAAATTTGATTTGTTGTAAACAAGATAAGGTATGTGCTCCAGAATTAGTTCCTAAAGATTAAAAAAGGAAAGTTATTGTTGCTATGAAACCACCCGAATGCTCATAATTAGGAAGTGCCCCTACACTAAAGTGTGTCTGTCAAATGGCAATTGTGTAAATTTATTTCTATACAACTTCAATTAATAATCACTCAAGCATTTCTGGATCATCTTAAGGCAAAGACTCATTCGTCTGTGCTTTCCTTTCTTGTCTTCGGGCGGCATGGCTCGGCAAGGTAGAGCGGTCGTCTTGTAACCTGAGGGTTGCCGGTTCGATCCTCAGCCAAGTCCAGTTCATGTCGAGGTGTCCTTGGGCAATAATTGCTCCTGATGGGTTGTGGTGAGCACCTTGCATAGCAGCTTCCGCCATCTGTGTGTGTGAATGTGTATCTACGTATTTACCATCTTCCTCCATCGCTATAAGCATGTCTCTCTACTTTCTTTGTCTCTTGTCCTATTTTCACTCTTGCACTGTGTTTGCAATGACACCACATGACTTTGGCTTTTAAACAACTTAAAGCCCACATGAATTGCTAGTTTGGCATTCAAAGGAGCAAAGCACCACCTGCAGACTGTGCAGAGATTGGAGAGATACAGAGATCACCCACTGTCTCTCTGCATGCCAGGCATTTTATTGTCTCTATTAAGAACATAGCAGGGGATTGCATAAAACACATCTGAAATGGGAGCTACAGGCGCTTCATCTTGTAACTAATGGGTTCAAAGGACAAAAAAAAAAGAGATCAGATTCGTATGCAAGGCACATTGTCTGGTCCAGACAAGTCGACTCTTGCAACCTATGACAGCTATCACAACAAAACAGGCATAGTGATAACCCTACCACTTTCCCGTGGATGTGTTTATACAGTATATGTTTATACATAACAAATCTAAGCAGACCCATATAAGACTTAAATCCAGCCATACAATCGTCGAGAAATTTAAATAGTTGGCAAAATTGGCATGATGATGGGCGTCACTGCAACATCCTATTGCGTTTAGCATCTTCCTGCAATCACGTGGCTCGTAGTTTCTACACGTAGCCCGTAGCTCGTGTAAATGCCAGCATATGGATTCTTATTTTTGCTCCTTCTCTCCTGTATAGGCTTCCAGATGCAGGAAGTTTAACATCCCTTACAGGCAAGCAGGCGTTCCCCAAAGTAGCTCAGCTAATTACCAGTGCTAATGTTAACCAAGAGAGTTTTGGTTTATTAATTTTATTTATTAATTTTTACAGAAGCTCGTGTGCTACTTACATCTTTCTTGGAAACTTTCGGAGTTGTGTTTTTGAATTTGGAGGTCTTAAAACGATTCATGCTGCCTTCTGAAATTGACTTTCGTGCCTTCCGGGTGTCTCTGTCGAGCTGGTTGGTACTGCAGAGTGCCTGTGCTACAGCTGACAGCCGAGCTTCGCTGCGCGGTGTGCGCTCGCTTTGCTTTACTTAGCTGTCCGCGACTGGGCGGAATTACCCTTTCCCATGCGAGACAACACACGACTTTAAGAAGTACTACCCGGGGTAATAAAACATTTGAATAATTTCTAACTTGTATGTGCTACTAAACTGAAAATGCAAAAAAAATAAATCTTAATTTATATCAAGTTTGACTGGTATTGTAGATTTTATAAAAAGGACCAATATTGGGGTGTCTTTTGTCCCAGCGCAAGAAACCAATCTGACGCCTACTCCATCCTGGGCATGCGCAGTGTGTGCAGAGCGGTGGCCACTGTAGGAATGATGGCGTCTTCGGCAGCTCGCTGTTCCTCACGCTGGATTACTGTCGTCGTGTCCTCTGGATGTCAGAGGGCTCCCGGTCCTGTTCTCTCATTTGGCAACGGAGGAGTCCGACGGTTCTCAACACTGGGAGGAGAAAAACTATGGCGAGGGGAAAGCATGGGGTGCAGCGGAGCTGGGAAAGGTTTGACATTGAGAGGGCTGTCAGGTGAGCCATATATTAGCCTGGGCTAAGCTACGCTAGACAGACATTTCTTATTAACTCTAGTGACGCAGGATAAAATAGTTACATATAATGAACTATCATCTGCTTAAGTGAGCGGTTATAATGGAATTAACGTTCAACGCTTAAGCATGTACTTTGAAGCAAATGAAGAGTTGATCAGATGTGATGTAATCAGTCCTGCTAATTTCTGCCATGAAGTGGCAATGCCGGTGTAGCAGCAAATTCAATGTACTGTTTGGACTTTAAGCAACTGCAAATGTTTGTTTTTAATCGTGCTTAAGTATTAATTACTGTTGTCAGTCAAAGTGATGTCATATTTAGGGTTACGCGGGGTTGAATCCGATCCTCTAACAACCAAAACATTAAACATGTTCGCTAATATTAATAATTTTTAATCAGGAAAGTTGTGCAATATTACACACAAGTTAGTCTAAAACTGTTGTTTAAGCCATCAAAAATTTTGACCTATCATGCAATGTTGAAACAGCGTCTACAATTATTAACACACAATTGTGTATACTGTGTGGAGTAGCATTTTCAATTTTTTGGGTTGCAGCAAGGTGCAGCTCAATAATACGTGTTGATTTTAATAATCTCTCACCCTGTTGGGAACCTTTCAGGCCTCAAATCACCACATGTAGTCTACACCCTGTCCTTTCATTCAAGTGCCTCATCCAGCAGCAAGCAGGACTACTACCAGATTCTTGGGATACCTTGCACAGCAACCCAGAAAGAAATCAAGAAAGCCTATTACCAGGTTTGTTTTAGACTGACTCACTTAAACAAATTGTAGTAGTTGTAAATTAGCTTGCCATCACAGTGGTTGACCGTGTGTTTGTTGTTGCTCAGATGGCAAAAAAATACCACCCCGACACCAACAAAGATGATCCACAAGCTAAGGAAAAATTTGCTCAGCTGGCTGAAGCATATGAGGTTTGGTTTTGGTCTTTACTCAAGTTCGGCTTGGCACAACTACTGTTAATCTGTTTCTTCTCTGTTAAAATTGTCCACTTGAGTGAATAATTGTCCTCTCAAACCTTACTCTTTTGTCCCCCAAAGATCCTTAGTGATGAAGGGAAGAGGAAGCAATATGACACATATGGCTCAACAGGCTTTGACGCTGGTCAGGCAGGTGGTGGAGGAGGGCAGCACTATTGGACTGGACAGGCCGGCAACGTGGACCCAGAAGAGCTTTTCCGCAAAATCTTTGGAGAATTTTCAGGAGGCCGCGGCTTTGGAGACTTTAACACAATATTTGATCAGCCACAAGAGGTTAGTGGTATCCTACAAAGTTAGAGTGAAAGTAAAGCAAAATAGTGCTTTTGATGTTTGTTTGTTTTGTGAGCTCGTGGTAATTTTATCAGACAGATGACTCTCTCGCTCTATTTGTTTTTGGTGCAGTACATCATGGAGCTGACATTCACTCAGGCAGCAAAAGGAGTCAACAAAGAGATGTCTGTTAACATAGAAACAACTTGCCAGCGTTGTGATGGTAAGGGTCACGAGCCAGGCACTAAAGTTCAGCACTGCCACCACTGCAACGGTTCCGGCATGGTAAGAACTCTGTTAGACGTGTTGCTTTAAATTCCTATACAATTCTTTTTCTAAACTTGAGATCTCCTTGTCACAGGAAACGGTAAATACAGGCCCATTTGTGATGCGCTCTACATGTCGTCGCTGTGGTGGCAAAGGCACAGTCATTTCCACCCCCTGTAACCCTTGCCGTGGCACTGGACAGACCAAACAGAGAAAGACTGTGGTGGTTCCTGTGCCTGCAGGTCAGTAACACTCCAGTATCTGCCCAGCCATGTTTTGTTTTTGTTTTTTTTATTGTTTTGATATTTTATTATCAGTAAATATCCCAAGAATATTTTTTCTCCTCATTTGTTAAGAAAGTCACACTGAAAAATGTTGGTCCTGGTCAGAAGTGGGATTTGGTGGAGATTTGATATTTCACTTTATCAATGAAACAGTTATGAAATGCAGCTTTACAGATGAGCGTAATTCATAATCTGTAACAAATTTGCTTATTTTGTCTAAATTCTATTAAACTAAAATCATCTCAGCTTTGGTTTATCACTTTAGTTTAATTTTGCCATTGTTGTAGTTAAATTTATAGCTTGCAGTGAATGAGAATGGTTTTTCGTTTATTTATTACCACTCAAGCTTGTTATTCTAAGCTATCTTTAATCTCTCCCCAAACTGTATTTTTAATCTCTATAGAATGCATTAAAGCTGGATAGTCTCTGCTTACTTATCAATCCTGTAGGGATTCTTTTGTTGTTGTTTGCTTTTACTTCAGGTTCATGTTCTTCATGTTTAATTTGTTCTGGCAACACTCACATTTGTGCATTTGTGTGGCGATATCAGGCTTAGTTGGGCAAGGCAAGTATTTGTAAAGCTCATTTCATGTACAATTCAAGGTGCTTTATAGAAAACAAAAGCATTACAGTGGGGTGCAGGAAGCATTAACAAGTACTTTAAAAAATAAAACTTTAAAAGGAAATGAATAAAAACAGAAAAAGCTAAAATAAAATAGATACAATGCAAGAAATCAAGATCCAATGTGAGGGATTAACAGTTGTTTTGATAAAAGGTGGCAAATAGAAAAGTTTTTAATCCCAATTTTAAGACTGCTGAGAGTTTCAGCAGACCTGCAGTTTTATGGGAGTTTGTTCCACATTTGACAAGCATAAAAGCTGAACACTGGAAAGGAAAGTAGATTAGACCCTGATGACCTGAGGGATCTGGTTGGTTCATAACAAACCAGAAGATCCTGAATGTATTTTGGTCCTAAACCATTCTGTGCTTTTTAAGCTAGCAGCAGGATTTTAAAGTCAATTCTTTGACAGGCAGGAATATGACAGGCTAAGCAATATTCTCAGCCTGATAAAAATGCAGGTAAGATATTAACTATTGTTTTTTTGGTTTTTTTTTAGGAGTGGAGGATGGTCAGACAGTCAGAATGCCAGTTGGAAAGAAGGAGATCTTTATTACATTTCGGGTTGGTATTCATCATGTCCAGCTGTTGATCTTGTAGCAGAACGAAGCCAGACATAAATTAGCTGTGGTGGATTAGTTTAAAGTTGACTTTGAAATAACACAAGACGGTCTATGGTGTGCTAATTTATCACACATTAATTCATTATTTATATTTACTTGTATAAAACTTTGTGATGTGATGTGTCCAGGTCCAAAAAAGCCCTGTTTTCAGAAGGGACGGTGCAGACATCCACTCCGATGTTTATGTCTCTGTAGCCCAAGCCATCCTGGGTGGCACAGCTAGAACGCAAGGCCTTTATGAAACACTTAATTTATCGGTAAGTTGAGACAGATTATAGGGGAGTATTTCACTCATATACAGTTTATTAAATGACTAGAGAAAAAAAAACATTTCAGATCCCAACTGGAATCCAGACAGACCAGAGGATCCGCCTGGCAGGGAAAGGAATTGCTCGAGTCAGTGGCTATGGCTTTGGAGATCACTACATCCATGTCAAAATAAAAATACCCAAGTAAGATTTCAAAGACATTGTTTTGTTTCTGTATAAACTTTATGTTTTGTATTTTCATCTGATAAAGTTTTGGAATTGAATGCAATGGGATGCTTTAATTTTCCAAATCTTTAAAACTGCTTTTTCAAGTCCATAAAAATTTGATTTCATTGTACAGGACACTGACAGACAGGCAGAAAGCTCTGTTGATGAGCTACGCTGAAGACGAGTCAGACGTAGAGGGGACAGTCAACGGTGTTACTGCCACCAGCACAGGTAAAAGAACAGTCTCTTTGAAAAGGACTTTAGTCACTTTTTTCCCCTTTAGCTACCTGAAATGGGGGTTGAACAAGGGCACTTAGATGTAGTGTTCCTTTCTGTCCAGGAGGGGGCAGCAGTTGTAAACAGTCTGAGGTAGGGCAGAGTGGGCATGACCAGAAGGAGGCGGAGTTGCAAGAACAGGGGGGAGTCCTCTCCAAATTAAAGAAATTATTTAGCCCTTCCTGACAGCCACAAACCAGGTAAGACTGGTTATTATTTAATCTAAAATTACTTCCTCTGACATTACCATTTCTGTGCCTTTGAAGCACTATGCTGAAATATTTACATTATCTGGGTTGTGGCTGTCTTAAACAATGAAAAATGTTCCCCTGCGTTTAGTTAGATATCTAGCCACTTTATGGGATATCATAATTATCTTCTTTTAATATTACCAATTCAGCCGTTTTTGTTTTTTTGCCTTTAAGGTAAAAGATCTTCCTGGAACTGAGGACTCATCAGCAGCTCAAATTGCAGAGAAGACAGTGTAAAGCAAAAAAAGCCACTTTACAAAGAAAATAACAGAAATGAAGGCTGTTGGATGTTTGTTGCAGCTTGCAAAGGAGTTATTTGGAAGAACCATAGCAGACCTACAGTCAGCCCTGAATTTAAAAATCCACTGGATCATCCTCTCTATTCCTCTGTCCAAATAGATCCACGACAAAAACGGATGACAATCTGTTGACCACTGCATAAAAATATTCATGAAGAAAATTGGGGCTTAAAGGACCCAGGGCATGTTGGCCTCTGGTGGTTGCCAAAAAGAAAAATGGTAATAGCAGAGTCCACAGTTCAAAAATAAATTGTACTGACAAATATTCAATAAATGTTTATTTAGGATTAAATGATCTTGTGAATTGTGGTGTTTTCAGGCTTACATTTCTCTTAAGAGCACCTCAGTCCTTAAAGGTTAAACAGTCAAATTACATGTTTACATTCTACATAGATTTCAGTGTTGGAGGTCTCTGCAGTCAATGGTTGCTTCCTTGAATGATACTATGGTAAGGGTATGCTTTCATGAACTGAGGGTCAATTACTCTGGTCTGTCCCTCTTTAGCCCCTTGCATTATAGGAGAAACAAGATTTTAAACACATTTGTACATGAACAGCTGTAGCAAATGCATTTATTCATGTATCAGAAGCAATAAATTGTACAGCAACAGAAGTTTTGTTCTGGGAGCCTGTTTCTTACAGAACAATTGAATGTCTTGAATATGACTAACACTAAAAGTGAACATTAATCTGCTTTTATTCAATATGCATGGGTTTGAAGTTATTTATGCAGAGAAAAACATCTACTAGGGCGCTTGGAAATGTAATTGCTGTTGGTATATTTTCCCCTACAAGTTACAATAGAAATAAAAAGGCAGATGTCTGCAGGATTCTGGCACTGAATCATGAACATGTAAAAGTTTTGTGTTGCTTTCATTTAGAACAGGTGGTTTCTGAGGCAACAGCTCTGTAAAAAAAAATTCAGGATGAGTGGTTGAAATTCCCCTTAACATATGTGTTGTATCAAAAAAACATCTTACAAATTTGTGATGAAAAAATGACAAGCAAATGAATGGGCTTCAATATGAAGAGAAAACCCTTTATTTCAGGAACTGCACAACATAACCCTAGACTTTCCCCCTAATACAATAAGCGTTCCAGCCAGTTAAAGCTCCTGTTAGAAAAACAAAAGGTGTTGTGGGGAAATTAAGGTGAAACCACAAGATAATTAAAAAAAACACAAATTTAATTCTTCCTTCATGGCCATTAAATACCAGCTTGCCTGAGATTTCTGAAAGTCTATTAAAATACTGAACTGTATAAACACATCCAATCATACTTTCATCATATGACTGATAAAATATGGAACTTTGTGAGTCTGTCAGAGAGTTCCTGTTTTAGTCCATCATATGCATTTAATTGTACTGAACCCAAGACACTCAAATGCAAAACACACCACTTGCATTGCATCAATCAGCTTCATCATTTTTGCTTATCAGTAAAGAAATACTTCACACGTAATAGAAGAGTATTCTGCAAATACACAAAACCTGCACCAGGCTGAAATATGGTATTATGCAACAATAATTCTTCAAAAACAATAAAGCAAAATGTCATCACTGTTAAGGTAAATATTAGCTCCTATAGTTTAACAGTTCAATTAAACTGCAAACAGTACACACATCACAATTATTACTCATCTGTTGTGAAAAAATTAGTATATTTCCCAATGCACAGTATTAATAAATGATCACATATTTTAGTAATGATGTAAGGGGCAATTCTCAACAAATGGACAAACAAGCCAAACTGCTAAAGAGTGTATACTGGTATCAGAAAACAAACAACACCCACACACATTTATCCATCATGCAATTGAGCTACATGTCCATTACAAGACAGCAGACAAAGCACTACTGTTACCAAAAAAAAAAATCTTTCTGGAAAAGATCACCTATTAACACTTAAATCCTAAAATTGGCTCTTGTGGCAGATTAAACTGAATAAGCAAGGAGACATTCATGAACAGTTAAGCTGTGCAATTAAATTTAATAGTTTTGTTTTGGTTCAGTCTACAGATAACCCATCACATAATTCTGAAACTGAGAAGCAGTACAAGAGAACATGCACAAGGAGAAATTGCAATATTTTGTATCATTACTAGCATCTGAAAGTTGACTATTAATCATCCACTTGACAAAAAAGTGGTTTGGTTTTCGTCACTTGTCTCAGCACATATTTCTTGGAAACTTGGGGATGAAAAATGAAGCATGACAGTTTTCACATCCTTGTGAAACAGTTTAAGATATAAGAATAGATTTCCATATACACATCTGTATCACAGTCGCCTCGTGAAAGATCAACATAACACTCAGTCAAGCAAAAACCTACTGTGCACAAAACATGCATAGTACGTTTTACCATTGCTCAGGTCGCCATGTATTCATCAGCTAATGTACGACATCATATAGTCCATTACTGCTTTGGAGAGAGAAAAAAATGTCACTTCAATATAGGCCTATTACAACAATTATGTTACCAAGCAATTTTATAATACATGCATATGACCTCTATCATTTTTGTTCACCGAATCCAACCCACACACAAACAGTGAACCAGATGAAATGTGTATTTGAGGTTTATGGGTGTTTTTCCCCAATGATTGCAAAAAGTTTGGAAGAACAAGTGCAATCGACTTTGTACTAAAGCTAAACTCCACATCTTCAAAGTCAGAAAAATTACAGTTTAAAAATTAATATGAGATAACTTTAACACATTTAAGCCAAAATATTAACTTTTGTTGAAAAACAGTGGCAATAAAATAAAGGAATTACAACTAACAAAAAATCTTCTTAATACAGGTTCTAACATTTGAGAAACTATTGATAGCTTACAGTTAGGGAATAGGTTATGGTTGAAGAATTATTCACCCATTTAATCCCTGTGATAAATGTTTAATGTTTATCTAAGTGCCTTTTCATTAATAAAGCCTCAGATTCCATCTTATATATTGCTTTGACGGTTATTCTTTTATGTTAAATTTACTATATTTTATTTTTAATTGTTCCAATTTCATTGTCTGAATTTCCTAAAGAATTAAAAGTGGACTGCTCTTCTAAAGAGTTGACTTACATTATTATAGCTACTTTTTATTATATCAGCATCAAACTTAACCTAAAGTGTCAATATTTGTTTAATCTGTAAATCTGTAATAAAATATCACACAAAAAAAAACAGTAATGATGATTTATGACAGGCCTGCCTCTTTCAGATAAGAACACACACAGAGGTACTAGAGACACACATAATATGTAGCAGAATTGTAAAATATTGTGCTTTATGAATGGAAATTATATGATGGTCCTACAGATCATTGTGTTGTCATTTCTACAGCTAAAAACTGAACAATAACGCATCAACAACACATGGACCTGATCTGACCATTTGTATGAAATGGTCAAAAGTAGTTGAAATTTCCTTGTTTCCTTACTGTCCTTCCGTCAACAATTCTTTGTCTCACAGCAGCTGAGTAACAGACTGAGGGCTGCTTCACATCAGATACCACGCAGCTAACCCAGCCAAGGCAGCAAACCAAGTGGCAAACAGGACCTGTCCTGTTGGGTGTCTGAGAACGGCCATGGCCAGCTGACAAGCGTATGCTGTTCCACCCGATGCAGCTGCAACATAGGAGCACAAGCTTAGATAGCAAACCAAGATGCAGCATTACTCACAGTTTGAAGTACTTAAGCACAATGCTTACCCATTTTAGCTGCATAGTAAGGACATTTGCTGATGTCCCCGCCCATTTCTCCATGAACAGACATGCCGGCATCTAAAACATCCTCCTGAACTGTTTTGCCGATCTCTTCCAACTCCTCAAATACCTAAAACAATAAACATAAAAGTATATAAGTCCTCTTTTATATATTCTAAAGCCATTTTGTGGATAGTATAGCAAGAGTGGAATACCTATTTAGGGTTGACAGTGCAAAGAAAACCAAGCCCATTGTGAAACAATAAGCAAACATAAAAAGGAAAAGCTCTGTTTTATATTTTGTCATGGCAGTGAAAACTATTTTATACACATGTAGAGAAAACATCAGGCTGATGAGCTGTTTCCTTCAGTTCTTCCACAGTCAGGGGCGGGAGGTGGGAAAAACGAGGAGTGAGTTATGTGTGACAAACATAATACATTAAAAGTTTCTTAAAATTGTAACCTTTGTCTTGTTGTCATTACAAATTCTGCATTACATCCTCACAGATCCTTGCTCCCATATAAAGCCTTCCTGTCGGGGAGGGGGCTGTGGGTCGCGGTCCTTGTACTGAGTGGGGGTAGGCCAGTGGGGAAACTGTTTGCTTTCCACCTTGGCAAAGTAATTGTGTCTATCAGTGGTATAGGCTACAACCATAATGATTGCAGACCGGACCTTTTCTCTGCTCCAGGGTTTGAGATTTGAGTAGTTCCATATATTTTTTATTGAAAAATATTTACGGATTAGTTATGGCTCACTACAAGCCGCAATACACAACATTGCTTATTGTTTATGATAACGTGGATCTATAATTGATGTTTAGTGTGAAGTATGCGAGAGGAGTATGACGCAGTCTGGCTGCAATTCACCACCTCACCACATGCATCATTGATTTTCCCCAATTCCAAAATGTCCGTATGCATGGGTCAGAGTTTACATACAGGTGCACACATTTTCCCGTCACGTTTTTTTTTATAGATCACAACTTTTGGGCATATGCCACATTTCTAAATGAAACCCCAGATCTCCAGGTCCCTCTGGCCTCTCACCTCCATGTTGAAATGAAAAGCTTTGACAGCCTCATCCACCAGTTTCTTCTTTGTCTCCATGTCCAGCTCCAGCTCATTCATCCGACTTCGATACAGCTGCTTGAATGCTTTGGCACTGTGGATGCCATCAAACTGGTAGAACTCCAGGCCCTCTCCTGTAGGTGGCAGCTTCAAAGCTCTCTGAGCCACCTTCTTTAACACCTGGCCCCCGGACAGGTCCCCCATATAGCGTGTGTAGGCATGGGCCACCAGCAACACTGGGTCTTCCTGCCCTACTTTGTGGATACGGTCCACGTAGCGCTGAGTAGCTTGGGAGCAGCTAACCTGGCTTTTCCATTCTGGACCATAAAAGTACTCAAGGTCACGGGCTAGAGGTTCGTGACGATGCAGCTCTGTAGGAAAATAAAGAGGGGCAAAGTGGGGGTGGTCCTTGTTTCTTTCAATCTCCTCCTCCATGGCAGTGTAGGTGTAATAAAGCGCCACAGCACCAAGCTGAGGAAACAAAAAAAAAATGTAATTGTCACCTCTTATCACTTGATCACTCGAGCAATAATGCAATTTATTGCCTCTTCTAAATTCTAATATTTCTCTTGTTTTATTTTTATATTTTTTTGTTTACAAATTTTCAGCAATCTGCGTTTTTTCCCGCTAATTTTCTTCAGTCTGACCTTGAAGAGTTCTTTGCGGATGCGTCCCTTGAGGAAATCTTTCACAAACTGTGTGTTCTCAGCCTTTTCATGAACTTCCTTGGTCCCTGCTGCCAGCATCTCAGACAGGTCCTCTGGACTGAGCAAGGAAAAAAAACAAACTAATTATGTAGAATTTTGTGTATTTGATGAAGCCACAGCAACACAACTAGTTTTTATTCTTATATCACAAACGATAATAGGTAAAAGTAATACAGTAACATTCACCTGAGGGTGTTTTCTTTCTCCTCATAACCATGCCCTGCTCCGTTGGACATCCTTGCTGGCGTCTCCATTTTCTCTTCTGACATTTATGTTGTGATCTTTTCCTGACCAAACTCACCCTAAAGCCAGTACAAAGCATTAAAGTAGCAGGAAAGTAACATTCAAATTACAAAGGATCATTCACATTTAAGTTTCACTATGTTTAATATATAAAACTAAATATTGAGAAAGTAAGTTCTATTACGTATCTAAACATTTTGAAATATGTGAACACAATTGTCATTTGTATAGACAAAGGCTTTGTCTCCCAAAAGACCAGTGTGTTAATTTCCAGTAGACCGTATCAGTGTAATAGTCTTTTAACAGGGCTTCTCAAACAGAGCATTAAACATCCAGAATACTGCTGCTAGTTTTAACTAGGATGAAGAGATCTGAAAACATCACACCAGTTTGAAAATCTTTACACTGGCTTCCAGTCATTCATAGAATAGAGTTTAAAATCCTATTTATTATATGCAAATCACAGAAAGGTTTAGGCCCAGAATACATCTGTGATATGTACAGAGAATTAGATATCAGTAAAAGATGCGATAAGACTGTTGAAACTTGCGATGGCGACATGACCTGCAACAAATAAAATAAATAAAGCTGCTGCTTTGATGTTTCCTCACATGGAGCTGCACTGGCAAAACTCTCAGGCACATAAGTCTGCTGAACTTTATAGCTTGTGCTATAATAATGCTATTAGCGTGTTTTAGCTAACGCTAGTTTATTGTAACTCTTCTTCTTAATAAAAAATAATTTGGTCAGCAACAAAGTCATGTACTATGGTGTCCTTTAGCCTAAAGACCTAAAGACTAAAAATAAAATAGAAAATTGACAGCGTACGACTTATTGCAGTTTAGACAGTTGTTGCAATATGTATATAGGCTAGTATTGCGATGAAGGTAAATTTTCGATATATTGTGCAGCCCTACAGAGAATATATTTCTGGCATAGATAGAGCCAAAGACTCAGATCATCAAACTAGCCCAGTGTCTAGACTAAACTTAGAGAAGCAGCATTTAGCTGTTAAGCTGCAAACAAGAGGAACAATGGAGATTAAACTTTCACCAAATGTTGACACTTTTAAACTCGCCTTTGTTCATTTGGCTTAGGTTTTAATAAGAAATTATACAACTTTCTTTTTAGCTATGTATGCTGCCGGTAACAGGTGTTATTAAAAAGCAAACAAATTATGACCTTTAAATTACAGAATCGATTAGTGCTCACCCAGAAGGCAGCAGAAGCCTGATTGGAAAACAGGAAAACAGAAAATCACTGCACTCCCCTTCAATGTTTTCGCTGGACTGATGGTGAAAGGAAATGTGTACATTTGGATGGTTTAAAGCTCTAAACACTCGGACCTGAACTGTTGAACGCCGAAACAAAAAGCTGTTCAAACAACAAAGCTTTGGCCTTCTGGCGTTTACCCGGAGTCTCAAAGAATAAACAGTGGATACAGCCAGCTCTATGCAGCGAGTTGACAAAGTGTACTAATTTTACCTCTTATTTGATTAAAACAATTTATCTGACGCCCTATATTTTAATTTGTACGAAAGCTACCAGTTAATAGTAACATTTTCTTAACTTAGTGGTAGCATCACACAAACAGCTACAGCTAACTTTACAAGAGAACTAGCTAAATCAGCTAAAAGCAAGCTAACGTAGCATTACAACAAGCAAACAAACCCATTTAAAATTATGCTGGAAAATAACAATATTCGTTTTTATTAATTACGATTATTCGAATTATTAGCTGATTGCAACGCGTTGGTCATGTCAAATGATAAACACAAAAAACTTCACTCTTGCTCAATGACAAGCAACTTACAAGTAGAAATCAGGATACGTAAGTCTACCGGAACAACACATCGTCATCTTTTCCTACCCGGTCCTGAAAGCCAAGCGCTTCCCTACCGGAAGTGGTGACGTAAATTTGTAGTTCTCATCAAGAAATCTATGGTTCACACGGCAAACTTTTCTTTGTTAACTTGCCGAACGCAAACCACCATCTGTAAAGTATTGCATCATTACAAACAATTTTTAGTTAAAAATGAATGACATATGCAGAAATGAATTTGTTGTTGTTTTGTGCATACATGACTCATGCATGGTAATGAGGAATTATGTACAACGTGGTTGTCTTTTGCTGAACAGATTTGTCTGTCATGACCTGCGGAATACATTTGTTTTTATGTGTGTGTGTTTGCATATATGCTTGTGTGCCTGTAAGATTCGCTTCTCTCCAAAAGAGCCAAAAAGCTGTTGCCATAAAATTAAATTGCTTTTGGAATTGCATTTCATACCACTGAACAAGACAAGAATACCGAGTGCAGTAATAGGGGATTGGTTTTAAGAGAAGGGAGATGAATCAGCAAACTTCAGAAAACTTTATGGATTTTACTGACTAATTTTATTATGCAATCAAATATGTTCTCACTTTTGCTTGGTTTTAATATGTTTTTGCCACAGTTTTGTTAAAAGTGTTATTCCCTTTTGTATCTCCAAATACATTTGCAGTTGCAGGAGTGTTTGGGAAGTGAGTGAGTTTTATCATGCTAATTGATTTAATTGCCTGTACCTGTGAATGTATAAATACAAAAAGACTAAGCCTTGGGAGGTTTGTAGGGGTTGTGTAAGTGTTCATTTTCTATTGAAAAATGTAATTGATATTACAGACCCTTTCATTTCACTTACTTTTGTACCACTTTGATAATTTGGTATTTTGAATATATTTGAGGAAGCACTGTGGTTGTGAGCATGGTCTAAGTCTGTTGCAGTTAAAGTGCCTTAAGACGTTTATTTATTGTTTTTTTCTTTATCAACCTTAGTTTAGTAATGATTTTGTGGGTCAGAAGGACATGATTGAAGAGTTGCTTGGTTTTGGGATTGTCCATGGGAAACCCTACAGTGTTAATTGGCTGCATCTGAGATATGAACTAAAGGCAAACATGATAAAGCCTGTAGGGGATTTATCGCTCTGTTCCTGGTGTTAATTGTGTAATGGTGTACGTGTTAATTGAGTTGTACTCTCTAGATTTTAACCAGATCAAGCCCCATATCTAATTTTGTGATTCTGTTGTATTGTTGGGATACTGACAGACCTCAAATTGTAACAAATGGTTTACAACCCGGGGAAGACCCTGAACACGCTGGACGGACTATACCTCTTAGCTGGCCTGGGAACGCCTCAGGATCCCCCCGGATGAGCTGGTGAATGTGGCGGGGGAGAGGGAAGTCTGGGATTCCCTGCTTAGGCAGCTGCCCCCGCAATCCGACTCTGGATAAGCAGCAGGAAATGGATGTATGGTTTATATCCTGGCCTTGCGTAGCTTGGCAGCCTGTCCAGGATGTACCTTGGATGTACCTCTATAAAATCTTGAATGTTGGATGAATGGTTTATATTCTCACAGCATTCTTTAAAATGGATTCTGGTATTTTCTTAAATCGCAGGTCATTTCAGCAAATATTGATGGAATTTGTACAGCAATTTTTCATGTACTAAAAAAACAACAAAACACATAAAAAGCACATTTGTCAACCTGCACCATTTAATGTGCAGTATACACACCAGTGATTTGGCAGACATGAATGTCACAGGTACCATTAATGTTGATAATTAAACTTTGTTACAAAAACCAGAGATAAAAATTCAGTTAAGTCTGTTCTTATTTGAACTAAAAATAGCAAAGAAATGTATTGTCTCTCACCGGGACATTCGTTAACAAAGTTACCAATGTAAATAGAATCCTTTCTGTAACTTTGCAATTAATTTATTTTGACACATTTATGTCGTGAATATAGCGGGACGAGACAAGGTGTCAGCAGAACAGAGTTAAAATGGTAAAACTATAAGCCTGTAGGTGTTGGCAACACGTCCACAAAGAAGCGTCCCTGGTTGTCATGACAATTCTCGCGAGAACTGCTTACTGCGGAGGATATAATGTGAAACGGTCCATATCCTTTCTTTTATAACTTTATGACGCTCAACCTAACAAAGGTTGTGGATGTTTGCTCAAAATATCGGTCTGTTAGTGTCTTTGCATTGAGTATATTAATGGGCATGTGCATAATAATTACCTGTAGGTCTTTTAAGTGTTGAGAAGAGAAATGGAGCTTCCGCATTCGTTAAGTATGTTCGCGGGTCAAAACGAAGGAGCATTACATTTTTGTAAAGATGTCAACCAGTGAATTGTTCCACCCTTTTCGAATGAGCTATTTTGTGTAATCTTATAACATATACATTTTGTTTACTGTGGATTCGGTGTTTAAACTGCTTTTACTTTTGATAATATATTTCGTGTTGTTGCGGGAGGAATCCAACAGCCACACAACGACCATGTCCCTGCTGACAGCGGTTCATCAAGCTATAAAGTCATACAAAGACGAACAAGCTAAACTCGATAGCAGTATTCAACTCTTGAATGAAATCTTAAATAGCTTGTAAGTATTCTTTGTTACATTGGGTTTGTATAGCATTTTATACATTCGCGGGTATTTTGTGACGTTAAGTTGTGTAAACCTCATGTTTGGCCTCCCGTGGCAACATGGACTAACAATTAGACAAACTTTGAGTGTCATACCCATAGTAGGTCATCCTTCAAAAGGACATCTGTCTGACACGAGGTTCAGATGGCGCTGTGGCTTAGTTGGTTAAAGCGCCTGTCTAGTAAACAGGAGATCCTGGGTTCGAATCCCAGCAGTGCCTTTTATTAATTTTTTATTTTATTTTTTTAAAATTATATTATTAAATAGAAATAATTATTCGCTATATACTAATTTATTTATTTTTTCGGTAAATTTTCTTTGCAACTGATGTCTCTTTTTTTCAAATTAAAAATAAAATACAATTATTATTTCATAAATATGAATGTAGGCATGGAACAAAATTTTATTTATTGTGATATATTTGTTTTGCCTTTCTTAGCAATATTGGGTAATTTTGATTCACATAAAGCTTTTTTTCCCCTCAGAACTTTGCAACCCAAGGCAGGTTCACAAGAGTCAATATCAGCAGATGATGTTACTGCAGGTAATTTTTGGAGAAATATAATCTTATTTTACTTTTTAGAGAAAATGCTGATTATATAGCTAGATATAGCTAATTTTGATCTGTTGTTACTTGATATATATAAAGAAAAATAAAACTCAACTACAGAATTGTGATATAGAAATGAATAATAAACTTTAAATTTATGTAAAAATTTCTGCTTAGTGCAGCTAACAGAACAAAAAAAGATCAGTCGTTTGGTAATATGTTATGATTATTGCTGTTTAAAATTGTGCATGAATAAGTTAAGGAGTCTGTACTGCTAATCTTGTTCCGCAATGTAACAAGTTAGGTTAACAGAACATTTGCCTGCTCTTGATGCAGATGCTGATATCCCACCAGGGGAGAAGGAAGATATGGAACTTCTTGAGCGAGCACTGGAAAAAGCTCTTCAAATCCGCTCTGGCTCAGAGAGTTATAACAAAGATTCTAGTGGTAAAAACCTAGCTGGAACTCATAAGAAAACAGACACATGCATGGATGTATTGCATTCATCAAGAACATCCAAAGAAAGTCAAATAGCCACGAGATTAACCTCTAAATCGGACAGTCATGACAGAAAGACAAGACCTTCAGCAAGTTTCAAACCAGGAAAGTCCAAAACCACAAATAATAGAAAGATAATTCAAAACCATCCACCCTCTTTGGCTCAGGCTGTGCGCCAGACATCTAGAAAATTGCAGCAAGCTGTCTTGGCATCTGCTTCTCCTGATGAGATCACAACCTCGCTTACTAAAAACAAGAGAGTTAGAAGCAATATGTTGAGTGACGATGGCCCGAGCAAAGCTGCACCTGTCTCTGTGCCTTCTCCAAATAACAAACTGTCCAATTCGGATGCAGATTTGTCTGGGGCGAGCAGTTTGCCACAACAGAATGGGTATGTTTTACACAAATTAACTGTTAAATTGATTGTGCTTCGTCAGCTGCAGTTGAAGGGATTGAAAAAGGTTTTCTCTTGACCTTTTTAGGTTGCCATCTGAACAAATAACTAAATGGAAATATTTAAGGAGCAAGCAAAACAGGTGACTAAAATAAAATTTTTCATTATATAAAAACTTTTTGATTTTCAGATTGTATTTGTAGACTTTGTTTCATTCTCTACATTATCTTTAGATTGTGGGAAAAAGTCATTGCCCTACAGAGGAAACCTGTGCCTGGGAGGAGTCACTTCATGGATAGAATGAGAACTATGGTATCCTTCCTTTTTCTAATAAAGCCAGTCAAAGTGGGCCAAGGGGCCTCAGGCATGTTTTCTATCTTGTGTAGTATCATGCTAGAAACCGTTCTCTACTCTACAACATTAACAGGCTTTTTCATTAATGCTGAATTATTAACACACATTGATTTAAATGCTTTCATTAACCCTTGTGGGTAGCACTAATTTACTATCCTTTCGGGTCATCGGAGGAAAAAAAAGTCCCCTTCTTAAAAACTGCTATAAAAAAAATACGGAATATTTTCTTACCACTTTTATTTGCTCAGATGTTTTAATCGTCTTTAGTCCTAATCAAAAATATCAAATAATAAATCATTTAAATTATTTTAACCCTTTAAATGCCACTTTTCCAAAACAAAGTCACTGTTTTCATGAAACTAAAAACCAAAAAATTTAGTTTTTTTTTCAGTACAATAGGTTTTGTTGGTTGTGAACTTAATGTTAAGATCACCCTTAGATATACTACAAATTAATAACAATATCGATTTTGCTGTATTTTTTATTTTATTTTTTTGGCAGGGTCAGATTCATGATTTACTGTCCTTTCGGGTCATCAGAGGACAAAAAAAGTCCCCTCCCAAAAACTGATATTAAAAATTATGTAATAATATTTCTTACCACTTTTTTTATCTACAAGGGTTAATCCAAGCGGTCTCTACTAAGTATGTTACAATTAACCCTGTTTCTTTGACCGACATAGTTTCCCAGGGATTGGCCATGTGGTAGTCCAGATCAGTCCAGGACTCAGCTGAACAGACTGATTCACCAAGGGCTCGACCTTGCACAGCGCTGTCAGGCAGAGGAGCTTTTGGCTAAGCAGGCATCAGAAATGGCCACAGACCTGGGTAAAAAGCCTGAACAGAACAATACGTGCATACATTCTAAATTAGTAGTTGGGAAATTGGTAGAAGTGACTGATGACACAAGAATGTGGGTGGGAAGATGAGAGATTCGTGGGAAGATGAGAGATTCGTGGGAAACTACTCAAGAATTGGCAGGAAGTAACTAGCTATTTAGATGAGGTAGATCATTGTTAAGCCTTTCCTTTGCCAAACAGACTCAGGATCCTGGGTAACTGAGATTTTTATACAACTGTTACAAGATTAGAGTAACTGCTAATATGGTGCTTATTGAATTAAAAGGGTGCACCTACACAAATCAGCTTGGTTAAGCAGAAACTTTGCAATTTCAAATCTATTCCTTCATGATGTATGCAGGTGCTGAGCACAAGTATGATTCCTGTCTGACACTTGAAAGATTCCAGCTGGCGGTAGCAGAGCTCCAGACCTTTGCAAATCAAGTGAAAAAAGGTATGAATCCTTTTCATCATCACTGAAAAGATCACGCAGCACATACCCAAATACAGAACACATTGATGGAGAAATTCTGAATCAGTTTGTTGATACAACAGTGGGTAAATTCAAATATATCAATTTCACTGAGTCAGTACCTACAGTGTCTTATATGGTACAATTTCCATTACCCCCAGCAATACAGTTATAATTATGGCCCAGTCATTTTCATTTACCACCCTTTGGGAAGGAGATTTGTTTATATTTACCAGCTCAAGTTCAGAAGCAACACAAGTTTGCTGCTAGACCCAGTGTGAGACAGAAGTTTCCAGTAATTGTGAAGCCCACACACCTCTGTCTGCTATTTTGAACATATGGTGCCAATCTAGGATCTCACCTCCAAGGCTCAGTCTTTATTTTCAGAGCATTTTTTCATCCAGAGAGGTAGTTGTCATTTATTGCATGTTAATTTAATTTTAAAAATGATTATGATAAATGCAATGTGCTAACGAGCTGATGCAGCTTCTCCATCGTAGCATGTGGAAAATTGAAAAGAGCCGCAGTGAAGCCTTGGTGCCAGATCAGTATACTTTCCTTGGCCTCATAAGATCTTCCTGTGACGATGGGGTTTTAAAGCTGTCTCTCCTGACGTGGCTGGGCAAGGACCCAGCTATTTAAAGCTGAGGCAACAGAGCAGAAAAACGTTTTGGGGTACGGTTGCTCACGCTCTAAAAATAACTGTGTATTCCGTCAGAGTGGAAAGCATGGGATCGATGGAGGCCAGAGGGAGGTTGTCTTTGCCCCACTGGGGCAAACAGCGTGTGGGGAGACGGGATTACTTCACCCCTGCCCCCGACCATAACTTATAGGGCAGAGGCAGAGCTCCAAGAGCTGGAGAGGCTCCGGATGAGGGTGGCACTGCTACAACAAGAGAATTACCTCGAACAGGTAGTGGCTGTGTTATCGAAGCACCACAAGGAAAAAAAAGAGACAGTTTTTCTAACTCTGCTTATAAGTTACACAGTCTGTGTTTTTTTTTTAGTGAGATCCATTAACACTACTTAAAAATAACTTGCTGACAGTCTCTTCTTATGTGTGTCAGGTCCTGTTGGACACACTGTCTCCTCAGTTTTTGTCTCTAGTAGCTGGACCTGGACGTCCCAACCCCAGTGTGCTGAGAGACATGTATTCCCTGCTGGGAGAAGGAGGGACGCGTTTCCCTGCCATAATCCTAAACTCTGAGCCTGAATGACCACTAAGCATGTCACTGAGTTACCACTTTTTAGGCTAAATGAAAGGTATGCATACACAAGACATTTCTTCACATACTGCAGTCCAGTGACGCAACAGATTAAGACCCCTTTGAAATGGTCAATCCAACAAAATATTATAAAAACAAAACACACGTCCATGTCAAAATGTCCCTGGGAAATGAAAATGTATATAAAAGTGCAAATGTCTGTTTCTTCTTGTTGGTCGATTGGCGACCGTTTTATGATCCATATAGCCTACTGCATATTGAATTTGACCCGCTCCAGCCTCTTGTCATCCTAACCGTTAAGCATGTATAATAATGGATAGTTAAATGTGTACCTCATGAAGCGGTAACTCAAAGTTAAATCAAGAATATTAATAAGTGGTATAAGTTTCCTTTGTATATGTCTATCCTTGGTTTCTAACATGTTTTAGACTGTAAAATTTGAGTTACTATTTATGAATTTTAAAAATTAATCTGTATATTGTTATAGTTGACAGGAGCTTGTGGCCAAAGAGATCTGACTGCATGGAAATTTTAAATTCCTGTAGGACACTCCATAAATACTTTTGTGGGTTTCTTGTTTTTCTGTATAAACTGTTAAGTTCTCTTTTTAAATTTGCTGAGCTATGATATATCGCAGTTAATAATAAAAAAAAAACAACTGTAGTTACTCATTGTACCAACAGGTGGTACTCAATAAGCAGAAGAAGCCACAGGGCACACAGAGTGATTTGTGTAATTTATCTATATGTTACTGTTGTGTCAAAATCAGTAAGTTGAGAGTTGGATCCAAACCATGACCTAAAATGACCTCAGGACTATTTTTTTATTTTAAATACCAACAAGTAATGGGTATTAGTCAGTTTGCTGTCTGCATGATTTTCTGTCTGACTGGATTCAATTGAGCAGCAGGCATCCTGTTTAATTCCACTGAAAACAGAACAGACAAATAGACTTAAGGCTCATTGTCCTTATGTTCCACTTTCTTCCAAATCAGTCTTAAATGAACCTGTTAGCCAAGAGATAGACTTAGAATCTTTATATTGTGTTTTTATTTATTTTTATTTTTTTCTTGTATTTAAAAAAAAGGGCAGAAAAGAGACCTTTTTCGTGTTCTCCATATGTTTTCGATTTCCCTCTTGAGTTTGTAATATACACAGACATAAAATACATATTAGGACATATGGGCCCGATACTTTGTCTCTGATTTAATTTTCATGGTTTTACCCGCCTCAAATGTGATATGAGGGCGTGTGTGATATGCAGGAGGGCCAAAAGGCTCATGCCCACAGAGGACGTGTGGATGGCAGGGCCGTTCCAGACTGGGCGACAGGTGGCGCTGGGTTCACACAGCAGGACGTGGGTGTTTTAGCCCTGCTGCACCAACCATCATGCACACACAAACACAGATAGACGCGTACCCAGAGCTGGTTGAGTCACAAAGACGATGCGCGTGTAGGCCTGGCTCTCTGCACGCTGCAAGCTGGAAATGGCATGTTTCCCTGAGGAGAGGAAAAATAAGATTACAAAAGGGATGGACTATTTCAGTCTCAGAAAGGCTGTTTTTCCAAAACAACAAGCATGTAATACTTGAAGTGGCCACTCCTGATTTAAATGAGGAATACATTCACACATGTTAGCTAAACCTTTTCAGCACCAGCTGTGTGTCACCATTCGTGGATTGCAGTCATGTCATCTGGATGGGACTGTAGTGATTTGCTGCAGGCTTTGGACCTGCTTTTACAGTCCTGAATCTGTGTGTGAGAAGGGAATTAAAAATGAGGCAGTGAAGCATCTTTGAGATCCCTTTAACTCTACACACAGGTCCCAGTGGGAGTGGCGGAGCCTATACAACCCAGTCTTCCTGTGACCCGCATACATAGCTCCTGCCTGGCTTTGGCCGTAACCATCAAAGCTGCTCTACTCCCACCAGCGTGGCTTAGTCCTGCCCAGGTTACTCATGTCTCACGCCTTTGCTGCACTTTTCTCACACCTCTTTTTATCACATAATAGAAGATCCAAACAATTTTGCTTTTATTGGGATAAGGTTCATTGAAAGTACCCCTTTAAGTCACAAATACCCTCACACCAAGAGAAGTTACCATAAATTCTTTCCTATACTTCACTTCTTTCAGCTTTCTCATTTTATCTTCACTTTAACAAGAGAGTCCAAGTACGAATCCACAGAAACCAAATGGTGCTAAAAAGAATCCTCTTCTTTTCTTCAAAGGCCTGTTGCTTTTCTCTTTTTTTTCCTACACCCCCTGCCCTTCACAAACACATTCCTTACTTTTTCTCTTTTATTTCTCTTTGGCTCCTGTACATGTCTTTTTTTCTGGGGGAGCTAGTTAAGTCGGTGTTATTATTTGATCACCTCCACTGATCAGCAAGTCTAATGTAGCTTTCTCCCTTTGGTGTCTTGACAACAGTTGTCCTGTGCAGACAAAAGCATTTTCTTCATTTATAGGGTAATATAAGGTATTTCCTAATCTGTTAGAGTACATTAAAAGGAGGAGAATACTTAAATAATTATTAGAGCAGATCTGTTGCTAAGCTTAAATTATGCATAGTGAAGTCTTTTAAAATGTCATTAAGGCTCACAGGTAATTATGCTGTTTCCCAGACACATCTCTGCTCTTGTTATATTTTTAATACTAATATTACTAATATTAATGTAGATTCAGAAATAAACATTTTTATTTTTATTCAGGTTAAATTTTTTGTGTGCAATTTGTCTCAAATTTTAAATAACTTTTTTACTTTCCTTCAAGCCGTCTGAGACAGAAAAAAGATTAAATGCTGTCAAGATAAAGACAGGTATTTGCATTTTTACCCACATTTTCCTTCTTTGATGTAGCTGTTTAGGTGTGGAGAAAAGATAAACAAGCCAAGAAAAAGTAAGCTGTCTATATTTAGTTATTTTCAAAGAATAGCAAGTTGAGCGTGCTGGGGGATTAACCTACTACCAGGTTGCCTTTCATTCAGAAATGACTGAATGAAAGAACTGGCATTTGCAGTGTGTGTGGGTGGGAATAAGAGGGGGCTGCTTGTGTTTTCTGTCACGAGTGAGTATGGACATCCATGTACTAACGCCGTCATTGGAGCAGTTGTGATTTGATGTATTTTTACTTTTTTTTTTCTTCTTCCATGTGTTGATATACACATAAAAGAGGGAGTGCGTAGGTAGTAGAGGAATTTGTGTTTGTCGTATAATTCCCACATGGAGGTAGTCTGTTGCTGTGGAGATCCACTTTCATATTGAGTGTTAAATAAAAATAAGGCAGGACTTTGCCCTTTGCTCTGATTTCCTGTCAGCACTGGACTTTTCTCTTCCCCCTGGGAGAATTTATTTTGTAGAAAAGCAAAGTGAGACAAGAGACTGCAGCTGAGGTGCTTTGATGGAGACACTGAGAAAAGAGGGAGCAGTAAAGTCTTCACCCCTCCCCCTTCCTGTGCTTCCTCAGCCCCTATTCTCCCTTCTTCAGAGTTTGATGTCAGTCAAAAAGAGCCAATCGTATCACTTGGACTACCCAGCTTTTCATCCCTTGCTCCTCCCATCCCCCTTGGTCCTTTATATATCCCCGTAACTATGCTCTGCAGAGTGTACAATGTGCTGTCGAAGAACCAGCAGGCAGAGATACAGCCAGAGAAGGAAGGAGGGAAGGGGATTGTGTGAGTGGATTTCAGCGCAGACTTAGTACCCTTCATCTGGCACCTTCCAGGCATTAAAGCTTCAGTAATTTCCTGTCTTTTTTTTTTTTTTTTTTTTTTTGACTGTCTTTCTCCCTTTTTTTTTCCCCAGACACAGGCTCCCCAACATTAGGATCTTGGAGAAAAGCGCTGCTGATCCAGTCGGGATTCATCAGTCCACACAGTTAGGATGGGCTGTACAACGGGCCATTTTGCTTGCCAGCCACAGCCCCAGACCAACTCCGGGCAGGATAGTCAGTCCCTGGAGGCTGGTGGGGCCAAGGTACCTGAAGTTCTCTCCTCACTGGAGCGTTTGTCTCAAGCTACCGGAGGCATGGAGAAGTCCTGGTATCGCTGCATCTTTCCCTTTGGAATCATCTCTTTGGTTATTGGGGTTGCAGGAACAGGGGTGACCTACACTTACAATGACTTGCCACAGACTAAAGTGGTATCTGTGGTACTCCTTGTTATGGGCCTCTTGCTGTTGGTTATGGCAACTGCTTGTTGGACAGTCCACAAAAAGAAGAGAAGGAAAAAGAAGGAGGGAAGCTCATTCACCTCTGAGCAGTGTCCCCTGTGAAGCACATGGGAAAAAGTTGGAAGAACTAAAAAAAAAACAAAAAAAATAACGAGACGTGCTCAGGGCTGGGAGCTCAAGGTCTCACCAAAAAAGCCTCCACTTCACCTCCTCCCAGTGCCAAATTCCCACAGTTGTTTATTAGAGTTTGGCTCTATTCATACAGGAGAGAACTTTTGTCAGGAAATCAAAGAAAGTCAAAAGAAAGATAGGAAAGAAACTGAAAATCTACAGGATCAGAATTTTGGATTGGAAAAGGAGAATCACTAATGCCTGACACTCTTTTATCAGCAGGCGGCAGGTGTCCTGTGTCAAAACAATCTCTGAGGAGACGCACAAATATGCATTGCACGCTTCACGCATATTTACGTGCAGAAATGCTCTTGCAGTTCTACATTGGGTGCTTTCATGGACACCTAACACGCTATGCAGAGCTGCTTTTGGAGTCAATGCTGGCGTCACTAGGCACGTCAGTCACAGCATTCCTCTTACCAGGATAGGTGACTCTCCAAGAGGCCAGAAGTGGGCCAAAGACGGCAACCCGATACCCAGTCGAAAGAGCAGCGCGTCCGCGTCAGCGGCCAACGTCATTCACTCGTCCTGTGACACTGCAGCAATGTGTTGGGGGCTTTTTTTACGCAATGGGAGAGTGGAACTTGAGTCCAGCAGGATCTCACTGTCATCTGTGTGGATGATGAGCTGGAGAGGGCAGAGGACCTGCTGAGGAAGAGTGAGGTGTTTGTGTGCTATGATAAAGGTTCAGTTGAACTGAGAGATTTTTTAAACTTAGACTTTATACTAAGGAACAAAACATTTTGCACATACGGCCATGTCTACCCAAGAAAACCTTTTAGTGAAGCGCCATACTTTGAAATGCCTTCTGTAGCTTCAATTTCACATTACAAAAGCATATAGCGCCGACTTTCTGATTTACTGACTTGCCTTCCTGTCAGTGTGCGAGCATTTACGCCCAGCCTTGTGTATGTGTGGGGCACCTCAACTCCATACAGGGGAGACCAGGATTATTGAAGGACACTGCCTGAGGGGACATGCCACTGCAGGGACACTTTGACTGATCCTGCTCCTCTGCGGCCCCTCCCGCTTGGTGCCTTGAGCAAGCACTCATGGAAAAAAGCTCTGTCACATTCCCCTGTTTCCACCTGAACCTCTGAGAATTTAACCCCCCCTCACTCTGCTCTTTCTTTCTTTACCCAACAGGGCTTTCTGCATTTGACCCGTCCATGTCTTTCTACGTCCCCACTGCCTCGCTTGATAACACTTATATGCCCGTTGTGCTAAAGCTCAAGAGGTGTGTGTGTATAGTCTGCTGACTCACAAGTTTAGATAAATCTTTAAGTATATGCTCCATAGTCCACAGCATTCACATGGTCTTTACCTTTCAATGCCAAAGAATTTTTATTTTTTTCTCTCATAGGGGAAATAATTCTCACTTAAAAGTGGGAGGCAAATCTCTTTGCCAGTCTGAAAATAGGGTAGACATTCATTTCCTGGTGAATACTAACTAATGTTTGGGCTCTAAATGACTCTGGGGTTTCCAAGAGCAAGTGAATGTTTCTGTTCTCACATCTGTGAATAGGGTCTTTCTTTTGGTGTGTGGTCTCGTGGGGTGAGATACACAATGGAATTTTATTTTTGTCTTAAAGAGTCCTTCATGTGACTTAATGTAACATGAGATGAAAAGGTTAAATCATTGAGGGAAGACCTGCAATGTACAGACTTGTTTGATTCTTTACTGTTTGTCTCCACATTAATTATTCTGCTTGCACTCCCGAATCCTTGAATTTTTATTGATCATTGTTGCGTTGATCTAAACTATAACTTCATGGATGGTTGCTGAAGAGAGCATGTCTGTACATGCAAGAGTAGCAGTTAACAAATTAATAAAGACCATCTCAATGGTCAGCTTATCATTTGTAAGGCAGAGTTTGCCTTCCCCCCCCTTCTTTAAAGAGATGGAATGGTTCAGTCTTTTCTCATGCTCTGCAGCTCAACTGTGCCTTTAGATCTTGCTTTGCGTTCTGGTTGCTAGTCAATCTGTGACTTTAAACAAGGAAAAGGAAGGGGGTGGGGGGAATAAGGAGGTACTGGTAGAAGTCAAAGCAAAATCTTGGAAGTCCTTCCTTTGACTTTTATGTAGGAGCAGGGAGTTACCCCGAAGCGAGATTAAAATCAACCATCCTGAGCAGAACATAATTATTACATGGGGATTTGACGTGTTACCAGAGGTAGCGGTGAAAATGTCAGCTCAACTGGATTTGAGTAAGTCCACTTTGAGCCTTTAAGGTCTGACAAAAAATGAGAGCTAACATACATCACTCTATATTTCCCAACACATGGTTACTGTAAGATACTTCCGCCTCGAATGTCTGTCATGGACAAAATGTTATTTGTAAATGCTAGTGACGCATTTATGTTTTTCTAGGGGATCCAGAGCAGTTGTATCTTCTGAGTAGCAACACAAGAGAGAAGCCCCAAAATTACATTACATTGGATGATAACATATCAGGTTGTCTGGGTTTGCTGTCTATTTGTCTGTAAGCTATCTTCCAATCTGTTCCCTTAGGGCAAGGTTTTGGGAAAAGGTGAATTTTATGGGGCTTCAGCACATATAAAAGTGAACCATTCTCATTGTCTATGTTTCATTTTTTTGCAATGCTATTTGTTTCTTAACCGAATTAGAATAAGCCATTGCTTTCTCTTTTTGTTGGGCCTGCTTGGTCAGAGGCAGAGAAAGACAGGGCAAAAGTGATGGAAGAAACAAAAGAAGATTGAGGGACATGCTCATATTCTTGCCTTGGCTTGTGTATCACTGCAGTTTTTACATGTGTAGTACACACTGACTATGTTCTCTTTGCATAGTTGCAAATTTTAAGCTATATTGTGCCAGTAAAAATTGATGGATAGTGACCAGATATTTGTTAGAGATGTGATTAATTTTCCCTTCTGCCTTCTTAATTATTAAAGGTAAAATCTACCTCTTTCTGCTGCGGGGATTTATGTCCCTCTCCAGGAAGACAGCCACGCTGTCTCCCTATGCTGTTTGTCAATCTAGTGTGACACAAAATGTGTTTATTTGTGTGGCCTCCAATATTTGGTGCTGTATATACAATTTTTGTATTGTGTTGTATATTTCTACTCTAGTTATATGTACATTTTAACTCTTTATGTATGCACTGTATTAAATAAACCTGACATGAACACATTTGTCTGTGATATCCTCATTCTCTTGACAAGATCTGTATCTTGAAGAAACTTATTAAGCATTTGAATAGTAAACTTGTTTATTTTGGCAAACTACAAATAATTGTCTGAAAGGTAACAGCATTTAGCTCAGCCCTGAAAGATCTGGAAGAATCTCTGGACAGGGCTCAAAATACAGAAGACAAATGGGGAGTGGACAGTGAGGAGACAATAGGCTTACACTGTTTAGACTATAGAATAAATAGATTACAACTGTCACTGTGCTTTTTCTTAGAGTGTAAAACACAGCTATGGATGGCAGAACCACTTAAATTTCCCCTTTGCCTGATATTCCCGTGTTGTATATTGAGACATTGGCATGTGGTGCTTTGCCAGATTGGATGACTTGCTCAGATATGCAGAGACATGTGGGATCTCCTGGTTAAGAAAACAGACTGTCCACTGACAACCAGAATAAATGACACCCCCTACTGGCAAAATACACATACAGTGACTGAGATGTTGTACATGTTATTAACATAATCTGAAAGTAAGACTGATGGATCTTTGTATTTAAATGACAATTGTGAAAATCTTTCATTATTATTTGATAGCTGGCAGATGGGAAACTGGTGTGGATGTGGAGGGACTGTGTTTAGGTATGGCAACTGGGTGGAGAGGCTAACAAGGGCAAAGTGCAGATGGGGTGGAAGTGGTCATTTGGATTACAAGGGTCAAAGCAAAGATGACAGGAAACCAGATGGGAGCAACTCATCCGCCTCTCTATCTCCAGAGCTTGGATCCAGTCCCAAGCGTTCAGTATTATTTTACCAAACTTTGAATTACACGGACTGACATCAGTTTGGAGAGATGCAGCAGGCAGCATAACATGACATTATTATAACTGGATTTAAGTCATCAGGAGCCTTGTGGGTTTATTTATTCAAATGTCCAATCGGCAGCATCTGTGTTACAAACAAATATGTCTGTATTTAATTAATCAATGCCTGCAGCAGGCTCCAAATGATACCTTGGGAAGATGGAGTTACATTTCAGCTCTGCCTTGGATTTTATGACAGCTGTTTTAGACAGGTGTAGAGAGAGATAATACTTGGCCAAACAGTTAAATTAATTAAGAAATTTTTATTTAAATGCTCCTTCAGTTTAGATGTTCTGATACAAACAAATGTGATGAGAATGGAGTTAGATGTAACAGGAATGCAAGAATATGTATATATACAGTGAGGAAACAAAGTATTTGAACACCCTGCTATTTTGCAAGTTCTCCCACTTAGAAATCTTTGAGGGGTCTGAAATTTTCATCGTAGGCGCATGTCCACTGTAAGAGACATAATCAAAAAAAAAATCCTGAAGTCACAATGTATGATTTTTTAACAATTTATATGTATGAAACGGCTGCAAATAAGTATTTGAACACCTGAGAAAATCAATGTTAATATTTGGTACAGTAGCCTTTGTTTGCAATTAC
>JBAMHW010000023.1:15502006-15524848 GCA_037177495.1 Rhadinocentrus ornatus
CTATCTATCTATCTATCTATCTATCTATCTATCTATCTATCTATCTATCTATCTATCTATCTATCTATCTATCTGTATGTCTGTCTGTCAGTCTGTCATAACTTTTCCATATTCCTCCTTAATCACATTTACTTTCTTTGTTATGACATATTTTTTAGTGAAATTATACTAATATGTACTTAGAGGAAAATGAATCATATACATAACATTGTGTGTGGTCTAATTTCTTCAATTATATTCGATTTTGGTTAAATGCACCATCTAATTTCTTGTCCCTTACCATTCACTTGTGTTTTTACTGAGAGAGAGGATCAGATGGGATGAGGTTTCTATGGAAACAGTGCATCAAGATAAGGATGTCACAGGCCTAGCCCTGACTAAGGTCATCCTGTTACAAGATAATTTGATCACACTTCACCTCTAGTGTTAACTAGCAAGAGTTTCATGACCCGAGGAGCATAGAAAAGTGAAAATAAATAAACAAATAAAATCTGATTTTATTCACCACACATGTAAATTTACATTTATAGAAGGATGCTATGGAGAATTGTGAACTTCATATAAAGCAAAAATATGTTCTAATGTTCTTTTAAGATGCAACATTTAAGTAGTAATTTTATTACATTAAAAGATTAGAAAAAATAAAAACAGTTTAAAACATACTGACGTATGAGGGATTCTATAAATGGTGAACTCTTGGTCTTATTTGTGATGATGAGATTTAGTGAGCAACTGATGTGCAGATCAAGAGAGCCTGAAAGGAACAAATGATTACTGGTGATGTACTCTACTTCTTTATGATCCCTTCAAAAGACCAGCAATCAAGAAGAACCTCCTTAGCTTAGAGATAAGTCTATCCATTCTCGATAGGGAAGCAACACAAAGGGCTAAATCATTCAATTCCTCAAAGGCAGCTGATTCACTGACCGAACCAATATGTTGTTTTATTTCCTCATATCTTTGCTTTGTCACACAATTATTTTTAATTTTTATCATTTGGGAACACAGAATGTTCAAGTAAAACAAAGTAAATTGATTTCAGTCATAAATGTGAGACTGGATTATGATCAAAACCTGTACTTTGCATGTCAAAATATCCTCCTTTGATTGGTAACTGTGACGTTGCACCTGTCTCTTTAAATGAGGTACCTTTAAATTATCATTTTCAGTTTAACTACATGTCCCACGGTGCACTTACACAAGAACGCTCTATGGACCGTCATCGTAATCAGGTCAACCAATCATATACATGTACAGGCGAGCGCGTACTTCGAAATGGTTTTACGTTCTCCAATGAGGTTCTGACATTGTGCAGTTTGTACGGTTTGACCAACCAGTGTTAACGTTGTTAAGATTGTCCAATCAAAAGTTCGCGTGTATTTACATGAGCGTCACCACTCTTCACCAATCAAATTGAATGCGGAGTTTAAACGTTGAGCGCGGGCGGTCCTAGAGTATTTTCGGGGCGGGTCTAAGTGAGGACGCATGCTCGAATTTGAATTCAGGCAAGAACTTGCAACTTGTATCGATATTAGTCAGCTACTACAGTATATCATATACTGCTGTAGTGTATATTTTATTCTTTCGTAATTGTTTCTACAATTGTGCATGTGTGTAATATTAGCTACACAGTGTTGAATCTACAAGCCTCGTTGCACAAGGACAGATCACCGTAATAGCAATGAAAGCGGGCGGTAAGTAACTTTTCCCCCTTTTTTAACGTGACTTATTCTTACCAGTCAAATAATGGATGATTTTTATCTAAAACAAGTGTGTGAGAACTTGTATTTGACCGTCTACAGACTTTCGGCTGGTAACTAGCAACTAGTCAGCTCAAACGTTAACTGATACGATGGGTTCCCACTGAGAGTTACAGTGGCATTAAATGAAATTGGCAATTTAATGTAGTTAAAACATTTCCCCTCCTGAAGTTGGAACGCTATAGTTTGCAGTAAATAAACTAAAAGCGTACTGCAAACCTACCAAAACATAATCTTTACTCAACGCTGCTTTTCTTTAAGCCACAGGAGGGAAATTTGGGCGCTCACTAAAATGTACTCATTTGGATATACTCAGTACACTGTAGAGAAGTGCTCTAAATGCAACACATTTTCCTATGCATGTTTAATTTAATACGAATGATATTATTATTATGATGATGATGAAGATTATTATACGAATTCACATTCACATATGCTTTTAACAGACCACCCAGGTTAGTTAGTTCGTTTTTGTTGGAGAAATAATTGTCATGCTCTCCTTTACTTACTTTCTTTAGCAGACATATTAATACTTCTCAAAAAGTATTCTGTTACTATTCAAATTGTTGTATTAAGGTTTGCTTCATTAGGAGTATTAAGAGTACTTGGTGAAGAAAGAATGCCCCTAGTGATCATTGTTTAGATTAATATTACTCATGATCATTCTCATTGATGTAAAAGCAGGATTTCACTGTTTGCGTGGGTTTAAATGGAGCTCATTTTAAACTATTTTGTATTCAAAAACGTAGGGAGGAGTGTTTTATAATTGTGGATCAATTTTTTTTTGTTTTAATCCGTAAATGATTTAGGTTTATTATTTGTGCCAACCTGAGTAGTTTGTTTTACGACTTAATATTTAAGTTCTGACAACAAACTACTAATTAAAACTGTCTGATGTTAAATGTACAGAAGTGAAATAAAATTGAATAAAAAATGCCTTCTTTGTCCCAGAGGGAAATTTTATTGTTGTAAAAGCGTTTAAAAAGAAAACATAAATAAATAAAAACAATAATTAGAAGAAGATATAGAGTTAAAGAAGTCTTTACTGAACATGATTTCTTGTTTCTTCACATTGTTGTGTAGCAGATGTGAGGAATATTCCATTATTTTCAGCAGCTTGCACAAAAAGTGAACTACTTCCCTCTAAGATGTAGTAAGTAGACCTAGTGTCATGAAAAAATAGAAATGAGAAAGCTCATGTAACTTAAATTTATACTTCCCAAAACCTTCTTTTTGAGTGTAAATCCACAACATACCAACCTAACGAGCAACTGGCTTACTTTAAATGAATAGCTCATATTTGTTTTGCACTAATGTGAGAATTAGCTTGCCAGCTTTGCACTAAGATGTCAAGTGATTTGGTGTGTTTAGTGTATCTAAATGTTTGCTAGACTTTAAAGGAAGTCTGCTAAAGAATACAAAACTGCTTGTTGAAAATAATTAGAAAAGTAACATTGTTTTTTTTAAAAAAAAATTCTTTCAGTCGTCCACTGCCGTTGTTCAAAATGCTACTCGGTTCCAGTTCGGAAGCGGGTCCGTAAACGATCTCCACCTCTAACCTTGCTGTCTTTACCTGAGGAGATTGTTCTCTGTGTGCTCCAGTGTCTCTCTGCAGAGGACCTCCTGTCCGTCAGAGTGGTGCGTAAACAAACAAATGCTACTACACAACATGCATGTGCTGTAGTATCTACAGATTTGATGTGGCTTATAATCTTGTTAATGGGCATGTTTATGCTATAGGTTAATTCCCAGCTACGTGACATTGTTGACAACCACTCCAGTGTTTGGGCTAAGGTCAGTTTCAGAGACAAGTGGCCATCCCCCAACACCTTATGGCTGTTTGAAAGGTACGGTTCCTATAAATTCCTGCTGTCAAACAGAGGGGAACAATGTCGTTTGCCATGATGGATTTTTAGTTTAAACTTCTCTTCATTTCAGAGCTGCTGAGAAAGGAAACTTTGAGGCTGCTGTGAAGCTTGGGATTGCTTACTTGTACAATGAAGGGCGTAAGTTAAATGATTTTTCCAACTGTTTTTGGTAAAGAGTTAACACAGTCAGTTTTTGTTTAAAATACCATGATGGATAAATTTGTGTCAAACAGGATACAAAAACCCTATTGATGAAATGATTACAGCTCTCCACACTTGCCTTCTCTTTTGCCTCTAGCATTATTAAGTGATGAGGGGCGGGCAGATGTATGTGGTCGGAAGGCATCCCACTTCTTCAGCCTGGCAGAGAGTTTGCGCTCTCCTAAAGCAGATCCCTTCACTTGGGTGTTCATTCGTCCACCATGGTCGCCCACTGGCAGCTGCTGTAAAGCTGTGGTGTTTGATCGCCTCAAGGCTGAGTGTGATAACAACATGGTAGGTTCAACTGTTGCCTGTTAAGAGGGAATAAGTTTGAGGTAATTTGCAATGAGAGAATGATCAACATAGATTGTTTAGCTAAATTAATCAGGTTCAAGAAATTTGCAGTTCCAGCCCATGGCATTTACACCCACAATGTTTTGTCAAATGTAAAATGTTTAGCTGTGTGGATTGTTTTAAGAAAAAGTAGTAATATGTAAAGTATCAAATGTGCTGAATGTTTCAACAATATATATTTTTTTTCTTTCTGCAGGAAAAGCGGGGGCCTTTGTTTCACTGTTTGGCCAGAGTTTTGCTGCTGTTTGATGTGAGTGAGAGTGGGGCTGAAACTAACTAATCAGGGTGTGGTTTGCACAGTTTCTGTTAGCTTGTCATTAAAAAAAATGTAAATCTATGTGCGGGTCTTGCAGGGGGTTGTTTGGCTGGTTTTCAGCTACATGGAGAGGGAAAAATACATTTTTCCCCTCTGTTGTCTTTGTCCGTGCTTCTTACCCACATTCGCAGTGTGTTTCATTGTTTAACTGCATGACACACCAGGATCCTTCGCAAATTTGGCAGGCTCTTTTATGACAGCCTTCTCAGAAATATTGAGATGTTTATCAGTTAAAATGTGTCATAAACATCTGGAACTGCGTTGCCTTTTTTTCAGGAGGATGAAAGACGTTCAGATGCCATAACCATGCTAGAAGACTCATCACGGGCCGGCTGTCTACAGAGCTCATACCTGTTGTGGCAGCACAGTCGTAAAGCAGCAGTAAGTTTGATTGTGACCATGGGCACATTTAAGTCCACTATTTGAAGTGTGCATTAAAATAAACCAACTAAATAAAAAAAATGTTAAAAAAAAAGGTAAAGGAAACTTGCAAATACATCAAGTGACAAATGAGGCCAAACATGACTTGTGCTTGATATGTGCATTTGAATTTCAGATGGCGGATCCAGGAAGGTACCTCCAGTTTGTGCGAACTCTCAGGGACTATGCTAGCAAAGGATGCTGGGAAGCGCAGGTACTAATTGATTTAATCCGCTAAAAAAACAATTGTGTGTGTGCCTGCCTTGTGACTGCTTTCTTTTTCAGTCTGGAGCTTTAACCTCCCTTGGTCCTCGCCTATTTAACAACATCAACCAAAAGACAAAGCAGTGAAGCGTTTTGTCTTTTGACAGCATTTCATCTGCCATGTTTTTTTTTTATCATCATGAAGAAGTTCTCATTGAAGCACTATCATGCCGTATCAAAAGGGCTTGACAATAGTTGACATACTGTTGTCTTTCTTTCCTCACTCCAATGAGTCACAATAACGTGACTCATCTGAATCTCAAGCACTTAATTTACAGCAGTGAACTATTGCATTTTCTTTTAATGTAGCACAGTTCAAAAAGCTGTCACGTTTTCTCAAGCCATTCTGACTCATTTTAATCTTGATCTTTCTCTAGTTGTCTCTGGCCAAAGTGTGCAGCAGAGGGAATCCGCTAGGTTTGGAGTCCAAGGCGTGTGCAGACTTAGTGGCCCAGCTCTTCACTTCTACTAATCTGGCATCACAATACTGCACTCAGGACATCGTGGGACGAGGCATCAAAGACACAATGAGGTACAGGGGAATAGGAACCTATACCATGAAATGATTCCAGTCCGTTGGTGAATAATGATATCTAAACAATCAAGTGTTTCTGTTAATCATTGTGATGACTCACTGTTCAGATCATCTTTGCTCTCCCTAATGACATTACTGATGAGCAGATGAAAGAGAACACCGGCTTACCTCTGTCTCCGAATAATATCAGTTCAAAATGTGATTCGACTATCACAAATGACTTTTGAGATCTGATTTTACTATAAAACACCAGATTTAATTTTTTTCTATGTTTTATTATATTCACACATAATTTTCCATTTTACAAGGTACATCCTTGTTGACTGGCTTGTGGAGGTGACCACTATGAAGGACTTCTCCAGCCTGACGTTACATGTGACTGTAGGCTGTGTGGACCGCTACTTGACTCTGCGCTCTGTCCCCAAGGCTCGCCTTCAGTTGTTAGGAATTGCCTGCATGGTGGTTTGCACACGGTAAGAATGGGCACATACCAAAATCTTCTGTGATCTCTGTATCCTTTTTAACCTTGTAGTATAATTTTCCTTTTTTAGAAAACAATTGTTTTCAAATAATGGTATTTTTTTAGACCATTTATCTAAGCTCATAATGCCATGGTTGGTTTCTTTTTAGCTATATCAGTAAGGAAATCCTGACTATACGTGAGGCTGTTTGGCTCACAGACAACACCTACAAGTATGAGGACTTGGTCCGAATGATGGGAGAGGTTGTGTCAATGCTGGAGGGAAAGATAAGGGTAAGGACAATAACTATCCACATGAAAACTTGAGGATCTTGTCTTGATCTTTTTTTTATTATCATATATTTTTTATTTTACTATTCATTTTTCTTCAGAGCCCCACACTGCTGGACTACGGGGAGGTACTACTCTTTCTGCTCCCTCTGGAGAGGCGAACCACTCACCTGTTCAGCTATATCTGTGAGCTGTCACTGCTCTACTCGGCTCTTACCACACCTCCTCCTGCCAAACTGGCCTGTGCTGCACTACTCCTTACACGGGCACTACATCACTATGGTAACACCACACACACACTGCAACTAGGGTTGTCATAATACTAAAATTTTAAACTCGATATAGATACTAAGAATGATGCTCGATACTCAATACTATTTTCGTTACTATAGAATTTTTTTTTTATTATTATTACGTTAATCAAAGTCAGAACACCACAAAAATAACAACACAATATAAGAAATACAACAAAAATAGATTAATAAATCTAAGAAAATACATGAACAGTTTAAAATAAATGCATAATTTTAAAGCTCCATTAGTTGGTGCAGATAGTCTTCATACAGTCTAACAGTGTTGTCAGGCAGTTTGCTCACTGTGGTGCAAAAAATAAAAAAACATTTCAACCACTAGTTAGTGTACTTATTGAAATAAGTGGCCTTTTCTTCACAATGATTGAGACGAGACCAAGTGAAAATAATGAACAAACGAGTAAGACTATCTACTTTTTAAACTAGATTAATTAAAACATAAAAAATATAATCTTTAAATGTTTTGTAAACAGTCAACATTAAAAGGCATTCATATCTGACTGTAAGCCAGGGTTTGATCAGCCAGTAGCAGCTTTGAGCAATTTATTTCAGGCTGGTTATGGAGCAGAAGACGTCTCCTGCTCTTCCTGCAGCTCAAACACGAGCCTCTTGTGAGTGCTTCTGGACGAGGGGAAGGGAGGGGCCTGCGCTATAATCTGCCACAATCCGCGACAATTGTAAACTGTTTTCACATCAGTCTCAAAATCTCCGAAACACCAGAAAAAGTCTCCAAATTGGTTGCCAGTCGCTTTTTTTCTTTAAAGTCCTAAAGAGGTCTACAAACTCGCTAATTATAGCGAAAAGTTGCTAAGTTGGCAACACTGCAAACAATGGGTCCTCCAGGGAGAAGCTGTAGGCTGGGGCTGCCCACTGCAGTGCCTATATAAAATGGATAGAGAAGGCTGTTTTTTTTTTTTTGTAAACCAGCAGACTTTAAAGTGGTATTTAAGTATCGATACCCGTGCTAATTAATATCTAACTAGATATTAAATTTTAGAATCGATTAGTATCTGAGATTCGATTTTTTTGACAACACTACCTGCAACACGACACCCTTTTAACTAATGCAAATAATCTTTTCAAAACAAAGTGAATTTACAGTTTTAGTTTGGTGAAAAGTTTATGTTCATCTTGACTTATGTTTGGGTTCTGCAGGTCCTGTCTGGCCCATCCTATTAGTTGACTACACAGGATTTTCCAAGCAAGACCTCATCCCTCTAGCTGTGCTGCTCTATGTCAAGTGGTAAGTCATTGAGTGTGTGTTCTTTGATGGGATTGATAGCCAAGCAATTAAATTCTCTCACACCGTTCTTCTTGCAAAACCACCTAGTCATTCATGCATGAGCTCACCTCATCACTTTTGGCTGTATTTTGAAGACCTACTGTGTCACCAGTTGTTGACTTATATGAAGCGGCTGTTTCTACTGCTCAAATGTTGCCTTTAGCCATTGATCACTCTATTCACAAACACATCAGTTGACACTGTTGCTATATGAAGTTATTCTTATATACATAGGTCACATATGCTCACATACTTATGTGTTGAACATTGAGGGGTAATTACTTATGTAACTGTATCATAGGACATGTTAGTGTTGCAGCTTTTGTTATTATGTCATGAGATTGGTTTTTAAGAGCTTGGCATCAAAGGCATACTGACTTTTGGCCAGAAATGACACCAGCTCTATGTGAAAAGTCAAAATATCTACACGTATTACAAGAAACAAATGCCTACAGACTTGATTTGTGTTGTATTGATGACTGGTTCATTCATTCGACTGTTTCACAGTACGACAGCAGGCCAGAAGACGCAATCTGAAATTAGAAGCATAGAGTAATTTTACAATATTTATGGGGCCAGAGAACATGGCTCTGAAAATAATCTGCTACTCTCTGATTTGTTGCTGTACCGTGACTCACACATGACCACTGCTTCACCGTTCTTTCCTTCTCAGAAGAGATAACAGGAATTGATTGGTGATGTGTCTGGCTGTTTTCAGCATGCACACATTGATTAAATATAAAATGTTAAAAACATCTGGTTAGCAAGAAAATGGAGGGCCATTAAGGGTTTTAAAGCAAACAAGGAGGGCAGAGAGCTGCAGAGTCATTAAGAAGCCTTACTTGATTGGGTAGTGGTTGAGTTAATAACCATTAGTGAGTCGTCACGGAAATGTGCCACAGAGTGAGTCACTTTAATAATTCTCGGATGGACCCATAACAAGTTTTTTCCTCGTTGATTATAGTGATGCAGCAAGCACAGAATCCAACTCAGTCTCCCCTTTTTTTTCCTCTGTCTATTTCTTCCTCAGTTTCAGTCAAGATGTTCCTAAAGATTACAGGCACGTCTCCCTTACTGGTGTTAAGCAAAGATTTGAGGATGAGGCCTATCAGCAAATCAGCAAAGAAAAGGTACTTATTTCATGTCTTTTTTTCTTCACAGAATATAAAAAGTTGAAATTTGTTAATTTGGTTTCCCAACATGCCCTGTGTCCCTTTGTTCTTCTCTTCTTCCTGAATTTTACTGATCATGAATATATATATATTTTTAAATTGATGTCTTCTGCAAGGTGATGGATTTTAAAGAGCTCTGTCAGATCTTGGAGATTCCAGAAGTTGAGCCTCAGATGGAGCCCCCCAGTCCCACTGGTGGTCAATCGGCAGACATCCACACCTTCCTAGCATCTCCATCAAGCACCAACAAGAGGTAGGGCAGCTACTAGCATCCAGCTCCCCCAATATAAGTGCAGCTTAATATTAAACTGCTATAAAACATTTATAAACACAATCATCAAATTTGTTTCATTGTTCTAAATCATGGTACTTGACTTAAACTTTTACAGCTACAATACATAACAGCACTAAAAGATCATTTATTCAGTTTACTATAGCTCCCTTCTTTGCAACTGATTCCCCCGAAAACCGAGGTTTTAGGTTACCAGTGGAGTAGGATTTTAAGTTATGAGACTGAACTAAGTGACAGACCGTTGCCCCTGCCTGTTTTTTCTTGCTCATTTATCAGCTCTCATCGTCCCCTGTACGCTGTGACTCGTGGACGTGTGAGGCGTCATTTCCAGAAGGTGTTTTTCTTTGTGCCATCTGTGAGAAGCTGCTGTGACTCATTGTAACCCTCCGTTTGTCTGCTTTCTCCCAAGGAGACGTGATGACAGTATGCAGGCCCACAGAGGCAGCTTTGTGGCCACACCTACAGCAGAGCTGTCCAATCAGGAGGAGATGCTGCTGGGAGACATCCTAGACTTGAGTCTGGACTCCTGCTCTGGTTATGAGGGGGACCACGAAGAAGATGGCGAGGGGGAGAAAGACTGTGATTGTGAGTATGAGGAAGATAATCAAAAGTGGCTGGGCACATTTACTCCAGCAATATTTCTCGCAAGTTTAAAGCTTAATGCATATAAATTGACTAATCTACATGCAGAAGAGAAAAATCATGCATGAGCCTTTCCTTTTTGTGGGAGGTATTACTTGAAATGACTCATCAGCTGACTTTAACACCTTAATGGACCATCATATAAATACAGTTTTGATCTCTAATTTGTATTATTTTAACCTTTTCACCTCTTCTCATTTAATAGCTTCTATGATCTCCATCACACTGCAGCCACTTACTGAAGCAGACAAAAGACTTCAGCACTGTCGAGCTTTGTCCAGCGATGAAGACAGCTTTTGTGAAGCAGAAGGTGAAACAAAGAAGGACCGCCAAGGACAAGAAGCCTTCTCCTTATCCAGAGACCTTCAAAGTTCAGGATATTCATCTGTCCAGAGTGTTAGTCCATCATCTACATGCTCCTCCTCCTCCCTCACGCCTTGCACATTCAAGACCTTTACCAGCTCCCTGGGTGGAGCGTCTGCTAATGCCCAGCCAGGCTTCCGCCTATTAGTGCCGATGCAGAGGCCCCGGGGCACCTCCACCAAACAAGTAAAGAGGAAGAATGCAGCAGCTCATAGTGGAGGTGAGGTTGAAAGAGAAGAAGAGGATTTGGAAGAAGAGTATTCTTCCAACACAGGGTTTCTGAGCCTGTAGACTGTTTTTTATTGACCTAAAGCTGTTCACAGACAAGACCTCCAGCACTTTTAATTTGTTCTTGATGTTCAGCTGTCTCCTCCTGAGACTCCACTCTGGTTAGTCAACTGCTGGGAGATCAGAAGACTGAACTTTGAGACAAGGAGGGAAAAACAAACAAACAAACAAAAAATGAATTACCCAGAAACTTGCCTTACTGTCATGTTATATTTCATTTACATGTTTACATGCATGGAGCAATAAATATACCTCCCATTAAACAAAGACAGTCAGCTTAGAAACCACTGGAACATAACTTGACTTTCCTCAGGAGCCATTTTACTTGTTTTACAGCCTCCTACAGAAACCTATCTCATATTAGATAAATAAAAGAAAAAAACCTGTGGATTTTTTCTTTTTAGGAGGAAAAATTCTGTTATTGAAAAACTGTCATATTTTTGTTTATATTATTGTCTGTTTTGTTTATCATAGCATCTGAAATGCACTGCTGGTAAAATAATCAATCTTGTATTTGGTGAATTTGATCAAAAGATGATTACTGTCATCTAGTTAATGAAACATCTGCACCTGACTCCTAAAAATATTGGAATTCTTCCTGCTTAGTTTTGTTCTTCATCACTTACATGTTTGCCAAAGGTACTGTGGTCTGATCTGTGCTTTCAGGGGGGTCTGCGTGAAAAGAAAAGGATGTGAAATGAGTCATTTAGTTGTCTGCATCAGCTACAGTCTAACTAAACACCAGATGTGCTGCTGATTAATGCTTATGATGACCTGTGGCACACTAATCCCATCAGAGACCCCACATAGATAGTAACTTAATCACTAAGGTGCACTGATGGAACAAAAAAATCAGGAATCACCAGCTGAATAAGGTTCATACTAAACTGCTGGTGCACAGTCATAAATATACAGCTTGAATGTATTGAACGCAATGCAACCTGAAACTAACATGCTGATAAGTTTTATTTTTCCTCTCATCTGAATCAGGTTTAGTACTTTAATTATCACAAAAGTGCAGGTAAATGCAACTTCTTACACTTGAAGAATCAGTACTGAAGTCGTGATGAATTTGGGTTTATTGGATTCAGATGGAAGTTCAAACACAAGAGGAAAATTATTACACAAGGATGTTTTCAAGTACTGTATGCCTCAGGATATATAATGCATGATGTCTAAGTCTGTGATTGTAAAAACATTTTAAACTGTTATTCTAGACTGGTTATCTTCTGTGTTTTAATTGTACAAAGTGATATATATACATATATATAAATGGTTTCAGAAAAAAACTAAGAACACGTCTCTACTACTTGAAATTGTATTTGCTTCATTCCAAAAATGCAGTTTTTCCTTTGTGAAATTTTATTTCTGCTGGGGTTTTTTAAGACATGCAATGTGAATATGTAATATGTTTTTGTATTGTGTTCAAATTAAACAAAAAGGCTTCACGCTTTTATTGTCACAAGTAATGCTTGGCCCACAGTGGCCCTAAGGTCCAAACTGCATCAACAAATCACTAAACACGGCAACAAATTAATTGTAATTTTATCTAGTTGGAATTATAGTTATTAGTGAATTTATCCAGTGTGCTGCTTTCTTTTGTTTATGGGTCTATTGTTTGCTAGAAGTCTTAAAAAAATAGGTGAATGAGGTGAAATCAGAAAAATTATTGTAAAAAAAATATGGAGCAGGGAGAGTAATGCATTTTCATCATCTGATATCTAACGACTGGTGTGTGTGATACCAAATGATGATTATGATTGTTATGGATATGGCATACACATGAGGGACACAATTAGGATACATTATAGAAATTATGAAACTGGCCATTATTAATAGGGTCTACTGTTCTGATTTTTTACCCTCTGCACTATTGTACCATTGTACTGTTTTTTATTTTATTTTTTGCTTTCAGAATTCCCTGGGCTCTATTGAAGTACAGCAGAGTAATATTTTAATGAGGCAGTAGCCTTTGAACCAGAGGTATATTGTTCATAATCTGTTTTTAGGCTTAATTATTTTGACTTAATTATGGTAATCAAAGTTCGCTTATAATGTAATATGTAACTGAAGAAAAGCAGCAATCAAGCATAAAAACCTAATATTTCTAAAAAAAAAAAAATTTGTAAGAAAATCGAAAATACATATTCAATATGCATTAAAACAAAAAACATGTAGGTACATCTACATATACACGCACACAAAAAAAACACCTTTTCCATCTGTTGGGATCATATGACACACTCTGTCCCAGCCAGATCACGTGACATGTTTTGTTGACGTTTTGTGCTGGATTTTGGACGATGAATTTACAGGCTTATCCAGCCGCTGGTGCTATGTCATCACCTCGCTAGCAGGCAGCAAACTGGAGGGGATAAAGCTGGATCGGGCATCCTTTGCCTCACCCAATGTAGCCGAGCATCGATGGTGTCGGTGGAGCGAAAAGCCTCGCAGTAATGTGTTTGATACCAATTTAAGACAATAAGGACGAACTGTTTTCACCTCGACCGACTGGAGAGAGAGGGACCACTGCTCGTACAATTCATGTACCGAAACCCTTGTTTTTGAGGTAACAAAACTTATTTATGTAATAAGACATTAAAAATTAAGTTCAGTGGGGGACACATAAACAATTGTATATTATTAAATTACATTCCAATCGTGGTTTGGTACATAATAATTCGTATATTCCTAGCTCTGCACCTCACCTTTATCGTTTGCATTCATGGGACTTCTTAGGGATTGACGGACATAATAATAGTCCAATCAGTAGATCCGGAAAACTGCTTCGGACCAATCAGAGAAGAGAAAGGCAGTTTGTTGTTTAGGAGGAAATGCACCACGTCCTTAACAGCGTATGTGTGATTATTGTTTGGTAAAACACGTTAATAGAGAAATGGTTGCTTTTAACAAGCAGCACATGGTCTTCTGAACTCAATTAGACTTATAAATAGCAAATTTACCCCAGATTTATCAGGATGAATGAAACCAGTGTGAAAATTAGACAATCGTAGCATTGTTTGTGTTGATTTCAGAAGTCGCGGTGTGCTGTGAAATGGGTCACAAATAAAGTAGAAATCTGTGTACTACGAGACTATTGTGAAATGGTCCCTTGTCTTTAACTGCAACATATTGATCATATTGTGCGAACTACTACTTGTGACTGACCCATATTGTCCTGGCATATGTTAAAAAAAAGCTCTCTATCTGCGAAAACCTTTTTATTCATATATTAGTTTAATAGGTAATTTCCCATAGCTATTTGCGTGAATGTCAGTGGCCTAGTTGGTCTTTTTTCCTTTATCCAGTTTTAAACTTTAGATCCCTTTCCAAAACTGGTCAAACTCAGTTGAATTGTTACCGCACTTCTCTATCTCATTGTGTTGATTTCCTTAATTTTCCATCTTTTCCTTACGTGTGCAGTTTCTAATGACAACTGAAGCATCATGCTTATTTTAATACAAATGACTGCTCAATTTCACTTCTCTTTTTGGGTGTCTTCTGTTTTTAATAAATGGAAACTGAGAGATCTAAGTTACCCCACAGCCATTCCAAAGAAATGTTCATCTAACACTGATTAGAAATTATAAATGTTGCTCTCTGCCTGTCTCCAGGATCTGTAGAAAGTTTCCTGGGCTGTGTACAGTTTAAAATGGCCATCCTGAGACAATTTGGACTGCTGGTGTGGAAAAATTATCTTCAGCAGGTGAGTTAGAGGATGATGCACCTACATCCACACTTTTTGAGTCCTTATTTGGTTCTGATGTGGTTTGCGACTGTCTATTGTCTTCAGGTAGTTATGTTTATAAAGAAAAAGACTGTGTTATGGCATCTTAGTAATAGGGTTATGGGACATCATAAATATGGTAAGCTGACTAACATTTAGCTTCAGCAACTTCAGATGATATCCAGCTAGAGGTAATAAAATATGTTTTGCTGTATTGTTATTTCACAGCTGCTTGCTTGGTCAGCTTGTTGGTTGTCACATGCTTTCTTTGGCCTTATATAGCTGTCTTCATGGAAAGCCACTACATGTACCTTTTACTTATTTGACTTTCTTTAAAATTGTTGTGACATAGATCAGGAGACTAAATCAAGAGACGCAAGCCATTACTGTCAGATATTTCTCTTGTGTTTTCAGAACACCATATCATTTGATTCAAGGTCTGTCAGTGTACAGAAGATAGGAGATAATTTTTCAACAATGCTGGATTTGTACTTTTATAAAGTATTGGCACATTTCTGTTTGTCTTTTGCTCTTAGTAGCTGTAGGTATGAAGCTGAATATTAATGTTGGTTAATGATTTCACAGTTTCTCAGCTATTGTGCAATACAATGGCGTGTTGGCTGCATAGCATGTGTGTGGCTGGTCTTTTAATATTTTACCTTTTAGCAAGGACATTTCGGCATTGCAATCCAGGTCTGAAGACTATTTTAATACATCTGTAAACAAAGGCTTTATATACAGGATCTTCTCCTCCCCTGTGGCCATTTTGACAAATTTCCAGTTAAGTGACATGAAGAATTCTCAGCTTATTACAGATCACATGCTCATTTTATCGACCATAGAAACATTTCTGTTTTTTTTGTTTTGTTTTTTGTTTTAACTTTATTTAACTTTAATAGCAGGATACATTACAGTTGATCTAAATTTGTAATGGTTACAGAATTTTAAGACCAGCAGGAAGACATGTCGGACCCAGGAAGAAGCAGACAGCGGGTCTCCCTGAGCCATAAAGGAAGCAAAACAAAATAAATACTAAACAAAAACATGATTCCTGACACAAAAGGTTTTTCTACTCTATAAATACAATTAAAAAATAACTGTAAAAATATTATGATAAAAAATAAAAACACATTCTACTCTGGTCAAACAATATGAGGTAAATGATACCAGTCAAACGTTTGGACACACTTTTCCATTAAAACCAAGTAGTTAGTGTGTTTAAACTTTTGACTGGTAGTGTAGACAAAAGAAGGATAGGTGGAACATAGAAATATGATGCTGATTGAGTTGACGGTAAAACAAAGCAGAGCATTCAACGTGAGCTTATAGTGTGTGCTGTGCTAAATAATGCTAAGTTTACAGCATCTAATGTGTGTCAGCATTGACAAAGATACACCCAAGCAGTTGACTTTGGCTTGATCAAACACAGACATAAAAGTGGTGGCAACAAGCCTCCAAGCCTCAGCAGGACAAGAAAAAGGAAAAAGAACAGTTTTACTTAATTTTCTTGTTTTTATAACGGCTGAACGTGAAACATAAAATAGAGGAAACCACCAATTAAAACTCTTTGAAATATGTATTGAAATACTGATTCAGTAACAAGTCTTGAAATGGGGTGATGAAGGTATACTTACTGAGTTTTCTTGTGTTTTCATTCTGAACAAATTTTGGATTACGCAAGGCAAGCTGAATTTCATTAAATATGAGTTGTAGCTGGCTGAGAGTACCAATAGAGTAAAGGTGCAGTTTATCACCATGCATTAGCATGGATAAAATTTGCATTGGAGATGTTTTGGCTAGGAGTGTTACACAAATTGATGATAGGGGATAGAAGCATAAAAGGTTTGTGTGTATGAAGTCTCAGTGTTGTTAAAACAACTGCAAAAAAAAAAAAAAAAAAAATGTAATTACTTTGTCCACATCTCAAACAACATGATTATTTAAATGAGTTTATTCTAGATACAAGTAAGGTAGATCGCCCAAGCATTCACTCTGAAGAGGTGTTAAGATTCAGCACATGGCTTGACACAGTTCAGTATTGTTTAAATTGGACCATTAGGAGAAATCTAAAGCCAGATTTGCACAGAAAGGGAATGTAACTCTTATGTGGGTGTATCATTCTGTGTAATGCCCTAAAAATGTCCAAGTCACTTTATACTTTAATCACTCAACAAGAGGAACCCTTCTTATTCATGAAGCCACATCTTATACAATGACAAGACTAAAGTGATACCCAAACCACAATGTGATTGTAAAAATTTGGAGTTTGAATTTTTAAAGCATGCTGAAAGTACCCAGTTGGTGGTGCCTAAATTAATTAATTTCATTTTGATGAAAGATTTTGAGTTATTTGAAATATTCCTAATACCTCTTCTACTTCTTTCTACTCTTCAGAAACGTCAAATCCTGGTAACTCTGGTGGAGATACTTCTTCCCCTGCTTTTCTCCGGTATCCTCATAGTGCTGCGCCAGAAGGTTTCTTTTAAGGACTACCCAAATGCCACAATCTATGAAAGCTACGCTGTCGACAATCTTCCTAAAACATTCCTGCGAAGCTTACAGCTGGCATATGTCCCTAGTAACTCAAGTGTGGTGCGTCAAGTGGCAGAGGATGTGCGAGGAAGCCTGTTTCTGTCCTCAGGTGAGTGTTAGAGATAAAATGGGTAGCATATTTGCTTGGTTCATTTCCCCAATTGAAATAGCTGGTAACACCATTGTAACCAGTTAACTAAATACTAGAGCCTTGTGAAGACTTGTAGTACAGGACACAGCAGGGAATACTGGTTTCTCCAGAAACGGTCCTCAGAGGAGAAAACCGGCACACCCTACTTCTATATCCGCTGTGCTTTGTGACAGGGAAATGAAGGAAGTGTTTTTATTGTAATATATTTGTCCACTTCTCTGGAACACCAGCATGTCATTTCTTTGTTGTCCACACACTTATGCAAACCTTCTCTGTGTGACACCAGAAAAACCAGCAGGCAGTCTGACTGACAGGTGTACAAACAGCCTGTTTACATATTTAGTTTCCTTTCGACAGGCCATCAACAAAAAAGACACACACTTGCACTGCAGTGTGAGGCCGAGACGGGCAGATAGACAGATTTGTGTAACTGTAGGTTGTTCTGTGCACAGCCATCTGAGATCCCAGCTCAGCCATGAATGAATAATTTAACTGGTCTTAATGTTCAGAGGGAAAAGTGGAGGGGAGTTATCAATGCTGAATTTTATTGTCATGCACACACCATATTACAGAAATCTACCTTTAATGTTCCAAAGCTTGATTACAATGCCTGAAAGAAGGTATTACTACAGGAGGGATGAGATGTATACTTTCACATATTTCACTACTGTTGATGATTGCTCTTGTTTTCTTTTCACCTCCTGGCAATGCAGTAGTAGTGTTTGGGTACAAGAATCTACTTTTATGTTAACTTACTAAGTTAAGTGTATCAAGTGAACGTTTGAGCCTGTGATTTTGGCAGCTGTTTGCTTTCCCCTCTGTGCCCTCGGTCTGTCTTTATGCAAGTGTTTATTTTATGACTGTGACCCAGATTTTACCCTGGCACCACTGTGTAATGCTGATTCTCCTTGCCAAACTCAGAATACCTTCATGTGTGTTTGATAGAGCAAGTACGAGGGATTTTTGAGGAAAGCAGGAAAACAATAGTTTTAATAGGATGTGTTAAATCATCATATGTATTTGTTTTTTGGCCTCACTTGTAATTCTTACTTTTAATGTGTTGAAGCACAATTCAAGTGCACTGTTTGGAATTTGACCTGTAGTATTGATAAAACGGGTCCCAGAATTCAGTATGCTGAGCGTGTCTTCACCAATTTCCTGCTTGTCAGCAAAAATGGTGAGGCACAAGGTCAGGTCATGAGACAGACGTGGATGCAGCTGCACATGAGGTGAATGCCACACCGCAAGTAATGCAAAATTCTTTGTGTATGTGTGTGTGCTTGTTTCTGTTCCAGTTCGTGGTTTTGAGACGGAGGAGCAGTTTGAGAACTTTGTGAGAAATGACCCTCTGTCAGGAAAGCTGCTGGCTGCTGTTGTGTTTGAACACCCCTTCACTCATGATGATGAACCCTTGCCACTGAAGGTGAAAAATAGCATATACACTGTCACACTGTAGCAGGTGCACAGCTCTTACATTTGAACATTAGGGTCAAGAATCCTTTTACTGAGATAAATTAGTAATACTAGTTTAGGTTCTTAGTCTTTTCCCTTAAATCCTCTTAGGTTACATGTTAATTGGTTGTGGTTTAAAAAGAAAAGTCTATACAGTTGTGGTGGTTATTTAACAAATACAATGGCTGAGATGAAATGTCTTCCTGCAAAGCCAGAAAAACATGACAACAGAAATCCCAGGTATGTGCATTGTGGCTGTTATTAGAGAATCTGATACACATAACGCCTGAGATCTTTCAAAGTTCACTGCAATAAAAGAGAGAATCATGTTTATAACCAAACTTCTCTGAGTCATAGTGCATCATCATGTTTGTGTCTCTGTTTCCTTATCTCTTTAACCTCAGTTCCTTGAGGTTGCCATAAACCATATGTGAAAGATAAAACAAACAAGGAAGTATACACAAGCTGTATTCATTATATTTTCTTTGTTGTTTGCTCTGGTTTGCCTCAGTCTTGCAAAAAAAAAAGTATTTTTTCTTACTTTTTTTTTGTTTTTACAAATGGTGGCATGACAAATACAGAGTTTTTGTGTGTGTGGCAGAGTTTCGGTTGTGTGCATAATAAGTGTGCTGAATTTAGCCAAAAATTTGACATTTACAGACTGCTGGCCACTGATTGGCCAAGGAATGACATCACTGAATGAGTCACAAGAGCGACTCCTTCACAAGAACCCCACAACTTTTAAAAACCTAGTAACACGGACTATGTAATTTTATTATTTTTGTGATCATCATTGAAGTAATGGCTATACGCAAACCAACTCCATAGTCCAACTACGTTGGGCCTGATTTACCATCATCTCAATAATCCTCCATTGTCGTGTCATGTTTGCTCTGCATACAAATGATGTCATAGGACTTTTGGCCGCCTTGCTATTATGGCCCCTCTCATATTGAAATGGTACTAAATTTGAATGGGAATGGACCTAAAAATAGACCAAAATAGATGATGATTCACTATGAACCGACCAGAGGAAATCCACTCAAATCATTTGTTGCTAAATGCAACTAGAAACAGAGTGCACATGAAATTCGCTCCACTCCGCCTCTTTCAGCTTTGTTTGACTTTGCTCAGTCTGTCCTTCTTCACACTTTTTTTTTTTTTTTTTGTAAAGGTGAGCTACCACCTGCGCTTCACCTTCACCCCCCGTAACGCCCCACCAAAAGAGAAGTCAGAGCTGAACCCAAACAGTGACCTGGACTGGCACACGCTCAGCCTCTTTCCACTTTTTCAGCTTCCAGGGCCACGAGAACAATATGACAAGGAAGGAGGCACACCAGGTGAGCTTTGATTTGTTCAAACATTACGGTTCAGTATGGTCACATCCTTACCTTCATTTATCTATTTTATTCATTTTTATTTATTTTTTTTTCCAATGATTTCTTGAAAATGAAAAAAAAAACAACTTTTTATTTTTAAGTTGACGAAAAGCTTTTTTTGTCACTACGTCTTGAGCAATAGTCTTTTCTTGAGGTTGTGTCCCCATGGGAACCACACCCATACACAGATTTGGCCTGTTGAGTGTTATGTTTTTTTTTTTTTTTTTCTAGTTTTTTGGTAGGTGTAGCTTGACTTTATTTGTGCTTAATATATAAAGTGCTTGAAACTATCAAAGAGGGATCATCTGCTGTTGGCTGTTGGCTGTTTTTTCCATTTATTCCTGCTTGTTTAATTTACCACTTAATCCAAACAGTTTTTGTTTTTTTTACTAACACACCTACTCAGAAAGGTGAAATCATTGTGACAAGAGCTTTTAGAGGCCCATAGGCATGGATTTGCATATACTACACGCAGAGTTACTCGTGTCTGGACCTCCAGTTTTGTTTCTGAAAGCTACTTATTTCTTTCCATATTAACATTTATCAGGAGGTTAAAAGGTTTTTTATGGGTAGAACAAGTCATGTTATAAGTGAGTTTGTGTGAGTCATTTCTTTGACCCAAATCAGGAATAATAACATATTCCTAAATTTTTTAAAGGCTATTTCCGCGAGGGCTTCCTGGCAGTGCAGCATGCAGTGGATCGAGCCATCATGCGCTCCTACAACAGAACTGCTGCTGTACCCCTGCTGCGGCAGGTCAGGGTGGTCCTATCACGCTTTCCTTACCCTGCTTTTATATATGATGTCTTCATACTGGCTATTCAGAACCAGCTGCCCCTTCTGCTGGTACTCAGTTTCACCTACACCTCCCTCAACATAGTGCGAGCAGTTGTGCAGGAAAAAGAAAGGAAGCTTAAGGTGAGTGTATGAACCTCTGTTTGAGTGCATCAAATTATTTTATCATATGTCAAACTAATGCTGTTGCCTTTTTCTTGTGCATTCCAGGAGTACATGAGGATGATGGGACTCAGCAACTGGCTCCATTGGAGTGCCTGGTTCCTGATGTTCTTCCTCTTCCTCTCCATTTCAGTCTTTTTTGTTACTCTGCTCCTTTGTATCCAGGTGGGTTATTACAAGTGACATTTATATACCCCACATTCCAGTTCAGAAATGGTCCTGCCACATATTTAGGCCAGTCATTATCTGTACCGCTTACTCCATGACTGAGCCCATCCCAGCATTGTTTTAGGTGAGAGGCAGGGTACACCCTGGACAGGTCACCAGTCCATCGCAGGGCCTACATAGATAGAGACAAACAACCATTCATGCACACACTCATTGCTAGGGAGAATTTGGAGTCACCAATTAACCTAACATGCATGTCTTTGGACGGTGGGAGGAAGCCGGAGAACCCGGAGAGAACCCACGCATACACGGGGAGAACCGTGCAGCCCCTATTTAGGCCGGGCCTAAAGCAAAAAAGTAGCACAATGAATGGCGCCTATCCCAAACAATGCTTTGAGTTTTTTTTTCTTTTTTTTTTTCATTTTATATTTACACATTGCACTTTTCTGTTCTTACCAATACAATCTGATGATGCCATAGGTTTTGTTTGTTTAATCATCTTTAAAGTTCAACTTTTGGTTAGTAACCTCTAATCCTTGTTTATCTATTACATCTATGTTACTTAACCAATAACACCAGCCACGGATGACTTTGCACAGTATAGTTTATTTGTTTCAAACCAATGAATGAATGAATGAATGAATGAATGAATGAATGAATGAATGAATGAATGAATGAATGAATTAATTAATTAATTAATTAATTAATTAATTAATTCATTTTTCTTTTATCTATACATCAACTCATGTATAGTTACCAGCTTTCTAGTAAACATCTCATGTGGTTTAGGTAAATCTCTGTCCACTGAAACGAATCTATTATTGTAGGTGAGCCCTAATGGGGCTGTGTTGACCTACAGCGACCCCACACTGGTATTTGTCTTCCTGCTGCTTTTCACTGTGGCCACCATCAACTTCAGCTTCATGATCAGTGCCTTTTTCTCACGAGGTGAGTGTCTTTTTCTGTTTGCTTGTCTCTTTGTAGCTGTCAGTCTTTTTTTTGTGTACTTTACATGTGGGGAAATAGTTTCATACAACTTTTTTTTTTCCTGGAATGTCTAGGTTTTGCAGTACCGAGTGCTCCTTTAGCGCTCCGTCTGCTGCATGTTTTATTCCTCTTTGTGCATATAAAGAAGAAAATTTGCAATAAAAACACAGGACCAATAGTTTGGGAAAGCCAGAATTTGACATTTGACTAATCTTATATCATTTCTGACCCAATAAGTCTGTGTTTAATGGTATCATTTCTTGGCATTGGGTGTGTTTTGCTCAATCTAAAAGTTGGCGAATCATTTTGAAGTCAGGAATTTTTCACTGCTGTGTGAAATCCAAGGACTGTTTAGCCTGGACAACCTCAACAATGAAGGAGCTATTCAGTTCTTTCTTTTCTCATGCCTCTTTTCTCCCTCACTCTTTGCTTTTTCACTCATTCAAAGCCGCACATTCAGACTAGCATCTATTCCCTTCCAGCTTTCCTCAAAGCAGCTCTGCAAGTACTTTTTAGGCTACTTTTAAGTAACTTTTTGTAAAGCAGTTGTATGTAAGGAATTAGTTAATTTTTAATTACTCAATAATCAGAAAAAATACACTGCTCAAAAAAATAAAGGGAACACTTAAACAACACAATGTAACTCCAAGTCAATCACACTTCTGTGAAA
>JBAMHW010000023.1:15524948-15556450 GCA_037177495.1 Rhadinocentrus ornatus
GTGATTTTGTTGTCAGCACATTCAACTATGTAAAGAACAAAGTGTTTAATGAGAATAGTTCATTCATTCAGATCTAGAATGTGTTTTAGTGTTCCCTTTATTTTTTTGAGCAGTGTAAATATCATATATATATATATATATATATATATTACTATTTAACTGTAGATTACTTAGTTTGATTTGAGACTTTTTTTCTTACATAAGCTTTGTTTGTGTAAAAAGGGAGGAGGGGAGAAGGGAGATTAAGCAAACAGAAAGCCTTCTTTGGTGACATCCTCAGCCATTTTTGTACAAAGGTGGCTCTTTTTCTTCCCCTTGTGTCTACAGTTGTCTTGACTCTTCTTGCCCACACACTGATGCACCTTTTGGAAACAGATAATGGGACTTGATCAATGCATGTTCCAAGCAGGCTCAAAATGGCACTTTGTCTGCAGCAAATGGCCTTTTAAGAGCTCTTGCTGTGCTTTTAAAGAAATTTGAACTAAAATGGCACTAAAAGTCTTTCATTCTCCTTGTTCACATGACTCAACTTCCTCTTCCCTTTGTCCTCCTTAATGTTTGTTTAAGCAGCACTTTCAGGTTTTCTTTCAAGGAAAATGGATTTAATACAGCTAAAAATAATCCTTTTTGCTTGTCATGCTCTGCTTACATCTCCAAACTGTTGCATTGATTGGACTTTATCAGCCACACATAAAATGGAAATTCACTTTTTCTTTTTATAAGATCCTCGCATTTTTGAGGCGCTGATTGTTGTTTTTCTACCTGAATGTAGCCAACGTGGCAGCAGCAGCGGGCGGCTTCATGTACTTTCTCAGCTACCTGCCTTATTTGTTCCTGTGGCCACGCTATGACTTACTGAGCCATGCCCAGAAGGTGTCAGCCTGCCTTATCTCCAATGTGGCCATGGCCATGGGAGCACAGCTCATAGGAATGTTTGAAGGCAAAGGTGAGAGTTGGGTCTGCGGTCAAACTGTATGTATATAATACATATGATATCTTTTGATCCTATGATTTTCTAATAAAATGTATTTATTTTTTGTACTGATTTTCAGGTACGGGAATCCAGTGGTCAAACTTGTTTGACCCTGTGACGGTGGATGATGACTTCTCCCTGGCCCAGGTTTTGTGCTTGCTGCTGTTTGACTCTGTGCTGTATGGACTGGTGGCCTGGTACATGGAGGCCGTTTTTCCTGGGGAGTATGGAGTGCCTTTGCCATCTTACTTCTTTTTACTGGTATGCTTTGAAAAAAGCTGCTCACTCATGCATGCACGAATGGAAATACTGACAAGCCAATGCAGATATACTTTTCATATGTATAAGGTCAGATTCTTGCAAACAATTATACTTAAGTTTCAGCTCTCATATTTTTAATGTCAGTTTGTCCTTTAAACATGAAATAATTAAACCAAAAGGATATTTAGGATATTTCCCCTAATGCCAAGATTGTGTTTTTCTAATCCTTTTTTACAGTGTCAAGCAGTGTACTATCTTTCTTTTGTAATTAGCTGTATTGCAGAAGGATTGAACCTCATTCATGTTACTGAATGGTGCAAGTTGATGGGATTTAGCACTTACAGCACCATCAAATCACATCAAGGCCAAGGTCTCCTCTGAGATTAAACTGTCTAAAGACGCAGCTGCATCCATCTCATTGAAAGCAGCTCTGATATAGTGTGAGAGGAGGGGATTAGAAAAGAGAGTTCCCAAATAAATGGGCCAGAGGAAGTCTTCAGGTTCAGCTAGTTAGAAAAACAGGAAATGTCTGATTCTCTCCAGCCAACACAAATAAGGTTTATCTTCACAGCAACTGTAGACCATCACGAAATGGTGTTCCTTTACGCACACGCATTCGTGCTTATGCACAAATAAACTTGTGCTAACCCATTTCCCAATTGTCAGGAATTCAAGAGACGGCCAGCAGGGTGTGGATTAAATGCTGACGTATTTCACTCTGTATCCATTGTGTGTGTGGATGCTGTTTCTGTAGTGCAGAAAAGGGAGGTTTGACTCTGGTTCTTAGTAAGTGTAGCAAAGGGTAGCTTGGCCAGGATATAATCCCATCTTGGAAATACAAATAATGACCATTTTTGTCCGAAGTGTTCCTTTGCTTCCCTCATGTCAACACAAAACTAACTAGGCTCAGTGATAAGTGATAACACACTATAAATGATGACAATTTGCCTTTTTATGTGTAAAAAAACACAAGATTCCTTATATTATGTCTTATAATTGCCTTATCCGCAGCCTTCATACTGGTGCAGCAGCCCACGCATGGCTATGGTGAATGAAAAGGAGGAAGAGGAGGATGCAGAAAAGGCCCTCAAAGGAGAATTTATAGAGGAGGAACCAGCTGGGCTTGTCTCTGGGATAAAGATTAAACATCTCACTAAGGTGAGCAGCAGAACACTGACCTTGTGTCACTATGCTGCATTTAATGTATAAGAATTCAGATTGTTGGGAATATGGTAAGAACTAAGTTAATTAATAAAAATTAATTTATTTGTTTAAGGACAGTAGATTATGAATAAGAATCATTTAAGTATGAATTCCCACCTGGCAGATCGGGTACCAAGAATTAAACAGTCTCACTTGAGTTTGCCAAACAAGGTCAAGCAAATACCTGTACCGAAATCATGATAATGCATTGATGATTACTCTTTTTGTTTTCTTTTTTTGTTTTATTTTGACAGGAGTTCAAAGTGGGAAACAAGACTCGACAAGCTGTACAAGATCTGACACTGAACATGTTTGAGGGACAGATCACAGTGGTGCTGGGACACAATGGTGCTGGGAAGACCACAACACTATCCATGCTTACAGGTTACAGTCGAAACACATTTGCAAGCAAGCTGTATACACACACACACACACACACATTAAACATGCCACGCAAAAAATTAACCCACCCACTTTCATGTTTCAGGCCTGTTTCCTCCCACGAGTGGCCGGGCCTATATCAACGGTTATGATATCTGCCAGGACATGGCTCTGATCCGGCGCAGTCTGGGACTCTGTCCTCAGCATGATGTATTGTTTGATAACCTTACAGTGAGAGAGCACCTCCTCTTCTACACACAGGTATTCACACAGTTGCACACACACATGCACACACACACACACACACACACACATAGTCTATGCACCTGCATACAAAATTATTATCCAAGTGAATATTCTAATTAGTCATTTCCAACACCAAAGCATAAAAATTTTAGTGTTAAACCTGATGATAGTTTGTGCTTAATAATCTGATGCCAAAACTAAAACATCATATTGGTAAGAAAGGCTACATTTAACTGCAAAGGACTGTTGGGAAGGCATTTTACTCTAGTGCCACGATATTTCAGAACCTAGAGTTTCAAGAAATACAAGATGGCAACTGCTGCAGATTCAAAGTAACCGCTGCTGCTTGTAAGATTTCTCATAATGTAATGTCTAGATTCTTCTTCTTTATTTGGATCCCCATTAGCTTACAGTAACCAGCTGCTTACATTTTTAACGTAAAACAGAATGTGAAGTGAGTTTAAGTACTGTATGTTGATCTACTTTGGATCCAGTTAAAAGGCTACTCAAAAGAAAAGATTCCAGAAGAGGTTGATCGGATCATCCGCATCCTGAACCTTGAGGACAAGCGGCACGCTCGTTCCAAGACCCTATCTGGTGGCATGAAGAGAAAGCTTTCTATTGGCATCGCCCTCATAGGAGACTCAAAGGTTAGGCATTGTTCACTGTACCTTTTTTGTTTGTTTTTTCCTGTTCTTCCACCCTATCGGTGGCTTCTCATCTCCTCTTGTCTTTTCTTATCTCTAGGTCGTTATGCTTGATGAGCCCACATCAGGTATGGATCCATCTGCACGACGTGCTACCTGGGACCTTCTGCAGGGGGAAAAACGCGGTCGCACCATCCTGCTCACCACCCACTTTATGGATGAGGCTGACCTGCTTGGTGATCGTATTGCCATCATGGCAGGAGGAGAGCTGCAGTGCTGCGGGTCACCACTCTTCCTTAAGAACAAATATGGTACGTGAAGGGAATAGTGGAAGTGACTACAGGAGGCTCAAAACATCAGCAGGATGTCACCCTTGTTATGGTTTTTACAGGAGAGCCTTGTTTTCCTAGAGCTGCAGAAAGATGATAAACTATTGTTTGTTATGCTGCATAAACATATATTTTTTATGGTTAATGATGTAGGTCTGTCTCTCTCTTTCTCTCACAGGTGCTGGCTACCACATGGTGATAGTTAAGGATGCTCTTTGCAATGTGTCCGAGATCACCCGCCTTGTTCACATGTATGTTCCAAATGCTACTCTGGAGAGCAGTGCTGGAGCCGAGCTCTCTTATATTCTACCTAAAGAGAGCACAAACAGGTGATTTGATTAAGCCTCAGATCAGTCATGGTTAAATACTCAGATGCGTGCAAACTAGCAACTATCTAATTGGTTTCCCATCTGCACTTTACAGGTTTGAACTGTTGTTTGCTGAGCTGGAGATGAACAGAGAGGAGCTGGGTATTGCCAGCTTTGGCGCCTCAGTGACCACTATGGAGGAGGTTTTCCTCAGGTAGGAGATATATATCATGCAAATTTGATTGAATGTGATTTCTAATTTTCCATATTAGCAGGATCTGACACTGAAAATAACGCACCCCGCCGCTGGGTAACTCATTCAGGCAGTTTAATGCTACGGGTAATGGAAATCCTTGCAATGTGCAGCTGAGCAGACATTTTAGGAAACTGATCCATTATACTACTCTAATAATTAAAAAGCATTCTATGGTATTTTAGCAAAATTCTTTCAATTTTGGATTTTTTTAAAAATTTTTTTTTAACCAGGAAGGGCCCATTGAGATTAAAAACCTCTTTTCCAAGGAAGTCCTGGCCAAGAGGCAGTAAAAATTCAACACACAATAACAACATTCAAACAATCAACATTAAAATAACACAGGTTGTGAAAAACAAGTGCACGTTATTGAGGCAGTCTCTTATGCTTTCAGCTTAGTTTTGAAGGCATTTAAGGGCAATAGCTCAGTCAATTACCAGCTATTTTGCAAAATGTGCCGAGCAAAAAGAGCTGCATGGTACTTGATCAATGCATGTTCCAAGCAGGCTCAAAATGCCACATTGTCTGCAGCAAACTTTAAAGAGTTATTGCTGTGCTTTATAGAAATTGGAACAAAAACATTAAAAGTCTTTCATTCTCCTGTTAGTATAACTCAATAATACAATTAAATCTCTTAAAATTAAGATAATGTTCATAAGCAGAGACCTACTGATAGTATTTTAATTAGTGTAAGTACTTCAGTATATCTTTTGTGTATTTTGAAATTAATGGCACTTGGAAATGTGCTGTCTTGCACGTTGAACAGGCTTCAGCTGTGTAAAGTGATTGCATCTCTCCTTTGCTCGCTCGTCTCAGTCCGAGCTGACTGCTGCTCACTGATCAGTACCTTCTGCTTCCTCATCTGCTTGATTTCTGTATCTGTGGCAACGAACACGGGGCTGCATCCACTGTAGAAGGCTAGCACTGCGTGCTGCTTAATTCGTTATTTACAAGTGAAAATGAAAATCCAAAAGCATGTTCTGGCCACTTACACAACACATTAAACATCGAACAATACAAAGCAGCTGTATGAACATTTTTTCAATTAGCATCTTTTTGTAAATCAGTAATTTGCAGCCAATTAAAATGGATGTCAGATTCCACCACTGCTACCATTCATTATATTAACATTATTAAGAATAAATTACCATGTTTGTCTTTTTCTCAGTTTCCAAAACATCTAATTACTTAAATGTTTTAACTGCATTTTTATGCTCTTTGTCTTTTTTTTTGTATTAAGTATGCATGCTGTAAAAGACCTCATAGCTCATATGTTTTAAATCAACTGGACAGACAAGAGTTTTAGAAAAGCCAATTACACTGTAAACTTACAAAGCACTCTGTATCTGGTGAGATGAGGGTATCTAAGGTAGCTGGATTCAGCCTGCTGAGTAGGTGTCGTTCTCTCACTGCTAACTGAATTGTAAGGCCCAGAAATAGCTTTGTTTGCAGGCAACCCTGCCTCCATCCACGCTGCTGAAGTATTGAAAGGACAGATAATTTGACAGTTTCAGACACTCTTCTCACACATCATCATGTTTTTTTCTTTTTAGTTTATAATATGTTTGTTTTGGAGTTTGTACTATGTCTTAATTTATGGTAGCATTATGCAAGTAATGTCTATGTTTTACTGTGTAATTTCTTTCTCTAAATGGACCTCTTTCATTGTTAGTGTAATAATGGATGTTTTTCTTTCTTTAAGGACTTTGTGAAGCTTTTTATTTATTTATTTATTAAATATATTTTATTTTATATTTCCAGCGTAGGAAAACTGGTAGACTCTAGTTTAGACATACAGGCTATCCAGCTGCCAGCCCTTCAGTACCAGCATGAGAGGCGCTCCCATGACTGGACCACAGATGATGCCAGCAGCATCAGCGGCCTGACTGATGTCACCGACTTTACAGACAGTGGCACACTCATCTCAGAGGACTGCTCAAATATCAAGTTGAACACTGGGGTAAGATTGTGAAAGCAAACTAGTGATAGTGGTGTTTTCTTTATATTGTTTACACTTTATATTTCCCTCACCAGATCAGACTACATCTGCAACAGTTCTATGCCATGTTCCTGAAGAGGGCGCTGTACAGCTGGAGAAACTGGAAGGTCATGGTAGCTCAATTCCTGGTCCCTTTGATTTTCACAGTTGTGGCCTTAGTTGTGGCACACACCTTTCCCAATCACCAGGAAGCTCCCCAGCTGAGGTTCACACTCAGTCGCTATGGTCCCACCAAGGTCCCTGTGGCCCTGCAGCCTGGAGCAGGTCCCCTTGCCTCTGCCTTGGCAGACACATACACATCCCAGCTCTCCACCCAGCTTGGTCAACCCATCAACATAACAGGTATGTATAGGAAGAAAGGCGAGTGCTTGTTTTTCTGCTTGGTTAAAATGGTTCAGTGATTTTGTTTAAATAGAACCTCTCCGAACAACACAAAATGATTAAAATACTCAACTACAAAAACACCTAAGCGACACAAAACAATGGGAGTAGTGTGCAAAAAAAAAAAAGGAAAAAGAAGTAGTTTCAGGGTCTTTAAATGACCACAGAAGCACAAAAACCATTAAGAGGCTCTGATTATGACTCTTCAAATCACTGTCTTCCTTCTTCCTATGAGTCTGTGCCAAAGAGCCCTGTGGTTAACAACCCTTGTATGTTAACTAAAAATTTACTAACAGTATGTCTTCTTATCTCTTTCACCCTTTAGACTTCACTGATTACATCCTAAACCAGCTACAGGAAGAAGGCGGCAGCTTTAATGAGCGGTGTGTGGTGGGTGCCACCTTCCGTGGCAGCAGCCGCCAATATGCAGAAGCAACAGCCTACTTCAACAATCAGGGCTACCATACCCCTGCTACAGCCCTCATGATGGTGGACAATGCTCTCTTCAAACTTCTTGCTGGGCCTAATGCTTCCATACAGACAGGCAACTTCCCCATGCCACGCAACCTGTCTGAGGCTGCACGGATCCAGTTCACAGAGTGAGTAGGGGGGTCAGTCATGCTTCAATGAGAGGTCTGTTTTATTTGTCAAAGTTTGAATAATAAAGTTAAAAAAAGCCCAAATAAACCCTAAATCTTTTATGTATCTCTTTGTCTTACATAGTGCTGTCTTCTAACCATATCACTGTTATATTCCAACTATAGGGGTAAGACCGGGTTTGCAATTGCCATCAACCTAATGTATGGCATGGCCTCCCTGTCCAGCACTTTTGCTTTGTTGCTTGTAACGGAGTCCTCTATCAAGTCTAAGCATGTGCAGCAGGTCAGCGGCGTCTACTTGTCCAACTTCTGGTTTTCCGCCCTGCTGTGGGACCTGGTCAACTTCTTGCTGCCCTGCCTCCTTATGCTGGTCAGTTTCAGATCCAGTATCTGTATCTATATACAATAAAGATACAAATAGTTACGATTGCTCAAAGCAGAGTGGTTGGTTGAAATCATGGATGAAAAGAATAAAAATACATTTTGCAGAGGTTTGATTTGTTTGTTGTACAATCACATATCAGGGTGTCTTTTGCTCACAGGTGGTATTTCAGGCATTTGGAGTAAAGGCTTTTGTGGAGCACAACCACCTTGTAGATGTGCTGCTGTTACTGCTGCTGTACGGCTGGGCAGTTGTGCCTCTGATGTACCTGCTCAGCTTCCTCTTCTCCACTGCTGCTACTGCCTACACACGCCTCACCATCTTCAACATGATCTCTGGCACTGCTACCTTTCTGGCTGTCACCATCATGACCATCCCAGGTAAGAGATGGACCATGAAAAAAATAGCAGACATTGAACGTTTTTCAAATTGTGGCAATCCTCAGAATATAAGAGAGAACTCCTCTTTTTCTACAGCCATTTTAAAAGAAATACCATAATTTTGAGAATGCCAGACTGCAAGCCAAAAATAAATGGTAGATTTGAAGGGAGGCTATGAGAAAAGGCTTGCACCTTTTACAAAGAAAAAAACAAGCATGCAACCATTCATGAAAACAAAAAGTGAAGTAAATGCCCATTAAATGGCTTATGTATTTGCGTTATTGCTTTTTACACCTGGCTTAGCTATGTCACTTACCATATACCATATGCAGTACTTATGTGTGGGAAGACGGAGGGGCTCATGTTCCAGGAAATGACACTTGGTTGATTGAAGTGCCTTTGCAGAGAGGAGTGGGATGTGTAAAGCTTCTTTTTGTGAAATGGTGCAAAACATTGCTGTGATTTCATAAGTATATGAGGAGATACCTGCATCTGCAAACACTACCCAGGTTACCATAGAAAAATTATGGAGAAGAAGAAGAAGAAAATGTTGAAAAATAAAAACCAATTAAATTACCATTCATAATTTTTACTGGCTGTCTTTTCTTAATTGTTATCTGCAGAGCTGAACTTGCAGGACGTGTCACACTTACTGGATAAGGTTTTCCTGATCTTTCCAAACTACTGCCTGGGCATGTCTTTTAGCCAGTTCTACCAGAACTATGAATTCATCTCATTTTGCACCTCCAGTCCTGTCAGCAGCGTAATCTGCAAATACTTAAGTAAGTACTACCTCAGCCTAACCAGAGAGGATGAATAGATCTGTTACATTAGTTTCAAAACATGTTATGTTATTGGAAAGTAAACTTGAAATTGTAAATAAGATAAATTATCCTCTAGGTTCTGAACACTAATAAAATTCACCCATTTTATGTGACCATTCGTCTAACTTAAATGTAACTTAACACTTCTCTGTTTTTAGACATCACATACCAGCCAAACTACTTCTCAATGTCAGAGCCTGGTGTTGGGCGCTTTCTCGTGGCCTTCTCCGTGCAGGGTGTTGTCTTCATCATTCTGCTGTTTGTCATCGAGTTGCAGTGCATTCGCACTGTCTGGCGACTCCTCACCTCCATGTGCAGAAGACGCAAACAGGTATATGCATTGTGCAAGCACTGAGCATGACTCTGTTTGACATTTCCTTGGAAGAAATGCCCTAGCAGCTACAGTTTGCTATGTGGGAAGCAGTTTTTAGTTTGATTAAATATGTTCAAGCTGAACCCTTATAAAGGTAAACTTTCTTAATTATGTGTCTTGTGTGATGGGATGTGTTTCTGCTGTAAAGGTTTTGCACACACAGTTGAAATCATAATCCATGTAGAAATAAAATTACATAAATCTCAGAAATCAGATTTGCGCAATCTCAGTCTGTTTAGCTGTTGAGCCAAGTTTGTCTCATCTTCTTCATTAAATATTAAATTCATTTTCTGCAGAACGCTACAAACTTGTATCCAAAAACATATCCTGGTAAAATTGTAATTTAAATATTAACTAAAAAAAAACACACAACAGTTCTTTGATCTATATGATGACAGTTTTTTCTGTAAGTTTTAGTGAATTTCTTGAAGATTTTGGGGGTTTTGGTTATTCATGTTTTTCTTTTAAGTTTGGTTTTGTGTGTGTCAGTTGCCTCTTATAGAGGATACAGCACTCCAACCAGAGGACAGAGATGTGGCTGATGAGAGGAAGAGGGTTCTTGAGTGCCAACCGGTGGTGGAGTCTATGGTTGGGAGCCCCCTCATATTACAGGAGCTCAGCAAGGTATTTTGCTCCCCCATATAAACTACTGAAATAAGCATGACTCCAAATATTTAAAATATGGCACAGACCCACTGTTATCTGTCGCTCACAGGTGTACAGCAGTGGGGAAAGTCTTCTGGCTGTGGACAGGCTGTCTCTCGCTGTAGGAAAAGGGGAGTGTTTCGGCCTCCTGGGCTTTAATGGAGCTGGGAAGACCACAACGTTTAAGATGCTGACAGGAGATGAGAGTGTTACATCTGGGGATGCATACATTGATGGATACAGCATCTTGAGGGACATTAAGAAGGTAAGAGGAGAGAGATGCGATGGATGAGTGTTTATTGGTAGCTTTTGGTTCCAAAATAACAAAATATTTGCTGTTGCAGCACACTGCTTCTAACACACTGAAATTTGACAAGAACATAAATCTTGGCATTGCAGGTTCAGCAGCGCATAGGTTACTGTCCTCAGTTTGATGCTGTACTGGACCACATGACAGGAAGAGAGACTCTGTGTATGTATGCCAGACTCAGAGGAATACCAGAGAAATATGTATCTGGCTGTGTGGAGAATGTCCTGAGATCACTGCTGCTTGAACCTCACGCTGATAAACTGGTCCGCAGCTACAGGTTGGTAGACTTTGTGTTAGACAGGGCACATATTACCCTAGGTATTGCTCTGTTTTGTCGAGCAGTTACTTAAAGTCCTATAATCATACACAGTGGTGGTAACAAGCGTAAGCTGAGCGCAGGCATGGCTCTGATTGGTGGGCCTCCTGTTATCTTCTTGGATGAACCTTCAACGGGAATGGACCCTGTGGCCAGGAGGCTGCTGTGGGACGCTATTACACGCACTCGAGAGTCTGGCAAGGCCATAATTATTACATCTCACAGGTGAGCTCTTTAGAATTTGTTGGGTGTCAGCTAGAAGAAGTTTGATCACTACATTGGGCTAAATGAAAAAATGTGAAGATGCCGGCGTATTATCCTTTTACATGGATGTGTTCATTCACCAGTATGGAGGAGTGTGAGGCCCTGTGCACCAGGCTGGCAGTAATGGTCAACGGTCAGTTCAAGTGCCTTGGGAGTCCCCAGCATCTAAAGAGCAAGTTTGGCAGCGGATATACCCTGCTGGCTAAAGTCCATGTAGAGGCTGAGTTGGAGGACAGCGACCTGCTGCTATTTAAAGACTTCATCGAAAGCACCTTCCCAGGTCAGAGGTGTCAGAATGTCTCATAATGCAAAACAGCTAAAATATAATGCGTTTTTCATAGCAGTAAATGTAAATCTCTGTTTATCCTGCACGACACTAAGGAAGCTGTTTTTGTTTTTTTACTATCCTTGGAAAAGAATAATAAAGCAGTTCTAAGTGAATTTTCTCCTGCAACAGGAAGTCAACTCAAAGATGAGCACCAGGGAATGGTGCACTACCATTTGACTGACAAAACACTAACATGGGCACAGGTACAGTATTTTCACGATTAAACAACTGAGAAATTGCTCAAGGAAAAACAAAGCTGTCCCTGCACTTGTGTTGTGTGAGTTTGCCCTCTAGTGGACAAAACAATACACAAAAATTGATAGAAAAGCTTCCTGTTCTCCTTCTACTTTAACTTTTGCAAAGAAAATTTTTAATACAAAAACTAAAAAAAGAAATAAAGAAATATGATCTTTATTCTGATAAATTAATTTTACTCTACAGTCAGGGTAAACAGTTGTACTAAGTAAGGACAAATGTATATGGTGGAAAATGCCAGCAGTTTGTAATTCAGGAAAACAACAAAAAAAAACCAACATAATTTAAAGAAATTTTTCATAAATTCTGTCCCTCCTCGGGATTCAAATATGTCTCCTAAAAGCTAACTTTAAACAAACAACTAAAAATAATAGTATAGAAAATAAGAAACTTGGTTAAAGGTTGCCTAGTATATCAGTAAGATGTTAGTGATTTGTTTATTTTTTTTAAAAAAAGATACAATAAATTCAGATTTTAGCCATACAACATTCCGTGTCCTTCATCATTCTCCACTTCTGTCCAGGTGTTCGGCACTTTGGAGGCGGCCAAAGAGAAATACCGCATTGAAGACTACTGTGTGAGCCAGATATCACTTGAACAAGTATTTCTCAGCTTTGCCCAGTTCCAGCACTGCACTCAGACTGGGAGGAAGTAGGAGACAGAAATCCGTCCATTGTCCATTTTCTACAGTGCGTATGTATAAGCTGTGTAAAAGGACTGAACACAGGCTGGAGCAGAACATTGTTTATCTCCAGCTGATTTTTATCTTAAGTACCAAAACATACTTGGTAGTCCGGTCTCAAACTTTTTATTTTATTTTTTTGTTGCACCACCTTTGTTTGCTCCTTCATGCTGTTTGTTGTTATGTGAAAGTAGGAACACTGATGTTGATTTTTTTGTCATGATCATGGGCGTGTGGGCTCTTGTTTATACCATGCAATGAAATCTCTTCTCTGCACTTTTAATAGTGAAGTCAAAAACAAAGAGATTACTAAACCACTAAACTAAACTGTGTGTGACACGATTTGTTTGCATATGCGTGCGCATTAAGCATCTGTACATATTTTTGTTTTTGTTATTTATGACTTTTATTACTGTCTTATTGTTCCAAGAATTTATTGTGCTTTTTCTTGGTGATCATCAATCATCAAGAGAATGAACCACTCATACTGATGTGATTGTGAAATCATTGTACAGCCATTTTTAAGAATTGAGGTTTTTTGTTTCTTTACTTTGCCTTTTGCAGATGAACTGGTCACGCTTGTTGGCATATGTACATAATTTGACATGTTCATGATACTAAAACCACTGACCCCATTCAAGACTGTTTATTTGGGATCAATAAGGAATGCATGCATTAAAACATCACAAAAAGCATGAGAAAGCACAGTTCCAAAATTCATTAGCATTTTGCACGACCTGATGACAGACTTTACAAATCAAGAGATTGTTACTGTTCAGTAAAGTAAAAAACAAAACAAAAAACCTTCTGTTGATCTTGTTCTTCATATAGAGCTGTTCCTTTAAGAAATGTCCAAAAATCCAATAAAAAAGCCCAACAAAGAAAGTAAAACTTCTAGTTCTCTGCATACAAACAGATGCCTTTTTCTACAGAAGAATGATCATTAAAGTGCTTTTTTTTTCCAGATTATGTCTTCCCAAAGCCTTGTTCATACGTTCCTAAAAAACTTGTAAAAAGATGTATGTATTGTTTAGACATATGTATAGCAACAGTTAATGTTTCCAAACAATTATTTTCATGCATACTGATGAGAAATGTAGTCACAATCGTATGCTTTCCATACAGTGTAATATTATAATCTCAAAAGAATAAACAGATTAATGTACAAATAACATTCCTGCTTAGTGAAAAAACAAAACCTAAATCGCTTTAAAGAAGTGAGTTGAATGTATATGTTACTAAAAAAATGGAATGAGTTACTTTTTTTGGGCATTTTTCTATAATTTTTCAGAGCTTCCTTCGTGCCACCTGGTGTCAATAAAGTTAAATGTCATGTTATATGTTGATCCTTGCAAGACAACCTCTTAATTTGTTCTTTTTATTGCCTTTGTTTATATTTTTGCACAATTGCTCTCTCATTGCATACATGACTTAAAAAGAGTTGCAAAGTGAAGCAGAAAAACGTTTGCACTGCTGATGTGTGAGAGAACTGAGTCCTGCTGAAATATGATGTATCATATTTAAAAAGGGAACGTACATCATTGTAATTGTGTGCTGTACCATGGAGCTGACCTTGTCAAATCTGTATGTATTGCTATCCTTTTTAAATTAAATGATGCTCTATGCAAATGGTAGAGAAAAATCTGTGTCTGATCTTATTTTTCCAGTGAATACACTTCTGAATGTTTTAATTATAAAATGACTAATTTATACTAATTTTATATTTAAACTTAGCACAAAAAGTAAGTTCTTTTGTGTTTGGTCAATTATTTCTTTTTTCTGTGTGATAATGCTTACTCGCAACAAATCTTATATTGTTGGAAAGCCTGTTTATTTCCCTTTAAAATGATGCCACATTTGTAAGGAAAAAGCATTTGTCTGATGAGCATGTAGGTTACCTACATGAAAAAATTGCCAAATCTAGTAAACAAGTGTGTAAGATTTATTGTCAATAAAGCATTGTTACAGAAAGGCATAATCAACCAAACACAGTTACTTATTTCTGCTAAAATTAGCTTTGAAAGTTGTAGTTGTCAAAAATGGTATTTTAATCCAGGTATGTGACAGATAGCTCTAAAAGCACAGAGTAAGTTATCTCTCAGAGTCTACTTATTAGTCTTTGTCACCTAGTGCTGGTTTTCCAGAAGCGACAGGCAAGGCATTATGAAGAAGCTGCTAGACAAATATTTATTTGTCCTTCTTTCCAAGCATTCAGGCCTAAATGATAATAATAATAATAATATTAATAATAAGCACCTTTCAAAACTCCCAATGACACTATAAAGAAGAACATTAAAATGATTAAAAACATTAAGAACAAAACAAACAAAACAGAACAGAGGACAACATAAAGATGGTGAGTGTGTGATTAGATGACTTAGGACTTTCTGAACAAATATGGTTTGAGTTGTGATTTGAAGTGTTGAAGAGAGTCTATGGTACGGATGTCACGGTGAAGAGAGTTCCAGAGGTGGGGAGCAGAGTGGCTAAATGCTCTTCTCCCCATGGTGAAGAGGCAGGTAGGGGGGACAAGAAGCTGGAGAGAGGGGGAGGAGGAGCGAAGTGCAGGAGATGAGATATGTATGGTGGGCCCAGATTGTGGAGTGCTTTAAATGTAATGAAGAGAATTTTGAAGTTAATTCTTCTGCAGTTTCTGGAGGGATTTGTTGGGGAGACCAAAAAGATGTGAGTTGCAGTAATCAATCTGGGAGGTAACAAGGCTATGGACAAGGATGGCAGTGGTGTGGGGGGTGAGAGAGGAGCGGAGGTGAGAAGTGTTTCTCAAATAAAAATATGCAGACCGGGTAATATCGTTAATGTGGGAGTGAAAAGAAAGTGTGCTGCCGAGGAACGACACCCAGACTCTTAACCTGAGGGTAGGGAAGGACAGTTGAGTTGTTTATGGAAATGGGAAAACTGTTGGATTTGGAGAGAGTATGGGAATTGCCTACTAGTAGGACTTCTGTTATAGAACTGTTGAGTTTGAGAAAATTGGATAAAAACCAAGAATGAATTTCTTGTAGACAGGTGGTAAGGGAGGTTGCTGGAAGTGAAGAGGATGGTTTGGTAGAGAGGTAGAGCTGGGTGTCGTCCGTGTAGCATTGAAAATAAATATGGTGCCTGTGAAAAATGTAACCAAGTGGAAGAATGTAGATGATGAAAAGGAGGGGTCCCAGGATAGAACCCTGGGGCACACCAGCAGAGAAAGGGAAAGAGTTTGATTTATGAGATTTAAGTCGAACAAATTGTGTGCGGCCAGTAAGGTAAGAAGTGAACCAAGCGAAGTGGGTGTGAGTGATGTCGATGGATGACAGTCTGTCGAGCAGAGTGCTGTGAGAGATGGTGTCAAATGCTGCTGGGAGGTCAAGAAGGATGAGAATGGCTAGTAAACCAGAATCTGCAGCTATAAGTAGGGCGTTGGATAATTTGAGAAGTGCTATTTAAGAACTGTGAAGGGGACGAAAACCAGATTAAAACTGCTCACTGACAACTATTGTTAGTGATAAGATGGTTATGAAGTTGAGAAGCAACAGACTTTCAAAGATTTTGGAGATTAGAAAAGTGTGACTGTAATCGGTCAAAACTGCAGTGCAGATCAGATAAAGGAGTAGAGACATAAAAAACAAAACAAAAAACCTTGATGTTAAATTTCTTCAGGCATCAAAACCACTGAGCATAGTAAAGCATTTAAACCTCATGTGTTTTAGAAAACCTATTATTTAGTTACCTATAATTAGATGTTCCTGTAATTGGAGAAGAGCTTCAGCATTATGGGAACTTAACCCTAGTTCAACAAGCTATGTTGACAAATATTTCCAAAGTGAAAAACCTTACTGTGCCTTTATAAGCTACCTTTGTTCTCCTGTGTATAGAAACAGCTCAATTCTCATTCACATATTTTTCGGTTACTGTTGTCAGAACCTGAAAATGTCCAAAAAGTGCTGCAAAAGATGTCCATTAAGACCAGGTATTCTGCCATGGACCACTTGAATTTGTTCTGTTTTAAAAAATGTTGAGTTGTATAAATGCATTGTCATCTGACGGAACTAATTTGAAAATAATGTTTAAGTAGTAATTTGGACAATATTTACATGCATAATGACAACTCAAAGAGAAAGTAATGAATGATATTATTTTGTGCACCTTAGTTCTTCAACTGCTTTGGACCAACAGCTGCAGGAGTTGGTTGGATGCTGTTCTCTTGCCTCCCTTCTAGGAACGTTACAGATAATTTTAAGTATTTAAGATTTGACTTTAAATTCATTTGAACTGATTGAGACCTCTCAGCCCTTGGGATACTAAAACACGTAATGTTTAAGTTCAGGAGGCGGGCAAATGAAGAGTCAAACCACACACCCACAACAACTAAATTACAATCCACTGAGATTTTCACGGAAACACTAGAAGCAGCGTGTTTTCCACCAGGTGGATTATCAGCCAGGTGGATCGCTAGCTGCAGAGTAAATGGAGCTTTTAAAGGATTTTGCCTTCTCCTACTTCTCCAGTCCCATCACAGTGATGGGAGTTGGTATCCTCCTGTTAGTCCTTTATCTTTCCTCAGCTGCTTCCACCTCTGCTGTGCTGGGGAAAGAACCTCCAGGACCAAGGCCTCTGCCGTTGCTTGGCAACCTGTTGCAGCTTGATCTCAAGAGACCCTACAAAACATTATGTGAGGTAGGTTAGCACTTCATTTTCGAAAGAAAAGCCTTTCTTTAACATGCTGTTTGTATCATGTTGATTAATTAAGTAAATTGTTTTTCATTTCATTCAGCTTTCTAAGAAACACGGGTCTGTATTTACTGTATACCTTGGACCTAAGAAGGTGGTGGTCCTGGCTGGTTACAAGACAGTCAAAGAGGCTCTGGTCAGCTATGCAGAGGAGTTTGGAGATCGAGACATCTCACCTATATTCTATGATATGAACAAAGGTCATGGTATGACCTTCCTGAACAATGCATTTTTTAAAAATATATTTAATAATACTACAACAAAAATAAAGTAAACATTAAAGAGCATTTTCCATAATTTGATGAAAAATTTTCTTTTTTAACTGTTAACTCTTGTTAATTTTCTATAGTGTTATATATCCATTATGTATACACTATTTGTAGGAATTTATTTTAGATTTCATTTTGTGTTTTAAAGGAATTCTGTTTGCAAATGGAGATTCGTGGAAAGAGATGCGTCGTTTTGCTCTCGCCACCCTCAGAGAGTTTGGGATGGGCAAAAGAGTTGCTGAAGAAAAAATCTTGGAGGAATGTGGCCATTTGATTCAAATGTTTGAAAAACACAACGGTATCATGTTTATTTTCTGTGTGTGGAAGTAATGACACAGCTTCATTTTTTACACAGAAATGTGTCATCAAAATGAAAAAATGACATTTCTGTAATTGTCTGTTACTTTTTAACTTAACAAAGTTTGATAGTTTGCGCTGGAACCATCATCAATTGGTTGCCTGCATAAATTGTGTTGTACATTATTCTCCTGTGTTGCTTTGCAGGGAAACCATTTGACACAACATGCCCAGTAAATTATGCAGCATCCAACATAATCTCCTCGATTGTGTATGGGAGCAGATTTGAATACAATGACCCCCGATTCAGCAACCTGGTGAGTCGAGCTAAGGAGACGATACACGTTGCAGGTTCTGTCACAATCCAGGTAAGCCTAACTTCTGACTTGTGTCTGTTTGGAAATTACCAACACAAAGATCATCTTTGCATTCAGTAGTAACTAATGGTTTCTGTGTGAATGAGACATAGAAATGATCTACACACAACGCATTGACATTCCTGTAACTGATTTTACTGGTTTCAAAGGTGTTGTGTATAGTATTACTACTTTTACTACTAGTACTATTACTACTAATGCTAATAATAATAATAATAGTTGTTGTTTTTGTTCTCTTAGAATTAACCATTTATATCTACTTGCTGTGCGTTCATATAAACTACAGCTGTCCTATTTTTGCCACCATATTTTTTATGGTGTCGCTGAATGGAAAAACAACTGTGTGTGATGTGAGAAGCCTTTGAGCTTTAAAACTGCACACCAGCTTCTTTAAATAGGTGCTAGGGCTTTGGGATAAAAAGGCACCTTTGAAGGCATATAGAAGAATGTACACAATTTTGAAGTAGATACCTGTAGTGCAGCCATTGCTGCAACTAAGGCAACTGGATCCACTTGCAGATAAAAACATGTTGAAGTCTCAAAGAATTTTGGCCACTGACAACCACTGCCTATTCACAGCTTTGCTTGAGATTTGAAGTGATTTATTTGTCCGTGATTTCAGCCTTCATCCCAATCATGTTCAATAATCTCATTCTGTTTAGTATTCCTGCTAGTGTTCCTGTTTTTTTTAAGTGTTTTACTTTTGCTGACTTTTGTTAAAGTTTAATGTTGGTCATTGATCCAAACATAAATATTTAGATACTATGTGATTTTGCAGCTTTACAACATGTTTCCCTGGCTGGTCAAATGGATAAAGAACCGAAGGCTGATTTTAAGAAATGTTAAGAGGACAGTCAGAGATGTAAAGGACTTAATCCAGGATCTGAAAGGGACACTGAACCCTCAGATATGCAGAGGACTTGTAGATTGTTTTCTGATTCGGAAGCAGAAAGAAGAGGTAAGGCCACATGCTTTTCATCTTTTTAAGAACAATTCAAGTGTTCATCATGTATGTTTGACACTAATATGTGGATGTTCTTTCTTTTAGGACTCTTGTGTTATGAACACTAACTTCAATTTGGAGAACTTGGTATTCACGGTGACCAACCTATTTGCTGCTGGCACTGACACCACAGCTACTACACTGAGCTGGTGTCTGCTCTTGATGGCCAGATATCCACATATTCAGGGTATGGAGTCAATGGTAAAGCTCGGAAATGTTGTCAGTGTGGACACCGATATTTGTAATAATCTACCATCCCTACACCAATCCCCCAGACGAAAACTGGTCACTGGTGCCAGAAAGGCCTCCTCAAGTTCTGGACCCAGTCTTTACATTTTTCCACAAGCTGGTTGTGCTCACACCTTTTGACAAAGCTGTCCACTATAGCCCCACACTCAGCCATATACTCAAAATATATTCATTTCTATTTTTGCAGACCAGGTCCAGGAGGAACTGGCCAGAGTAATAGGAAACCGTGAAGTGCGGGTAGACGACCGTAAAAACCTGCCATACACTGATGCTGTCATCCATGAGACACAGAGAATGGCTAACATTATCCCCATGTCTCTTCCTCACAAAACTAGCCGAGATGTCACCTTCCAGGGATACTTTATAAAAGAGGTCAGAAACTCAAAAATTTTAAGTATCCTTTGACAGCATTAGAAATGACATGATGGCTCTCCCATCTTTTTTGGTCCAGGGGACAACTGTATTTCCGCTTCTATCTTCTGTACTGTATGATGAGAGTGAGTGGGAGAGTCCATACACCTTTAAACCTTCTCATTTCCTGGACAAAGAGGGTAAATTTATCAGGAGAGATGCCTTCTTGCCCTTTTCTGCAGGTATAACAGCTTGATCAGGTTTTTGTAATTTTTTAAGACATGAGGAATCATCCCCACTTTCGCAAACACGATTGGATGTTAATGTTTGACTTTTTTTTTTTGCTTATGCAGGTCGCAGGGTGTGTCTTGGAGAGAGTCTGGCTAAGATGGAGCTCTTCCTCTTCTTCACCTCCCTCCTTCAGCGCTTTCGTTTCACCCCTCCACCTGGAGTTTCAGTAGAAGAACTGAATCTGACACCAGCAACAGGATTTGTCCTCTCTCCTTCTCCACATGAGCTGTGTGCTGTCAGTCTGCAATGAGGAAGAGAAGCAAAGTGTGACATTATAATTAATCTTTGCACCACTGATCAGTTTGGTCAGTTTTATGTCACCCTAAGTGCTGCTTCATTTATTGCAATGCAAAAAGTAGAAAGAGTGACATTAAAATAGATACTGATAAGGTTTGACTAAACATACATTTATTTAAGTGTTGATTTAGAAAGTTAAGTTCAATAACAGATTAATACAATGTAGAAACAAGCAAAGCACAACTTTCTAACTTGTAAGTTGGACATGCTAACTTTGCATAGTCAGTTGAACGCCACATGGCTTTATTACCCAAATCTTTGTAACAAAGCCTGTTTTTGTTGTAGAAATAAAGGAAGCAAACAAAATCATGTTGCACAATTTAAAAAGCTGCTGAGCGAGTCTTTTTTTTAACTCATCTAAATGCACGCCATACAGAGATTAAATTTCTGTTTTTGAAAAGGTGGTGAAAAGCAGGAGTGGTTTCTTATAATCCAGGCCGACGCCTTGAACCTGACAGTGTTGTTACTGCTGTCAGATATAAACGGCGGTGCCAAAATTTGCTTCATGTTTATGCGAATAACAACCTGACTGACCTTGACTGATTAAAATATAACAGTACATGTCAATTGGATAGGATTAGTTGGTTTTTTTGTTTTAAATTTGCATGTTTTACAAAAAGCTGATGAGAAGCTATGTTAAACTTGAATGAATGTAAGTGCAGTGTTATCTGCAGTCTAGAGACATCTAAATTGTTCTCTTTTGATACCTAAGTGTTTACTGCCATCATGCTAAGATCTGAAAAGTTCTCCCATGCCTCCTGAAAAAAAGCTAGAAGCAAACAATTTATATTAAGCTGCTCCATTGGTAAAGAAAATTTTAATCCACAAGTGACACAAATTTGAAACATCAGTAAAATCAGCCCAAGCTGCAGAATTTAGCTTTTTTGGTCAAAGTCCAAAGTGCATCCATCTGCAATCAGAGAAATGGCACTTATCTAATGTGTCTGGGTCTTATGCCAAGAAAAAAAATCTGTCCACAGAGAAAATAACAGCATAACAGTGAATGTATTGGTTTAGTTTGTGATGATTTTCAATGGAAAGATCATGTAAGATAGCCTCCTTGCATCTTGCAAAAAACAAGGAATTGTGCAGATTCATCAGATGTTCTGGCAAGCCGACGTACCACACTTGTGTTCCCACAAAAGTATATTGAATAATGTTTTTGTTAGATTAATGAAAAATAGAAATCTGTTTTTGTGTTGAAACGTTTTGAAATGTTCATTTATTTTTAATCAAAATACTGATATTTCTATAGGATGTGTTTTTGCTAGTTACTGTGGAATAAAGTACTTTTTTATTAGGTATAAGATTAATTCACTATAGGACTGGAGTATTTCTAAAGGGTCACTTTTCAACAACACAAAACAACAAATTTTGGAAGTAATAAGCTGGATAATTATGTCTTCACTTAGTTGAGGATTCAAGTTGCCAAATGTGAAAGGATCTGAACTCAAAGTGAAGACAGCTACACAGTGAAAGGTTTGGTTTTCTAAGAAAAGTCCGAGATAACCCAAATGAGTGTAGAAATATGTTTAAAGTTGTTTTTCAATCCCCTGCTTCAATCTCCTTGTTTGGAGTCGTTGTTTGTGTTGGTTCTCTACCTTCTTTACTCCAGCTTCCAGAATTTGACAAGAAATTGTTGCATCTTTTTTATTTGAATCAGACATGTTGGAGCAGGGAAGCACCTAAAACCTGCACAGTGGCCTTTAAGGACCAGAGTTTGAGATCCCTGGTTTAAAGATTACAAAAGAAAGTTTAAAAACTGGGTCATTGCTATAAAACGTAATCAAGGTTTGCACAGTACTGGCAAAATAACAGAGAATGTGGTTGCAACAGTGTTAAAATCATTATTATGACTGTTTAATTTGGATTAATTGCTCTAAACAGCTGGTATTTTGTGGGATAAAATAATCTATTTTAGTTTTTTTTAAATTGCCATGATAGTAGCTGTCGACTGCTCAAATATGTGTATTTTAACTAAAACATGCACATATTGCTAAGTTTCTAAGAATTAAACCAACAATTTTGTTAGCTAGGGGTATTTAACAATTATCCAAAAAAATATAAACCTTAGATAACCTAGTTGTAAAACAACACAATTTTACTTCAACATAATGCCAATTTTCCAATTAATATTCAACTATTGTTTCTAACTTTTTAAATCACAGGTAAACCCTTCAACAACACTCAGGCCATTAACTATGCAGCTTCAAATGTTATATCGGCTCTAATGTTTGGAAAGAGATTTGAATACACAGACCCGGTCTTCCAAGCCATGGTGGAAAGAGATAATGAGACTATCCATCTGACTGGATCTGTCTCCATCCTGGTATGAAAATTTACTGATGTTTATCTTAAATACCAGTTAAACTGGCTGCAGAAAATGTTTGGCAAATCTTTCATTTTACAGGTTTTTAAATAAGTAAAATTACACAAGTCCTTTGGACTTTATGAAGTCCTTCCAATTTCTGTGGATATTTACAGGAACAGAAAATCTCTGCAGAATCTACCGGTGTATGTTCTTGCTTATGATTTTACTCCTGTAGAATGTTTTGCTAGTGTTTTACTTGTTTCCATATTTTTATTGTAGTTTACCTCAATTTATGTGTAGTCAGTCTAAGGAATCTTGCTCCCAATGCTTACTTTTTTTTCCTTTTTTTTTTGGTGCATTTGGTTAAAGTGGTGCTAGAAAACAAATTCCGAGGAATATAAAGAAATTAAAAGATTCTAAAAAGATTACATTGTGAAGTTTTGTGATGTTTTTAAATAGAGTCTCACTGTTTTTCTATTGTTTTTCCCCCCCAAAAAATAAAAAAAATATTTTTTTTTGTAAAAAAAATAAATAAATAAAAAAGCAAGTTATATTTTCTGTTTAAACATTTTAAATGTGTCTTTATCAAAATACATTTAAAAAGAGTTGATATTTGCTAACTTTTTATTTATTTATTTTTTTAAATCACTGCCTATAATTAGAATTGTTTAATTTGAGACAGGTCAGCTCTAACAAGACATAACAGTGAGGAGAAGATAAAAGTAGTGTTTTTGTGGGCAGCATCAAAATTAAAATCTGGAATTAAGCACACATTGTCTTCTAAGTTATATTCACGCTTGTCATGCCAGTGCTAAAAATGAAAATATATTTACTGCACACCAAAACTTTATGCATAATATGATTAATAAATGTTACTGTATTCTCTGGGAATCTTGATTAAGTCATACAGATGTTGCTAATAATTACATACCAGATAGCAGCCCTGCGTTACTGTTTATTTTAATTCCACTATTATTATTACAACGCTGCAACTGCCACTTTGTGATAATGCTTGGCGTTTCTGACATTTACAAAAGTTTAACTCCATTCTTAATTCTGTGCCTCTTCCAAACCTCTCGCCTTATATTTCCTTCTTACTTCCACAATTTGGAGGTAGGAGGAATGCAAGGTTGAATTGAAGGTGTAAAAACTGAAAAAAGAGGGATTGTGTTCTTTTGAAAAAGTGTTTGATGCATCATCTGTAACAATATTCTATATTGTCTTACATCTTTGGAGTTGGAAATCAATTATTTGCCTTTTTTATGCCATTTGAGTCTGTCAAAAAAAGCCTTTAGATCTAGAAATAAACTATTCTTATACATATTTAGTAATATTAGCATAATTTAGTACGTTTTGATTTTCAAAATGATCTTTTCATTGTTATGGAACTGACATAGGAACACGTGTGTTGCGTGGTGATGTGATGGTTAGCACTGTTGCCTTGCAGTAGTTTCTGGTATGAATCTTACCTCAGCTCACACCATGTCTGTATGGGTTGTCTCAAGGTGTGTTCCTCGAATAATCTAAAATATGCATTTGAGGTTGTTTTGGCCTTGTAATGACATGGAATCCTGTTCATGATGTCCTCTGCCTTTTGCCTGATGACAGATCTGTTAGGCAGGAGACACTCTGTGGCCCTAAACAGAAAAAAAGCAGAAATGAAAACTTATTTGTACCATAAGTTCAAGTTTAATAAAGTACAAACACTTACAATCAGAGTGAGGACTTAGATAATGTTTCAGCATTTATCTCTATGGTAATAATCAGATTATTTATATACAAAGTGTGAGGGCTGAGACGTGAGACGTTTTTCTTGTTCTCGGGGCCATGCAAGCAAAATGACATATTTTGTTTTCGCGGACGTGTTTAAGGACATCATGTGGCTTGTTGTTGACGCACTAACCGAGCAGAACGATCTTCTTGTGGGGTTCCAGGTAGCATTGTGAGATTGATCGGACATTTGAGATGGGCGTAGTTAACACGGAAAAGCGTGAAATGAGAAGTTGTTAATTTCGTTTTTTTGTTGAAGGATAGTTTTAATTAACAGCTGGTCGAATACTAAAATGAACACACGTGCGATATAAAGATACGGACACCGCTGCGCGCACAATCCCACAAAGGAAACAAAAGATGTCGCTTCTCGCGGACTGAACTGAACCTTGGGCTAAAACACAGGCGGCTGTTTTGCTGGCCCACAGGATGCCTCAGCAGCGTGATATTTTCATAGGCTGCATTCCTTCCCGACACAATAACCTTTCTGAATTCAAGTTGTTACTTTTTTTTCTTGTTGAAAATATTTGCAGATCTCTGCATATATAAAAGCAGAATCTCTAGTTGTGACAATCTCACTGAATTGTTTTCAGGCTGAGATTGAATACATCTACACCTTTTAAGGAGTTTACTAAGAGGAGTTTGTGAACTGTAGGATCATGATTGAGGATTTTCTGCGGTCCTCCACTTCAGTCTCCTTGTTTGGGGTCGTTGTTGGTCTGTTGGTTCTCTACCTTCTTTACTCCAGGAGCTTCAGCTCCCAAGAAAGGAGGGAGCCTCCAGGACCCAGACCTCTTCCTCTGCTTGGTAACCTGCTTCAGGTGGATCTAAAGAGACTCGACCAAAGTCTTCTTGATGTGAGTAATTTATTGTCTCTAAACCATCCTATTCAATACAGAGTGGATTTGGAAACAAAATAGAAGTGTGAGTTTCATCCTTAGCCTCATTACTGTTTTAGCTATCCAAAAAATATGGACCAGTTTTCCAAGTCTACTTTGGAACGAAGAAGGTGGTGGTCCTGGCAGGTTACAGGACAGTCAAAGAGGCTCTGGTTAACCATGCTGATGAGTTTGGAAATAGAAAAGTCACTCCAATTTTTTATGATTTTAACAAAGAACACGGTAAGTAAATATTTAAAGTATTCATGTTTTTTGTCCTTAACAAAACAAGGTAACTTGTTTAATTTTTAGGTATACTATTTTCCAATGGAGAGTCGTGGAAAGAAATGAGGCGTTTTGCTCTGACCACGCTCAAAGACTTTGGAATGGGCAAGAAGATAAGTGAAGAAAAAATCCTCGAGGAATGTCACTACCCGATTAAAGAATTTGAACAATTTGAAGGTAACACTGTTTTCTGCAGTTTATTTACAGCTGATTTTAAGCTCTGGCCCTCTAGGGACTGTCTTCTTAGATAGAGAGCTCCCTGCTTCAACACTGAATCAAATTAATGGGTCTGTGTGTGGAATTTAACAATAAATTGTTGGATCCTTTTAATTTGAATCAGATGTGTTTGAGCACCTAAAACCTGCACAGTGGCCTTCAATGTGTATTTTAACTAAAACATGCACATATTGCTAAGTTTCTAAGAATTAAACCAACAATTTTGTTAGCTTGGGGTATCTAACAATGATCCAAAAAATATTAACCTTAGATAACCTAGTTGTAAAACAACACAATTTTACTTCAACATAATGCCAATTTTCCAATTAATATTCAACTATTGTTTCTAACTTTTTAAATCACAGGTAAACCCTTCAACAACACTCAGGCCATTAACTATGCAGCTTCAAATGTTATATCGGCTCTAATGTTTGGAAAGAGATTTGAATACACAGACCCGGTCTTCCAAGCCATGGTGGAAAGAGATAATGAGACTATCCATCTGACTGGATCTGTCTCCATCCTGGTATGAAAATTTACTGATGTTTATCTTAAATACCAGTTAAACTGGCTGCAGAAAATGTTTGGCAAATCTTTCATTTTACAGGTTTTTAAATAAGTAAAATTACACAAGTCCTTTGGACTTTATGAAGTCCTTCCAATTTCTGTGGATATTTACAGGAACAGAAAATCTCTGCAGAATCTAACGGTGTATGTTCTTGCTTATGATTTTACTCCTGTTAAATGTTTTTTTTAGTGTTTTACTTGTTTTCATATTCTTTATTGTAGTTTGCCTCAATTCATGTGTAGTCAATCTAAGGAATCTTGCTCCTAATCTGGTTAAAACGGTGCTAGAAAACTAATTCAGAAGAATATAACAAAATTAAAAGAGTAGTGTCAGACGTCTAAATAAAAAAAGTAGTTGATTAGGTAAGACACTGACTGCAATACATCAGTCAACCAAGGAATGGCCACAGGAAAATTAAGTTCATATTTTGGAAATTACAAAGTCAAAGTCCTGACCTTAATCTTATAAATACTGTGAAAGGATTGGAAGTGAGAAGTTTATGTGATGAAATCCTTTAACAAGCCAGAGCTGAGACCACTCTGTATGTAAGACTGAAGACTTTCTGAGATTCATAGTTGCATATTCCAAAAATATTTTTCCAGATATACAACTTTTTCCCCTGGCTGGGCCCTTACCTTAAAAACTGGAGAGTTGTGATGAACAATATAGAAGCCGTAAAGAAAGACACAAGGAAGATAATAGCAGACCTGAAGGAGACTCTGGACCCTGATATGTGCAGATGCTATATTGATGCATTTCTGATCCGAAAGCAAAATCTGGAGGTGAGCAGTTGAATTCAAGTGAGTCCAATCCTAGACTATAAATAGTGTTTAATAAGTATTTTTCCTCTTTGTTTTTATACCAGGAGTCTGAAATCAAGAATTCCCACTACCATGATGATAACCTGGTCTACAGTGTGACAAACCTGTTTGCAGCTGGTACTGATACCACAGGAACTACACTGAAGTGGTGTTTACTTTATATGGCAAAGTACCCTCATATTCAAGGTGTACATTACAAACTGGTCTCAATTTACAGTTTTCAACATAAAATATTGTCAACACAGCATGATATGTTGATGATTTAAATGTGCATCCAGACCGAGTTGTGGAAGAGCTGAGCAGGGTGGTTGGAAGTCGTCAGGTTCGAATAGAGGACCGGAAGAACCTGCCGTTTACTGATGCAGTTATCCAGGAATCACAGAGAATTGGCAACATTGTCCCAATGGCCATTCCTCACACAACAAGCAAAGATGTCACCTTTCAGGGCTACTTTATCAAAGAGGTCAGCTGCTCACTTTGCTCCGTTTCAACACAAATTTTGTGCCATTCTGACTTTGGTCCTTGACCTTTTTCTTTTTGCCTGCAGGGAACTACTGTCTTTCCTCTTCTTACTTCTGTCCTGTATGATGAGAGTGAATGGGAAAATCCTCACACTTTCAACCCTTCTCATTTCTTGGATAACGACGGTAAATGTATCAAAAGAGATGCCTTCATGCCCTTCTCTGCAGGTACTTTGCTGGATTTCATTATTCAGATATGGCCATTTTCAGTGTTTGTACACAAAGAATGATGATCAACACTTTGCATCCTCTTACAGGTCGCAGGGTGTGCCTTGGAGAAAGCCTGGCCAGAATGGAGCTCTTCCTTTTCTTTACCTCGCTCCTCCAGCACTTTCGTTTTACTCCCCCACCCGGTGTCTCAGAAGATGAACTGGATCTGACACCAGTTGTGGGCTTCATCCTCTCTCCTTCCCCTCAGATGCTTTGTGCCATTAGTCGCCAGTGAGAAAGAGAGCTAAAACTTTGAACTTGTTTTCTTATGCCGTCCTTTTGCGTTGGGTGCTTTGCTTTGTCTAGACACTTCCTGCTTATTCCACTTGTTGTGACATGTGCTAGTTACATATCTAAAGGTAAAAGAGTACTGATGGAATTCATCAGGCATAGAGTTTAAGTGGCCTAATTGTGCCCATGATCTTTTAAATAGCCTAACCTAATATGCATGTCTTTTCACTGTTGGTGGAAGCCAGAGTACCCAGAGATAACCCATGGAGTAGTCCATACATGCAAACTCCGCCCAGAAAGGCCCCTATCAAACTCTTCCCAGTCGAGGCTTGAACCAGTAATCATCTTGCTGTGAGGCCACGATGCTAAACACATATTCATTTTTACCAACAACTAGCAGAAGGCTATAAATAAAATGCACAAGGATTCTATTGATAAGAGAACAGGAAGTTTATGACAGATTTATGATTAAATGCATTTCAAAACACATAACAGGTGAATAGAAACTTGCAAACGATAAACCTGTGCACTGTATTCCAAGCCATTTAAATTTCTAACACTTACAAATGTTGAATTATTTGCTTGTGAATTACATTGTCTTGTCTGAACAGATTTTGTCCAGGTATGTTGCCATGGCAACATTACGGCAAAGGGCATCTGTTTCAGATTAGAGAACTCCTTGTTACATTACACGGGCCCTGTTTGTGCTATTATAACACTGAAACTAACCTTGGGGCTGCACAGTTATGTGGTGGCCTCACAACAAGAAAGTTCCTGGTTTGACTCTTGGGTGGGGTCTTATTGTTTAGAGTTTAAATGGTCTATCTGTGTGTTCCCCTGGGTACACAGGCTTCCTCCCAAAATTTACAGATGCATTTTAAGTTAACTAGTGACTAAATTCACTGCGTTTGAGTATGTGTTTGTCATGTTTTACTGTGATCGCCCTGTAATGGACTAGTGGCCCTTCCATTGGGATAGGTTACAGCCCCCTTTGCAACCTTGAATTGCACTTAGTAAGTATAAAAGATGGGATACAGGGATATAGTGTATGTGTATGCATGTAAAAGCTGAGGGTTGCTGTGTAGAATGGGCAAAAAAAGAGAGAAGATGGGTACATTTTCTAGCTGTTAACCATATTTTCTGATACTTGTAATAATCTTAGACTCCATTATGTTAAGCAAATGTAACAAAACCTAAACTGGATTGATCCAATGTACATGTCTGTTTTGGAAATTTGTGCAATTATATGAAAATAAATTAAAACTGCTATATAATACAGAAGTTCATTTTAAACAATTTTGTAGATGGTGACAGCAGTAGAAATTCTAGTTCAGACCAAAAGTTGGAGAATATCACCCCGAAAAGACTTATAAAAATAATGATTTATTTATTTTTTTACTCCACAGCCAGACACAGTGCTCCCTTTAGAGCACTGGCAAGGTAACGGGACTAACCGATCTAAAGAGACATGCTCCAACTGTACTTGGTGTAGACGTGCTTCTAACACATATTTCAGAAGAACACTATCAAATAAAAGCATGCACAGAAACTTGTTATGTCGAAAAATGATCCATTTCAAAACAGGGTGGGTGAGTAGAATTACGAAAATCCTCACAGGGAATATGTAGGAATTTATAGGTTTTGCCTTTGCAACTAATTTCTGTCTAAGCAGAAATACCCCATGCTTGCGATTACTTTTTCTCATTCCCAAAGCCACCATGGTTTTGAAAAAGACAATATAAAAACAAGAAGATACTTTGGATCACAATCAGCTTTTTTTAAAATATTGTTTCTTTTTCTTAGCTAGTTAGTAGGCAGATATGAAAATTAACTATTTGCATTGCATGTCCTAGTGATATAAAATAAACTGATACAAAAGTAACTGTTTCCACAAAAACCACCAAGGACTTTCTTTGATACTTATTTGCTTGTCTATTAAAAATAAATAAAAATAAAACATGGATTCATTATAATATGTTTTCTATTGCTATATGTATAGTCTCAAAATTACTTTTGAAATGACAAATTAAAAAAGGCTACATTGGTAAATCATACATTTTTAATAATAAAAATTTGTCAAATGACAATGCTACAGTCACTATAAAAATCACAGTCAAGCCCTCATATTCCCCAAATACTGAGGAATCTTAAGCCCCTTAAGGACCTTCCACTTTGATAGTATTGACCTGCTGATCCTGTGACGGGTGGCTCACCTGCTGAGTGGAAACATTGCAGTCCTGGAAGGTGCTTGCTGAACAGCTGCCCGAGATATAAGTTTTACTCTTTGATGTTCCGATAGTCTGAGTTTGAGACTGGCTGTATGTAGATACATATGACTGTGTAAAAGGGGGCATTAATGTTTGACTGGTTTGCTGTGGGTATGCAGCTGTATACGGTTGTGTTTGAGGGGGAGTGTGGGTAAGAGGAAGGCTCTCTGGACTGCTACATGACGGAAACCCATTCATGCTTGCAGGGCTCAGTCCTGGCAGTTTAAAGGTCTCCAAATTGTCTAGATTTTCTAAAGAATTATAGCTTGGTTGACTTTGGCTGCACTGACCGTATGTGCTTTGGCTAAAACTAAAGGTGTCTTGACTAAATGAGGTAGAGGCAGAGGCTGCTGGCAATGAAGAAGGTGATGGTGTTTTGTTAAACTGCTGCTGAACACTGCTATAATTGATCATTTTGGAAGCAAGGGTTTGCAGAGTGCTGAGGATCTGCTTCTGAATTTGGGTCTGCTGCGACTGCTCCCTTTCCAGACGGCACTGCTGCTCCACAAGCATTTTCACAGCCAGGCCCAGGCTACGCACTTCAGAGCCCAGGGTCTGAATCTGGTCCTGTAAACCACCCCTACTTTCGGAGTTCTGGACTGCCTGCTGCGGGCTTGGATTCCTCTCATTACGAGAGGTACCCTGGCCCCCAGGGTTCTGTAGACGAACAAGAGCTGCCTCAGGAGCCGAGGATGTCAAAGGTGCGAGCGGACAGTTAGGAAGACGAATCCCAATACGAGGGAGTAGGTGAAGGTTACGGCCAGTCAGTCCTGGTCTCTGTGTGGGGAGGTGCTGTGATGAGCCATCAACTGCGGGCTGACCCTCGATAACAGTCTGTAACATTGAAACCGATCAAAGTAGCAGTTATGATACAATCTTTCAAACAATTATAGTTGCAAAGTTTCTAGACTGAAACTATACAAATACAGTATTACAGGCATAAATTCTAGATGTCTCAAGAACACATAATACAAGTTCCAGAGGTGCAAGTATTAGTGTAAAAACAGGAAAAAACAGGGTAGCTTGGGTTTGTGCTTCAGGGTTGGTCAGTGTTGTGATACGTTTGTGATATGTCTTTTTGATTTGGTCATTATTTAACTCTTAATCACTGGCAGTTCTGTTTTTCTGTAAAAGCAGTAGGAAATGTTCTGGTGTGTTTATGTACAAATGTAGCAGTTTGTTGTCTGGTATTAGTGTGGATTGAAGGGTCGTTGTCTTCTGTC
>JBAMHW010000023.1:15556550-15568775 GCA_037177495.1 Rhadinocentrus ornatus
TTATACCCATAAGCCTCCCCTTGGCAAAGCAAATTTGTTTGGCACAATACAGCAACCAGACTATCATTCTGCTGCTACCATGCTGGACAGGACAGGTTAAAAAAAAACAAAAAAAAAACAAAAACAACAGGAACAGCTAAACACTGTTTTTTTCAGCAATTAAGATTTACAGTGTTCTTACCTTTTCTGTAGTCAGATCATAGGTTTGACGTGGTTGTGCTAGAGCACTCCTCAGATCAGAACTTTGGATGCCTGAGTGATCTCTCCTTAATAATGATGCCACCGGGTGGAATGACTGTTGGTGAAAAAAAATTAAGCTATCATGAAATTTTTTAAATTTAGATCATGAAAATATGAGGGAACTTATGCTTGACTACCTTTGGCCTGTGTGACAATGCTTTATCCAAAAGTCTCTTTCGAGCTGCCAACATTGAACTGGTTGCAGGAGAAGGTGTGACTCTCCTCCTGATTAATGCTCCAGAAGCTGTAAATGTGGAAGACACAGCACCTGCTTCTGCCCTAGTTACAGTGGACTGAGGAACTCTTTGCTGGCCATGCTGAGCAAGAGATGTGACGCTAATAATCTGGATGTCGTTTTCTTCCCTATTTCCTTCTTGTTGCTGTTTTGTCCTGCTGCCTCCACTGGTATCCCCAGACCTGGATGAACTGGTACTAGTCTCTGTATTTATAGAACTCTGTTTGGCAAAGTCTGTAGAAGCTGCAAAGCCAGTATTTTGAGACGCTTCCCGTATTAGGTTTTGGAGATGAATATTGCTCCAACTTTCCCGAAATGCCCCACTTCGAGCGGGCACCTGTGTTGCTAATGTGCTGGCTGCAGTCTCCACTGGTTTGACTCTCCCTGGCGGCCTCCCCTGTAACTCCTTCAGATACAGGTAGATGGCTTGAGCAGACACCTTGATGTTCTCCAGCTCCAGCACAGCTTTGATCTTACGGAAACTAAGACCAGCCTTTCGCAGCTCCACCACTTTGTGTTTGGCAGCATCATCCAGCCTACCCATGATCTTTCACTATAAAGCTGCCCTTTGAATTTGGTTAAAAATCTCTTGGAGATTCATAAAATGGAAACTGTTGAAGAAGCCATAAAATAACAAATTAAATCAAACAGTACAAATCATATTTTTAGTGTTCTGCTTCTAGTATATAAGACAAGAAAATTTTACAACAGAAGTTACTTTAAGAAAGGTAGGACTTTGGTCATCTTTGTTCAAAACAACTTTAGTAAACCCTGTTGTCAACAACTATAGCAAAGGCAAAGACATACGTCTTAAATGCTTCCTCAAGTGTAGGTCTATACTGACTCTATACTTTAAAACATTAACTAAGATTTACATGGTAATGAAAGAATGAATGACTGCATTGTCTCTCTGTGTTTAACTGGATTTATTTTCTATTATGGTTGTTTACCCTCCTTGGAGAAATAAAAACAGCACCAGGGCTTTGAATTGATGCAGCTAATCTTCATGATGTATAATCAAAACTATTTAATAAATCTTTAAATGACATTTCAGTCAAGTTTCATGAAGCCAACTAACATTCATATTTACATGTGTGTATAGATATTTTCTTAATATATATATATATATGTATATATATAAATACTACACACTCTAGCAATCTATCACAATTTCTTTATTATGTGCTTAATTTTAAAAAGGATGTTTGTTTAATCTTCGTATTTCTGAATCCAGATTCTGAATCCAGTGTACAACCAAAAACGTCACTGTATAACTTGAACCCAAAACATATTACTGCAAACATATAAAAGTACTATCACATATATTTTATACAATATCAAAATGGTCATTCACATTACAGTGTTAGGTCCAGACAAAGCAATGGTGAAGTTGTGGCACAACTTGTTAATTCGTGATAAGGACATGATTATTGACATGCTACTAACGCTTTGCTGTCTTTTAGCAATGCATAAATATTTTTCAATCAATGTCATCTGAGGAGTTCTGTAAAAAGGTCTGTCCTGGATAAGTTATTCACATTTTTCCGTTAGTAAACAACTCAAACATTATAGTCGAGCTAGCTAACGACAGCAGCCATTAAAAAGTGTTGCGCTCACCTTGCTCAACTGTCGCTTCATATGACATTAACTCATTTCATTCACTGCGAAGACATGTCTCGTTTTTGCAAGACTACAATGAAATCATATATAAATATATATATATATGTTAAAATGGCACATTTCATCAACAATGAGATAAACAAATGCATAACAAATGAGTTGTAACTGGCGCTTGGGTAGCTAGCAGTTTCCGCTGTCGTCATCAGCTGGCGACGGATTCCCAGGCCGCGACTGGTACAAACGAAGCAACCTCGTTCGAAAGAAATGTAAGTTTAAGCCCTTCCAGGCCAGATAATGTGGCTTATGGTATGCCCATTAAACATTTGAATAAGTTTTGAAATTATACTGCGTTTTATTTATCATATATGCGCATTGAGAGGAGGAATGTATTCGTTAAAGTGCAGCACAGTGGTTCTGCTCCCTTGTTTTCTAGAGCGGTTGAATGAAACTTAATGGCGGCGGATGTGTTTAGGAGTGGGGCTTTTAATCAACTTAGACATTTTTTAGTAATTACATTAGTGATATTACATTTTAAATGTGACAGCATAGTTACGATACTATGAAAACCTTTAATGGTTCAGGTACTATCTGTGGATTTTGATTCTTCCAAGGCATTATTTGTCTTGTTAAGGAATTGTCTTAAAATATTTTCTTCTCTAAAACAGTATTTTACCACAACTTAAAAGAAAAATGCTCAAACAAAATCAAATTTATTGCAACTGTCGTTTGACAAAAGAGCAATCCAAAGAGTAATCCAATATTTTGAGAATTCAGATTAATTTCCTAATTAAATTAATTTATGACACGTAATTAATCAAAGGGGGTAATTAAATTGACAAGAATAAGAAATTATCTGTAGTTGCAACCAGCTAGTATGTAAACTTGTTAAATCACTTGACAAAGATATTAAAGCCGCCTGCTCAGCCATAACAAACAACAATTCTCTCATTTATCACAACAAATATTAAAATGATGATGAAATGCATTCAGATAGTAAGGATTAATGTTGAGTACATGGTTAAAAGAAGCTAAATAAATACTGATCAGTGGCTAATTATTCAAGCCTGAATTCACCATATTATGAAACCTACTTAAAACATTTGAAATTTTCTAAAGATATGTGTGAAAATAAATTTGGGGGTTTGTAAACCTAAAATATTCTTATCCAGCTGAAATCTTGTCTATTTGTTCTTTACTACATACACCGTCTTCTCTACATTGTGTTTGATACTTGTATTTCATGTAGATCTACCTGTTCTTTGCTTTCAAGGTTAAATGATTACTGCTAATTACCACTAAGCCGTTTTCTTGTTAAGATTCCAGTCAGAGGCTAAATAGAGTTGATTTTTTTTTTTACATAAATACAAAGTAAGGTTATTTTTTATAGGGAATAGAGTCGTCTTCACATTTTTTCACAAAGACTGGGTCAGAATAAAGTCTGTGTTGAAGTTTTTACTTGCAATGCATATGAAGATGTATTTTGATATCTAGTGTTAACAGAACCAAGTTACCAGTGGCTTTCTCCTGACTTTAGGGCACCATCACCCACAAAGCGGAAGGAGGATGAAAAAACTAAAGACAGAGGCAAAGAAAAGACTGGTACCAAGGAAGGAGACAAGGAGAGGGGACGGGAGAAAGTAAGGAAACGCCGCAGTGCTTCCTCTGGCAGCAGTAGCAGCAGCAGGTTTGCTTTCCAACACATTCTTTTTACGGTCTACGCTCATGTTAGAGGTAAAATGTATCCAGATGTTTTCTAACATAATATTTTTCTGTATTTTGACTGACTGGATCCAGGTCTAGCTCATCATCCAGTAGCAGCTCTGGTTCTAGCTCTGGTTCCTCAAGTGGATCCAGTTCATCTGGTTCAAGCCACTCCGGATCCTCTAGCTCTCGATCCTCCTCTTCAAGCTCCTCAGGCTCTCCAAGCCCCAGCCGCAGACGGCATGACAACCGCCGTCGCTCCCGCTCACCGTAACTCTCCCTTATTGAATACAAAGATCTTATGTTTTTTTAATTTTATGTCCAGTTTTTTCATTTGTTTACATAATGATTATGTTTATTTTGTGTTATAATTTAGCAGCTCAAAAAATCAGAAGAGGGGAGATGATAAAGAACGAAGGAAAAGAAGCCCCACCCCGAAACCCACCAAGGTTCACTTAGGAAGGCTGACCAGGAATGTAACCAAGGTAAGCATAAACATAACATAAAACATTTTATAGTTTAGAAATGCCATTCAAGATAATGTGAACATCTCACACTTAATATGTCAAGCAGATGATCAGGTACTCTCCTGGTTTGAAGGTGAACTATAGAAAGTGAGAAGTCTATATTTAGTCAGTGTGTTAAGCAGACTGCTTAAAACAAAACTGAGAAAATGAAAAGCCTGATTCACTAAGTAACTAAGGTAATGCAATAACATAACTCATCTAACAGAAATTTCTTTAATGACATACTACTGTGTCACGGTTTAACAGGAGCACATCCAGGAGATCTTTTCTACTTATGGGAAAATCAAGATGATTGACATGCCAGTTGATAGGCTCCATACACACCTGCCCAAGGGCCATGCTTATGTGGAGTTTGAAACCCCCGAGGAGGCCCAGAAGGCTCTTAAACATATGGATGGAGGTAGGCAAGAATCATATCAGTGCTTCTGGATTATCAGGGCAGATTTTTGTGTGTTAACATCAAACAAGTAATTTTTACAACTGTTAATTTGACAGGACAAATTGACGGGCAGGAAATCACAGCAGCTGCAGTGCTGCCTCAACGAATCCGCGCTATACCTCGTAGACCGTCTCCTCCTCGCAGAATGCCCCCACCACCACCAATGTGGCGTCGCAGCCCACCACGCATGAGGAGAAGGTAGGATACCATTTTTCAAACATTTCCAGCTGCACTTGACATTTTATTTATGTACTGTGGTAAAACCTTTAAATCTTACTGCCCTCCCACCAAAGTGTTTATTATTATAATTTCAGTTTTTCTCTTTGTATCCATACAGGTCCCGCTCCCCAAGAAGGCGGTCCCCAGTACGTCGCCGTTCTCGCTCCAGATCTCCTGGTCGCAGACGCCATCGCTCTCGTTCCAGCTCTAACTCCTCTAGATAGACATGTGTTTTACATTTAGGTATCACATGGTCTCGTAGATTCTTAAACCAGATCAGCTGTAATTTTGCTTTTCCAAACTCTGTGGACTCAACAGAAGTTAAATAATCTTCATTGTCTCCCATATGGAGAGAAGAGCAAAAGTGCTTATCTTTACATTTTGTTTCCATATTTTGTGGTAAGTTGATTCTGTTTTTATATTGTTTTCTCTAAGATCTGCCAACGTGTTCTTTAAAGTGTGACTTCTTTTTACCTCATATTGAATTTTTAGACCTTTTGAAAAATAAAAAATCAGAAACATCAAGATTCAGGATGTTTTTTTGAGGTAGCACTGCACCAGCTGTGGTCAATGTACTAGCTTATATAAACCATGCTGGTAAAATTCTAGGCTAATTAAAAAAATTACACAATTTTAAACAACTAGCAAAAATGGTTTCACCTTTATGCGGCTAATATACTGTAAATTATGCCTATTTGCAGCTCAAACTGTTCTTTGAGCTTCATAACGTTGTAAATAGTCATTGTAAATTTTAAACTTTCAAGAAGTTTGTAAAATTGATCTTAGGACTTAAAACGATGGACACTTATTACCAAAATTGTGCTGGTCCACTTTCTATATAATATTTGATAAAGTAAAATAACTAAACCTTTTGGAAAATGAAAATTCGCAATAATGAACTCATGGATTTTTTTTTTTTTTTTTTGTGCTGGGATAGATTTTAATCATAACTTGGGACAACAATTAAAGCTGTCTTCCTAATAACATTTACATTCCAAATAGCAGGCACATTTGAGTCTAGTCTGGAATACTTTGGCACATATTGAACTTATGGCTCAGTTGAAGCCCACATTTGGGTCCAATATTCTTTTCTTTGTTTTACCAAGGTGTGCAATTTGCAGGTGAGCTTTGTGATTGACCCTAAATCTTCCTGGGACACCATCCCGATGAAGTCACGTGACATCCATGCCTAACCTAAATCACTTAAGAGGTTTTCATAGAAGTTACTATGGAAGGGTGTAACCGGATTGATATTCGAGCGCATTTTCGCTTTTTGACCGCTAGGTGTCTCACTCCTGAATGAGTCAAAGTTGGAAAAATTACATCTGTCATTGTCGGCTTTGACAGCATCCACAGCAGACCATACTCCAGTTTATATCCTCCTCGCAACTAGTCACCTAATCGGCTGTTTTGGCCCAGACACAGGCCCGTGCGTCCATCGATATTACTTTCGATACATGACAGTCGGAAGATTTCAGCCACTGATCGGATCAGAATCGACTCAGCTATGGCTTCGGAACAGGAAAAGAAGAGACAACGTGTTAAACAGCTTCTAGGGAAACCTGGGAATGGAAACTGTGCCGACTGCGGAGCTGCAGGTAGGCTGGAGGCATCTCACTGACATCTTCATGTTAAATTGTCACTACTTTTTTCTCTTTTACAACTTAATGCTCTTTTTCCCTTTTTTGTTATTAATTCTAAGGCGAAGCCATTCAACCGCGCCCCTTCTTAAGAGACTGCATTGTTATTTCTCATTGGAGGGTATACAAGGTTCTCAGTCACTGTGACGGGATATGATCAACTTCATGGGACCATGAACATTCTCTGACAACAGAGCAGTGCGTTTGTTAACGTCTGTAAAAAGCTAATGCCATCTGAAAATCTTAATTTAAATATTATTTAGCTAATGTATAGTGTAAATACGTATCATTTCAACCCAGCTATTTTTGGGGTATACTGTAGCTCTATGGGATTTATTATAGAAAGCTATGCATATGTGGAGGAGGTGGCTGGTTTCCTTCAGCACACACTTGTGGTCACACACCGTTGAAATCTAGTGTGAATAGTTAACACTTCGCAGATCTGCAGTACAGAGCTCGGTCGCACATGCAAACGTGGTTTGTAAAGTCTACATTTATTTGCTCATGATATTTAAAAAAGTTGTAGCTCCAGGCTGAAATGTAATGAGGTTTATGAGAAGTGCACCAAACATTCAGTTCAACTTATTTCACGTCCATTCTTTTAGGTTTTTTAACGGTTCTTGTTATATAAAGAAAATGAGAAGTGACCGATTTTAAGCTTAGTTTGAGCTATAACTTTAATTTATTGACTGAGTTTAGGATTAAATGCATTTTCTTTGATACAGGGCTGCTTGTAGATTGACTTTACGTAAATAAATAACCCAGATGATTTTCTTCAGCTTCGCTGTCAAGCTGAAGGACAAAAGTTCAGGTTCTTTGTTCCTATCTTAGAGTTGTATGTGTTTGTGTGTGGGTTAAGAATGGGTTTCTCACTGATACAAACATGACACTGCCCACTTCTCTGACTTATTTAAAAAAAACCCAAAAAAACCCCCACTGCATCAGCTTTAATTTCACCTTGCAATGATCAGAGTAAAGATTCTGATGAAAGGCTTTGGAGTGTGGAAAAAGCTTTATCTCTGTATATAAAACCACAGACCTGTGCTGGAACATTTATGTGCTGAGTGCAAATTAGGGTCACAAAGACAAGCCTGCTGTTCTTTAGTGACCTGCTTCGTGTCTTCTCTACAGTGTGCTCATGTGGGAAGTATGTAATTTATTTTAGATGTAATGAATAGTTCAGTGTTCAGGCCTACTTGTATTAGGGGCAAAACAGTTGACAGCTATACAGTAGCCATATAATAAATTAAATGCTCTTAAAACAAAATGAATGAAAAATTATTTTCAATGACAATAACAAAAATTTAGTTGTAAAAAATGCAAAAACAAAAGATACTCAAGACAAGCTATCTCGATATAAACGATATTCCCTCATTCTATATCGCGTGTAATTTTAGTATTGATATATTTGAAAATCTTGATATATTGCCCAGCCCTAATAGCTTGCTTATTCCGTTTCCTTTCTAAGTTTGATGTGATTGCTGGATCCCTTCACTGGCTCACTGTCTTCCGTTAATCTTGATGCACTGTTCATATTCTCTACTTTCACAGCTTTTTTTTACCTGGCCCAAGAATCTGCTCACGTATTTAAACCAAATTTCAAAACCCAGATCGATTTTGAATGCATGAGTACTTGTCCTTGTCCTTTGTAGACCTACCTGACAATGAACTAGTTTCTGGAACTAGTTCTCAAAGTTTTATAGAGCAGGGTTATTTTATTTTTTTTGTACGTTTTACACTAGTTCTTTGGTTATCTCTTTTTTCAGGAAAATGGTACAGTGTTTTACACAGTTTATACATAAAGCATATAAATGTAATTCATACATCTGAATGAATTATATATCAGAACAGTATGTAATTTGTCTGATTGATTAGTTTATAAAATAATGTTAAAGTTATGAAACCACAGAAACCACTTTATAATAGTGACCTGCTAGACAATAAAATCTTCTCAGAATTCATTATTTGTGTCTGAATCTGTATGTCTTAATTCTGCTTTTCAGACCCAGAGTGGGCATCCTACACCCTGGGAGTGTTTGTGTGTCACAGCTGCTCAGGCCTTCACAGAAACATTGCTCAGATTAGCAAGGTCAAATCGCTCCTACTGGATCCCTGGAGCTCTTCTGAGTTGGAGGTGAGAACTGTTCAGTCACTTTTATGAAAGCAGATCAGCCCTTGGTTCAAACTTGCCTTGTAGTAAGGCCCGCATCCTTGCTTCACCTATACTGCCTTGCTCAACTGAAAACATCACTGTCTGCCTCCTGCTCGGCCTCTGCAGCCCCGCTTGGGAGAATAAGACAAGTCATCTGTATCAATGCAGCTTGAATTGAAATGAATGAGCCAGCAGTTGGCAGACACAACCAGCATCTTTGTGTATGTATGCAGGGGTGTTTGTGTGTGGGACTACAAGGAATCCTTCTGAAAAACACATTTATTTCACAGAAAATCTCAAAAACAGTGAAAAGTATTTGTATGTTTTAATTGAAATCAACTGTGTGACTTTGTTGTTCCCAATGAGATTTTGTATGAATGTCTACACTAAAAATACTTGTTCTCTTCCTGATAACCATAATTCTATTTTTTCTCCTTGAGTATATGCATTTATTATTTTAATATTGGCATCTGTATTTTCTTGCCGCTTCTAATGCATAATGAACAGTGTCCTCTGATTGTAATGGAGACACAAAAGTGAAGGCCCTGTCAGCGGGACTGTCTGTTTTGACCGAGGATTCAGCACTGAGCTGCAAGTGCTTAACATTTACTCTATATATTGTTGACCTGTTGTGTGTGTGTGTCTTTTTTTTAAATGACTGCTACAGATAGCAATAAAACTTATTTGAGACATAAAACACGATACTTAAAGTTGTGTTTAGATCTGGCATGGTCCCATAATGAGGCATTTGTGGAATTCAAGTTTCCTGCCAAATCAAACTAAATTTTTAATTAATTTATTATAAATTTTAAATATATTCCATTTGACTAATCACTTTTCTAAAATTGTTAAAGTTGTTAAATTCAACCGAGTTATTTTCCACTGGTTAATTTTAAAGTTAAGAATCAAAGAGTGGTATTTTTTTATAATACATTACGTTCAATTAACATTGTATTATGTTTAAATTTTATAGTTATTTAAGTTTTGATATTTAATCATCAATGTCACAGTGTGCTGTGCATCACTGAGGATGGTAGAATCAGCACGGACTTACTGTAATTTGTGGCTAAAAAAACCGAAAAAAAAAAACCTGAACAGTGTAATATTGTATATGGCTTGCTCAGGTAACAGAGTCTGGTGTCTGTGAAACCATGCAACATAGAAACAGTTAGGGAAGAGCATGCAGGTGATGTCCACCAATCTGCCATAACATCATGAATACCTGTCTAACATTGTGTGGAACGTGTTTCCCATGTTAAGTTGAGTTTTTTTTTTCTTTGTAGTTTGTGGACTCTGCAGGTAACATTGCTGCCAAGGCCAAATATGAACAGATTGTTCCTGCCTTCTACTACTGTCCTACATACAAAGATTGCTTGTAAGTACTGCAGCTTCCCTTGCCTTCCTTATTGTTTGATTCAGGTATTTCTGCCCAGATAGAGTTCAGGATTATGACATCACACCACAAAGCATTATGGGACTTGCAGACACGCCGGTTCAGATTCCAGTTCTGGTTATGATAAGCGCATCTTGACAGTTCAGTGCCAGGATAATACCTAAAAGGTTTCTTTCTGGTCATCTTGGATCCATCTTATTTCAAGCATCTATGGTCATAAAAAAATTCATGCATTTAACTAAAGTAAATGGTTAATTAAAGTGTTTCAAGTTTTCTAAAACTCAGCTGAGAATGCAATGTTCAAGTCAAATTCTACTTAAGGACTTTTTGTATTATTTTTTGAGTATTTTGTAAAAAAGACAAATGCAAATCTTTATATTTTTGTAAACACAATGCTGGTTTGTATTAGTGGTACATTTGTTTTTGCTCCACAAGTGGAGGCTTTCATGAAAAAATGTTTAGGTTTTCCGAGATGTCATGCAGAAGCTCCACAGTGATAAGAAAAGTCCAGTGCTATGAGCAGGAAGCAGTGGTTCAATATGACAGTTTCTGCACAACCATTTAGCGATAAAAAAAAAAAGAACTATTCAGTAATACAACACCAAACTGCCAAGTTAGAAACTCAGTGTGACTTGCATTGTGTTTAAGATGGCAAAAGAGTTGATGCACTAAGGCAAACTCATTAACTGTGAAGGCCTTGAAGCACTTTGGGAAGAACTGCATGAAACGGTTCCAATAAAAACTGTGAAGCATGTTAATTAGAAGTGACACAGAAGGTTGAGCATATTAAAATGTCTTTGTGAAAATGACAACAAATGCAAGACTAATTACTCCAAGAAAGATAGATACAAGAGATTAAAACCACACAATGAGTCATAAAATCAGTACCACATCAGATGGAGGTTCTGGGGGGCGGGCGGTGGCGCGTATTACTATTTATGATGGTAGAAGTTGTGATGATTAGAAAGTCCAGAAGTCTGGCATCCATGAAAGTTAATGAGGTATTTACAACAAAGCAGCCGAGGGATTAAGTAAACAAAACAAATCCAGGTAGAAATGAACATCTCATGCTCTATTCTACAGACTTGTGCGGGACCAATGGATCCGAGCTAAGTATGAGAGGAAGGAGTTTTTATGTGTGGAGAGACAGGAGGGTTACTCTGCTGGTAAGGATAAAATGTGTCTCTGTTTGGTGACACATGAAATTACATTATACTTGTTGCATATTCAGGAACAAAGTGATAGTGTTATACAATAAACTATTCAGTGTTGCATGAATACTCAGCAGGGAAGCATCATCTGTCCGTTGTTACCAGCATTTTTGGCTAAACGGCACAAAGGTGGAAAAAAATGGGGCCTCATCTCACGCTACATTTTTATTGCTTTTTTTGATTAGAGTTAAAGAAATTATATTAATTTGGGAACTGTATAGATTTTGGTAGCAGGATGTTCAGACTACAGTACACTACATAAGAAACCATTTATTACATATTTACTTACTGGATGTAACTGCATAGACATTAAATGTTTACTGCATTTTCTTTTGCTAAATTTTAGACTAAATAAAACGTATCATTAATCTCAGAAAACTGTCAAATATGACTTTATGTTCTGCTGATTTAAAAACAACAACAACAAAAAGACAAGATGGATACCAACTTGTCTTCTGTCAGGTTTATTGAGTCTTTCCTGTGACAACTTCTGTGCCGGAAGCAGGAAGTTGTTCAACCCTTAGAGAAAGCCTGGCTAATAAGATTTTCTCATCAACATTTAAAAACAATACTGTCCTGCTCTGTACATCAGTTGTGGACATTGTGGGTGGGCTATCTCATCAAGTCTTCCAGTAAAGTGACATCACAGTGCTACAGTGTCAGGTTTACACAAATGTTTTGAGTTCACATCCTGTGGAATTGCCCACATGATGAGGAAACGGTTTGTGATGTCTAACACCAACGTAGTTCCCTTTTTAACCAAAGCATATTAAGTCTCTCTCTCTCTCTCTCTCTCTCTCTCTCTCTCTCTCTCTCTCTCTCTCTCTCTCTCTCTCTCTCTCTCTCTC
>JBAMHW010000023.1:15568875-15594911 GCA_037177495.1 Rhadinocentrus ornatus
TCTCTCTCTCTCTCTCTCTCTCTCTCTCTCTCTCTCTCTCTCTCTCTCTCTCTCTCTCTCTCTCTCTCTCTCTCAGAGCTATGTCTCACATTTGCAGTCAAAATATTAGTTGATATATCTGATTCAAATTTAACTGTCTTTGAAAAGGTTAAAAAAAGAGCAATATTTTTTATTTTGCACACTAGACAACTAGGGAGACTTTTTATTTGTTTGTAAAATGGCTCATTGGACTGCGATCTTAAAGTTAATGCAACATGTATCCAGAAAAAAAAAAGAATCTTAGTTTCAGGTAGAGATGATAAAGCCCCACTATCAGTCTCATGACTGTTGGTGACTATCTCCCCGTCTATGGCTTCTTGTGCTGTGCAAATGTTTAGGAACATGTGGTAGTGTGTCTCAGCCATTGAGGAAGAATGGCCTCTTTGTGTGCAATTTTTCTATATTACACCACTCAGAAAAAAAGAAGAAAAAACCCCCAAACCATTATTATTTATTGGCTTAAACCCAAAGCTTGCTTTGTTCAACATAGGGACTAATGAATTATTGATGCAACTATTGCTCAACCAAGAGTTTCCTGCTCTCAAATCATGGCAACTGTTTTTCCTGAAGAGAATGTGAAAGAGAAGAGAGTAATCAGAGAAATGTGCATATGAACCTGATTATTTCAGGTGTATTTATGAGTGAACTTTTGATAAGTACTCATAAGTAAGTAGTTTAGTTCAGTTGTTTCTGATGTAGTCTTTTTTAAGAAAATTACTGTAAAATAAAGAACTATAAAACTAGATGTGTCATATGGGTTAATAAGGGTTTTGTAAGACCTTCTTGAGTACCATCAACATTTTTGTGTAACTATGAAGCTACATGCTAGGTAAACTACTGTAAAATTATTATAATAACTAATTCAAACAATAAGCAATTATGTAAAATGGTCATGTTGACACTACAATGCAATAAAGTTACATACTAATGCTTACTGTCAGTTATTTTCTATGACTCCGGCAGCACTTCTGTAGATGAGACATTTAAATGCTTCATGTATTGTTGGTCTGTATGATAATATATCTTGTAAGTAAGTCTGCATGTTGTTTTGCTTTTTCTATACTGTGCCGTTTCGGTTGGGCAAAGTAGCCAGCCAGTGTCAGAAGGCATCCAGAAGCAGAGCCAAGATCTGTAATTGTGTGTGTGTGTGTGTTAGAGATAGGTGCATGCGTGATGTTGTTGCTAAATTATTTATGTCTTTTAATAGCAGATGTTCTTTCTCTCACCACTGATGAGGTTATTAAAACTGTGACCACAAATGCTATAAGTGCATTCACAACCTTTTCCACCCACACCCACGCAGGCACACACTGCCACCAGTATTGCACATCCTTGTAAGAGCTTTCAGTCGACCAGTAATGTTTTTGCTTGCATAAGAATAGATTTCTGAAGCATTGGTGTTGCTTAATAGGCTATGGCTCTCACAGAAAAATGAGAGGGATTAACTAATGAAAACAAAAACATGATTTCACTTTTCCAGTTATAAAAGATAAGGTTTAATTTTAATACATGCGATACTACTATAAGTTCCAGCACACATGTAGAAAACTATCATCCCAAAAGGCAATTCATATGCAGTCAGACCCATTCATTAAAATAAAAAAATACATGCATTAAAGATACAACAAAGAAAGACATACAGACAGCAGTCAACATCACTCTACCAATGATCCAGTCTGCAAATTACTGCCTAAAACACTCATTATACCTTAAGTGCCATAAGACAATAAAAGTAGAATAAAACAATAATTTATACCATACCAGTACATGGTCAAGTTGTTTAATAATGCTCCCTGCCTTCTGGACTGCTCTTTACTCCCAAAGAGAGCTCAGGGCTTCCTGCTGGTCACCAATAATCTTAGAGCAGACCTTAACAATACCATGCATGTTTGTTTTTCTGCTTAACAGATAACCCTTTAACCCTTACATCGAGTCATATTTGATCTGTTTTGACATTTAACAGCAGGAAAATTACACTAAATATTATTCTTTTGGCCTGAAATTTGGTGACTTTTCCAAAAGTGACCTAAAAACATAGAAAAAAATAAAAATAAATAAAAGTTATGGTTTAAGAATATCTTGAATCTGTGAAACACTACAGGTTAATATTTCTGAGTATTTATTTTCAAGGGGGACCTGGACCCTCATACAAAAAAACTATGAGTGACCATATATGGTGCACAAAAGCAACAAAAGTCATGTAGAGGTCAAACAGTATCTAGACACGGACATAATATCTGCACCTGAGATGTATAGAATAATAATAAAATTAACTATCCTGAATCAGTTTGAGTTGGGAGGATGATGGTGGGGGGTTCATAACAATATAAAGGTACATGAGCTGTTATTTCTGTAACTGGTATAATGGCAACAAGATATAATAAACAACAATCTCTTGGTCTGATCTTCCAAGATGAGGACGATGATGGTGATTTGGAGGAAAAAGTGTCAGAGTAGGAAGACAACATGGAAGAAAACCCTAATTACAGCCATAATATTGATAATTGACATTTCAAGCCAGTATGGTGGCCTTTTGCTGCATGTCTAGCCCTCTCTCTTGGACTCCCTTTTCTGTCTACTTACTGTATAAAAAAGCCACTAGAACTAAAAAAAAAAAATCTTTGAAAAGATATCTATAATTTCTTATGATATAGCTATTAAGAATGGTTGCAGTGGGGAAGCATGGTTATATTATACATTCTAACAGTTCCAACTAACAGTTGTGCAATTTTTAAATTGAGTAAAATATATCTAAGTTATTATAGTTTTTATGTAAAAAAGGACATAATAGTGTGTCATAATAAATGCAAAAAAATGCTAAAATTCTAAAAACGAGTCTTATAAAACTTAAAAAATAAACTTCCTGCTTACTTAAACAATTATTAAGAATAAATTATGAATTTATTAATGTGACAAAAAGCTATTTAGACATTTTAAATAGATCTGCAGTTAAAGTTTGATAAAGACCAATGGTTCCCAACCTATTGTCCTCGGATGCCCCTTTCATGGAAATACTAAAAAGCCCTCTCCGTGCTGAAACCATGCTTGGTTGAAATATGGTTGAAATATAATTTCAAGTGAGATTCTCACCATAAATACTCCTTGGGTACCCCCTGTGCTCTTTGGGGGATGCATTTGGGGGGGTCCTGTACCCCAGGTTGGGAACCGCTGATATAGACACTTACTATTAGTTAATTCTTGGTCCGGGTCAAAATTGACCATGCCATACTATAAAGAGAAATGAACAGTATATAAGGGTTAAACCAGCATAAAAACAAGAAGGGTAACAAGCTTTCAATAAAGCATTGGTAGAATTACATACAATTTTCTTGCAGACATCAAATGCGAGTGAAAGAATCTTTGTTGGACTCACTTAACAACACACTGTGTGTTCTCACTGGGGTGTTGTATTCAGATGCTTGATAGAAGTTGTGCTTTCTCTTTTTCTAATTGGGAACCTTGTGACTCCCTACCCGGCAGGCTACAGAGAAGGGTTTCTATGGAAACGAGGAAGAGACAATGGACAATACCTCAGTCGAAAATTTATTCTGTCTGAACGCGAGGGTGTACTGAAATACTTCAAAAAGCATGATGTGAGTGCTTTAATATTGTTCTGCTTTACAAATTAGCTTTTTTTCCCATGAAGATTCTACGAAGAGTAAAAATAAGGACCAGTGACACACTGTTATACATGGACAATTACATTTTCGGGAACAAATTAAGAACATTTTGCAGAGTTAAGAGTTGAAACTTAATCATTGTCTTTCCTGCAGGCCAGGGAACCCAAAGCAATCATGAAGATCAATTCTGTGAATGCCACTTTCCAGCCAACTAAAATTGGCACTTCTCATGGACTGCAGATAACCTATTTGAAGGACAACAGCACCAGGAACATCTTTGTTTACCATGAGGATGGGAAGGTGAGGCTTCGTGTTTCGAATGGAAGAGAGAGTGAGGGGGATATGTGTTCATTTATAGACTGTATGGATCAGTTATTCTACTTTCTGATGTTGTGTTATTAAGGAAATGGTGGACTGGTTCAATGCCATCAGAGCAGCCAGGTTTCACTACCTGCAAGTGGCTTTTCCTGGAGCTCTTAACTCTGAGGTCAGTATGCATGCATGGACCATACATATGTGCACATACATATGCACAGAACATTTTTTGGTGCTTTTTGGAAATTCTTTTAAGAGAGGAAAAGATAAAATTTATAGTTTACAATATTAAAGATATTGTTGATTTGCAGTATTTTAAGAAGAAACTGAGCTGTTATTTCTCACTAGTTTAACTTAAATAAAAATGTGTTCATACCGGGTCGTTTGAGTCACAGTCATACAACCTTTTGTGATCCTGTAAAAATCCCTTCATTCCTCTAGATTAGCAAGGATTGGCGCTTGTGTAGTATCAGTTTTTCTGGCCAGTGTTTTGGAAATTGAAAAAGTGATAAATGATCCAGTGCCGGGTCTAAACCAGCACTGGATCTGCCTTAGTGCAAAGCAAGCTTATGAGTCCTGATATGTACAATTGTTATAAAGTGTAAAATTGATGCTAGGTTAGCATTAAAAAGCTACTTTTGCGAAATTGATTGCAAAGTTTTATCCATTCATTCATTCATTCATTATATGTACCGCTTATTCCATTATGGGTAAGCTGGAGCCTTACAAAAAAAACAACAATAAAAAAAACAAAACAAAACAAAAAGAACCCCCCCCCCCAAAAAAAACAACAAAAACAAAAAAAACAACAAAAACCAAAAACCAAAAAACATTTGCTAAAAATATCACAGATCTATCTATCTATTTATTAACACAGACATTTATGTAATTTTTGTCTGCAAATGATGGTGCCCTGCTTTAACTGATGCTGCTGGAAATAGATATGAGATGGTATTTTCTCTTTTCCTTTTACAACGGATGCAAAAGTATAGCATGCTGAAAGAGATATAATTGCCATTTCTATTATTATACTACTGAATAACAACCATCGTATAAAAAAGACACATGAGGACCTCATAGAAAAATTGAAAAGAATCAGTCTTTTAAATAAAGTTACGGTCTAAATCCTGATTAGATAACTAAAGAAAAATGAGTAAGATCCTGGTTAAAGGGATACAAAACAAGGTTTTTTATTGACTGTATCTTCTGTTTGTGTAGTTGTTGCCACAGCTGACCAGGAACTACATAAAGGAGGGATACATGGAGAAGACTGGCCCAAAGGTGATTTGTTTAGCCTTTTTTTATATATATTTGTTTACATTTCATACCAACAGAGCAAAATATATTAGGGTAAAACCTAAGGTGACTAATAATACAATCAACGTGTACTGAACCTTTTTGTTTCTGTTCTCCAGCACACAGAGGGTTTTAAGAAGAGGTGGTTTACAATGGATGACAGGAGGCTGATGTACTTCAAAGATCCACTGGTATTACAGTTGCACAACTAAAGAAATGCTGCAGTTGCACTCACTGATAGATGTTGGGTCTATTCTGTATTTACATCAACTATTTAAAGGTACAAAGACAAGGAAAGCTCAAAGTGTTTTTAGTTTTAAACAAGCATCCATTTATCTACAGTTTTATTTGATTTGTGATACACATGTCAGAAGAAGCATCTTCTGAACAGTACATAATATATATATATATATATATATATTTATTTTTTAAATAATATGGGACAAAAAGGATAAAGAGTGAACAGATATTAAAAATGGAGAGATGAAAGGTGATGGAAAGAAAGAGGAGACAAAGAAACACCAGATAGAAAGCAACAGCTCTTCACTCAAAACAGAAACACCAGACAAACAACTGCTACACCAGTACAAAAGCACAACAGAGAGCATCCTACGGAAAACAAAGCGGACAATCATATGGAGCACCTATAAGAGATGTACAAGCTGAATAAAATACAACAACAATTAAACAAAAGAAGCTATCGATGTATAAACCCACAGGACAACACAGTGACTGTGTCAGCATTCAGTACAGTACACGAGGAATGAAGAGTGTTCAAAGATGTGCAATCTTGCAAACGCCGCCGCACTTCTGCAAAGGGTCCCCCCCCCTCCGAGACCCAGGTGATCAGCAGCAGTCCATAGAGATGACTACACATCTGCCCAGGTGGTGGCAGAGGAAGGCGCCAGCCAGCAGCTGCTGCGCACCGGCAACCAAGGGCGGGCAGGGTGCAGGGCCCAATGAGCCTGATAATGTTTGTGAAGTGTGTGTTGTTTGCATTTAAACTTGAAGGGCACAATTGTTTTTTGTTAATGAGACTGCAGCTTTCTGTAAGTGCATACTTATTTTCAAGTCTGCAGGATTTAACCTGCCTTTGTTCCTGCTCTCTGATTTTAGGATGCTTATGCACGAGGTGAGGTGTTCATTGGCAGTAAGGAAAACAACTACACCGTGCTTCCTGGCCTTCCTCCCAACATTCAGGGCTACCTGTGGCAATTTGGAGTTACCATAGTGACCCCGGACAGGAAGTTCCTTTTTGCATGTGAGACTGACAAGGACCAAAAAGAATGGATGGAAGCATTTCAGACAGTTATCAACAGACCGATGCTGCCACAGGAGTATGCAGGTACACTGAAGCAAAAAGTGAAATTACTCATTGTTTTTTGAATGAGTCTAACATATGCTACTCTTTCTTCAGTGGAGGCTTATTTTAAACACAAACCATGATCATTGCTGCTCTTGAAGAACTATTGGTGGATTTCATAGCAAAAGCCCTTATAAAAACTGGAAGGTGATATACAAAGGACCCAAAGGTGAGACAGGTTTGACCATTCCCTCAATTACTCTTCCCCCTCCACTCGCTACCTTCCTCAGCCTCACCTGCAGAACACACCTGACTGATTTCTTCTGGGGGTGTCAGACTAACATTCAAAAGTAATGACTAACACACTTAGCTGGTGTGTGATGTGACTTTCCTACATGAAAGAGGACAGTCCTGCTGACCTGAATGTGCAGAGTGGTTGCCTTGTGTGTAAAACTCAGAAATGTTCCTGCTCACATGTGAAGAGATGTCACTGCGTTGTTCTCTGTAATCAGATATATAAACAGCCACACTTGTATTACTGATGTTTAGTGCAGCTGAATTGAGTTTGCATTTCAACAATGTGTACAAACAGCTTAACTCTGACCACTTTAATGAAGGCTAAACTAATCTGGTAAGACTGCTTGATATCAACTATGAGGTACATCCATGTCATACACAAATTAAATATAGTTAAATTAATTCTTAATATTTATTTTATTATCATTTTCTTTATTTTTTTTGTCGCTAACCAGTTACAAGATATTGATCCTATTTGTCTTTTACTGTTTGTTACTGTCTTGGATGATTCTTCCAGCAGAGAGAGACAAATGAAAAGTTTTAAACTCACGCTGAACTGCCCATAAAATCCCCAGCAGTTCATTAACCTCACTAAACCGGTGACTGCAGGTCTAAATGTTGCACGCCATGCACTCGCTCCGTTGCCTCTGAACAAGACACTGACTTTCGGCTGCACACATTAATCAGCAGTTGCACGCTCTGAGTGTGAGAATAAGATTAGAATTTATGTGCGCATGATGTATAGCCACTATTAAAAGCATGAATGTCACATAAACAGCATTTGGTTTTTAATTGTACCAAAAATTCTGAGTTACAGGGGAAGAAAAAAGTTGCACATTGCACAAGAACAAGACTTTTAGCATCAAGATAGGAACAAATAATAAAAATGCAGCAGTGCTACACAGAGAGGTTTACAGGTGTCTATGAATAAAATGGTACCTACAAATGCAAAAATCATACAAATCATGTTTTTAATAAAGAATTGGTCAAATACATTATGTATTCCACTTATGTTACTGAAAGGAGAAAACTTAATTTAGCAGTAATTAAAGCAGCCTATTACAGTTTCCAAAGACTAGAATTATAACAATAAATTACAGACATTAGATATATATATATTTTTTCCACCTAAAGTGCTATTCTCTACTGAAATGTTTTACATGCAGGAAAAAGGAGTTTACATATTAGTGAAAACCTTATTGTTTATAGTTTGTTTGATCATTGGTTTTTAAATGACTTCAGCAAATGATTAAATGCACAATAATATATCTGTAGAAGTTCTCAATGCATGACTCATGTTTCTGTACGTTTATTTCAACTGCTTTATGCTTGAATTTGTTATATCTTTCTATTCCGTACCTTTGTATCCAAAATAGCAACACCCATTAGCTTAAGCTGTATGTTGAGCTAATGTACATTCCTTAATATCTACAGCTGAATCATGGAAATACTTTAAATTTATGCTGGTGAGCTAAACTGGCTTCAAGGAGCCTGTAGAAACATTGTTGTGAAACACTGAAACACAAACAGAAAAAACATCACAGCACATCCAGAGATTCATCCACAGCTTTTGAAAAGACCAACAACAAAATTCTAAGTAGATCTGGGAAAATAATAATCTTAAAACACATGCATTTCCCACCAAAAAATACAATTATGGTGTGGGTAAATCTATTCAACATGAATTAACCACACAAGATAATGCATGGTATTCCAAGGTCAAAAAGCTATTTGTGTAGCAACAGTTATGGATAGAAATGCCCATTACCGATGAGCTGACTTAGGTGTGCTGTCTGTTCTTTTTCCCAATTCTAACCTCAGGCTACATTCACAGCTACAGAAGGAGGCAGGTGAACAAAACCATATTAGAAGAGGACAACAGATGGAGGTTGTATAAAATGAAAAAGAAGTTTGACAGTAGAGAAATAAACGGACAGAAATAATTTATACCTCACTGGAGCTGACTCCTCACCTCTGATAATTCCAGATATGATCACATATCATATATAAAGATGAGAAACAGGAACAGACACATAGAACCATTTAAGACTTGCAGCACCCTACACCCCTCATTTCCTTGTTTACATATTCCTGAAGCTTGAACTTCTCACTGGGATTCTTCATGGACCTATGCTGCAGCTCCCTGGAAAAAAAGAGGATATTTTAGGAAAAAATTCAGCCAAGTTAAATTTAGCATGTTTTAGTTTGAGACAATAATAACATCCATGTTGGAAGAGTTGTGAAACTTTACACCACAAAAAGTCAAACCCAAATGAACATTTTATATTTTTGTTTTGGGTCAAACTGTTTCCAGCTTGCATCACAAGGTTTTCTAATTGAGTCGAGCTATTTTATCTAATAAGATGAATGAAGGTATGCTGTCGTGTTTGGCTGCACCACCAGGTGGAGTTTTCTTTTTTGTACCTTCTATGGCGGTCTGTCATGAACAGTAAAACAGCTCAACTCTCTATGTCGGAATTAAAACAAGTCACCAACCTGGCTACCATCAAGTCTATCGTTAAACGACTAGATATTTTACAGTGGAAGCCAGCATCTTACACAGCCTCTGAAGCGCCACTGGTGCTTTAAAGAAAATCCTGCTGTTACAAGTTATCTTGTACATACATGATAATTATGTTTATCAAATTTATTAGCTTGTTTGTCTAAATGAACATAACGTGCAAACAAGTTATAATACTTTTTAAAATATTTATACACCTGCATTTACTTTAATAACATGTCATAGTGTATGCTGTGAAATAACGTTATGTAATGTGCAATGAGATTAAAATACAGCCATGACTAATGGTACTTTTAGGAAACAATTCAACCAGACTCATGTTTGCTATTTTAAAGAATTTATTCTGGATTTTACTCAGACTATTAAATGATGATTTAAAACAAGATTGTTGTATGTCATTATTTTACATGGAATAAACATGCTTTGCACTTTATTTATTTGTCAAATTAAATTATACTCACTTGGCCACAGCCATGAAAGCCAGTTCTACGTTGAGACCTGACCTGGCGCTGGTCTCCATGAACGGAACCCCAAATTCCTGCAGAGTGAAAGTAATGATGGTTATTCACTCTGACACCCTCCAGGGTGCAGACATGAAACTTTAAAACTTCATAAAAAGCTTATACTTCTTACTGGAAAAACAGAAGAGGGATCTGACTGTAAGTCTACAGGAGCTCTTAACAGGACGGCAGTTGTAATATACACAGTAACATCGGTGCCTCTCAATATTCTCACAAGCGATAAAATATGTAGGTGGTACAGATCACATGAAAGAGACATTGCGACGTGAACTGGTCACAAAGTGGCTTTCATTTTGAACCAATTAAAAACAAATATGAGCAGTGCTTTTTGTTATGTCTAGAGCAGCTCTGCATTTAAACAAAAAGTGGGCCATATTTTCTTGATTAAGTTCTTTACCTTAGCGAGTCTTTCACCATCCTCTCTCTTTACCACCCTGTCATGCGTTGCATCAGCCTAGTAAGACAAAAACAGTAGTAGAAGTAATTTAAATTAAGAATTTGTCCATTACTTAAAAAAAACAACAACATTTTACTGTGACAAAAATCAGTGTCTTGCCTTATTTCCAAGCAGCATCAGCACCACATCTTGTTGGGCATATTCGTTGATCTCAGTCAGCCAAGCCTGGCAAACACAGTAAAGAAAGAATGAAAGCAGAATACATTAATATTGCATAAACACACACACATACATAGCACAACAAGCTATAAGACATAATGTGTTACATAAAGGTAAGCTTCAGATCAACAAAACCTTGTTTGAGACTTGACAGGGACAACATGTGCATCAAATCTAATTACATGAATAAAGAAAAGATGAAAAAAGAGACAAAAAATTTGCAGACAAAACACAGAAAAAAAAATAAATAAATAAAGCCAAGGACTAAACGAAAGTGTTTAAATACCGAGAGAGCATGTAAGGAAGAGAAATACTGTAAGTAAGTAATCAACACTGTCTGCTACATCCTGTTTTGACTATACGCAAAGGGAAAGACAAAGCCTTGCAGGGGAACAAACAGCTCTTCTGGCTGCATGTGCTCTGACAGCAGCTGAACCACCTCTTCACTGTTAACAGGCAGTTAATTAGCTCTGATGAACACCTGCAAAACTTCCTGATGAAATAAAATCCATCATATCAACACCATGCCTAATTGTCCCTGCAGTGACTTACTCTGCAATGGTCTTCCGACTGGTTGCTGATAAATTAGCCTATAATAGCTCTGTTCTAAAGCAGATTTCTCTCCGACAGCTACTTTACAGTTAATTATGGAGGCAACTTGGTGTTTGTAAAGGGATTGATGAGGGTCACAGCTTCTGTATATAAAGGTCATATTCAATAACAAGGAATAAAATAGGCTTCATGTGTTTTGCCTGCACTGTAAACACTATGTGTAAATTTACAGAGAAACCTTGAACACTGTCATACTGCAAACCCAAATACATCCACTGAAATTAAAGTATTCTATTTAAATAAGAAGGTAGTCTATAAATGCTTTGTGTTAATGCTCAAAGACATGTTGTAAGCTTGCTGACACATCAGAGACTTTAACCAAATATCTAGAATGCTAGATACTTTTCGGACAGCTTTAAGCTGAGCTCCAGCTAATGAGAGCGCAAGAGACAGAGAGGGAAACCTAGGAAGAGTTTCACATAGGGCTATCAAACAATTAAACATTTTAATCAGCTTTAAAATTAATCACAAATTTTAAATAATTTCAAAATAATTAATCACCATTTGCGACCGTGCCTGTAATTTGTCCCTTTTATACTGTATTGTATCAACAGAAAGAGCTGATGCTACAAATATTTTCTGTTAACTGACCTTCCCTTTGGTAAACATCAGATGTCTAATGGTCAGTAAATGCAGCATGTAATGTACTTCAATATGTTGTTCTAAATCATCTCTACTATGTTCTAGATCATAATGCAGAATTCTTATATCATCATCTCACCAACCATCTCCATGGTGATAATTTCTGTCATAAAACCAGCAGATGTGACGACTGAAGTTAAACAGCCAACATTTATGAAGAAACTCTGATAAAACTGATGATCTGGATAAAAACAAGTTTTTCCTTTTATCATTGAAGTGTGAGTGTTTGTGCATCAGTGAAAAAGATCCTGTAGCAGCATCACCCAAAGTAAACACCTGTTGATAAAATAGATCATTGGCTGTTTGTTTTACATGTTTTTCTTCACTTTTTTCCTGCTCAGTGCTCCTGCATGGCCACCATAAAAACTTTTCTAGACCAGGCCCTGCACAGCCGAAGTATAAACCCTGTCTACCACCAGCCAACTACTGTGTGTGTTCCTCAGAAGCACCTATCTCATTACGCCATTCCTGATTGGTTGATGAATGTAACGCTCACGTTACCCTACCTTTAAGTAGCCTGCGCTACGACGCAGCGTCATTCAAAAACCTCTTCTCACTTTGTTCGAAGCATATCTCAATCTCACAGTTAGTTCAACTGTCCATAGTAGGATCTCTCATACCCCAGCTTTCGTCACCGGGCGCTAGATGAATCTCCCCCTCTTCCCCATAGACTGAGGCATATAACTGTAAGGTTATACTCGCATGGTTTTGGCACACCAGCTAACACTGTGTCGTTTTCGCTAGCTATATAACAAATATGAAAAATGTGTGGAGATGCCAGGTAAGGACACTAACAGGTTGTTAATCAGCTGTGTAGTGTGAAGCCACTATGAAATCAAATCTCCTGATTACAAGCACATCTATGCTGTGCACTACACGACAATCTAATAACACTAAAAGTCATGTAGTCCAAACTTGGCTTTAAGTTAAGTTTCCAAATTAGCTTAATTTTGAGTGAGTGTGCACAGTTGTCTGTCTCTTTGGGTTAGCATTGAGAAGCCCTGGCGACCTGGCAAGGGTTGTTCAGTGCCAGGTTTAATATGCTCCCAACCCCTCCAAACCCTACAGGGAAACATTTTTTAGTGTACGTTTGTGTAAGTGCGTGATAAGATGAGACTCCATGGATGTTTCAGGGTAATGACAGGGATATTATAACCTTGCATGGCCATGAGTCAGGGTGATGCAGATATCATTGGAAGACATGCTGACTTAACTGAAGTGGACATATAATCGGAACAGCATTTGTTGTGTCCTATAAAATACCTCATCCATTCAGAAGAATTCTGACGTATATGTTTCCTGGTATATTTATACTCATTAGATAACTCTGCTGTTGGGTTTAATACTTTGCATCTCTCTCCTGTGGGCTCCACATACAGTGGCAGTTTATTTATGTCCACCACAGACATTAATAGAGACATTTATTTCCAACTTAGAGTAAGTCCATTCTCAACCCATTCCTAGTTTACAATCATAAAACTGTCATAAAGATGTACAGCACATGCACATATTGGTTTGTTGCATTAGCAATCTTGCAGAGATGCTTTAACTTACTTGGGATGAGTCTCAGCCATCTTGCATCTTTCATGTGCTAAAGGGTGCTTATAAAAACTGAACTGGTTTTATCATTAAATTAGCCAAAACATGTTGGATTACGCCCTGCGATGGACTGGTGACCTGTCCAGGGTGTACCCTGCCTTCACCTGAAACACTGCTGGGATAGGCTCCAGCTCACCCCGCGACCCCCTACTGGGAACAAGCGGTACAGAAAATGGATGGATGGATGTTGGATTACCTTATGACCTAGTGTTGATAGAGAACCAAGTAATGTGATTTAATTAAATCTAGTAAGGATAATGAGTCCAAAAACTATGTAATTTTATATTTTACAACTCGGTGTTGAAATATTTTATTAACAATATTTTTCTCACGACTACATCTTTACAACACGTTAATCTTTTTCATATGAAAGGATCGGTTCTTCGTGTCCTTACATTTGCACTGGACAAACAGCATCTCAATCATTTTTTTCAAAGTCAAACCAAACTAGTATAAGCAGGACAGCTACCAGCCCATGAAACCCTTAACTTTAAACTCTTGCAATAAGAAACTTTCACAGAGGAAGTTACAAAGCGTATTTATAAACAGGAAAGAGAGCCACCAAACTTTTTTTTATGCTGAGTTGACTTTCTATACTCATTATTCTCTGGACTTGGGGCCAACGTCAAATGTATTTCAGCTCAGAGGAAAAAAAGCTAGTTTTATAAGCTTTCTCAGTAATTAAAGAAATAAACTTTGATCAGCTTTTCTGAATGTATCGTTGTGATGTTCTAGTTTATATGACATTTAGCTAATGTATCATAGTTCTTAAAAATCATTCTCCACAAGAACCATTTTTGTAGCAAACACTCAATATGCTTTTAACATGTAGACCATTTGTCCCTTAATCAATCCTGTAGCTTTCTTTAAATCAATGCTGAATCATGTTTGTAATTTGATGTTTTTTTATGGAGTTAATGAGGTCAGATCTGGCTGTGAGGTTCTTCAATCAGGCAATAAGCTCCTCCTTTCTGTAAAATGGCTTTCTTGTTATTTATATACCGGTTGCCATGGATTGTTGCCAATTGTGACCAATATTTGGACTTTTTGCGCATTTAATATAAAATCTACCTTTGGTGTTATTGATTGCCCAACCCTGAAGAATCACCCCCCAACAAACAAGTAAACAAAACAAAAACAAAACAAAAAAACCCCAGCTAGCCTTTGAGTGATTTTCTCCATATGCTGCAGTTACCCTTGTTGAACCATAGCTTGTAATTTGATCATTTGGCTGTTTATAGTACATCCCCTCATGCGTCATTTCACAAAAGTAATCACTGATTCCAGATGATGCCACTTTTAACTTTGAGTGAGTTAAAGCTTCCTAATGTCTCATAACAGAAAAGTGATATAAATGATATAGCAGACAACAAAATGGATCAATGAAGTAGTTTAGTAGAGCTCAGTTTAGTGAGTGATTGAGGCTAAACAATAATTTAAGAAAAGGGATAGTTGTGGCCATTATAATCATAAATTTCACATAAAAACTGTTTTCTGTTGTATAAAAGATTTATGAGGAGCATTGAACTCAAACAATACTGTATCTCAAACCTAATGTAACACTTTGCTTTCATAAAATGATGAGAATATTCCATTTAGTTATCATATTGAGCATAAGCAAAATATGTTTCCCTACCATTATATTCTTGGATGGGAGTACTGTCTGCTTTCAAATAATACATTTAATAAAATTATGCCAAACGGTGAGAGTTGATGAGACAAGGGATGATAACCATGATAGGAAGACTGACGCCACAGAAGCAGACATGTTAATGAGGGTGCCAAAAGACAGTTGGAGTGCGAGACAGGGCCAAGACCAAAGAAACTGCATTGGAGTGAAAGGGAAATTTAAAGACAGGTAGACAGCTACTGGAGGCTGTTTTGTGACACTATCAGGACAAGCTGTCACTTGTTACAGTATGCAAGGGCACATCTGAAGTTGCCTCGGAGCTGTTTTACTTTTGTTGTCACAACAACAGAAAGACAATCCAGGTCAGCTGCTTTCGCTCTCTTTACTGACAGACTTGTTTCTGAGAGCAAAAACTTTTTAAAACTGTAAATGTTGTGGTGGTTAGAGACAAGAGGAATCTAATGAGTGATAAAGTAACCCTTCGAGGGTTAATTCATCCAGCTGCTTCAGGAAAAATTACTCTCAAATTAAAATATATTTTGGAAGAATATCAAACATTTCTGACTTTAGATATAATAAAAAACAATATATATAAAGACAATAATAAAACCACAGTTGATGCATTTGCCAAGAAGTTCTTGCAGCTGATGACAGAAAACAGGTAACTCAAAAAAGCCAGGGATGAGTGATAACCTGCTGCTCTGTTAGTAGCGTTGTCTGGTTTACTTTGATCCATATCATTACTGACTCATCTTGTTGCAGACGTCACTTTTGAGTCTCTCTCTGTTTTTTTTTTTCCTTTTTGGTAATATTTTGTTGTTCCTTCTTTTTATGTCTGTCTTGCACTGATGAGTACACCAAGGAATCATTATTTCTAATTTTCACTATCCCATCTGTGAAGACTGAAATCAGTCTTGATGTCAAGAAGGCGTAGAAAAACGCCAAATAAAAAAAACCTACAATAATGGCCAAATACATTAAAACTAAAATAATAAGCCTGTATGTATAAGTTAAAGGTATTCAGAAAATAAGAACTCAAAAGTAAAGATACTTGAAAACTAACTATGTACAGTGATTAACAAAGAAACAAAGCAGCACCTAATCATAACAGAAGCTCCACCATCTTATTCTGGGATTTTCTTAATGGGTTTCATTTCATGACCAAGAAAGAAAGAAGGAAATTCATATGAGGACAAGACCAATGTTTCCAGAGCTCTATAACATCTCTATTTCAGTTGCTCTTTACATGTGCTGTGTCAGGCTTTTTTCACAATCCGCAGCAACCTTCCCAGACTTCTCACATTTATTTTTTAGAGGATTTTTTGGCACTAATGGACTTGAATGACATGAATGACACAGAGTGCTAGACCAGCTGTGTTTTGCATTAATTGTACATGGGGTGCACACTCATCCAGATAAGCTGTCCAGTGCCCTCAAATTCCCAATGAAAACTGTTGAAATGAAGATGTCACTGAATTTAATAATTGCATTGTAGCATTAATTTGAACTGTTTTGTATTTTGATATTAGAATTTCTGATACTCTCAAGAACAATGCATCTTTCTCATCTTAGGAATGTATATTTAATAACTGGGAATTGTTTTTAAATGAAATGATCAATTTCTTTATAATCCTGTGAAACACTAGGTCCTAATATGATGAAAATTCTTAGATACTTTGGGATGAGTTGTGTATTAAACTTATACATAAAATGAGACATCGCCAAAATATAAAAAAAAAATTGCTTTTAGTGCAAATTTTTAGGCCGAGTATTTCTATTGAACACTAGAGCTTACATAGGTGGCATCTATTCCTAATATACTGAGATGGTTTGTCAATGAGTAACATGTGGTGCAGAAATAAAACATAATATGAATGTGACTCCAACAGCCGAATGACATCAGATTTAAACAATCTTTTATTATTATTGTCAATAACAGTGCATCCTGATACCGAAAATCAGTTTCAATGCTGTAAATTCCAAGTCATGCTTTAACTAGAACAACAAATGAGACTAAATGTCCTCATGGAGCCTCTGAGTTATTCCTAATGCCCTAACTTTCCCTCTGTTGCACTTCTGTCAAATAAAATTTGCGATGGGTGACAACACTATTCTTGCCAAACTTTGATCAGAGTATTACACGAAGAGAAAAATGGTGAAATGCTCCAAACAGGCAGAGTCAGATTAAGCAAACTCAGAGGAGCACAGGGAGAAAGTAGGACTTCTCCCCTGAGAAAAGGTTTCAGCAGCTGAGCTTAACAGAGTGCCTCTGTGCCTGACAGACACCGAAAACAGAGAGACGATGCGGAAACTAATACGCAATTTATAGGAACAGTACAGATCAGAAAAAACATCTACACCATCTCAATGAAAAACACACAGATGTCACACAGACACACAAAAAACCCACAGACAACACCATTGATGATGGGGAAAACAAAGGCTTTGTGTTTGCAAAAGAGCAGCTGATGTGTCTGCCCAGGCTGTGAGACATGTCCTGATGACTGATGTGCTTTGTAAAGCGGCTGTCATAAAAGCCTGAGTTAGACTGAAGCTTTTAACCAAATTAATTTTGAACTGCATTGGCTAACATAAGTGCGCAACTTAACCTTTCTCTCTTTCAAATAGAAGTTAGTTTTGTTAATATTAAACAACCCAATTAGAGGTTGTACATTTTATTTTCTATAAGAACAATAGAGCCTAAGAAACTTTTTATTTAACCCTCTTTTTGTTCTTTGGGGTCATTTTGACCCCAGATAAACTAATTTTTTAAGTAGTCTGAAAATAATGGGTGTTGTTCAATATTATGGTCTTCATTAAACTTCATCCAGGTCATGTTAAAAGTGTGACAAAGAAGTGATTGACAATTTTTACTATATGCTTTAAATAAAAGTAAACTTGGCGGTGTCATTTTGACCCTAAAGGCACAAGATATGATAATTTTGGGAGGACATTAGGATTTAATCAAACTGTAGTTGGAAAGGCAAATATTTTTGTTAATTTTTTAATTAAATAATCTGTTCTTGTTCATCTTTCTTTTTTTAAAATTTTTTTTTATTATACTTTATCAATCCAAAGCTGGGAAATTCTTTCCCTGCATTAACCCATGCTAGTTGCTAGGAGCTTCAAGCGCTCAGGGACCCAGAGTGGTTATCATAGTTGCCAGCACAGGGACTGGAACCCAAGTTCTCCAGACCCAAGCCCACCTCTGTAACCACTAAGCTACCACTCCCCATTAATCATAGTAACACTATTATTTGATTGGAGAAAACCTTTGTAGTTATAGATCTTTGGACCTTCAAGTAGCAGTGCATAAAACATGAATGATAAATATGAATAAAAGCCACTTCACTGGCTCAGGAACATGTCTGAAAATCACTGAATAAACACAGTTCATTGCTGCATTTACAAATGGAAGCAAAACAAAGAGAGATGAACCCAACAACATTAGGAATCCTGTCTCATTATTGATGGACAGAGTCAAAGTGAAGAACTTTTCTTTTCTACTTATAAAATCAAGGATACCCTTCACTCCAAGGTAAGGAAAAGAGAAGTACCAGGCTGGTAATCAGAATGGTGTAGTGATAAATTAGTGCACATTAATATAATTTACAGATTTTAAATCAACATATGCTCTCATTGAAATAATTTATCTCCCAAGAGATTTCTTGTCCATTTCAGCAAGACAATCACAAACCACATTCTGTAGGTGTCATAACAGCACGATTCTGTAGCAGAGGACTTTGGATAGGTAATTGTTAATAGTTAATAATTTTCATTGTATTCTCAGTTACCTTATTGTTTTAGTCCTTTTGGAGCTGTAAGTTAAAATTACTGGATAATAAGGTGGGGACTCGCAGGTAAAATGCACAAGGCTAACAAGTTTGTCCCCTTTCGGCTACTGTATTCAAAGATTGCGATGCAACATGGCAGCCTCCAGTTGGATGCGCCGCCACCTATTTATTTATTAACATCTAATTGTAAGCTACGAGAACGCTTTCATTTGGATGGGACTGTGATTAGACTTTGGTAAAATACATTTTTATGAAAGCAATACTTGATATTTGCTAATAAAAAACAAAAAAGCTACACACTGTACCTTTAAATGAGTAAATATTGCTAATGCCAATACAATCATGTCTTTGGGGAAGCATGACAGATTTATTGGATACAGGGAGGCGCATCCCAGGCAGGTGGACTATTTACATATTCAAGTCTATGCATGCGCTATACTCCACTCTTTACTGTGAGAAAAACTATGTTTATGGACTCATAATATGCTGCATTAGGGAGTAATTGAAATAGTTCACAACCTTATCAGGGCATATTTCGACAATGAGCCATTAAAACTTCTACCAATTATAAATGCATGGATATGGGAATTAATAATTCAAGGTTTTCAATATATAATGCAGGATATGATGAAATGCGTGCAAAAGGTCAAGTGCCTGTAAAATGCATATAAATTGCAAAGGGGATTTAAAGTCTCAGAACTGCAATGGAAAAAGAACAAAGGTCCATAAACCAGCTATTTTGCCTCAATGGTTGATTTTAAGTAAAGTGATTTCTTCTGTGTATCATCTAACCTCATGTCAGGAATTAAATACATTCACACCCTTTTTGAAACTGAACACAGACTTCTGATTAGTTGATATTTCCAATAACATCCGTCCCAAATAATTTTTCAGGAAAGAAGATCTTTCCTAAAGTGGGGGAAAAAATAGCACTTGCCCACAACCTGTGTGGAGTTTTTTCTTCTTTTATTTACAGGCATCGTTTTCTACTTTAACAAAATATAGATCTAAAATAATTACTTTCTGAAAACAACTTTTTGCTTCAACTTGGTAACAGAAATAGACCTTGCGCTGTTCAATCTTAAATTTTTCATAGCATTGTCACTACAATATTTTGGAAGTAATGGAAGTAAAAACTAGAGAACGAATAGATTTATGTCTCTTGAATCTACTTTTATATAAGGCAGTAGATATGCAGTTCAAAGCTGAATTCTGAAATAGCTGCTTTCCATGGTAGTAAAAAAGAGAAGATAAATACTCTTCTCAGCCATACTTTTTGATTTGAAAATGCCTGAACAGCTTCAACCTTTGACTTGCCAACCCCCACAAAGGTAAAGAGCTTTTTGCAGAGCTGCAATGAACTCAAAGGAACATAAAAGGCACTTTTCAGATGAACATGCAGAAATGATGGCGTTACATAACAACGAGCAGGGAGATGAGGCAAAGGCCATCCTTCTTTCTTTCAAGAGATTTTTCCAACAGTTTTGCAGCCATTTGAGCACCTCTAACAAACTCATCCAGAGGGGGATTGAAAGTTGTTTTGTTTCTGTTGGAATCGATTCAACTAAGGCAAAGCGACTTTAAGAACACATTCATTCGTCTTACACAATTTGTGGTGCTACAGTAAGTGCCCCATCTGTTTTGTGACTTTATAGCTGACAATAAAGTAAATAAAATATCTACAGAGAGCAGCTTCTTAAACCCTGATAGATCATTTTACCTCCAACACTACGCAGAACTACGCTCCACTGACTGCATCATATATGACTATAGTGATCCACTAACATGCTGCAGCGGACACATTAATAATGTTCAACGCAGAAGACAAATTGACAGGAAATGTCTAAGTGACAATGAAGATTAGAGCATACCATGCTTTTACACACTTATAGAAATATGTTGGAATAAAACAATTCTTATGTGTCTTTTTAGAACACTGCCAAACCTGAAATGAGTCACATCTTAAATGCCAGTCTCCTCTGATTATAAATAATTGGTATTTCACTTTATATCACTGCAATATTTACTGACAGTTTCTCTCATCACCATCTGGTGCGGTGGTGGTGCCATGACATTTAACTAGCAGCTATGTTGTAGGCAGGCAGCAATTTAATTTGAAGCCAGTACATGCCCTGGGGACAGACGGAGAGAGAAGAATGAAGACAAGCAGCTGCAGGTTTCATCTTCCTTAAGGCATTATATTGTGTCTCAACAGCAAATGCATGATCAACACATAAGAAATTTAACACACATTCAATTAACCAGTCAGTCAGTCATTATCTGTACCGCTTATTCCATTACGGGTCGCAGGGTAAGTTGGAGCCTATCCCAGCATTGTTTCAGGTGAGAGGCAGGGTACACCCTGGACAGGTCACCAGTCCATTGCAAGGCCAACATTCAACAAGTCTATTAACCAATCAAATTTTATTTGTATAGCCCTTTACAACAACCAAAAGGTATTCAAAGTGCTTTACAACAGAATCATAAAAAGTACGTAAAAACAATGCATAAAAACATAAAATGATTAAAAGAACACATAGAAACACAACTGTAAAGTGCTACAGTGCAGTAGGGTATTAAGAGCCTTCCAGAAGTGCATAAAACAGACAAAATAAAAATAACAAAATACACCTAAAAACAAGACTGCCTTAGTCGGAATTAAAAGCCAATCTAAAAAAAGTGTGTCTTCAGCTTTGATTTTAAAAGGCCGAGTTCAGTAGTGATGTGAATGTCAGAGGGTAGTTTGTTCCAAAGTCTAGGCGCAGTAACCTCAAAAGAACGATCACCCCACTGTTTGTATCTCGACCTTGGGACTTCTAGCAGAAGCTGACCCAAAGAACGGATAGCCCTGCCATAATTATTAAAATCTCTGTCAAGTAGGAGGGTGCCAGGCCATTAACGGCATTGAAAACAAAAAACAGAAGTTTAAAATAGATTCTAAAATGAATTATTATGTCTATTATGCTTATCTTATGCTTATCTTATCTTATCTTATCTTATCTTATCTTATCTTATCTTATCTTATCTTATCTTATCTTATCTGCTTTTTGTGGAGTAATTCAGACAAATTATGTGCAGCAGGACCTAAATGGACTTTTATACTCTCCCTGAAGCAGCTCTTCCAACAACAAAACATTAATCACATTACAAACTGCTTGTGCATTTCTGCTACAGTGATGACTTGCACTATGTGTTACAGCATATAATATAAACAAAAAGCTGAATCATCCACCATTGTGCTCTATATAAAAGACCTGAGAGATTCATCTTTCATGTACAGTAGCTCAGGGAAAAAGTTAAAATCCACTGTGGATTTAAAGAATAGGATATTCAGATGCACCTGTCAGAGTACAGGATGAATTGCTTTGCCAGAGACTGTCATGCCTTAAATGTTAAGCTAGTCTCACCAAAATGATGGATGGCTTTAATAGACGTTAAGCTTTGCTTTCTTAATTGCGTCCTTGCAGAAGAGAAAGTGACACACTACAGAAAAGAGATAGTAGAGGGTGTAAAAAGAAAAAGTATTTGCCCCTTTAATTTATCCCCTTCCTTTTGAGTTATGCTTGTTAGGCAGCGGCGTGCCAGCAGGCTTCCGCAGCTTGCAGCCAATATTTTCCTACCATTAACAGTGACTGGATGTGAGCACGGTAGAAGGTTGTGGAAGAGGGAAGGCTGAGCAGACGAATAAGGAAACGTCAATCTGCGTTTTTCAAGAAAACATCTCATTTGCGGGAGACTAAACACAGCTTCAAACAGTTTTCCTCACTGGCACATGGTATATTGTCTTCTGTGACAAAGCCACACTAGAGATCAGAAATGATGTCATATATAGTACGAGTACACTTGACAGTGGCTCTTAATTAGCCACTGATGCAACACATTTGCAACACAAAATGTAAAGTTGTAAACACGCAGGTATTCTCCCATAGGCTACTCCTGTGGGCCTGTTAGGTTAAAGCAATATAGGTTTAGTGATGGCTTTATCAGTATGTCATTACTCCACTTGGTTTACTTCATCAACATCAAAACAATAGGATTGATTAAAAGGAAAGTGTTTAAATATTCTTTACTCAAATAGTTGGAGGGCCTATTCGAATTAATTAAATAGTAAGCCCATATACAGCCATAACCAACTTTTAAAAAGCATAAAGAAGAAATGGCCTCACAGTAGGCTAAGCTGGTTTTCAGACTGAACAGACTTTTAGTGTGAAACCAGCTACCCCCATAATAACCCACCTTATACACCAGCCCACCATATAAAGAAAAACAGACTGTGCCAGGTTGCTGACTCTCTCCTGTATCAATCTCTACATATTTATTCTACACATCCCTTCTTCTTTGTTGAACTTTGTGCTCAAACTTTTGTTCAGCTTTTTGTTCAGATCTAGAATCTTTCATGCTTTAGTGATCACTTAAAGCATACTCACACATCGCATTTCTCAAATCTAGACTGATAACATACAGCCTTTTCTTGCTGTAACAAGCTCTTTGGCACCATGAAAGAGCAGTTTCTGCCTGGTGCCAATTAAAGCAGTTAAAAAGGTCTGTCTTTGGGTTGAAAACTTACTACGTGATTGGAAACAGTAGGTATGATAGTACAAGCTTCAGCAACTTTCTGACAGCAAACACAGTGCTCTGAAGGACAGTAATGGGGGAGATGGAGGATTATGAAAACATGCAATTTTACAGCCCTAACTGCTAATTTGTGGATATATAAAGCTGCCGAACTGTGACACATTATTCTTAAAAAATTATAAAATGGTACTTTTTTGCTTATGTTCCCAAGATCTAGAAACAATGTTGCCTTTTTCCTTTCCATTGCAGCAGATATTTAAATATATAATGTGATTATTGATTTGGAGGCAAATAATTTTTTCAGGGTGGGAGGAGCACATTTAGATTCTTTCCACATACTATATTTCTTCATATCTTCTCTTCATTTGCAGAAGGCACTTATTTTTTTTGGACTGGACACAGCAGTCATGGAAACACAAAAGCCTTATCGGATATCAACCAGCAGCATTAGGAATTATCTTAGTTTTTGGATGTTTAATGGAACACACTCTCCCTACCTGTAAAGATAGAAAAAGTAGGAATGGTAGCACTGATCCCACAGAACTCACAGTCCACATAATACTGTACCTTACAGATTACAGATTATATGCCTGCACATATACAGAAAATTCAACTGTAGAATTGTATATTGCAGACAGCAACTTAATGTTGCACAATGAGCCTTTGCAGTCCAACCATCAACTCCGGCAGGCTAACTCCTTGCCTCTTCACACTGACTACTAAAGATACAAGTTATTGCTTGTTGTTTTGAGCTTTTTGTGGACACAGCAAAAATGACAACAAACGTAGGACCAACTGAAAATTTCTGAAAGCTACATCTCAGTAGCACACATAGTTGAAGCAATAACTAGAATATGTTCGATCAACGCATAATAAATTGTAATTGATCTGCACACTGTGTATAAGACCAATTGCATCAAAACACGTACAAATGAAGCTACAGCATGTTCTGTACACTGAGTCAATCTGGCTTAATCGATAATAAAAACCAGTAATGAATGGTTGTTTTCCATGAGTTCTCACGTGATTTTAATCAGTTTAATCTTTCATCTTGTAATCTGTTTTTAGTGCTCTTGCTGTCAGAATGCATAAAGCATGAACATTTAACAGTCTGTACCAATAGACAGACCAGGCGCCACAGTGGTCAGCACACACTGGGAGCTTTCTGTGTGGAGTTTAAATGTTCTCACTATAATGGGTTCCTGCCACACAGAGATGGAGAATTTTAAATAAGACAGTCTTTATAGAATAAATTCCCTAAACTTGAATTGAGACCAGCTAAAGTTTTCTGATCTCAAAACTTAAGTTGTTTTCTGGGTATTTCATGGCTACCCACTGAAACTTAACAGGTCATTAAAGGCAGAAGGGAAATCTCCCCACAGGGATTTACAAAACAGAACATAACTAAAGTGCTTAATAAAAGCCCTCTTTCACTTATAATCAAGCTAGGAGTTCTAAATAAACAGACTAAATAAAGGTCAGATTAGAGCCGGATACTTCCAACAAGTCACTTTCCCACAAATCCCACTGGTGATCTCTGCATTTTAGCAATATAAAGTGGGTCATCCATGCAGTTACTTGTTCACCAGATATGTCACACATCCTTTTGTGTATTCTCTTGTGAGCATTTAGGGTGACAGTTTAATTTATCATGCCATGTGAACATCAAACCTTGAAGGTAAGTGATCAGTGGATAAATCCAGTACAAAACCATTCAGTCTCTTAAGAGCTTCAAAGATGAAGGAATAATAACCAACCTGTATGTTGTCAAAGGATGATTTGTTGGTGACATCGTAGAGCAAAAGAAGAGCTGAAGAAAACAAAGAAAAGTTTTATTATCAGACATCTGGGTAAAAAGATTTCTCAGCAAATGTTTAATTTATTGTTTGATCTTGATGCCTCAACCCCATACAAGAAAAGCAACCAGAAGTCAGTCACTTATTTTAAACAATGACACAAGGCAGCAGTTTAGATGATGGAAACTTCAAATGATTAGTTCTTAGACTAGGTCAGTGGGTCCCAAACTTTTTTTGCAGGGCCCCATTTTCATTGACAACAATGTCAAGCCCCCCTGATCCCAGTACCCCATGTACCCCAAAGCTTATTAAGAAACATACGAAGAAATGTGTCACGAAAAAGTTTTTACTTTATTGGCTGCTGCTTCGTAACTACAGTGAAAACCATATCAGTAGCAGAAGGAATGATTAACTCATCTGCTATAGTGTGAGATTTTTTAAATCAGGAAACTCTGCAAACTACTTCAGGTGAGCTGAGCTTTCAATTAGACAGATGCTGCTTTAGTAAAAAAAAACTCTGCTATATATGATAGGTGAGTAGAATTTATTATTTTTTTTAAGTAATCAACAGTCGTTTTTTTTTGTTCAGGATGAGTCTCCAATAGCGTTATTACTTGTTTGGCTCTATACTGTCAGATGCTGATTTTTTTAAGACATACAACACGCTGTGGTCTGTCTTCATTACCAACCATTGACCATTACCATTACTTGACCATTAGGTTTTAACTGGCAAAACACTAATGAGGAGGTTATAAAACAGATTCAAGTGGGAAGATCATGCTTTTGAGAAAAAAACTTTCTGATTCATTCATATACTGTATTTTAGATTATTTCTGGAATGCATTAATTGTTTATATATA
>JBAMHW010000023.1:15595011-15608750 GCA_037177495.1 Rhadinocentrus ornatus
TATATATATGTGTGTGTTATCAATCAGTTCAAAGTTATCTTGGATCCTTTTCAATAAGTAATGCAGAACATTAGAAGGCATAAAGCAGTTACACTATGAGATTCATCAATTATAGTGAAATTAAGACTTTGTCAGTCTTGAAAAAAAAAGGTAATGGAAGTAAATTTATGTTAATTAATCTAAGTTAAATGAAAACAAGGCATTGGCCAAAAAAGAACAGAACATACTGATTGCTAGACTGTTAGTATGGAGTGTATGAAATGTAACTGCTTCTCAGATTTTCATGCAAAATAATTTTTTCTAACTAATATACACAATATTTTTTTTATAAAGCTAATGCCCCAGAAGTTATACAGCAGATGAATAATAATCAGGAAAATTCTTTTCTGCTGGATTTCATCAGGTGATTCAACCCTGATATCACTGGCTCAGCCTCAAAGAGCTGGTTTAAAAGAAGAAGAGAACAAAACCATAAAAGCTATAATGAGAGGAAGAGGTTACAAAATGTGCATTTTAATCTAACAACCAACCATCTACTGAATGTTAACAGAGCAGAGAAGCACAGATCCCATTGTCCTTTAGCAGGGTGCCATCCATCAATCTGGGACAACAAAATTGATTGCTTATGAAAAATATGACAAGAAACTTGGGAGTATAGTGTGGGAACATAAACAATGTTCTAAAAGTTTTTTTCATCCAGGACACACAGGGTGGTGTGTTGTTAAGCTGAAATGTTTTCCTGCTTTGAACCACTCTGTAATTTCCATTTCTGTGGTTTGTTTATTCTTCATCTTTTATCTTTTTTTTTTTTTTTATCACCGTGTTGTTTGTCTGTGTGGCCTTGTGCTTTATCAAAGTGCACATACAGTGTATGTCAATCCAAGATATATAACCCCTTCAAACAAAGAAAACAACCAGCAGGTGATAGCAAATAATTACTGATTTTTACATGGAAATGAAAAGAACAAAAAAACGGACGAGTGTCTGCACTCTCTCCCACAAAGCAGATACTCTTCCACCAGTCTAAAATAAAATTTTTACATGCTTCATTCATTTTCAATTCTAGAAGCTCTCCCAATTCTGAGTCCCTCTGTCCTCCTACATTCATCTTTCTGCAGCCACACTTTGAGTGTGCAACTCTGCTTCTGTCCAAAAAATTGGACTCCATTTATTTTTCTTAATCTTGGCTTCATGGAGGAGTGCATATAATTGCATGTTTGCAATTAAAACCCTGAAAACTTGAACATCTGTAACAGAGTGCCTTTGTACAAAACACTGAAAAGCTGTCTGACTGCTGCTGAAACAAGAATTTTTCAGATTAAACTAAGTCACAGTCAGAATCACAGTCAGTAACATTTAAAGGCTTCAGTATCTATAGAAAAAACTTAGTTAGGTAGAATGGAAAAGTCTTTAAAGGAGCTTTGCAATAATCTTTTAATGCTCAATAATAAACTTGAGCATTCCAACCTGCAATTTTTTTTTATTAATACCTGTGGCAATTATAATTCCTTATCACTTCAGCTCATAGAAGAGACAGGAAAGAGAAGGTCAACATTTAAGAAGATTTGACTTGGTTTTGTGGACACCCTATGATATTGTGGTTTTCAGAACAGACGTTCCCAGGCAAAGTGGGGTCTCCTTACATGAGACAGAGACAATCCATGAGAAATACATCGGCTATAGTAAGGCCGACTGACCGCCGAACCATGACAAGGATAATGAGGAAAATACACAGACACAGATCATGTATTCTCACATAATCAGGTATGCATGAAGTCTAAGCCTGCTTAAGTTGTAAAAACTTTTGAACGTTTAAACAGATAGAAAAAAATCCAAATGGCAAACTTGTCTTTTGATCACACAAGAATCCCTGCTGCCCAAACTGTCAAAGAAATGAAAAATACATAGAGTTCAACGTTACAAGTACTAGAACACTGTACTAAAAAAATTGCAGAGCCACCGCTTAACTTTCCTGGAGATAAGCAGGTTTTGCTTAAAAGGCTGCACTGTTAATTAAATCTTCCAGTTTATACCTGTAGTTTCTCATACCAACCTGTTTTAAAGGTCCCATATTATACATTTTTTCAACAATTTCATATGGGTGTCAGAGGTCCGACAACATTATTTTCAAAGTGTATTACCCCAAATTCAGCCTTGGCCCTTAATTTCAGCCTTCCAAATGTAGCTCTAGTGAGCTCCAGTGAAAATGGACCATTTCTGTGTCTGAACCATTAAATGACGTGCCTGTCCATGCCCTCTGTGGGAGAGGATCTGGCTTTCGCTGGCACCCGCTCTGTGGTTTCAGAGGGGAGGCTCAGCTAACTGGGGGGTCAATGGCAGTATCCACTACTGGGGAGAGTGGTTATTTCCCTTTGTGATGTCACAAGGGGAAAAATCTCAGACTCACCTATTTGAGCACACATTTGCTAAAAAGTGGAGCAAGCAAGTAAGAGAGAGAAAAAACTGAATTTTCTAATTCTTGGGCTTCATACACAAGCTATAAGGAAACATAAGACTGTTAAAAAACCTTTAGAAAGTGAATTTTGCACAGTATGGGACCTTTAAAGTAAAAATAAGAATGATTTGATGATATGGTAAACAAAGACAGAATTGTAATTATACTTTCTATTGCACCTGGATGTTGGCCACAAGAAATCAGACCAGAATATAGAACTTCCCTTATTTCCCATGGACAGAGTTTTGTGCTCTGGTTGAAGCTATACCCAGAAGCACTTCCAACTGATTACCAGCAGTAGAAAGTTACCAGTAAGAGCTTTCTAAATTAACTTGCATAGACAACAGTGACATCAGAATGAATAAAAAGGGAGATTTACAGACATACAGACTGGCACAGAGACAGAAGGACACATCCATCCATCCATCCATTTTCTGCCGCTTATCCGGAGTCGGGTTGCGGGGGCAGCTGCCTAAGCAGGGAGACCCAGACTTCCCTCTCCCCGGCCGCATTCACCAGCTCATCCGGAGGGACCCCGAGGCGTTTCCAGGCCAGCCGAGAGAAGGACACACTCATATGTAATGCCTGACTACAGGTTATCAAGAAGTCCCGGAAAGAGTTGTCCTTCTATCTTTGGAGAAGAGTTATAAAACCTGAGTGCTTGAGAAATACAGCAGTGTGGAAGAAAAACATTCTCATTTAAACTTTGGTGCAAACACATCTGTGAGATACACAATCCTAAACATTTGCTTTGATAGAAATGTAACAGCTGTTAAAATGCCATCAACTTTATGCAGACTGAAAAAAAGTAAAATCAAACAGATGACACTGCACCAAGGCCACAGCCTGCACAATATTGGACAAATTTCTTGGTCACATGTTAATTGTTGCTGCATATAGTAATGTATTTCTGACATGAGGAAATTGCAAATCTGTAGCATGGTTATCAAGACAGCCTGTAACAGAATTTTTATGTGAGGGTCTCACCATGGGCATCACGATAGTAGGCATGAGTGACACTGCGGAAGCGCTCCTGTCCAGCAGTGTCCCAGATCTGATAAGGAAAAAAAAGTATGGTCAGCAGTTTCAGTTTTTGAAGGTCCTCCTCTGCTAAAACAATCTCAACAAACAAACAAAATTATAGGCAAAAATCACTAATCAATATGGCAATTAAAGATTTCTGCTTTGAAATATCATTTCCTCAGCTTATGCAGTGCCACAAACAAAACAATAGTTAAAAATGCAGTAAAAGTTTAACAACTAAAACAGAGATTTTTTTTGTTTGTTATTTATAGGTTATTGAGCTGTTATTTTCCTTATCCAATCAATTTGTGCTGTATGTGGCCCTTGTACTAAAATGAACTTAATACCACTGACATAGACTACTTGGCACAACCAACAACTAATCCTGAGGCTTACTGGGAGGGCCTCTAAGAAGTTGTAGGAGAAGCTAGCACAAGCTAAATGCTAAAATATCAGTATTCAAACCATTTATCTGGGAGAGACTGTGAGTATGTGAGGGGATATTTTCTCTCTGTCCCTGTGCACAACTCATGCTGCTGGGGAAAATGTCCTGAGCAGCCCTGCCAGCAGCCAAGTGTAAACTGTTTGAATTTCCAGGCTGTGTCAGTCGTTTCTCAAGGAAAACAAAATGTGTCTGTGGTACATGGTTTAGAAACCTATTGCATTGCAGTCTGTTATTTTTTTAATTTTTTAATTTTTTGAGGGAGGCAGTTGCACAATATGTCTGACTTCTCACACAGCTGAGAAACACATGGCTGTAACCAGGAGCAGCCCCCAGGTTGGTGGCTGTCTGGCAGACTCTCAGTTTCCTGGATGGTGAATGGTAACGACAGTTAGAAGCCTGATCATTACCTTCTTAGTGTTTATACCAAAATAACCCACTACAGTGAGTTTTGCACAGCTGAAGGAGAAACTTGGAGGAAAAATTAAGGGGCTGAACCATTGGTGAAGCTCATTAGCATATTTATAGATCTCCCACTCAGTGAATAAGGAAAGAAATGGAAAGTCATACTCTGTGCAATTTTAAGGACCTAAGTTTATTTTTAGAATGGTAACATTATGCCAAAACACTTACTGTAATGCATATCAGTCATTCAAATGATTTTACCTTGATGAGCCCAGACAACCCTGAAATAACAGTTTTGGCTTTTAACTGAGCACCGGGAAACACTACAAAAGGAATTAATGTATTTTTATCATCACATCTTGCAGACACAAGGCAGCACCAGAATTAAATAGTCTTGTTTCTGTCCACCAAAAGAAAACTGTTAAAATATTCTTTTGGTCTGGTTTGATCTCTGGTTCCTGAGGAAAATATCTGCCTCTAATATTCACACCTAATTGCCAAATTGATCTGTGTGCTGTTTATTGCTCGTTTGGTAAGATCCAAAACTTAGCTGGAAGGAGGGTGAAAATCCTACTTTGCATCTAAAAAAGAGATTTGAGAGCAAATACATGGAAATTTAATTTAAAAAATTTGTGTTTTTTTTTTTATTGCACATAAAATATTTTTACAGTTAAAGAAGAAACCAAATTCACAAACATTTATTTAGTTCTGTTTTAACTTTAGTTACCCTTACTATTAAGGCAACCTTTTATTCCTGTTTTTAAACAACAGAATTTTATTTTTATTTTTTTAACAGAAATAAAAGGTGCACATTTTGCTATTTACAGTACTATATCAATAACATACAGATGAACAATATAAAAAAATGAAAAAATGAAAAAAAAGGACAACTTTTCTTAACGTGTCAATTCTTGTTCTGAATGATAAATGTAAGACAGGCAAATAGTGAAACCCGACTATTTATTTTTATCACAGCACAACTTTTAATCAGCAATTTAAACAATTTTAAAAATGACTTGATAAATTATTACTTTAATCTTTAACCCTGAGTCTTTCACAAGTATTAGCTAGGAGAAATGATCTTCCTTGCAGTAAATAAGTGAATAAACAAAGAAATGTATTAATATATTTGACTTGGGTTTTGCCCTCAAATCTGTTTTCTGATCACAAAAGTATCCATATGATTCTAAAAATGCTGAAATAAAAGATGCTGAAAACTAACAAAAACTAAACTAAATTATTTTTCATTAATTCAAGTCTGGATTAATTAAAAGTGTGCAAACCAAGCAGCACTGCTCAGCTGCTTACAGCTGTGGTTACATTATGTCCTCCATTCAAAGCAGGTATGTGCAGACTGACTGTACCACACACTTGTTATCCTTAATTATCTTTCAGCCCTTTTTCAGGAACCCGAAAGGCACATATCTCATCAATTCCCTTAACCTTTCTTTTTAAATGATACATTTAAGTACTTACCTGGAGCTTCACCTTCACTCCATCAATGTTCAGGACTTTGTTCTGAAAATAAAAGCAAGAAACGAAGATGAGTGACAGTGCCTAAAATTAAACTTGTTTCCCACCTAGCAAAATCATTTTCAGAGTGTGGAAGAAACAACTTGAAGTGTGTGTGTTTTTGTGGACAGGCATCTGCCTTAACAGCCTCTCATTCCTCTTATCTACCTGGGACACTCTTCTCTACTCTCCATCAATATTACATGTCTGCAGTTCATGCGGGCCCCGTTTGACTTGGCTTCACCTCTTTCCTCTAGAGGATTAACCCCCTCTGCTCTGCTCACCTCCCCCTGTCTCTCCTAGGGGGACTTTCTTCTGATGTTTGCATCTGTTTGCTCCGCCTAACTGCACAACCAAGATCAGACAGTGGATGTACACTTCCAGTTCTGAGGATGTTTAGTTCGTATGTTGTTCTAGAAGTGGGGTGTGAAACTTCCTACCATCAAATTTAATTCAATCAGTGACAAGCTTTGGGTCAAAATAACATCATAGCTGCTTTCTATAAGAATAAAGACGGAAGTGACCTGGACTTTACCAGTTTCCATCATTAGCTAAGAAGTTGCAAGACATCTCAAAAAAGGGAGGAAAACAACAAACTTAAGTACAACACTGAAATAATATAAAATGACTAATACAGGTAAATAAATAAATTAGTTCACCTTTGTTTCACCATCTCCATTTTCCATGAATTTATAAGTGTCATTGAAAAGAAGAGATGCTCTTCTCTGTCCCAGTGTGCTGATGTAGATAGCATCGCCTGCTGCCAAGCAACACAGAAGATTCCTCCTACCTTTATCCCCCACCCCCTGGGATATTCCTGGGAGCTGCAACTGACCTTTTAATTCTCTGATAGACAGAAGACAGAAGATATTCTTCCCGGTCAAAATGCTGTTCATCTTCCAGCAGAGTACTTAGACATAGATCTAATGGTCTTTGTTGACATGTTAAGCTCATCTAACTCCCTAAGAACCAAAAAAGGTAGAACTATTATACATATTCATGTAGGAAACTTAAGCTGCAAGCAAGTGTGGTCTGATTGGAATCAGAGTCTCAAAAGACTACCTCCTTGTTGTTGTTGCTACTAAAAACAAGCCATAATGTGCTTAGAGGCTTCATAAATATTTAGTGACCCAGATAAAGTCCTGTAGTACCACCACAGTACCATTTCAGTAGGATTTTGGGTGGTTAGTCCAGCTTGATTGCTCTGATAATGATGCTGAATACCTAAATATAGCAACACAGACTTCATGATGACTGAAAGAGTGGATTAAGTAGGATAAAATGCATGTATCTCAGCAGCTTATGTGAGCCAGTCTACTTTAGTAGGATGAAGAATTAAGGTAATGCAGATTAAAGAGTGCCAATCTACCAACACCTTCTCTTCTTAAAGTTCAAATCCTTTCATCTTACAGGCTGACACAGCTTTCTGCTCTGTGTAGTTACATTCTGCTGAGAAGAAACACCACTTTTAGGTCTATTACATTCCCTGAGCTACAACAAACTCCCTCCACACAGAAGACATCTTCAAATACAAACTCCTCTACTTACCAGCCACATGCTGGATGTTAGCTTTTTAATAACCTAACCCCCAGAAAAAAGGTACACGACTGAAAATGTACACTCAAAACAGAATCACTCCAACAGCACTTGACAGGGATCATGAATTACAAATGTATGAGGAGCTTTCTGAAGGGTCTGTGAAGTGTGAGCCAATAAAACATTAATGACTGCAGCGTGAGGCAACTAACAGAAGTGTGACGTCCACAGAAAGCTCATATATGAGGCAAATTAATAGCTTCAATGACAATCGTGTAAAAGAGGTTATGTGGGGCAGTTCTTCAATGTGTTTGTTTCTGGTATGACAGCTTACTGGTGCACATGGCTGCTTGCAGCCAACATACAACTCAGACATCAATGCACTGGGGCAATAAGTTAAAGAACAGAGGGCAGGGATATACACTGCATCAACATCCAGTTCCCAGCTGTCAAGTCATGCACACACAGACATAAGTATACACTCACAAATACAGAAACATCCAGTCTGCTCCAGAGTGACACTTTTTTTCCTGGTTATTAAAGTTGTTAGTTTGTACATCTATCTCAAGTCAGGAATACAACTAAAGCTGCACCTTTCATTTGCTAGAACTGGATAAAAGGTTCTTGCTTATGAAATGTCAGTTTAATGCCAAGGAGTTGAATCAGCCAAAAAGCACTGCTGCTAAGGATCTTCAGACCAGTAGTTGTAGTTGCTTAGTTTACAATTTGCATCAGTGACATTTATGACCATTTGTAGCTCTTGCACATTACTGTAGCAGATGGATACAACATGGTATACACAGAGTATTTTATGTACATTTTTTAGCTCAATGACATAGAAAATTCCTTGCATGTTGGATTTAACCATTTTATGTTTTCCAAGTCAGATATATTGGGATTACCTGCCTACAACAAACTAAGCCAGCAAGATTTCCCAGCAGTATCAAGCAGTCAAGCAGCAGAAACATAGCTACCACTGAATGACATACACAAGTGTAAACATCAAGAGGAGCCCAAAAAATTAAATGACAGTGACTTGAGATAGAGACGGGTGGACCGGTGTTGAATTACTGACTACCAGGCTCAACTTTGAGTCGAGCCCACGGTGCTGGTACGGGGTACTATTAATAAAAATTTTTTAGTTGGAACATTCTAGGTTGATGATGGATGGAAAAATCAATGCTCAAACTTGCTACTAGTTTTTTGGGAGATACTTGGAGGAGAAACTCTGTAACATTTAACATGTTTTTTTTTTTATTTTATTTTATTTTTTTTAATACACCATAATGCTCCATTACAGCTTGACCAGGATTAAGTATCACTGAACAATGACTTTGGGCATCTTTCTCAACTGATGTAAATCCTATTAAGAACTTAATGGTGCTTCTTAAGTTGTAGATTAACTGTAAATGAGATCATCGCTTCTTTTAAAACAATTTAGGATGCTGGAGTTTATGCTACACACACACAAACAAAACAAACCCAACCCCCAACAGCCAATGTTATGGGGGCATGAGTGAGAAAGACACCCATCCCTGTTATTTTATGATTGAAGAAACTGGTCAGAGTTATTGTTTAGTTCATTTCATAATGTTTTTCATCTATATGAGCTAATCATTTAGACATATTGTGATTTAAAAAATAATTGAACAATGGATCTTCTCTCCACTTCTAGAGATTGCAGACTCAGCAGTTTCAAACCATGAGACACTGTTTTACAAATGCTTGAACTAATTTCCTAGAGACCGTGACAGTGCACTATATCACATTACACCAAAACCTCATTTAATGCGACTTTGTGGGAATCACTTATTGATGGGCTAAATATGCTGACCCTGCACATTTTAAGGGACACCATAGTTGCTGATGCAACAATTATTTTGCCTATATCCTGTACATCCTGTTTTTTTTTCTGGTCATTTGTCCAAATAAATTAATTAAAAACAAAATACAAATATTTTATAATGTCTTAATTGAGATATATTCAGAGGGTATTCAGGGCTGTGAATTAAGAAAAAAAGAAAGAAAGAAAAGAAAGAAAAAGAAAGCAAAGTACTCTTCTTCAAAAAGCCTCTAACTGTGCAGTCAGTGTAATAGAGGAAACTTTCCTGTTATTGATTTTCTCACTTGAGTGACCAGGTGAAGCTGAAAACAGACTAATTGAAAGCTCTGTGAGCCTTAGGGGCCCTTTTACAGCACCAGCCACACAGTTGCAAAAATGCTGACTTCTTCATCCTGTTGCAGAGACCCACAGCCAAACAACAAAACAACCTAAAGAGATAGAAAAAAAAAAGCAGCACCAGAACTTTGAAAGCTGATTTAGTGAGAGAGCAATAATAATCATATTCCAGTTCCAGTAAACACTATTTCCTTGACCAACTACATTAGGGTAGAGTGCAGTGGAAAATCTGACATTTTTAAATCTTTCCTGGAAGGTGGATGCACTGATTTACCTGAAAGATGTGGATCATTTTGTTCAATTTTACCAACACGTTGACTCGCGTTATCAAAGCATTCCCATCACATTTCTTAAACTAACTGGAATCGTTATTCATCTGAATACAGTGGGAGAAAGCTGAGACCACTTTTACGCTCTTTTCCAGGACCCTTCATATACTGGAATGACACAGAAGGAAATGTCCATTCTCCTGACTGTTTATGTATGTGAGTTGTGGCTGTGTGGGATGGTAAATATTCCTGTTTGGTTGAATCACAAGAAAGAGAAATCTGTGAGGAAAACTGTTGGTTAGAACCCCAAAGTTTTTATGTTGTAGCTTACTTTATGTATTTATACAAACAGGCTACACTAAATGTACGTTTCTGTAATTAAAACACAAACTCAAAGATCATCAAAAACAGCCGTTATTGTGGCTACTTTGAAAACGTAAATCTGAAACAATTATTAAAATTACTACAAAAATAATATCCTAAATGTTGAAAATCTGACATCTGGATATCAGGAAAGTCAGGATTGTTGTGGCGCCACAGATGCATGTTACCTATGCCATGTGCACTAATTTACCCCTATATCATCACTGTTACATGCTTTTAAAAAACAGGACACATGGATGCTTCCAAGCATGTTTTAGGCCCTTGCTTGAAAGTTACATATCAAGAATAAATTTATATTTCTGCAACCACAAGGTGTATCTAATACTTCTAGAGTCATAGAAAATATAATACTTGTGAGATATGTTAAGATAGACTGCCAGTCAAAAGTTTGGACACATTTTCTCGTTGGACTGAATGGGAAAATGTGTCCAAACTTGTAGCTGGTACTGCATGTAAATATCCCTATATGCGCTTTGGTGAAGAATGAATGAAGATGGCGCAGAGCACAGATTAAAAAAGTTTCAGGCTAACCTAAAAGCAGAACAAACGCTTTCAGGATACCTATGAATATTACTTTGGAATGATGAAGCTGTAGCTCCAAACCTCTACCAAACCTCTATCAAATCATATGTGAACATTATCGCTGAACAGGACAGCTTTGATAAGCTGAAACAGAACACATAAGTCAGAGGGGTTTCAGTACAGACAGTTCAGAACGAGGTCCCTGGTTTGTTGGCACAATCTGGCATCATCTGTTTTCAAAGATCCCAATTGGGGTACCTCAGGTTTTAAAAGCTCTCATTAGGCTTTTGTCAGCTGTGTTTAAATGTCAGTTTTTCTTTTCTTTTTAAATCCTTGCACAATAGCAATCACATTCATCACATAACTGTGATGAATTATGTTCTGTGACAATGTTTTTCAGAAATGCTTCTGAGCCCATGCATATGTTTCTAGTCCCAAAAAGTGTCCACGTGTGGTTCGGTCTACATTTAGCCTGTATCTCTGCTTAAAGTAATTTCTCTGCATTGTGTGATGTTTCTGCTTAAATACATTCTTTCTAAATGCTTAATTATTGGTTTAACTTTTATGAAACATATTGCTGGCTGGTTTTCCAAAAGCAAATTAACACATTTTGTTGATGGTAAACTGCTGTAGCCTTTTTGTATTTGCATTTGTCTACAAAATTCCTTAAAAAAGGCATCTTTGATAAGAATACTGTGAGTCTTTTAATGTGCTAAGATTTAACTCTTTGTACAGAATTGTGCACCATAATGATTACAAAATGACTCAATTAATATGGTTGACGTTTGGCTTTATATTTAGTTTTAACAAGGTACATTTCTTCTTTGAGATTTCTTAAACTATGCATTAATCTTTATTTTGCTTTTGCCTCTCTTGTTCTTTTCAAGTGATGCTTCAAATTTCATCATATCACTCCTCATCTCTTTCATCCCAGTGTTAAATATTGATGACGCTCCTTGGGGCTCACCTCTTTAGATTCCAGTGACATTAGGGCAGCAGGTTGCAAAGCTGATTTCCATTAATAACAAACACCTCCCTGGGCAATGTAAACACCTACCAAATACATTTAATTTGGTTTTACTATTTTATTACTTTTATTATTGAACATAACGAAATAACTTTACCTTAATTAAAGAGGTACGACTGAACGAATAATAGTGACAGTCAAGCAGAACAACTCTAAGTAATGATCAGATATAACTCTGCATTAATTTACCTGTGTGTAGTTTTTCTTTAAATTGTATCTTACAATTCATCATAAATTAATTTAACGTTCAAGCATAAAAACCCATCACTGCCACTTGCTGGCATGATTATGTTTGGCACTTTAATTGCACCCACTCAGAAAAGGCAGGTGGGAGGACAAGCTGGCAGGCAAGAGAGCATGTAATGGAAAAATCAGTCACTCATCTCTCCCACAAAGGAAAAAGAAGCTGCCGAATCTGGCCATGAGTGTAATACAGGCCACGGACTGTCCGTGACATCCACTGTTACATCAGGTGTATCAGGTGGGGGGAAGAAACTTTTAGAGGAGAGGATGCAATCATCAAGTCAAAGCTGCTTCTTCTTCTTTTTTAATTGCTTCTTCTACTCTTTCTGCCTCTGTCCCTGCTGTCTTTTTTTACCTCTCTGCTCAAGACTCTATTTAAAATGTGCATAATGGTTCCTTTAACAGACACCCATCAGGTTCATCACGACAGTTTTAATTCATCAAATACTACCAAACCCAACATCCAATCTGTCAAAACATGGATAATGACAAATTTCCATTTTCCCATAACCAATTGTTCAAACAGGATTTAGACCTACAACAAAAAAAACAAAACAAACAAAAACAAACAAAAAAAGAAAGCAGACAGCAGTAACTCAAGTATTAGAGATTGATAACTTCCTGTATTTAGGACAGTCACTTCTTTAGAACATTAATGACTAAGATTAATTTATTTAGCAAAAAATACAATTTCCCCTTTGACTTGTACACAAACATATCCTATAAAAAAACACAGAATAACAAAATGTATCACTGCATCAACCTTAAAGCAACAAAGTCAATCTCTGCTATCTTACTGGCTGGAAATTGACTTGATGTGAAAAAGCTGCCCCATCAGCTGTACTGTTTGCACAAGAGGCTAGACATTTCATTATACTAAAACAAAATTATTACTGGAAGTATTCAAATAAACTTCAAGAGTGAATCTAGTTTTTCCCTCCAACAGAGAACCGTAATGATCTATGACTGACATCCACTTGTTGCATGAGTCACTCTCTCCAAACCATCTGAAGATGACGACTTCATGTTTATCAGAACAAAGCAATTTGTACCAATTATAGATACTTCAGCAAAGTAATTATGCAATACATTATGCAATCCCCCCCCTCAAAAAAAAAAAAAAAGTATGTTTCTGTATCATGTCAGTTTTAATGTTTGCACTGAGGACAAAAATGGAAAGCAGCTAAGTTTGTGTTGGGGGTTGTGTAACACACACACATTCACAAAAAGACTCATCCACACACAGTTAGATAAAGGAATAATGATTCATAACATGATTGTCATCATTTAATCTATTTCAGGGCATCATCGCTGGTGCATGGACTGGTTGATGGCTCAACAGGGCAAAGGATGATGGCTCAGTCACTGAACATGATGTGCATGTACAAGTTGCGTCCCACACAAGTCTGCAGTTACTAGATACTTTCTTTTTTTTTTTTTTTAAATAATACTTTCCTTGTATACACTGCTCAATAAATCACAGTCAATATTGCAAACACAGAAAGCAAACCACAGCACACCCTTAAGTCCTCTAGCACATTTTAATACTTCTTTATAAGAACCAAAAACACAGTTAATACAAGTAAAACATTCACAGTTTTAGGAAAATCTAGTTTTGACATAACATAAAACTCAAAATACTTTTGTATTAAACAATTTAAAGTCTCGCAGCCGAGTGTGAAGCGGCAGGGATGAGAATCAGCACCTCAAAATCCGAGACCATGGTCCTCAGCCGGAAAAGG
>JBAMHW010000023.1:15613112-15623372 GCA_037177495.1 Rhadinocentrus ornatus
ATGTATGTATGTATGTATGTATGTATGTATGTATGTATGTATGTATGTATGTATGTATGTATGTATGTATGTATTAAAAGCAGCAGGACAAGAACAAAACTACTCAGTCTTTCAGTTTCCATCAATGTGATAACTTGATTTTTTTTCTGTGTCTTAGTCTGGGAATATATTTGCTTTTAATTCTATGTTCATATGTTTATTGCACATTCTGTATTTTTTTAAGTGCTTTGGATGAATAAGATGTAATATGGAGGAGAACAGTGGGAGTTAATTTAACGGAACATCAAAAGTCTTGATTTAGATCAATGAATGTGTAAACTGGTCAGTTCAGTAAAAAAAAAAAAAAAAGTTTCCATCTATATCCTACCCTATCCTACTTTATTTATTATAGGTCTACATGAATCAAATGAGCAGTTGTCAGGGATGTGAAGAGAGGTGAAATTTATGGCTAAATACGTTTTGTCACTTGCAGATAAAGACAAGATTACTGACAGCTGAGAGCAGCTCCCTTCCTCCCCACCACTCCAGTGTCTGTGTTGTCCATCTTTGCTTTTCTGCTTTACCCTTGTCATTTTTTTGTGTATCGTTTCAACTATTGTTATTGGACTTTCAGTTTTTTTTTTTTTACTTTGTTTCTTAATAAAGACCTTTAATATTTGGTGCTCTTGAATAAGACAGAGACAAACTACTCATTACAAAAAACAAACATTATTTACAAACAAGCATTTAGAAATCATAATTAGAACTTAGATAAATTCACCAACTTCCCTGTTGATGAACAAAACTGTGGGGTTGAGCTGTGAGTGGAAAAAAAAAAAAGAAGGAAATTCTCTACAGACCACGGCAATTAAAAGAATAAACATGATAAACTTTAATTTAAGCAAGAATATGCATGAAATGCTAAAATAGGGATGCCAAAGAAAACTAGCAAACTTGGAGTTTGATGGATGTGAGCAGTTACAGCTAATATTGGTCTTAGTGCATAAAATGTGATGTCAGTAGACTGAAATATACTGTCAAGTATTTCAAATTTAGGTGATAGATTAGTAGTGTTTTCCATTATTATGAAATTTAGGGAAAGTGTTCAGCACCAAGCACTTGTTTCATAGTTTTTTTCTGATATTATTATTATCATCATTATCATTATCATTATCAAATTTAGTCTTCAACAAAACCACACTATTTTGGCATTGGCTAAATATTCCAGTGCTCAACTCAGTTATGAACTGGCTGATGTGTGGTATGTTAAAGAGTCTAAAAATACACTGAAAGCTGGACTGTTAATTATAACAGAGAAAAAAAACAACAAAATTGCACAGTCTTGACAGATGGACAGTAAAACTAGTAACAGACTTCCATTGGCAACATACTTTTTTTTACACAGCGACCCTTTAATACTGCAGGCTACTTTTAATGTTGCATGTAAAAAAACACCAAAAGAGACAAAGAGAGCAAAAAACACACACAAACAAACAACCAAACACACAGCAAAGAACAACTTTCTGTCAACTGTGTACACACATTGATCTTAAGTCCATTTTTAAACTATACATTAACAATGAACTGTAGCATAAAGGCCATTTTCAATTAAAGGGAATATTCTCTACACTCTGATGAAGCATTTCACATAAAGCCTGTGATCTCCTGATTGAGGTAAAAAAAGAGCACCCAATTTCAAAGCCAAGAACTGTCTAAGTCACACAATGTAGGATAAATGAGAGATCTGCCCTTTCGTCCATCAAGTCACCTGCCTATCGATTAGCACCTTCACTACCATGGCAACTGATGAACCTGGAAAAATGCATCTTTCTTTGTAATGCCATTCTCTGACTCTCACACACAAAATCTTACAGGAACAAAAAACCCACAGGTCATTACCTTCACACCAACATTCTGTTTTGGGTTTTCATCATAACAGAAAGATTGAAAAATAAAAAGTTACACAACTGCAAAAACTGAACTTCTTATTATTCTCATTTTTACTGCTGGTTTCAATAAGTCTTCACATGTGTATTAGAGTGGTGCAGAGGTGGAGATATATTAAGATAATGAGATTATACACTCTTTGGAAATGAATGATAATATCTTTGGTCTAAGCAGTGCCTCAATGTTTGATTCATCATGCATCTATGATGGAGAATTTGCATCACATTAACCTTATTTGAATTTTGACATTGGCATAAATATCCTACAGTAGCATGTAGAGGAAGCTCTTTTTCTTATTAGTGTTAAGATAAAACTGCTTCTACCAGATTTACTGTAGATTAAGAAGGGTAAGATTTACATCTAAGTAATATTAGGTATGGCCTTATTTGCCAGGCTGCTTAAACAACAGACAAGGATTTTAAAATGAAATGCAAATGTAGTTAGATTTTTAATTAAGACTTGCTGTATTTTAAATCTAACAAGGCACTAAAGCAGCTCTGTAAGCCTGAGAACATTCTGAGGTTTAAATGAGATAAGACAACAATAAACAAGAGTGAGAAGAAAAACATGGTGTCACTACAGCTTTGAAATGGATCAAATCACCATACGATGCAAATTGCCTTCTTTCTGATCAACATTGTCTTTCCTAAAAATAACAGTCATTTCCTGTCTGTCACCCTTTTTAAGTGCATTTTAATTGAAAAAATATATAAACCAGTCCATAATGTTCTCCTACTCAAAAAAACTTTGGTCTCTCAACTTCTTAAACAAACTCAATGTTAAACTGTTTATGCTGCCGAATAGAAAGACACTTCACATGAATGTAATCAGAAATTATATGCTATCTCTCTGTCTGTCCATTCATGATGTATTTAGTAACATTGTACACAGCACATGAAGATTTCAAGAAGATTTATTTTACTTATACAATAAAAACTAAACATTTAACAAGAATGTGAACAGAGTCAGAGCCTTAAGAATGAGGACAAATTATTCATGTATTGCAGCCCCATGCCACACTGCAATAATATAATTAGTCCAAATAATATGTATATTCAATATATATATATATATTTTCAAGAGTTTTGTACTTTTTCCTGATGAGTAAATTTAGATAGAGCTCATGTAGAGAGTTGTTGAAGGCCTCTCTTTTGCCTAGACAGGCCTTAAAGTGCATCAGCACAGCACAGTGTTCCAAGAGATCTTACATAAGTAAATGAATTAACTCCTCATTCACCTATCATCTCATCCAACCTACACAGAGCCATAGTGGTCAAATAGTTTAATATAACGTTGAGATATGTCTGCAAAGAGTATTAAATGTAATTATATTTGTTGTGATTTTACTAACTTTAGAACTTAAATCTTAATTTATACCTAAAAAAGTTAATCCGATAAAAATAGTTTAAATACAGGCCCACTGCCTGCCGGGGAGGAAATTGAAGTTCAGGTGCAATGTGAGGTTGGTGGAAGGTGAAGTTGGGGGCTTTGATGTGCCAGTTTCTGGTGTTACACTGCATGCAACAGTAACAGTACCAATAATTGGGTCTCTCCAGGACAGTTTTTCAGACACAATATCGGGGAATTGAAGATGTGGAATCTGAATGAGCTATGCTAAGAGCCTCAACTGCAGATAAAGCTATCAACTGTGGCCACAAAGTTATCTGTGCTTGTCATAGCAGTAACTAGAGGACCCACTCGTGGATACAAGTGGTAAGAGAAGTCATCATGTGGAGGAAAGAGGCCCTTCAGTCTCGTTGTCCAGGCGGAAAACTATTGATAGGCACTGAGGAACCAAAGTGATGCAGCATTGGTGACTGCAGAAACAAAAACTTGGGTATCTTAGCAACCAGGAGAGGCCTTAGAAAAAGGAAAATCTGTTGAACCATTTGGTGGTTAGATAGAACAGCAGACGGCAGAGTATGTCCAAGTTTGGATTTAAGGTGGATGGAAAACTGTTCTCCCAAAATGAGGATATTGTCCACTGGTGGAAAATGGAAATGGACATTTTTTGCCCTGAAATGCTGAAGACTCAGGACATTTTCCGTCTGATTTGCCTCTTTAATGTGGCAGGGAGATCATGGACATCACCTGAAGAGTGGGAGACCAGGGTGGTGGTCGCAGATTCTTAAGGAGGGTGCTGGAGGGTGTGCCCCAACTATTAGGGGATCACACTAATCTGTCTCCTTTTTGAAAGTTTAGTCCAGGGTATTGGATAGGAGACTTTGACAGGTTGTCAACCCTTGGATTCAAGAGGTCCACAGGTCATGGAACCGAGGTCCAGGGCCCGTATTCCTAAAGATTCTAAGAATCTTTTCAGAGAGCTCCTAACTTAACCTAAAAATTCCTAGCAACGAGTCTTAGCCTAGGAGTGAAGGAATTGACAGAAACACCTATTTTAGTGAGGAGGTGTGGTTGACCCCTTTGCTAGGTTTGAGTCATAATTTCAAGAGCTGTGATTGGTTGAGCCAAAAAGCTACGCACACCTTCGGTGATAATGGGCATAGGATGGACCGTCAAACCAATACACTTAATCATAGAAACGATGGTAAAATGGCTCAGCTTCCACCACTGTCTGTGATTGCTAACCTTTATGGAGCAGTGTTGGTTAGCATTCAAATCTAACAGCCAAGGAGAAGAAAAGAACAAGGAAACCCAGCTAAACAAAGGAACACTGTTTGCTTCTGGCTCGGTTGGTCAACGAGCATAAAAGTGTGTTGTGAGGTAATTTTTAAGAACAACCACAAACATAATTCCTGTACGATCCAATCTGTAGCGTTTAATTAATTCACTGTCATCCAGTGTTTGGAGAATCTCTCTCCTGTCTCTTCTGTCCACCATTCTGTCCTCTGATTAGGGAACTCTTAGGCAGCTTAAAAGTCCTCTTCCCTGCTCTTAACCTTAGGATCTCTCTTAAGGGCTAGGATTCTTTAGCAATAACTTTTATCTTTACTAGGATCTACTCTTTACTTTTTGGGGAAATTCTAAGAACATCATGATTCTTAGAATTTGGCCGCTAGGAGCAACTCTTTGCACTAAGAATCTTTAGGAATACGGGCCCAGATTTTTATCCTCATGTGCTGCTTAATAGGTCATGGGAGCTGGAACATTCAGTTAACATGACACTGACCGAAAAGGGGCTTAAATGAATGTGAACTGAACGTACTGTATTTCTGCCTGATGACCGTTATTGTGAGCGCGCTCATTCAAGCGTTTGTGAGCAGTCGAATTTTGTTCAAGAGAGTGCCAGATTTCCATGGAACCTTCCAGGCAAAATCCCGGCTAAAACACATCGTAAACAGGTCTTAATATATAAAGAAAAACACCAAATCTGGCAACACAGTCACCACAGAGTCGCACCGCACAGACGTCATCAAATTGTGAAACATGGAATCAAAATCCAATGAAGGCAGCAGCACCACATCTGCCTCAATGATCACTACAGCATCTTCTTATGATCACTTAAAACAATTTTTTGAAAAGGTCAGTGATGATCCAGGAGGGAGAAATCTTGTCTTTTTGTGTAAACTAAGCAGCTCAATTGTCACTGAAGGAATCGTATGTTGTTTTTGACCTGGGAATTCCTTGGAGTCTCCCAGCAGATGCTGAAGAGTGTTAAAAGAGGGATGTCTGGGTTTTTTTCTGGGACCTGTTGCTGTACCTTGGGAACCCTGCTTCAGATAAGGGGAAGAGAATGATGGGATGGATAGGTAAGGGAGGTATAGGCAAGGGTGAACAATGTTACCAAATACAATGCTAAACGTCTTTAGTTTATTATTCACAACTATGTTTGTTTAAAATTTTGCTTAAAAATAAGGATGACGCTGTTTTTGTTTTCTTTGATTATTATTTTCTCCTCCTATTATACTTGTTAAAAGATGTCCAAACCAAATACTGGTGCCAGAGTGGTCTGGTAACATTTTTTCATGGCCCCTGTAGGGGGTTGTGTGTTCTGATCAGGTTCTTCCCTTACGTACGCTCACCTTGGCCTCCAATTTGGAGGCTAATATCAAAGCCTTGTCTCTTTTGTAAAGATTCTTAAGCTGCTCCTGAGCAGTTTTGAAAGGGTTGTATATCAATCAGGAGGATTTTATTATGTAACAATGTTTGGGTAGGTTAGTGGTAGATTTCACATGATTATCTATATAAATTTAATTCAATATACATCTTTTTGGTGTATATTAACATAAGAATTTGCTTTACTCAGGCAGAAAAATGCTTAAACATCTAATGAATATCAAAAAAAGAAAATTTAAAGTTAAAGTCTGTTTCTGGGTCTTGGGAAGCACATCTGTTTGTAATAAAAATTCCTTTTTATTTGCAAAATTTGTTAACATCTTTAACTAAAAGAAACAAAATCTGACAACATTTGAGGAAAATTAGTTTATCAAATTATGTTGTGGCAGTACACTACCCGTGCTTTGAGCACAGCACTAAAATAAAAACAACCCTAAGTTTGGTGGTCAAATTATATTGTGGCAGATTTCCATAATCCTAGAAGTGCATGAGGACACGCAAAATTTGTAGACAGGGAGAAGATTCTAGAAACGGAAAGCTTGCTGGTTTCCTTCCGTTTTTATAGAAGTGGCCAATCAAGTTCGACCAGGTTTGGCTGCATGAACAATTTGTTTTGATACCAAAAGACAGCAGAACATGCTGGACAGAATAGTTTTAAATGGGAGTTTTATGGGATTCATTTATTTGTGTATTTTGTTTTACTTTTAAATCAACTGGGCCTTTGTTTGAACCATGATGACCAGTGAAAGCAATGGGAACACATTTTGGCCCAGATATCTATTATGTGCATATCTGCTGGATGCACCAGAGGCTCAGAAATATTGGCAATTACCCCCCAGTCATTAGTCTGTAGCCGATGGGCTCCCAGATTGCACTGTGAATAACATACCTTCTGACATGACAATATCATCTGCTGTGCTCCCTGAACATATCCAGTTTCTCTTTATAACTATCTGCTGTAAATTGGACAATGTTACATGATTGCAGTTCTCAATCTATGAAATACAGTTTTATCACCTGTCAGACAAAAGTAAGCAGAATAAATTCACAAAAGTGTCTTATTGTTTAAGGGTTCTTGTAACGAATGATGTGTTATCACACAATATCTACTGTAGGACAAAAAAGCAACTTAAAAATAAAGTTTAATGATTCAGTTTTTTAATATTAAAAAAACAAAACAAACAAGCAAGATAAGTAAAGACATTAAAGCTGGCTTAGGGATCAAATTTCGATCTAAGGTCTATTAGTTGCCTGTTAGTATCTTGAATCACCTGAATGGGATCTTTATAAAAGATGGACACTTTTGTGGTTGATCGCCCAGGGAAGCTAAAAAACTAAAGCATGTCAAACTAATTTAAGAAATCAATATTCATCCTCTAACATAGGAAATACTCAAAGCCCTGAGGTCTGTAAAGACACAGAATAGCTGTGGAAAGCATCCCATGAGAACATGGCCCAATTTTACTAAAGGCATTAAACCTGAAAGTGTGAAATTTCTGTGATTGGTTTCTTTTTTCTATTGAATCACACTCACCCTAAAGTCGATTCCTACAGTGGAAATGAAGCTGCCGGCAAGGAAAGCTCCATCTTTGAAACGGACCAGCAGACAGGTTTTACCCACACCAGAGTCTCCAACCAGCATCACCTGTACAGGAAACCAGGACAACCCAGAAACCAATTAGGAATGACATTGAAGCCTTAAGGGTCAAGCACAAGATATACAACCAGTGTCAAGAAGGATAAAGCGTAAGACGTACTACTTAACTAGCAAATGAAATAAATTTAAAACATATACGAGTATGACTAGGGAGCCTTTGATCATATTTCAATTATATATCAGTGTCTGTTGTTTGTCCTCAGAACATTTGAATCATTCTGCTAAATTAGTCTGTGTTTTGGTGCTTGGCCAGTAAATAGCATGCACATGAATGAGTGCAACTGCTTAATAGTCACTAGTGGATGTCCTTAGATCCTTCCTCTCAGTGTTTGCTTATATAGAACAAACATACATTGCTAAGCTTTTTTCCAGACAACTGTGCATGTTTTTATTCTGAGCTGTGATTAGGTTAAAGGTTTTATGTGATTACAGTTATCAGGTTAGACGAGGGACTGTGGGACCTATATATGGAAATCAAAAGAGCCTAATGGGTTTACAGAGGAAGCAGACAGCAGATGAAAGACAGAGGAAGGAGAATTAACAGGGTCACTGAACAGATGCACAATGTTGCAAGTAAGTCTGAAGACATCCATTTTTTTCTATGTGGCCTGTTTCTTTTTTCTTTCTTCATTTATTTTTTGTTTAGATGCAGTCAGTTTCTGTACAACTTCTATACAAAACTAGAATTATAGGAGGTCGTAAGCAGTGAAATGCTGTGCAATGACCCACAAATTGCATGTTGAAAAAAAAAACTTAGAAAAAGCACATCTGCTAAAATGCTCTCTTGAAGGTTGGATTTAGTTTTACAGCATCAAATAAAAAATTACAAGAAAAAAATATTTGTTTGTTAGTAAAGCTGCATATGGTCATATAAAAAAAGCTTCCTCTTACGGGAAGTGATATCTTTCAGAGCCCTGACAAAACATTTAAACTAAATTATTTATAACGAATCAACACTATTAAATGGAGCAATAAATTGTTCCTCAAAAGGAGCAACACAAAGTCATTGCATCCACATCAAACGACTGCTTCAAATGTACCAAGCAAAATTCTTGAAGTGTTTTCAGAGTCGCTTTGCAACGAGAATCTGTGGATGAGATTATGATGTGGCAGCTCTCATACTTAGACTTGAGCTTGCGCAACACAATTTGGGCTGCTGAGATTGGTCAAATCGGTTGCAAAGCCTGTAAGAATAATTAGTTTGAAAGCTTATGCAGTGCAAAGTGCACCTACGCCAGTTGTCTAAAGGCTGAGCTGTTGCTCAGAACCCGCTTAAAGCTAAAGAGAAAACAACCCAAGTAAAGTAGTCCATGTGATCTGTGCGGGATCATATTTCGAGTTAGGGTCTCCGATGTTACACAGAGCTTATTTTTACGAAAGCAGCATTTTGTTTAAATCATACATTTCTTGAGCTCACCTTAAAAGCAATGTCATAGAACTCGCTGCTGTTGCTGATGGAGGGTCTGCTGGGATGGACCACACCGTTCATCTGAACAATACCTGGGCTGCCTCTTGAGGATTTCCCGATGCTCTTTCCGGCGGGGCTACCTGCAGATGGGCGGCAGGTTGCGGCTTTGCCTTTTACTGCCTTCTTGCGAGACATTACTCGATATTTTAAAAACTATCACTGTTAACCTCGGCAGAAATAAACAAACAAACAAAACAAAACAAAATTTCAATCGAATTTGCGCAAAAAAAGAGTCGAAAAGTTGTAGCAGCGGATCAGCTGATTTTTCACTTGTACATTGCTCGCATGTTCCTCGACACTAACATCAACTGCAGAAAAAAGAAGTGAAATTTTAGCGAAATATACCGCGCGCTGACTTTCACTGCAGATCTGCCGCTTCCTGCTCCAGCTGGCTTTCTGTTTTTAAGACAGCAGCTGCGCAGCTGTAGCGCGCTTTAGCGGCAGCAACCACATGTGATGTGGCACAAAACTCCACCTTGAGAGCAAAACAGTCAGGGCTTTACACAGAACTGACTGGTGAACGGAAATCCTCAAAGGCTAATTTATGAGTGCATTGTACAGAGGGAAGGTAAATGGGTAACAAGATATAATATTCTCACGTGACACGATGCATTTGAATCTGTAACCTGTAAAACAGTAGATTGCTGCCAGAGCATCTGTAACTGTCCGTGGTGCTGAAATATGAATACCAACAGCCACTGTATTCAGAAACTATTGACTGGAGTAAAATGATTAGTTTTTCATGCAATTATATTTTTAATAGTATTATAATTATGTGTTTTATAAGATGGTATAACATTAGTTACAAAATACTTTTAATAAACCGACAGTCAAATTAGTCTAAAAGAAATGTAAAATATTTATGGAAACATTTATTTATTCCCTTAAGCGATTTATGACATTTATATCTAAGATTTTGTTGCTTGTATAAATTCATTAAGTGTGATTAGAGGAGAAGACAGACATACACTCAAACATGTAATAAACAAAACAAAAACAAAACCGAACTTTATTTTGAATATACATAAACACCCCAGATGATTTTAAACTATGCTTCTATGTATTTTGTATATTGTAAAATTTATTTTGTATACTTGTATACAAAATAAATTTATTTATTCATTTTGTATGTAAAATATGTTTATTTTGTATTTCTTTTTCATATACCAATTTTGAATCTTTGTATTTTTAT
>JBAMHW010000023.1:15623472-15635735 GCA_037177495.1 Rhadinocentrus ornatus
CATCATGTCTCACTCCATCCACCAACGCCACGTTGCACCACAGACTGTCCAGGAGTTGGCAGATGCTTTAGTCCAGGCCTGGGAGGAGATCCCTCAGGAGACCATCCACCACCTCATCAGGAGCATGCCCAGGCGTTGTAGGGAGGTCATACAGATGTGTGGAGGCCGCACACACCATTGAGCCTCATTTTGACTTGTTTTAGGGACATTACATTAAAGTTGGATCACCCTGTAGTGTGTTTTTACACTTTAATTTTGAGTATGACTCCAAATCCAGACCTCCATGGGTTAATAAATTGACAATTTTTGTGTGATTTTCTTGTCAGCACATTCAACTATGTAAAGAACAAAGTGTTTAATAAGAATAGTTCTTTCCTTCAGATAGGATGTCTTATTTTAGTGTTCCTTTTTTTTTTTTTTAACTTAATTTAAATTTAAACTTGCGATTTCAACAAATCGCCACGAGGGGGCGTAATAGGAACAAATACTAGAAAAGCACAGTTTAAACACCAGAGTAAAAGTAAGATCTTGTACAATAGATAAATTGTATTTGCAGTTAAAGCATTTGCCTGTATGTTTAAAAAAATAAAAAATAAAAATAAGCAAGAATGTTTAGTTATATTAAATGCATGTGGCAGAATATTAATCAAACTGACACAGCTGAGTTTTATCAGTAGTAGCAAAGTCTGTGTTGGTTACAGATGTTTAGCCTCTAAACTGTTGCCCATTGAATTTTAAGTAATATATTTGGGTTCCTGATATTACTTTCATCTGCAGCAAAGGAAAGTCACACATTCAATTTATATTTGGCCCTCTGGAAGCAGCAGTAATATGCTAAACAGCTTTCCTCCAGCAATGTATTTAATTATGCAACATTAAATTTGTGTTTAATAGAGTAGGCTTTCTTGTGAAATGCCAGATTGCTAAGGCTCATTTGTATGTGCTCAGAAATCATAGCATGTAGACCTTATTTGATCTCCCAGTAGGAGACTGAAGTATGCAGATCCATTAGATATTTAACTCAATAAAAAATATCAACAAACAGAAAAGACACAAATATATTTTTTTGTGACTAAAAAAAAAAGGGTTGAAGGGTAAGTTCAATGAATAAAAACTGACAATTATGTTCACATCTATGTACATTTGGACATGCCTTAATCACAATTTTTTAGCTTATGCTCATGTTTTATGAAATTTGGGAAATTTTTGGGACATTTTAGAAAAACCTGACATTTAAAGAACTTGTGCTATCCCTCTTCTTATTTATTTTTTTTGTCATATTTGCGTCTTTCTGAAATTTGATGTTTTTGGAGGTCATCTCCTTTTTGACCCCAGGTCAGAAGTACCTAACGATTTGGCTGTAAACACAGACAGTGCTTTCTGTCCCAAAACCTGCTGTCGGTCAGCATTTTACTGCACTCCACTCAACTTCATGCAGAGCAAGAGATTGAAGTGTCATTGGTTTGAGGGAATACAAACCCCAAAATCCACCGTACCCCTGCACACAGCACTCTTCGACAGCTGAGATTCGTTCTGCCCTCAAAGCAGCTGTCTACAACAGCTGGGTATTTTGGAGGGAATAAGGGACAAGGAAAGAGAGGGTCACTGGAATCCATTCCTGGTTTCAGAGAAATTAACAGCCTTGTCAAAATGAGTTAAACATGTCCTTTGACTATTCTACACATTGCAAGGCTTTAACATATATTTGGTACACCATATGCCCGTGTGCATTTTTATGTGTCAGTGCCAAAATATAAATCACTGCAAGCATATAAACATGCCAATAAATAACACCAGTTATTTATATATAAACAAGTGGGGGTACTTTTTTTCCCCCTAAACAGCAATTAAATAAAAACATTAATTGCAGTGCTATGAATGTTTAAATAACAGAGTGATTTAAGAGTCAACAAACCATCAAATTACTTCAGCATGTTAATTAAGCGCATTGCTGGGTTGCAAGCTACTACAGTCATGTTTCATGATGACATCTCAAACAGTCAGACAGAGAAGTGGAATTGCAAGTGCAATGTACTACATCAACATTGTGACTGGGAGCAACACACACATGAAGTGTAGCTATACATGAGGGTGCATGTGTGTGCCAATAGCAGTTAGGTCATAACGGCCTCAGGGTCACATCACTCTGCAAGCACACCCAAAGGCCAGGCATTTGTCAGTTTACCCAGGGTCAGGTGCCCTGAATGTGGGCTGGGTGGCGTGCAGCAGGCTGACCAGTCGCTCAACCAAAGTCATAGCAACTGTTCATGTGTTGGCTGCTCTGTCTCTCAGCTGCCTGTGCTCTGAGTTCAATGAGTGAGTGTGTGTGTGTGGTTGCAGTGGTGGTGGGGGAAAGGACACCAGGGGCATCCTGCCAGCCATCACCCCTGTTTGTCAGGCCTTGGCAAAAGCAACCAGCAGTGTACTGGCACTGCCTGGCACCTACTCACTCCCTGAGGCTTCTTAAGAAGAAAAACACAGAGTGTGTTTGAAACAAAGAGAATAATTGGGTGCAGCTTGTTTACATTCTGTTAGATTGATTGGGTTGTAGTTTTATCTGACATGTTTTATATGTTTATATGTTGAATAAAGAAATCTCAGAGTGGAATTTTTTTTTTAACTGGTTTTGTATTTGTTTTGACTACTTGAATATTTGAAGTATCTTTTATTCTGTCCTCCAGGATGAAAACAACTTACTATTCTTTATACATAATTTGAATAATACAGGAAAATATATATCTTAGAAGTAAGCCGATCTGTAGAATGACTTTAAAACAAAGAAATAGATTGTATAGAAATAAAGAAATTGATTAAAAAAAAGAAAAAAAAAAGTTTGTTAAACATTTTGACTCCATCCATCCATCCATTATCTATACCGCTTTGTCCATTAAGGGTCACGAGGAAGCTGGAGCCTAACCCAGTATTTTAGCAGGTGAGAGGCAGGGTACACCCTGGACAGTTCATCAGTCCATCGCAGGGCCACATTTTGACTCTTTTGACTCTTCTTTCAGAAGACTTCCGAGTCTTAAAATGGGCACCACGCCTGTCTTACATAAAACATGCAGCAGGTCCCAAATTGTGGAGTGACTTTAAATGAGAGTACTGTCTCTTTCCATTAGGCATATTTAACATTTAGTGTTGTAATTCAGCACACTAAATTAGCAGTTTTATTGCTGCTGTTAGTATAAAACTTGATAGAAACAAAGTACCTCTGTGTTCTGTTGCTGCGATAAGTCCCAGAGAAAATGGAAAGAAATTGACGGTAGCAAAAGCAGTGGGTTATATTTGCTTGAAATTGCCATAGCAAGGTCATTATACTTAATCTTGCCATATTTTAATGTGCTAAACCACTAAAGCCAAGCTCTGACTTAGAATCTGTCATCAAACAAATTTTTAATTCTCTTTCCTCTGCATCATAAAAAGGTACAACATTTGTTATTACCTATCCAAAGACGTCATCACAGTATCCCAGTGACATATTTGCAATGTCCACCACTTTTTTCACACAGTCCACACTGTTTTTTTCTTTTTAATTTTGCTGTAACCCAATAGGAGGTCTGAATTATTCAGGCCACTGGGAGTCATAGGAAAGTTTAATCTGATGTGCTGAATATTATACATGCCCAAGCCTCACTGGGCCCTTTAAAAGATCCAGACATGAGAGTCTGAGCCAGGGTACCAGAATGGAAAAACGCCACACAGGCAATAATCACAACCAGGGGCCCAATTTTCCCCCAAAATTAGCTCCTTAGTTCAGTGCCTTTGGATTTATTTGGATATGGTCCTTGGAAGTTAAATTTAATCTGAATGTCTTCTGTGTTTCTACTTACACTTTTCTTTCCACTTCCAAAGATGCCAGTTTGTCATCTTAAGGATGAGGAGAAAGGATGCATTCACAAGTGATGGGTGTGTTATCCAAGGCCTGACCATAAATCCTTGCTAATCCTGGGTGCTTCCTGCAAACAACAGTGTCACTGGATTCTGTTGTGTTGGTGATCAGATTTATGACCTTGCATATGGTGTTGCTGTCAAAAAGGAAGCATTTGGTATTGCGCTGACTCCCTCATACATGCCAAATATGCAGAGTAAGCGCGGGAGTGATTTCACACACACCCGTCACTAGATCCCAACATCAAGTCAGGCTTTAAATTGGATCAGCTCAGAGACTTAAAATAAAGTGTAAAGTAGTGTTAGGCAGGGAAAGTGGTATTTCCCAACAAAGTATGCCTAAATTACTGAATGCCATTATAATACTCTCCTTACTTTGAAGGACAGAATAGAGTTCGGTGGCAGCAATTTTTCACAACTTAGCCAGACTAATATGTGGCTGACAATCTACTTTTTCCAGTCTTTTTCTGCAGAACCAGAGGTGGGTACTTTTATGTGTGTACTCTGCTGGAACCAAAACAACAAAAGACACACACACACACACACACAGACAAACGCACACACTTTTCAAGCTGCAGCCGAGAGTGGGCACACGAGGACCAACTGGAGAGTGGTGGTGAGCGGGAAAAGGTGAGAGCAGGAAAAGTGGTGTGTGTGGGTGAGTGTGAATATGCGAGTGTGTGTGTCTTTGTAGAGTTTTTGCAGTTGTGACAGCTGGGATGAGGGAGTGGAGGCGGCGTGTGTGATTGGAGGAGGTGCCAACAGAGCAAGTGTCTCTTTATTTTCACCACACACAAATGTGTATGTGCATATATATATATATATATATATATAAATGCAATATACTTTATAAACTAACATCATAAGCAAGATGTGCAGTATCATTGGAAAAAAAAAATTCCGATTAACCATTGTGGTATAAATTATTATAGTTTATAATTCAGCTTTTAGACTTATGACATTTTTGTGACTGTGGATACTTCCGGTAATAGTGAAATTTTTTTATTTGTATTTTTATGTGATTTCTTATCTATTAGCATTTCTTGTAGTAAGAAGTAGCAATGAAAACAGCTATTGGATACGGTGCCTGAAAAGGCAGTGAAAACGCTACTAAGATTTCAATACTTCTCAAAATGCTTTAAGCAACTTAAAGATTATGCCATCCAACTGCCCTCTTTAGACAGAAACAGGTGCAAGCAAACAGAACTGAAACTCTGTGCAGAGCTGCACACTACTGTTTTAAAAAAAAGTATACTATCACAGTTTTGCATGTTTTGGACTTTGCAACTGTATCTGCCTGCTTTGCATATGGAAGAGCATGAGTGTATGTGAAGCATAGGTGAGGTCACTGTGTTGCTGCTGAAGCAATGAGCCATGGCAGCCGCTACAGGCAAGCAATGATGAGGTCACTCAGCAGGCAGGATTAAGGCAGTGACAACTGGTGCTGAAGCCAGTGCCAGTGCTGACCCAGGCAGTTGTGCAACGGGCACAGTGCTGCAGTCCCAGCTCCACTCCGGCATTACCCTGGTGTTGTTTTTTCATTAGCCTGGTGCTGGCCCAGAGTGTTGTGCCGCTTGCCAGGCCCACAGTGTGAACCCACAGTTGTTGCAGGGCTTTAGGGCCTTTTCACTTTGCCTCTATCTGTGGTCACAGACTGTGACCACAGTCCTCACAGTGAAAAAAGGATCAGGTTTCATACCAAACGCACTCGTTAACTCAATTATGCAAGCCTTTCAGGCTTTGATGTGGAGTGATAATGCCAGGATTATTGAAGAGACAGATGCCATCTGACCACAGCAGAGCTCTGTTGCTGCATGCCTCAGCTACAACTGATGAAAGATGGACAAAATGGACTGATGAGGGTCAGGAGAAGGACCACTTATAACCTGGGAGGGTTGAAAGATAGAGACAGACATAGAAGGTATTAAAGTGGATGAAAGCATTTTTCTGATTTTCAAAAATGAGCTTGACATTTGAAGAGAGAGAGAAAAGCCCTAAAATAGCTTGTAATGAATAAATGTTTCCAAATTCACTTAATCTAACATCTGTTAAATACATAAAGGAATAACGGGATATTCTATGTGTGGCTCTAAATTAGGTGATTTCACCCTTCATTTTCAATTTTGTGCATTTAACATTCTCTCTTGCAAAAGGGTAAAAATGAATAAAACACAGCAGCACACCCTACGTTGGTTCCGACTCAATGAAGCCTGAACATAAACCTAAAACCATTAGGTGCACCACAGAGACCAATTAACAAAACTTTGCCAAACAAACTTCTCTCTCTCTCTCTTTTACAGTATTTTTATCTTTGTGACCTCCATTCTGTTTCTTTTCCCTCTGTTTATGTGGCAAACTGAGTCATTGTTTTAAATGTCTTTTTCCAATTTTGAGGTGCTTTTTTCATTGTGTTTTTAATGTTTGGCAGCAGTAAAGATGGACCATTCATTTGACTGTCTCACACAAGCTCCAGATGTTCCTTGATGGAGGAACTCAGCTGTAAAATTTAAGCTGCAGACCAACAGTTTGCTGATAATGATTGACAAATTACTGGTTTGAACTCTGTGCAGTTATTTCACAAGGTTACCAAAGCTTTAACAGAGCATACCTCCTCTTTTAACTGAATGTAGTTTAATGAAAACTTGAACAAGTCAGGGGTTAGTGAACATAACTTCCCACTAGGTGGCAATGCAGCTGCAGACTCATATAACAGAAGAGAAAAACACCTGTGTGATCACCCCATCACACTTCACACTCTCTTCCAGTTGTCCCCCAGTGACTTTCTGGGGCTTGTAATTTTGCCATTAGAAAACAAAGAAAAGAACAAACTTATGTCAGCAGACACAATTTGATTTCTCTGTTAAGGACACAATGGTGCACGAGAAGAGATCAAAATTTAACAGTGGCTAATTTGGAATGGATGATTTTTCAGGATCCTACATTTTGGACCAATTTTAGCTTATATTTAGATGTTGTAAACCTGTAAAAAGTCACCAAAAAAGTTATAGCTGAAGCTACAAAGATAAACATATAGATTTTGATATAAGTTCATATTAAAAGTTATTTTGAGTTTAATTCTGTTTTAGTCTTCATACTATCTAAGTTTGATAATTTTGATTGCATTTGAAATACATAATTTTGGAAATACAACTTGTTATATATTTATTTATTCTTGTATTAATTTAGTGATTACAGATTTTTTTTTGTTTTCTTAGTGATGTAATTTTCACTTTCAGATCTTTTTTTTTTTTCTTTCAGAACTTAAATTGCACAACTACAGAGTGCAAAACAAAATTTCCATTTTTTGTTTTCCTTTTTCCCGGGTAAATTTTTTATCGTAACAATTACTGACAATCTCACCAGCCTCAGTAGCATGTCCAGTTAAGCGACAAATTAAAGCAAACAAATAAAACAAACATAATCTGGACCATAATGTTGTTATGTAATGGCCATATTACCAAGGATCGATGACCCACTCACTGTCCTCCACATCATTACATCCAACAACTCTGATCATATTGGTGAGAATTTTATAGACTCTTGTTAAAGAGTCTTAAAACACTGAAACCCAACAATGAGTAAAGATTTCCCCTTCATCACATTGTGTTTCTACAGAAACGGTTTACAACTGACAGTTAAGTTGTTGGCAGAAGGTTTTCTTGACCTTGTCACCTTTTTTGGTTTAAGCTGCTCTTATTAATCTTGAGCCAAGACCAACAAAACAGCGTTTGATGTTGTTAGTTATCTTTTTCTGTCTGCCTGGAAATCCCCTTTTCTTCCTAAAGAAGACCAAATGGTGTCCTGTAATTCACACTGTGCATGTGCATCATCTGAGAGCAGACTAAACCCAGAAGCCTAACCTTGGGACCTCTCCACCACATGAAATGATATGCCATATTTAATGTTAATATATGGGCAATAAAACAACAATAACACAAGTAAACATATGGGAGTCAGAAAAAATTAAAGCAGAGACGATAAATCAAGGGACTTGTTCGTCTCTCGAATCTAATTGAGTGGGAAAGGGGATGCTGTGGTTTGTGAATATCTGCAGTGTTTACTTACATCTCAAAGGGACACAGAAAAGATGACAAAGGAAGAAAGGCTTGAAAGTAGGATAAAGTGGGTGCTGAGACAAAAGGGGTGACAAGAAATGGAAGAGACACAAAAAGAAGTGCGCATGAGGAGAGACAAGCCTGGAATCAATAATCTGGTTTTTTGAGTCAGGCTGAGGAGGGGAGAATGAGTGAGCGGCGCCTGAGGACAACAGACCGCATCCTTCCTTCCTGCGAGGCACCATAGGGACAGGAAGGGCCACCAGGGGAGGTCACTTGGCCAGTGAATCACTTCCTGTCAGGGTCGGCAACCATCAGTGGATAAGTACATCCAGGTTACATGACAAGCCACCTGTCTGTGATTGTTTCCTTCTGTGGCTTGCTGCTGCAGATGTTAACCTCAATAGGACCAAGGTGGGTGGGGGCAAAGACAAAGAGGGGGATGGGTGCTGGAAAAGGAGACTTGAGGGTAAGGTGGCATCTTTCTTGTCTTTGTGCTTCCGCTGTGCCAGCCATGAGTTGGAAGAAGAGAAATGAAGCTAGAGTTGAGGTGAAACGACTGGTGAGAGTACAGTGCCTCCGCCTGACAGAGAGAAAGAAAGAAAAAACTCATGTTTCTTGTTGAAACAAAAAAACTAAGTTGTGCTGCATGAAAGGGATGCAAACTAGCGGACCTGACAATGTGTGGGTAGTACACTGTTTTCATGTTAGAGCTGATGGATTTAGGGGCATTCATCTATTTCTTCATTGTAATCCAAATCATCTAGTTTTTAAACAGATTTTATTTTTTTAAAAAGGAAAAAAAGCAAAACACATTTAGTATTAAGATCTTTATTTGAGCATATCTCAGGAAGCATAAAGTGGCTTTAGGGACATATACTAAACTAAAGTGCACTCGATGGAGTGAAAACAACTGGAGCCTGAAAGAGCAAGGAAACTGGTCAAAGTTTGCCACTGTGACAGGGGGAAGGGGGATGGGGGGACAACTTTAGCCTGCTGAGCAGTGTGCATGCATCTGACTATATGTCTCACTGGGTGTTTGAGAGTTTGCCAAGCTGACCAAAAAGTGCTGGCAGTTTCCTTGAGATGCAGAGCTTCACCACACTCCTCAGGGGAAGACCAAATAAATCTCAGATGTGAATGTCCCCCCTTCTGTGTACCCCCCTGCAAAGATTGCAGACTAAAGAAACAGAGGAGTGAAGAAGAAGAAAGGGATAAGAAGACATGGAAGACATGAGGGAGGTAGAGAGGAAAGAAGTTTTACATTTCTACCATAAGTTGTCATTATTGTCAGCTCAGGGGAGGCTTGCGGATGTTTATTATGTAAAATAGGGACAAAAAAAGGGGGTATAATAATAGATTTTTCACTATGAATCCAGGTCACAGTGCTGAAGATTAGTTATTGTGTGAAATATACTATAAATCCACATCTGGCAACAGACCTTTTACCTTACATCCTGATGTAAATCACTAGCTGAAGATGGCTGTGTAATGTATGGGCATGAGATCTGATATATCTGCACTATATGAGGGAAAAACAAACTCTGCAGGCACGTTTTAAGATAGCAAACTGTTTTGGAGTTGAATCCATTTCTATAATAAGCTGCCTGAAACTTTGGTTTAATGATAGTCTCCACCAGTAATGTTTCTAATCTCATTCATGTGATCAAAGACTTTCCTTGTCATGGCCCTTTAATTTAACTACCTGGAATGGTGCTGTGAATATTATCTGAAGGCCACAGCAATTTCAAGGTAACTGGTTTAGAAAGTATGCTGTTTTGAGAATGCAAAGAGAAAATGTTGTATAATCTGTCTGAAATCACCTGTAATCACGTAAACAGTCATTTTACTTTTATCGATGAGACATCTCTGTCACACCCAGCCACTAAAAACAATGTGCCCTCTATGGACTCTCTCTATGCACACAGATGCATACATTTGCCTCTAACACACCCCTCTTTTCTAAAAACCTTGTATGTCAACACACACTGGCGGATACACAAACATACATGGCACCAAGTTGTTTACCTGTCTATTAACAAGACATTACCCTTTATGTGATATGTTTGTTTTGTACAGATTCAGAGTTAAAAAAAAATAATTGGAAAGGAGAACCACAGAAATGTTTTGGGGCATATCCATGATATCTGAAACTAATATAACATTAACAAAGGTTTCAGACTTTGATGAGCTTGTTAGGAATGGGATTGTCTCCAAGTCAAAATGTGGAAGAACTCATAAGAACTGCAAATTTTAAAGCTTTATAAACACACTCTTCAGGCTTTGTTTGAGTGATTGGTGACCATGTGCTCCTGAATGCAGCTGTCAAGTGCTCTCTAAATTTAAATAATTCAACAGTGTAATGATCCTAAACACACCTCAAAATATAGAATGGACTTCCTTAAAATGTTCAAGATTGTTTTGCCATGTTGCTTATTGCTCTAAATTTAAAAAATCCCCATAAAATCTGTGCTAAGTAATGATAAGATACTTATCATTCAGGGAGTCAAAAATTATGCCTCAGTACAATTTTGTCATTTTGGCTTTTGAAAGTTGGTTTTGGAATTGGTGGTGAACCTGTTAAGTCTACTGTAAGAAATTACAGGAATGTGTCATATTTAACTTTATGCCTACACAAACATGCTAAAAGAAATTGTTGATCATGGTCACAAATGTTTGCACATCATTGCACTTGTAACTTAAAAAAAAGGACAAACAAGGAAAGTATGTGAGACCCCATTGAAGGCCAAATTTAAAAATATATACTGCACTTACATCTTCAAATGTAAATGGTCATATGCTTCATATAGACAAGTGTGGGAGAGTTACAGATAAAATCCAAAAATATTGTTCCAAGGTGGAGAAGGAAATTATTCTAAGACACAGCATGAACAGACAAATAGCAGTGTGGAAAACACATATGGATTATCATCTGTTTGTAATATCATTATATGAGCAGAGTATGAACAAAACAGTTTCTTCCTACTTCTAGTTCACAGTCTCAAATCCAAGACATGAATATTTTGGTTGAATCATAAGTTTGATGACACAAAATCTCACATTGATATGTCACAGATATTTCCATGATATGGAGGTCTGTAGGCTATAGGTTCCTAATTGGAGAATGTTTTTGTTTTTGTGCACTCAAAGTGCATCTGAAGAAGAAGAGGTAACAAAGGAGGATGTGTTGAGGTTATAGGGAACAGAGTTACCATATCCGTTTCATTAAAAAGAATCAGAAATTCATTTTTAAGACATTAGTTAACTGTGTGGGCTCTTCACATTTTCCCAGCTCAGCCCTCAAATACTGCCAAATCTTCCTGGCAGTTTGATCATCCTTCTGCATTCCAAGCTTTTGGAAATCACAGATGGATATAAGCTAAGAAAACAAAAGAAGAAGAAAAAATATTCCAATATGACCAGTAAGTGCAGCTTAGTGTTGGGGACATTATAAAATGTCCCTCCTGTAGACATACAATATGTTCTGCAAATCGTCCACTAGCCTACAGGAGACTAAACAGTTTTCCCGCCAATCCCAAAACCAACTTACAAAACCACAGCACCTCAACCCTACTGATGTTACCTTTATTTTCCTTTTAGACTTTTTCTGTTTAAGCAATCATCATTTAACAAGTCTGTGAGCAGCAGCAGCAGCTTCGACTAGATATGAGCTCGATTTGGATGTGGTGTTACTTGTGCCATACCCACCACTGGGCTCACAGTAGGGAAGTATCCGTTTACCACAGGTCTCCTCTGCTCAGTCTGACTCTGGAAGGAAGCCTGTTAAGCCAAAGGGAGGGTGGGGGTGGCATGTATGTGTTTCCATTATTGCACCCTTGAAACACTAGAAGACTCATTTTGAGGATCCAATTTTATTAAATCAACTGTGTGACAACATTGGGCTGTTTCCACAACATGAGCAGGTATGGTGGGTGTGAGGTTTGCAGACAAAGTGCTCTTTGAGTGCTGTGGTCAGGCGTGTTGCCAGACACCTTTCCACACCTAGCACTTGGGGAGCCTTATTGAGAGCACGAGCTGAGCCTGTCATTGCCTTTAACATTATTGCACTCAACACATGGCCAAAAAGCTTCGATAAATGTAACACTGATGCTACCAAGGACTCATTTTGAGTGTGTGTGAGTGTGAATTGTTAGGTTGAAAGTTTTTGCTTCTGTCAGTGCTGGTGAGCAGGAATGATGAACCATGTTGCAACATTTATGTTCTGACAATGATTTTACATTACTGTATCAAATCAAATCAAATCAAGTTTATTTGTATAGCCCTATATCACAACAAAGTTGTCTCAGAGGACTTTACAGA
>JBAMHW010000023.1:15635835-15647021 GCA_037177495.1 Rhadinocentrus ornatus
TCCAGGTGAATGGGTGATGCAGCAGGTTAGTGGGGGGGACACAGATGGTGAGGGGATGCGTCTAGGTGAGTGGGTGAGGCAGCAGGTGGATGAGAACACGAGTGCAGAGTTGGCCGGCTAAAGGTATCACTGCGACATCTGGCGGTATGCCAGGCATATGGGGCTGGGACGTCCATTGAGGAGGACAGCACTCCTGTACTGTACTGTAGTCTGGTGGCACTTAGTTTAGTAATGAAACATCCTGACTTTAAAATAAAACAGGTATGTGTCTGAAACATCAGCAATGATCCATGTAATATAGCAAATGCAATGTAAGTCAAGCTCCTTCCTACCAAGCTTAGCTCTGCTCTGACTAACCATTAGATTTCAACAAAATATACACATAAGCACAGCAGGTAAAGTACATGGGTACAGAGAGATACAGCATATCTGTGTTAAAGCTTTAATGGAACTACTTGCGGCCTGTTTGCATGGCGCCATAAACATTCTGGGTCTAATTTAAATGGATTTAAAGTGGAATTAAATTGCCAAGATGAATGAAAGAAAGATAGACAGAAATCACTGAAGTCATTGCAAGTACTTAAAGTTAGCTTAGGACAAACTGTCTATGATGAATCCAACCATCATTTCATCCACATTCACCCAGATGTAGTGTTACACGATGTTCTGACTGCACACAGAAACCATTGTATGGAAATACTATATGAAATACCATACAAAATACAGTTAAATACATTAACAGTGATGTTAAGTGATGGAAAACGAGTTTGCAAATGAAGTTTGTGTGAAGCTTGTGCTCATGTGATGGCATCAGCCGGTGTCCTAACACATATGAACAACCAAAATGAGCAGTTGCCATGGAAATGTGTCTGGATAGACACGCAGCAACACATTGTAAGCAAACACACAAGTGCACATATTCACAGAAAAATAGGCACATACAAACACTCTGAAAAACACAATTGGCTACAAGCATAGGCCAAATGGTGATACTTCCCTGGATGAGACAGCACCCTCTGGCCCATGAGGCTTTCACAATAGGATCCATTCTGTGCAGTTCCTTCTGCACTGTTCAGAATCCTCCCTCCTCCTCCTCTCTGTTTATGACTAATGACCTCAGGGCAGGGGTAAGATAGGGGTGAACATGGGGGCAAGGGAGGGTGGTGATGCTGTTGCCGAAGATGCCAAGATAACAACATCCTCGCAGGATTCAAACCCACCCTCTGCTGACCGTGACGAAAGCATATTAAGAGGGTTTTTATTGTCTTGAGAATGAAAAGCAAAAATTTAAATCAAAATGATTATTTTAAAAGTGCTTTAAATTATGACTCAAACACAGAACACAAGCAGTGATGCCCCCAGACTGATGTGTGTTCACGAAAAAGTCAAGCGACAAGGTCACATTTTGGACAGGTGAGGGAGAATTTGCTTTAGTGTGATGCCAGAAAATTCTTAAACATGTGTCATAGAAAAAAAAGACAATCGGAGTGCAGTCAGACATTTTCCTCTCAACCCAAAAAAACCTTTCAAATAAAACCTACCAGATCACATTACCTTCAGGATTATTTAAGTAGGCTCCAGAATGGTAAAGCCGTGTGAGGTTAGCGCAAGTATCACTCAGCTGGAGAACCATAGCAGTGTGGCTGGAGGCCAAACCCAGTCAAGGGGAACGTGTGCGGGTGTGGGGGCTGGAGCCAAAGGCTTGAGCTGGAGCACACAGATGTGAAGGCACTGATGGATGTATCTGCGACAGATGCTAGGTTTTCTCAAACATGTGCAGCTGTGTGCATGTGCACACGCGTGCCTTTGCGCTTTTGTGTACAGTATTCATTTGCACATAGTCATCTGTCCAGGCTATTTGTAAGGGTGCACAGAAATGACCTTTAGGTTGTGGTTTTGTGTAACTTTACAAGTTTTCAGTTTTCCAGCTGGTCTCATTTAGATTTTTGGCTCTTCAGTAAAAGGCAGAGTGATGATGATGCTCTTCATCAACATTAAACAGAAACATATACTCAACAAAAAAGACACAGAAGAATCAAGCCAACACATTCGTAGGAAACTCCTATTGCACAGCTTATTGCCTTCTGTTGCCATCCCTGATCAGTTTTACATTGCACAGAAGGACAACAGAGTGAATCAGTGTGAGCAGTTTCTGCTCCCTGCTGAGTCACTGTGTGTGCATGAGTGATAGTTGTAACTGTAATCACAGTTTTTGTGGCTAACTGCACACATTTGACCATACCAATATACATATGTATGCCAGACAACTGCTTGCATCCATTCATGGTTACAGAAGGCACAATCACTATTGTTTTTAGCTGTTGCAGTGCTCAGTTAGGCTCTAACAGGGCAACTTGCTTCAGCAGCCTGTTTGCAAACAGACCAAGGTGAGTGACAGCGGTCTTCTCGTCTTTAGTTTACTTTCATTCCTTCTTTACTCACTCCTTACTCTAACTAACTCACTCCACTCAGTTTCATGACTCATGTCACGCATATTGCTCACTCCAGTGCTAATGATTACATTTTATCTGATCAAGGCTGTGGCTATTAGAGCCACACACTTAAAACATGCCCCCACCACCTTGGCACACTGAGTTTTATGGGTACAGGTGATGGAGTGTCGTTGAGGAATAGGTCTGCACTACCAATGCTCTAATGATCATTAATAGCATATGAATGTATTTTACAACTGTGCAGCTCACAGAAAACCAATAATTGTATGTAATGTTTTTCACAAAGTGTAGTAAAATACGTACATTTAAAAAGGAGGAGCTTAGATTGTAGTGTTAGGCATCCAGACAGGAAACAAAACTGATTTTTACAGGGCTGGGGCACCCAAAAGTAATTACCTTTAACATAGGTTGAGGCCCGTATTAAACATTTTACTTGGATTACACCAATGTTGTGCTTCGTAAACACCAAAACTACACCTGAGTTTTCAGCCTGTCTGCTGGCTAGGCCAAATCACTGCCTCATAATGGAACAATGTCTGACTGTGTGTTTGTAATGTGCTAGAAAATAGGTAAAAGAAAGTAAACTAATGTGGCAATAAAATACAGATCTGTGGCTCATATTGCTCTGTCAAAGAGTGTCATCCATACATAAACTACAGGCCATGTGGTTCCTGGTATCCAGCACAAATGTTCTGCTCTTTTCCCTTCAAAGGCCAATAAAACAAATAAAATGTCCTCCACAACACATTTATCCCCCATAAGATAAGCAAACTAAGTATCCAAACACTCTACCGTGTCTTTTTTTCTCTCCTACATATTTTAGCTGCTTTATGATCTGTACTGAATAATTAATCTCCTATTTTCTCAGGTTTTTCAAAACTGTATATAAATGTTGGTATAGCAGTCAGAAATAGGGGGAAGTTTTGCATGAAACATTAAGAATTTTGATCCACTGAATCATCTCTTGCTGGCTTTGCAGCTCTGAGCTCAGCCTGACTATTACACTAAGACTGATCCAGGTGGAGTAAGATTAACACAAGCCTGGAGTCATTATGCTGTTCATGAGCCGTGTCCAAAGCAACAAGTTTTATAGCACCTGTAACACACCAGCTAATCTGCCTGACACCACTGACCAAATAAACACAGCAAATGCCACTCAAAACTAACACATTCATACCACAGACTGATGCTGGCCTCGCACATAAGCAGTTCTTAGGTATTGAAGGAAACCAGGCATGTTTTTTAGACTTAAAAGCAAATTATGTTTTGGGTTTATGGTGCATTTAAAATGCTGCTTCTGTCAGGTTTTATGGCTGATTAGATGTTTATTGACCTTTCACCTTCATGGGTGGATTTTTATGAACAAACAGCAGCAAAATTATAGTATGCTCACAGATTGTGCCAGACCCTTCTCTGTCTCCATCAACACACCACCACCTCTGTTTTACCCATCAGTCAATGCCAGGGCTAATCAGTCAAAATAAATCCAATAAAGCAAAGTGCAGACCCCTCCATTTAATTACAAGAATTGAGATGTTGAAGGAGAGCGTGTCCTGCCAACAGGCATACTAGCCTCTTTATCGACAAGTATCCTGCACTAATTACAGCCTCTGTAATTATGCAATTTAACTGTATTTACCACATTAATAGAAATGGTATCTATTACAAGGAGTGGATGTAATCCAGGGAAAACGGAGATGTATATAATTGAATAATATTTGACTCATTGGGTAATAAGGAGAGGAGAAAAGGAAGCAAACGTTGTGTTGGTTCCAATGTCCTACCATAGTCTTCTCATTAGGCATGGTCAAAGAAAGCCTTGTGGTGGGTTTGCCCCGACTTGATGACTATGCTGCCGTATGAGTGAGAGGACAGGAATGATCATGTTCCCAGGAAATCTAGGGGTTAAAAGGTTACCAACCATTGGGATATTTTGTAAGACTATGTATATTGTTATAAAAGAAAAATAAGTGGACAGGATGAAAAGTTGGAATTAGATTAAATACTTGAGGCTAATAAATGAGTTTTAACAAAAAAACAAAAACAAAACCAACAACAAAACAAAACAGCACATACTACTGGACTTCCCCATAAAATTGGAAGATGTTGTCCTTGAATATCTGTTTTAAGTTTTATTTTTCCATTTTTTTTATTTTGACTAATTTAATTAACTTTCCAAAACAAACAATTCAATATTCACATTTATTCCTCTATAACTGTGGAAAGATTAAATATCTGTTGTACAAGTAATATTTTGCTCTGCATGACCTTAGCTAGTTTCTACGGAGGCCCCCAGGGGACACGGATCACTTCTTTCTTTTGAGTTAGCACGCAAACTTTTGCGTTAGCTCACAATACTTTTGTGTTACCTCGCAGAAACAGATCCAAGAGCACAGCCTGTTAAAGCCGTTTTGCTCAGTTTCTTTAGATGTTACTAGTCTGCATCTGTCCCTCTCAGCATCAAGTCAACATAAAACACACCTGACAACTTTATGTCCACGTTAACAGGGGAAGTGTGTTGTTAACATAATGCTTTAATGGGTTAATTACAAGAGTAGACAAAGAGGTTTGCTGTAACCAGAAACGGTTTCAAGCATCTTGCTGCTTTACTGTTTTGGCTGCTATTTGTGTTTAGACTGTTAAGAGAGATTGATATGATTTATTGGTAAATTATTAAATAAACTTTGATGAAGATGAATTAAAGAGGTAATAAAAATTAGAAAGCGGGCCCAAAACACCATCAACAGTGATGAAGAAGCATTTATTCTCTCACACAGGGACCACCAGGCAGCGAGTAACTTGACGGATGTCAGGTCCGTTAACTGATGAATTACACGTTACAACGGTTAGATAACGCTTCAGAATGCAGACTCTAGATTAAATTATCCTTTTCGAGCCAGAAGATCCTCAAGGGAAGCCAGCATCATGTATTTTTTACATAATTAGCCTAACTTCCTCCTAATGATAAGCTGTAGAAGTTAATTATTCAGTCATGAAAATGAATGTAAATTTGAGTTTATTTAATAAATAACCAATAAATCATACCAATCTAACTTTACAGTCTGAACACAAGCAGCCAAAACAGTAAAGCAGCAAGATGCTTGATACCATTTCTGATTGCAGCAAACCTCTTTGTCTGCACTTGTAATTAATCTGTTAAAGCATACGTTACAACACACTTTCTCTGTTAACATGGACATAAAGTCATTGTCAGTTGTACGTGTTATATTGATTTGATGCTGAGAAGGGGCAGATGCAGACAAGAAACCCCTACAGAAACTGAGCAAAACGGCTTTAACAGGCTGTGCTCGCTCTCGGATCATCCCTTTTTTGCAAGGTAAAGCAAAAGTATTGTGAAGAAACGAAAAAGTATTGCATGCTAACTCAAAAGAAAAAAATTAGCCGTGTCCCCTGGGGGGGCGCCGTATAATATCAATGTGAACTTGTGCATTTCTTTGATTTTAATCATGAAGCTCATGCATGCTCGTTTTAAGAAACCATCACCATGGTTCTTTTAATTAAAGACTTTCTCAGTGAATGTTTTCCTTTGTTTAGTAGTTATTTAGTTTTATTTAATTAAGTTTAAAATGACAAAATTTGCATGAGATGTCATAAAAATGTCACATTTATGCATGTGACTATTTGAGGACCTTTATTTAAAACAATCGACAAAATCTTTAAGCAGGCAGAGGTTGTGGCAGAGGTGTTATAGGACATTGTGATGTAGACAATTGAATTTTCATTGAGTTCCACCTTGAAGACCACAGTTTGGAGTACCTTGTGTGTCATGTAACAAACCAGAATGTTAACTTGCTGCTTGCTTTTAGGGTTAGGTTTAAGCACCAACATTACTTACAAAAGACTACAAGGTTATGGTTAAGAAAATACAATTTAGGGTCCCTGTTGCATTACAGTCTAATGTCAAGGGAACCTGACAAAGCTGCTGTATGGGGCTGTGTTTGATGGACTGCTTTATAGAGCCAACCCCCAAGTGGCTATTCTAGGGATGGCAGTTCTTGCCACCTCTGTGTTAGCTTAAAGTTTTAGTCTCAAAGGGTGCTGCTTTGCTATAACCCAACCCCTGCATACTATTGCAGTTAGCAAAACTTTTAACAGCACTTTGTGTGTCCTGACTAAAAGTATACAACACCAGAAACATTATGATGATGATTTTCATGTTGCAACACAGCTACACTGTAGCTTAGAGACTTCCTAAACCCATAGAGGAGCAAAGAGGCTATTCAGACGGAAGTGTGGGTGATCAACCAGCAGACCAGGACATGTGGTCAGGGTCAAGGGTCATCTCACCCCCATATCCACTTCCCCCACACTGCTGCACACAGGAAGTCCACATCAACACACAAACTCACATTAACAAATGTGCACACACACATTATGGCCTGAACAACAAGGAATAAATTCCTGGTTTCTCCAGCAGGACTGACCGAATAACAATCCCTCTGCAGCAAGCAAGTTCTCAGCACAGTGATGACCTGCTCCTGGAGCTCATAAATGAAAAAAAGGGGAAGGAAAGTCGGGGGCCTTCTCTACACTAGTCAAGTGTCATGTCCTGTGACCTGACTTACCAGACCTTGAGCTGCACACAAACAGACACACACACATCAGGAGGATAACCCTGCAATGCTAGAATGACAAATTATGCTACTGATGCTGAAAAAGCTTCTATAAAGTGCTTTTACATAATGAATTCATAGAAACCTGATGCTTTAGAGTATTTCTTGTGAAAATAAAAACCTGTTTTACAGGTTAATGAGGAAGAAAATGAACTTCAAACATGCCACAAACTTAACTGACTGATCAGCATGACAGCTGGCACCAATGATGGTTCCTCCTTAGACGGTCATGCAAATTTCCAGTTAGGAAAAGGAGGAAGTGCACCTGTTAACTGGTTAACCTCCGGTCTACATTTGCACATTATCCTTCTGCATTTCAATTTTGTAAACCAAAGCTGATGAGCTACTGTTGCATTTATTTGCCAGACTCATAACACTAACATCCTTTATTTGCATAATTCAGAGGATATCTTTGTTACATTGGGATGTTTTTTCATTATGACCAATAAATGGACAATTTTTAACTAAGCTGGGTTTAACAGCAAGCTGTAGAGTGAAGGGAAAATGGACAGCTATAACTGTGGGGTAGCAGTGTTTCTCAGAAGTAACTAAATGAATCACTAATATTCTTTTAGCTTACAAAAACATCTATAAATGGCTCCTTTCAACCAAACTTTTTCTGTCCATCCAGAGTTAGCAAACAGAGGTTGCTGCTGGACAGAGCATTGATTATGTGCAGAATGTGTTTGGTACTGAAAGATGGTGGTGGTGGTGGTGGTGGTGGGGGGGGGCTGGGAAGCAAAGTTTGGCACCATTAAACTGAAATTGGGGTCTGCTAGACATTAGTGGTGCACAGCACATTCTCGGAGCTTAATTAGTCCGAACTGTAATTGTTCATGGTCTGCCAATAGGAGTAATGCTCAGGAAAAGTGGAGTTGCACTAAATCGGCCCAGGGTTTTTAAAACAATAAATCACTTGCATATTTGTGCCGTGATTCAGATGGAGGCTCGACCTCTCCCATCTCGACATGTGGTAAATTGTAAAGTCAATGAATCGCAGATGTAGGGGTGGTGGTGGTGGTGAGGACTCGGGGAGAGAGAGAGAGAGAGTACAGTAAGGTTTTGTTAGAGCCTGGTGAATGAATGAAAAAGATTTGTGCAGTAAATATTTACCGAGTAGAGAGAGATATATATTTTTCCTGCAGCTACCAGGGCTTAATTGTCTAATGCTGATGATGTTGGCAGGCTGAGCAGTGTGAGAGCTTACGCGCTCGTCGATCTGTCACTCTGTTTGAAACACCGCAGAAGGGGGAAAAAAATCAGTTTGTGGGGTGTGTTTCTAATCAGATTTTAAACTAGTGTGAGGGGAGTAGTGGCTCCCTAGTGGCAGTGTGAGCTGGGTTTAGGTGTAGCAGCTGCAGTTGAGTCTGGTTTGAAGCTTTTTTTTTATGTGCTTTTTTCCTTTAATTTTCTGTTAAATCATAGACTTCGTTCTATTTTTTTATGTAATAAGAACTAATCTTTGGCCTAATTTTGACGTCAGTGTGAAAGAGTTTGCCTGCCACATATTAATTCACAACACTGTATTTTTTTGTCTTTCTCTGAGGAAAACAAATCATTCTCTAAATGAATTAATTCTTTTCTACCTCCTGTTTCCTTGCCTGTTACTGACAGTGAGCCACCACACTCGGCATTTCTATGTCTGAGGAAGGATGAGAGAAAAAAAAGGCATTACTTAAGCAGCTGTGCACTGGGGTCCCTCTCACCCCAGCCCCCTAGAGTGAGTGTAACCCCCTTCCTTTCCCACTTTACCCCTCCCTCCTTCTTCAGTGCATTTCTATAGAGCTAAACACAAAGATGGTACTGTACATCTGGAATGCAACTTGTGTCATCTGTTAAATATAGGCTAGCTTTGCTCCTGGCCTGTAGGGCTCGGGGGTCCCTCAAACATGGAAATTAAATTATTCTCTTCAAGTGTGTTTATATTTCTGTGAGCATGAAGCCACCAGTTAAATCTGTATACACACCATGCTACACTTTATTTGCTATTATCTCATAGTGAACAGCACATCTTGAAAAACCTAGAATGACATACCAAGTCCATTTATGCAGCCAATGCAGAAATATACTCTGAATCCTGTCTTGTTTATATATTTATTTAAAAATTTTTTAATGTTTGTTCTGCTTTTCATTCTTAAGAAATTTTAATATTTTTACACCAAAGTTTTTCTTTTTCCTTTTCAAATTGAATATTTTTGAAGGACTGTGCAAAGCTATTAAGTTGCAGTTTTTTTCTGCAAAATTTCACCTGCTTGTAAAGTGAATTAAAATGCAAACTTAAAATTTTACAGGCAAAAAATAAAGGAATGCATGTTGTGTTTAATTCAGCTGATCTAAAGCAGAAAAAGTTGCTTCATCGGAAGGTGGCAGTGCAGGCGAGTTACGTGGCTTTAAGCAGAGTAGAAGAAGTGGTAGCAGAATACAGGTTACTAATCAAATGCAAAACCTTGAAGACAACAAACACAAACCATATTTGGTTTGACTGAATATGAGAAAAATGGAGATTAAGCTGTCAATTTTTTTAAAAATTGAACCTGTTGTTATTAGCTTTTGTCCTTACTGTCTGCTGCTGTCTGCAATATTTTTTTTTTTTATCGAAGCATAACCAGAGTTGTAAGTTAATGTTTGCTATCTCCGAACTACTTCAGTGGACATACTTTTTCAAATAAGGACAAAAACAGACATCAGTGAGTAAAAAATGTTTTTAGAAATAAAAAAAAAAAAAAAGATTTATCAGATTTTATGAACTCAATCAGATACTTTAAATATTGGAATAAAAACAATTCTGGGATTAAAGGAACAAACATGGAAATGTTTCAGGTGATCAGACACGTGCCTGGAAGTTTAGTTTGATTATTATATTATGTTGCGATCGTTGGCATTAGTTCATTTGTCCAAAAAAGAGAAAATGTATTTATGAAGCACATTTCATACATAAGGCAACCCAATATACTGAACATGAGCTAAAAAAAATGCAATGCAAGCCATCTTCCCAGCGTGTCCACTGTGCTGGGGTTTATTTACTCGTAGCTTACGACATTTTGTAAGGATACATTAGCCATCAACCATCCTGCTCCTGCTTTTTTTAGTCTTGTACTGAAAACCTCATATTGGTCGAGCAGTACGTACTTGTTGATAAGTGATAAGATGAAATGAAGTGCTTGCTGAAGATTAAAAATTTATTGGCAGCGTTATTGTACTGCATCAGCTTGAAAAGATAAAGTTAATGACTTGATTCCATCTTTTAGATATAAAGGTTATGGGTTGGGTTTGGATTAGCTTGTTTCAATACATAAACCCACAATCTGTATTTTTCAGAGAATGTCACAATTACAGACAGAACTGATTCAGTAAATGCAGATCGAACTACATTCTCGTAGTATTTTAATTCAGGAGAAGGAATCAAGAGATTATGTGAGGAATTCTTTAAGCTCAGATATCAGTTCAGAAATACTTTTGGTATGTGGGTTCCTTGCCTGAATGCATGTTTCTGTAAGTTCATTCATAATGGCTGCAGAGCGCTCCAGTAACCATGTGAGTTCACCAGCAGCAGAGTGAGAGAGAGAAGGGGAGGGGGGCTTGAAAAGCGGGAAATGTTTGTTAGCGGAGGGGCGACGGTAGCGAGGGGGGCTGGAGGGTCGGACGGACAAAAGCAGTCTGAATAGAGCGCATAATTGCTGTTAATGCCAGGGCAATGAGAGCAGCGACAGTTCCTGGTTAGATGTCCAAACAATAGTGCCCCTGGGCTTCACATTTATCTTCCCGTGTGAGGGGGGGAGAGGAAAAAAAAAAAAGACATAACTGAACACAGGAGAGTTTCAGTTTTTGGTCACGCTTGGTGACTAAGCATGTGCTCATGTCTGTGGATTTTGGCCTACACCCCCTCCTTTGCTTCAAGGTTTATTTTTCCACCATCGTCATCTTCATAGACAAATGTACCTTAAAACTTTGTGGTGCGAGGGCGACTGTGACACTGGTGGAATTCCGGTGGTGCCGACCTTCTGTTTGGATGGCAGTGTGTTTAGGAAAGGTCAAAGTTCAACAGCACTGTGTGTGTGTGTGTATATATGTATGTATGTATGTGTGTGTGTATATATAT
>JBAMHW010000023.1:15647121-15674264 GCA_037177495.1 Rhadinocentrus ornatus
CCCCCCCCCCCCCCCCCCCCCCCCCCCCCCCCCCCCCCCCCCCCCCCCCCCCCCCCCCCCAAACGAAATAACAATGTGAGCACTATTCAGAATCCCACCCTAAATACAGAGTTTCATTAATGAGCAGAGGTCTGGTCATGAACTTGGAGGATTGGTCAAATAATGAATGTATTTGTGGCCATAAAAAGAAAATAAAAGTCTCTTAACTTCTCTTACTTCTGAAAGTAGGAACTGAAGGCAATTTGTTTTGCTCCTTCTGATTTTGTTTGTAAGCTCTTTTGAGGCTTGTCTTAATCTAACTTATCAGTGCCTCAGCAGATGTGTTGGGTTGTGTGAAGCACCAGATGTGATGGGCACCTGTAGTGTGCCGTCAACACTGAAGAGAGGACCCAGCCGCAAGCAGGACAGTAGAGCTTGTCCAGGCAAGCACAGATGCACAGGGTCACACAGGGCAGCCATTGTGTTGACACCATATATGCACAGACACACACACACACACACACACACACACACACACACACACCTGGAACGGAGGCAACAGCAAAGTGCCACTGTGTTGAACCGAATCAGTGAGCCAGCTGCTGTCTTGCTGTTACAGGGATTTGCCAGTATACCAGTCCTCACTGGTTATAAATCTGCAGAGGTCAGGCAGAGGCTTGATCCCTGACTGGTCATCCTGCATGGCCAGTAAGTGCAGTGTGGTCTGTTATAGTTAAAAAAGTAACTCAACAGGACAAGGCATTTTTAAAGAAAAACAAATAGATACGTTTACATGATAAAGTTGTGAGCTCCAATCTGGCTGAATAATAAATAATAGTGATAACAAAACCTCTTATTATTTCTTGTGAAATCTTGGCATAACTTTTTTTTATTGGACAGGGTTTTTTGAAGATTTTTTAAAAAAACCTAAAATATATCTTTTATTGTCTGGTATTGACATTAACACTATAACCAATTGATCTCAGTAGGTAATGTGTTGCTGGATTCATAAGTGTGCTGTCCAAAAAATGGAAGAGAAACTTGTTGTGTCAAATGCTACGATTCTGGTAAAGCTGCTGGCATGTTTGAGACACACGCAAAGTTTCCTTTGGCATTACAGCATAGATGCAATAGCTACTACAAAATTAGATGCATTAGGCTAATGAAGAAAACATCAGAATCTAGACAAGCAAGTTCTTCATAACATGGCTGGGTGGGAATTGGGAGGGTGAGTTACAAAAACAGGGGATTTGAGTCATAACAAAATTGTAGATTGACTTTATTTGCTTTTTTACCGGTTTATTACCACAAATGGTGATGTGATGTGATAAGATGTTATCACATCTTGGTAAGTGTTTGGAAAGACATTTTTTTTTAGCTAGGTTGGAAAACATAACCTTTGTATTTACAGTTAGGAAACAAAACTATATGGTTAGGGTTAGGGAAAAAGTCAGTGTAGGGTTTTTGCTTCATAACATTGATCCACCAAATGGATGAAGATGTAGAAACAGTGTAATAGTGTCAAATTCTACCCTCTACTTTCAAAATGAAATTGGGCTGGATTTCATGTATCATAATGTCCACTAATATATGTCTGGACATTTAAGCAAGCATCTACAAGGGTGACACAGACTTGTTTGTATGTATTTATGATCTAGCTGGGAAGATATGCTTGTTGGTAAAATGTCCTTAGATCTCCCTGCACATCTGTTTCTGGGAGAATCCACATTAGATGGAGCATGGGAATACAAACATTTTAAGTTTGATCACTGAACAATTCCAAATTTGATCTTCTGGCTTAAAGTCCTGTGACTTAGTCTTAAATCCACCCCTTCAGCCTCCAAACAGAAGCAGTTACAGATCACTAAGTAAAATGCAGCCAGAGTTTTACCCAGTACAGGGGCGCTACCAAACATAGGGCTCAACTGGGACACAGCCCCCCCACTCAGATCAAATCATTTTCATGAAGGCCTGCTATATGAACAACGTTGAACAACGCTATGTTCCATCTACTTCCCTTTGCTAACCTGACTCCTGCTTTCAAATAACTGCTGCTGAAACACCAAATTATATAAATGATAAAGATACAAAAAATAGGCTTTTATAAAAAATATCCTCCTCTCTGTGTGATGTCAACCAAACGTGAAACATACAAATAGAAAATTTATAATCTAATCAGATGTATTCATTTAAATGGATTCAAGTTAGAAAACTTTGAATGGTTTCTATGGTAAATGCAGTCAAATGATATCCTTTGATCTTACCTGAATTTGGAGGTACATATTGAAAAACCAACATAATAAAAGTTATTTGGCCAAACTTCTTTATTAACATTTGCAGAAAAAATTTATCATTAGCTGTGTTTGAGCAAATGTGTTGCTTTAAAAAAATGCTGAATATTCTCCAGTAAATGTCCACTGAGTCTAATACTGTGAACTTCTTCTAGTCTGGATCTAGTAACATGCAGGCTGAGGAGCTTTCTGAAGCATGGTCCTCCCCGAGAACTTTATTTTTTTCTAGTTAATGCAATAAATTAAGTAATTAAGTAATAACTACTAAATCAGACAGCCCCTTTTCAAGATCATGTAGTGTTTATTAGTCATTAAATCTGTCTCAAATGCACCAACAGTAGGTCAGATGATACTACGATGAAACCGTTGATACTAAATTGATAACTGGGAAAGGGCTGAAATATTGATACAAAGTTGACTTTTTTTTCAAGGGTCCATTAAATCTAAGTGTCAAACAATTGTTGGTAATAAAGTTGAATTTCTGATATTTATTTATCTGTGTTGTCAGTCCTATCCTAATATGCTGCTGATAGTACCTCAGACTGCAGGTCAGTTCAGGTGTTGCTCGCCTTTCTTCTTAGAGAAATAATGAAGAAGATGCTTCTCCCATTAAATTTTTTCTCCCTTTCATTCTTCCTTTTCTTCTTTGGTGGTTTTAACTTCCTTTCTTGGGGAAAGACATGAATTTTTTCTGCCTTCCGGGGCTGTCCAGCTATCCATACATAGACTACGTAACTAGCTGAAACACCCGTGCAGGTGTGAACTAAACCATTTTGCACCTTATAAAGGGGTAAGGAGGGATAAAAAAAACCTTAATAATTATAAATATTGCAAAACTGAGACCAAATTTAAGTTCTCCGGAGCTTATATTTTCATTAAAATACTTAATTTGATTTATCAGTTTGGTTTTAAATTAACTGTCTTTTGTCACTGTTACTACTAGGCCTATATCACCTAATCCCTCTCTGCTGGATGGCTAATTACTTTTTGAGATACAACAGGGCACAGACCTTATTTATATTAAAATATTAAACCAAGTACAAGCATGTTTAGGCCTTGACCTCAACATTAATGACTAATAATACATCTGATTACTGTTTGCATTGACTTCTTGATGACTTCTGCAGGTCTAAAGATGACCAGCTGCCTAGTTTTAACAGGTGAAGCTCATTTTAGTTTTGCACAGACTAACAACCATTGAATTATATAGGATAAAAAAAAGAAAAATGACTGTAGCTTAAATTGAAATTTGCACAGCAGGCTGAATCTTTATATAAACCAAAAATATTCAGTCATGCCTTGGGACACATGGCTACCTTAGATTTTAAATAGAAACAGTTTTTGCCACTTAAATCCTTTGATCAGAAAGTCACATATTTTCAGGTTAGATTGAGAGCTGATGATTACATTAGCAGGATTTTCAAAGAATGAATCTATGTTTTGTTAATTTCATCCAGAGAAAAGGCATTCTATTTTTGGCTGGAGCACTAAAATGAAATGAAACATCAGTGAAAACTACCATTTGAGGAAACGTTAGAAATAAAATCCCTGATCAAATCAATGGAAATAGCATCACTGCAACTGTTTGATATGGAAGCCAAAATAGTGGATGCTGTAGCAGTTAAAACAGCTTTACCAGACTTTGCATTCATTTAATTACTTCAAATCTACTGCAAACAAAGATAAGTTTTCTTTTCTTAGGTTATACATAAAGACCTTAACAAAGAGACCCCCCACCCCCCCACCCCCCCAAAAAGGTGAAAATGATAAGCTGCTTACAAACCCACTCGATGATAAATTGAAACTTATTAAGTGTGAGAGGTGATAAGGTGTAGATCTGATCAAAAGTCGGACCATGCTGCATAACTCAATGCAAAATTCTTAACCATCGTGACATTTGCAGCAAGATGATAACAACATTCTTCTAGAGCTCAATGCCCAGTTTAAAATGCAGATGTCAGATAACCCCCTTCCCCCCATTCCCTCCTCTCCTCCACTCTTGATCTCTCCACTTTGATTTATTCATTTTCTATGTTGGCGAGCCAGATAGGACAATGGTGTCTTTCATAACTGAGGCAGTGTTCCCACTGGCAGCACCCCGCAGTCCCCCAGAGTCCCTCATCCACCAGGCCTATCTGACGTGACCTGGTCAGGATGGACTGGTTCTACAAGGGTACACAGAAAGAGGAACCTTATATGCCCATATAGCCACTTATTTTTAACTGCATACATTTCTATTTTGTATACTGCGTCAGACCAGAGGCATGGGCTCACAAAAGTTAGCTCAATGGTACTCTTTTGATTCAGGCTAAAGAGGTATAAAGTCCAATGTAATGTGAAAAAAAGTTAAAATGTTCAAACTAAATTCATGCATTTGATTGCTTTTATTTACTTTATTTTATTTTGGGTGAAATTGGAACCTTAAGCAGGGGCCAGCGTTGTTAAATTGCTTCTTTCATAAAAAAAAACCCAACAACAAACCCCCCCCAGAAATCCAACATTATAAAAGATAAAATATTCAGATTCAATAAGCACCAGCGCCTTGGTACAGTATGTTTGAATATGTAAGTTCCATTTAACATCACATGAAGCAGTTGGTGTGGGAGGAAAACATGAAATGAGAAAAGAGGGACAAGAGCTGGAGGGAATAAAACAGGGGAGGGGATTGCAGGCAAATGAGAGAGAGTGGGGGAAGGGGGGTAGGGGTCATGCTGCCTCCCTCTGTACTTGCTCTCTGAGGTGCACGCATAGAGGCTGACTGCATAGTCAAGACTCCTGTTTAGAAAGACAGTCTTTCTTTTCTCCAGGCCCATGCTAATGCAATTGAAAGGAATTAGTATAATTATGCTCCATATTGCAGATTGAGGAGGCAATGTGGCCCATGGGATGAGGACAAGGAGGGTGCGCTAGCGTGGGTATTTGCTGACGGGAATAAGTAATTCATCAGCTACTTTTGCCATTTATGAGAGTACATTCTTGCATTTATGACATTACAGCTAATCAAATAAAGGGGTCCTGGAATGCTGCATCGTTCTCAAAATGTGATTCTGCTAATGCGAAAATGACTCCTCCTCCCTCTGCCCCTGTGGTCCTCCTATCAACCACTTCTATTTGGCTGCCATCATGTTGGGCAGAGGAACCTGTCTGAGCCAACTGAGTCACTGCGTCTGCACCAATGTCCTCTTATATCAAAGCCAATTTTAGTGCTGTTGTCCTCCCTTAGATAACAGCTGTACATACAATGAAACACAGGAGTACTCTGGAGGGGACAGATGAGACACATGTCCCAGAGTCTTAGCATGTTGATGGAGAAAACATTGTTAAAAGAAATGATACAAAAATAATCCACGTCAATTTCCATGCTTGATGTTTGCTCTTAACCTCAAAGAAAAGCCACATTAGGGTTTTTCGCATAGCAAAACCAGAAATATTCAGCTGTTACCACATTTAGCTACAAAATCGTTTCAGGACTATAAGAGTTTTGTTTTCATGGGTCAAAGTTAGGTGTGGAACGATTTTGAGAATAATATGATTTAGTTACAATACTACACCAAGACTGATGCAGTGCAGATTCTACTTAATTAACAAATAAGCATAACTGAACTGATATAATGATATCCAGATTCACAGCATGTGTGACAATATGACCTTGAAGCACACTTGAGGAAGACATCCTCTTCCTCAGGCCATCCGTCCGGACCCCACCCTGCAGAGTTGGAGGGACTGGTGGGGGGTGAAAGAACACCATTTGATCCCAGCTCAAGAGAGCGCAGGCCTACACATCATCTATATCCTGTTTGGGAGAACGGCCTTTTGAAACCCATCTCACAACTCCCAATGGCCTCATCAAAGACGCATATGAGACAAGAGCAGCAAAGAAGAAGAAAAGGCCGGAAACTGGCCACTGCTTTTGCAAAGATGCAAAATTTGAAATTAAGATTTGCAAGAACAAAGTTTTAGAGAAGATGAAAAGCTGATTTTAAATAAATATCAGCACTAGAAGGAACAGAAAGTAAATAAATAACGGGAAGTTCTCAGGAGCCATAAAGCTCATATCCTCCCACACAGACATGTACTGATCATATATTCAGGATTTTTCTTTTCGGGAGTAACAGGTCAAAAACCAGATGATGCCTGATATAGTCCATTATCATAAGCTTACATCATGTGTGTTGCTATTGTGTGATAAGAGTAAATCTACAGAAGAGAACACACACACAAAAGCAAAAGTCAAGAAAAGGATTCATAGACTAAAAGGCGTAGCAAGTGGTTTGAAAGAAAGAAACTAATAAAATTCAGAAAAGCAAGATAAAAGGCCTCTAAAAGAATCAAGTGAAAAATTTGATTACAACCAGAAAACAACATCTCTTGAGTCTGAATGAGCCAGACTGGAAACAAGAAACATATACGCTGTGCTAATATTTTTATGGAACACAGAAAATCCCCATCAAAGCAATCATGTCAAATAACATTAAGATCTGATTTTTGTTGCTCAAAATTCGACTAAATTACCAAAAAACATGTAATTCCTCTTAAAAATAATTAGTGTGTAAACATATTTTTAAAGTAATAATGTTATTTTCAAGTAATTAACAATACAGAACATGTATAACACATGAGCATCAAACACATAATTCACAATAATCATTAAATAATGTAATATGCCCTAGTAATAACGGAAAAAAAAGTCTGAATCCTCTAACTGCTTGACAATGAAAAATAGATTTTAAGGAACCTTCACACTGGAGATTTGTGGCAGTGCAGAGTAATAAAAAGTTTTGTGACAAAAATGAAAAGCGAAAAAAGAAAAAAGGTTGTCAAGGTTGTCGAGACACATAATGTGGACCGTTAATCAGTCACGGAGCGGAGGGAGGCAGCTCCCTCAGGAAGCAATTAGCTGTGTTGGAGCAGTTGCTAATAAAACACTTGGGTTACAAGCTACCCACAGTCCAGCCAGGCCAGGGGGACCAACAGTACTTTGTGTGACTATGTCGGTGTGTGACTGTGTGTGTGTGTTGGGGCCTAACAGGTAGACAGAGAAAGCCACAAAAAGAGCAACTACAGCAGCATTGCCAGTTAAAGCATTATCCTAAAATTTATCTTTAGAGTTTCAGGTGTTCACCCTCTAAGGGATTAAAAGTTTGCAAAAAAATTTAAAAATAAAAGAAATGTATCAACACAACATTCTGATGTAAACTGCTTTTTCATTAGCATTTTGGCAAAGCAAACAAATTAAACTATTGTATAAATATTACAACAGACTAGATAATGCTACAGGAAAGGTATGATGGTTGCTCTGCAATAAAGTCTGTTGTAACCAATCAAAGCCCGTAGTTTTTTCCACTCACAGTTCCTCATGAAAACAAAGCCACAAACTTTTAGAAGTGGCCTTTAATATATAGATTAGTAACTGAATCAACAAACGGAATTTAATTCAGATGTCTGCCTATCATCTGCTTTAAAAAACAAAAACAAAATAGTAATACTGCTACAACATTTTATAGTGATATTAAATTATATTGTGTTGTTTAAAATTAGAAACTCCTTACTCATAAAGGAAACATTTATGAAATCTTTTTTAAAGACTTGAGAGAGAATAGTTTGTAAGGAAACAAAGCACATGAAATACCACTTTAAATTTTTCCCTGGGGGAAGAGACATGGATAAACAGAGGAAGAGGAGAGAAAGACACCCTGCTTTATCCTGCTTCCTACATTACAGCACAGATGCAATAGCTTTTCACACTGGATAAAAATCCAACTTATACCTGTGTTATTTTCTATATTTCTTACAATTTCTTGTTATTTAAAGTCATATTGTTTGGTTTTGTTCTTTATGTCCATGCACAGAATGCAGCACTTGAACTGAAGCATGAACAGAGCTGTGTGCATCCTTAAAGTTCTTATCAGTCTGCCCATAAAGTGGCCTTCACTAAAATTAAAAACAGGGAGTGAACTGGATTATAGAATGAGGCAGACTGAAAAGCAGAAAACCATTTTCTTCAGTGCCTGGGAAGCCTTTGACCCCACTAACGAGTCAGTTGGGTCCAGAATACGGTGGCTGGCAGCCACTAACAGAACCCAAAAACCCACTTCTTGCCTTGTGACGAGCGCAGCATTAGATTTCATTAGCATCAAGGCCCTTTCAAAGCTCAGACACCAGACATAACAGACCTAGCCAATTTAGGAAACAAAGCACATGAAATACCACTTCAAATTTTTCCCTGGGGGAAGAGACGGGGTCAGAAGAGACAGAGGAAGAGGAGAGAAAGACAAAGGATAAAGAAAGAGGAGGAAATGGTGGATGTAAGTGGAAGCACATTGACAAGCTGTAGACAGCAGGCACTTTTCTGCATTTGTAATGCCAGTAAAGCTTCTGACGTTAAGGAGGACTCATTAACATTAAACACGAAGTCCACTTCATGAGGTTTTGTGAGAAATTGTCACCATTAAATATTTAATTTTTCAGATTTTGACAAAAGTATTAACTCTTGTAAATCATAAGCAGCAGTTTCTTGGCCTCTGTTTTTACCCTCATATACTGTTTAATCTCTTCATTTAGGTTAGATTGTACATCCTTACACTGCTAAAGTAAAACTACATCTACAGCTATAGCTTATACCATGACAGTGTCATGGGGAATCAATTTAAGCTGCATCTTTATTTAATTTTAAAAGAACATCAGAGATGTCCTGTGCCTTCTGCAGCCTTCTCAGAAAGTTTGCCCCTTTCAATTTATTTTGAACTAGTCAACATCTATTTTTGCTTGCCACAGTACTAAAGCAGCATTGCAGTCAGCGCCAAAGTGGACGATGTAGAATATATGTAGACATTAGTGCAATGAAATTGAGGGTTTAATTTGTCAAGGAATGTCTTGGTGGTCAATTAAAAAGATTACTGACTAACATGAAGCTTTTGGATGTGCCGACTAAACGCAATTAGTTACAGCACACACACATACGTAAACACAAAGGGAGTTAACAAAATCAAATCTGAGCCAAAATCAATGTAATGTACATTTGGAGTCTTCCAGGAATAGATGATAAATCAAACACAAATACGACTGAAATGAGCTGATGTCCACAAGAACAAACTAAACTGAAGTCAGCTTTTGACATCCACATCTGATGTTAATTGAAAACTATCCCTGTGCTTAGTGGACTAAATATGACCTGCTGATGCTACTCAGCTCCAAAATCATTTAGCTGTTTGGACTGCAACACTCCTTATTATTTTCAGTTACTGCCTGCTTCGTAAACAGTACACAACTAAGCTAAGTCTGTGTTTTAACCTACAATAGAGTTGGGGTGTTTTTGCATCTCTCAGCTAGTCTGAAATCATCTTTTGTTGTGGGGAAACATGTATGTGTGTCTTATTGCACATAGAAACTGAGGCGTGTCTGTGGGTCACATTTTCACACACTGTGTGGTCCTGCCTCAAGAGGTGAGGAGAAGAAGAACCTCACCCTTCATAAACAGAACCGGAGAGCGTATTTTCTGCAATCTCTGTGGAGGGCTGATTTGCTTTTTCCCAGAGAATGACTCAGTAAGAGTCAAAGAGAGAAAAAGAGGCCAGAAAAATGGCCCTCACTTTGTCAGTGCTGAGGGAGCCAATAGCAAGCCAGAAAGTCCCAAGAAGGTGGGTTTCAAAGTGTGGATGAGTCAGCAAAGATGAGCAAGCTTGAAACCACTCTGGTAATAGTCAGATGATTTCACAAAGAAAACAGAGAAATGGTCTGAGGTCTATGGGTGATAGGAGTGTGAGGAAAAGGGAAAGACCCAAAGAGCCTCAAGAGCAGAGAGAAGGTGGAAGAATAATATAGGGGATTGATTTGCATTCTCTATTTTTTTCCATGAAAATAAAAAAGATTTAGATTAGACTTACCCTCCCCTCCTGGCCTGCAGGTCTCCTGAATGTACAAGTTTACTCTGTGGGCAGCTTACAGCCATTAAGTGGGCCTTCCTCTCTGACAGGTGCACCACCACACTCTTACAAGCAGGGTGAATTTCCTCCTTGCTCTCCTATAACAGATACAGGACATGCTTACATGTAACACTTGAAGAAGACAACCTTGAAGTAAAATCTAATTATTAAAAAACACCTCCTTAGTCTTATTCTAAAGATTTGATCTTGATGTAACACATCATGAGATCAGGGAAAAATGGGAAGGGGAATTCTTGAGTGTTTAGGGAAAGACTACTGACTGCACTTAAACCAGCCTGCAATGCAGATCAGCGGCTGTTCCTAATGTGGACTCCAAATTGTGCAATTTTGCTTTTTTGTTATTATTGTTGTTTTCGTTCATTTTATATAAACATGGACCAACTAGTATTTAAGAAAATGACAAAAAACAAACAAACAAAAAAAACAAAAAACAACAAAAAAAAAAAACACTAAATGAAATGCATCATTGCTCTATGAAGTCTGTGTGATTGCTGCAAAGAGCTGAGGCCTGCATTGAAGGAAGAATTTAAGCTCCTTTTCTGAGCATGCAGTCATTTCACTCAGTTAAGAAGCTTCTCTAACAAAAGCAACTGGACCCTAACTTGAAGGCATCATTACAGATATGTCAAAATTGAGAGAATAAGTTTCACTGCATGATAGGTGGAAAGATAGTTGGGCAGCGGAAAACTGTTAAAAACAATTTAATTTAGCTTTTAAAACACAATATAAATTCCATAATGCAAAGTCTCTGGGTCAGCCACAGCTAGTGGTATTTCCTCCAGAAGGATAACACATAACCAATATAATTTACAGCTTGAAAAATTGAGCCATTTGAAAAAAAAAAACCCAGACATTAGACAGACCTTCTTGAGCCCTAGAAAAATTAAAGCGCTTTCTGCTTTTGCCTTTTTCTCCATTTTAAATAGCCTGTAATTACTTTCAGTCTCAACAAATCAGTTCTGCTCTTTACAGTTGTTAGGATTTAAGGGAAATTATATTCTTGGCACTTGTTGCAGAAGCTCTGGTCTGCGCAAGTCTAGCTAAAAAAACACCACCAACAGCAGCACCCTCAGTGTTTGGCAGGCAAAAGCATGCAGCCAATGCAGAGAAACCATAAGAATTATTCAATAAAAGCAGGTGAAAAGATAAATACAGAACATCAGGCAAGGACATAATTAAAAAACAGTCAAAACCCAAACATGAGACTTATTTCTGCATAGAAAATATACAGTATCTAGTCATAGATTTACCTAAGTTGACAAAAGACTGGATTAACAAATATTCTTACAGCTTACAGTATCTGCAAGGATAGTTTGCACCCACATTCAAAATAAAAGGATTGCACTTTTTGCTGAGTTGCTTTGATTTTGAAATATTGAGTAGAAAAATTTCATATTCTGAAATATCATGGATTAAACAACACCTAGGTCGAAATCATAATCCCCTGCAGTTCTGTTCTGAAACTGTACTTCAATGCAAATTTCAGTTTTGCATCTTATTTTGCATTCAAATCTTCCCAGTTTGCTGTGACAGCTGGGAAATGCATGTGTATTGTGATGGATGTCAGCAGAGAGAAAATGACAGCTTTGAATAACCAAATAAGTTCAGTTTACCTCTGTGCATTTTCCAAATGGCCCAGACCATTTCAATGCAAAGTGGCCAACATGGAGTGATGCATATCACTCACATGTTACTGTGAGTTCTGAAAAATAGGGAAATGAATAGTGCAAATAACAGTTAACTGGCACTGGTTAGGATGGTTTACTTCCCTGTTCTGCTGCAGTTTTGTTTGGTTGTTTGCATGTCACAAAAAATACACACCATTTCTTACAAATGTGCTATGGCTATAGAATGAATATAAAATGGAAACCTGTGTCTTCCTCTCCCTTTCACCCTCCCAAGTACACTCCGAAAGGATATTCTGTCTTGTTTGTGCTGTTGTCTAAACACAAAATCCTCGAGGACCCCCGCTCTCCCTAACTCAAACCCCCTAGCAGTGTCCCAGTGAGGTAAAACCCAGACCATAGTGTAGAGCACTCTCTCAACTCCGCAACCTCTCAACACATCCTCAGCACTACCCTTTGAAAATAAACCGCACCGCCAAGCCCCTGTCTCATACTCTCGCCTCATATGTGAGCACACATGCTCCACTCTCCACTGGGAGCTCTTTGGAGACTTCCCCGCTGCTGTTCCAGGAAGCAGATGTGAGAATGGCGGCAATCAGGCGTGATGCTTCACTTGGCAATGTGGAGACCATTACACTCACTTTGAAAATATGGAAGAAAACTGGTGCATCCTATACAGTTGCCCAGCATTGGTTAACATGATACAGCACAAGGCTAAAGGCATCTGATCAGAGCGAACATATGGCTTCATTTTATTTAACTTCAGAAACGTTTGCTGGACAAATTTACAGGACCTAAACAAATTTTACATGACAAATGAACTGATGGAAATGACAGTGATGGGGTTGTAATTTATCAGAAAAAACACCCTTAAACAATATCGTCCACACACCCACGAGTGAGCACAGTGTTGATGAAATACTTAGTGAGTTGATATAAACCAGTGACATGCTCATGCAGCTTCCCACACTCTAAAACATGTGGAGAGTTGCAGCACCAGATGGCTGAAAGTCTGCATTTTCAGACATTCACCTTCTGATGACAATTTTTCCCACACACAAACTGTTATCTGAGCAAATAAGACACCAAGAATTACCCAGAAATGTATTGTTTCTTCTCTATCACCTGAACCAGTGTGACAGATAAGACAATGGATAATAACCTGGAATACTGTATGCAGAGTGGAAGCATTTTTTCCTCCTGTGGTGCAAGTGTCAGGGTGCATTTGCTTGTGTCACGATGGAGCTGATATCATGTCACTGAATACTATATATACATAAAGATCACATTAATGTTAGAGGATTCATTAAGAGATATGATTTAATAAAAAAATTACAAATGACTGAAGGATGATTTTTGTGCATTATTGTCCTTTTTTAAAAAAAATCTTTATTTTCTGAGAGATTAAATATTGAGTTGGATTGAAATAATGTGCAAAAAAAAATTCATGTTATCAAAGAACAAAAATGTTTATACAGTGAAGTTGAGTGAGGTTTTTATCAAGCTTTGTAAAATATTATTTACAATGAAATAAAATTATTTCTAGATCATTTCAACCCTGTATTTATTTTAAAAATGTATAAAAACAACATATTAAACAACATATTAAATGTGAAATCATTTGTCCTCTCATTGTAATATAGAGCTTATGAAATAGAAATGATTCACAAAAGGGAAGGGGGCTGTGCATTCCAGGTAAAGCATCCATACACTTCTATATCTTCACACAGCATGTCTTTGTTTGCTCATGGGATATGGTTTCATATATTGCTTAATAAAACTTCATATATTGATTCTAAATTTGATGCCATCAACACTTTAAAAAAATAATAATATGATTACCCCATAAAAGAAAAGTCGTGTAATGTTAAATATGGGTGGGCTAGAGCCTATCCAAGGTCCTATGAAGTGAGAGGTGGGGTACAGCATTAATAGTTTAAAGATTAAACACAGAAAGAGAAAAACAATAATTTATCCTTACTCCTAGCGTCAATATAGAATCACTAGTTAACATAAGTGCATGCTGTTGGCCAGTGGGCAGAAGTCAGAGTACCCAACATGAACCCACACACATATGCCACATAAATAGTTCTTATTTGCTTTTAGGCAACAGAGGTAAGCACTACACCAGCATGCAGCTCTATGGAGAAATCTTAGCCTTGTAAAGAATTTATATATAAATAAGATCCAGTTAGGCAGCTCCCATCTTTTGAGCTTTCATTCATAATGGAGGCAAATTAGAAAATTGTGCGTTTGTGATTATTTAAAATGTGAAATTTTTCTTATTTGGAGCTTATACATGTTCCGAAAGAGGAAGCACACTTTCAAAAACCATATTATGTGATGGTATGGGGTACTGTAGTGCACATGACAATACTAACTCATCCATCTATAAACACATCCATCTATAAACATACTGTTATTGCTGACTGATATATTCATGTTCTAAAGTAAGATATGCTGCTGACCAGGTGATGTCTCTTTAAAGGAAAGATTGGTGTTAATTTTAGGAAGACAGTCCCAAACTACATTTAGTAGGTGTTACAATACCGTGATACTCTAAAATGAGTCTGGATTTTTAACTGTCCTGCCTGCTGTCCAGGACTTGTCAAGCACTGAAAGCATACTATGAAATGAAAACACAACAAGGTACATCAGAAACTAATGAGCAGCTGAATTCCTTTGTCATGCAACAACAGAAAAACATTTCATATTCAAAACTATAGCAAACGCAGAGAAAAGGTGATGTAACTCTGTAGTAAACAAGACCTGCCTGAACTTTTTAAAAAAAATAATTTTAAATAAATTTATGACATCAAATTATAAATGAGTATAAAGTTTCCAGAAATGAATCAAAACGTTTACATTTTAGGATTGGATATGCTATCCTGGTATTCTTTTCAAATTAACTGGCTTGAAACAATTAGTACATTTTGCTTTTGTTACATTCTAAGGAGCATTGTATCTTCCTGGAGGTTGTAGTTTTTAAGTGTCATGTGAAATAATCAAAATAATATTCGAGGAACAAGTGTTTCTGATGAAATACTGATGAAGACTGCAGTCATCAGATTTTCCAAAATTTGTTTTGGACTTTCCACCAATGACAGGGATGTCTCTAAGAGTCTCAGGGGTAAGAATATTAAGTGTGCAGGACAGTGGGCACTTTCAGTGTACAGCCCTGTTTATGAAATGACATTCAAGCATTTCCATGGTGGGACAGAAGAAGTTATTATCAGTGTGGCTGAATTTTTGCATTATTGGGCGCAAAAAGGTGCGGGGGAGGGAAATGTACGTCAAAACCATTACAGATACAGAAAGACTTTATTAGTAGGATATTTTATAAAGAATCTGTTTAAGCTAAATTCTTCATATCCCACTAACATTTTTCTGAATATAGAAAACATTGTTTATGAAAATGGTGACAGAGAGTAAAACAAATGCAAAGTATTGCCAAAGTTCTTCCATAATTTTATTGGCACATCCACTGAAAATGTTAATGCCAGAAAAGATGCTTGTCTGGAACTAATAAAGGATGTAGATGGAAATAATTAACCAAAGAGAGAACTTTAGATTTCATATCTTCAGTTTTGCAGTATCTCTGTGATAATAATAAAAATCTAAGAGAAAAGGAAATTATTAACATAAAAAATTGCTTATTAACATAAACCCTCTCTTTTGACAAATCAGGCCTATCTGATAAGCATAGATTGCATTTGCATAATGTCCATATCCAATACACACCTTGTTACATGTACCATGTCCACACCAAGTAAAATACATATACAGCATATACAGTAAGGAAAATAAGTATTTGAACACCCTGCTATTTTGCAAGTTCTCCCACTTAGAAACATGGAGGGGTCTGAAATTTTTATTGTAGGTGCATGTCCGCTGTGAGAGACATAATAATAAAAAAAAAATCGTGAAATCACAATGTATGATTTTTTTAACAATTTATTTGTATGATTTCCTCACAGTATATACATTTACTATAAACAATACAGTTTTATTGATTGTACCTTCTGATCAAAGCTAAAGAGGTTTAATGAACGAGGTTAAATAGAATAGGTTTAATAGATAAAAAATAAATAAATAATAAGAAAATAAAAGGGGAACATAAGGTCTAGCTCTCTATTATTTATATTATTTGTTTCCATTTTTTCTCAAATGGTTCTAGTTTCAACTGTTTTCTTGTGGTAATTTTTTCCATAATATAAATCTGTTTCACTTCATTTGTCCATTCATTCATTCATTCATTTGTGCATGATACTAGGAGGTTGTGGTTTCAACCAGGAGATTGTAATGATTTTCTTTGCAATAACAAGCAGGATTCTTAATAAAAATTCTCTGTTCTTGTCTGTGAAATCCTTAGGTGTTATTCCCAATATAAACAGTGTCACATCAAACTGTAAATGAACATTTAGAGCTCTTTGTATTTCTTTTTGGACATTTTTCCAGAAATTTATGACCATTGGACTATCCCAAAATATATGGGTAAAGTCCCCTACCGATCCACAATTCCTTCAGCACATGTTTGGTGTAATACAATACTTTGAAGTGACACCAGGAGTATTAAAGTACCGCATCTTCACTTTCCAGTCAAACTCCCTCCACGTGGGGCTATTAGTCAGTTTATGTCCAGATTTAGGTGTTTCCTTCCAATCTTCATCTGTTATGATTATATTTGCTTCAAATTCCCACTTTTCTTACAATGAAACTATTGACCCTTGATTCTAGTTGTATTGCTTTATACAGTTTCGAGATCAGTTCTTTTTTAAATTCACCACTCATAATTGATACCATCAGCTCTTTTACTTTAGTTAATTCCTTGAATATTGTATCTCTTTCGTTATGATTCTGAAAGTAATGTCTCAACTGTAAGTATTTATAGAAATTATTGTTTGTTAAATTAAATTCCTGTTTAAGTTGTTCAGTTGATTTCGGGATTGGTCCTTTAAAGATTTGGTCAATAATTATTAATCCATTGTTGGTCCATTTCTCAAAACTTGTGTCCATAGTACTTGGTACAAAATCCATACTTTTTTGCAGTCTTTGTAGCTCTGCTTACTGAACTTGATAGATTTAACATCTTTCATTGTCTCTTTAATCCAATAATTCTGGATCTTAAGATCTCTCTGTACTCCTTTTGTTCTAAAGGGCAGTGATTCTAATAAAATCTTCGGGCAAGCCCTCGGTTCCATTTCCACCCATATTACATCTTTATCTTTAGTTATTCATAATATAAGGGCTCGAAGTTGGGCTGCCCAGTAATAATTTCTTAAATTAGGTAGGTTAAAGCCTTCCTTATTTTTAGCTAATAAAAGTGTTTTATATTTAATTCTTGCTTTTTTGTTTTTCCATAGAAAGTTAGACACAAGTTTATCCAGCCTTTTAAAAGTTTAATCTGGGATATTGATGGGGAGTGACTGAAACAATAACAGCAATCTTAGGCAATATATTCATTCTAATTATTTCTACCCTCCCCATTAGATTTAGGGGTAGGATACTCCTTCCATCTAGGTATATCTTAATTTAAAGTATCAGCTTTTCATAATTGGCATTAAATAATTGTGGGATTTGAGGGGTAATAATCACACCTAAATATCTGAATCCCTTATCAGTCCATTTGAAGTCTACATCTCCTTTAACTCCTCTGGGCAGCGACCCAAAATCATCATATCTACTGATTTACTTTCACTAGTTAAATATCCCGAATTTTTTCCATATTCTTTCAAATTCTCTTGCAGAGCTGGTATTAATTGTAAAGGGTTATTTAAATGTACCAATAAATCATCCGCAAACAGTGATATTTTATGCTCTACTCCTTCGTCGTCCCTTTTTCCTAATATTTGTTCATTTTGTCTGATTGATTCTGCCAATGGTTCAACACTGAATGCAAATGACATGGGGCTCAGACAGTCACCCTGAGCGACCACCATTTACCCGGATTTGAGATTTGGGGTCTTTGTAAATCATTTTTACCCATTCGATAAAGTTCTGGTGAAATCCAAATGCCGACAGTGTCTGTTATTGAAAGCTCAAGTTAACCCGATCAAAGGAAATTTGTATAATTTTACTTTTTGCCACATCATTCCGGCACCACAGCCCCTGCAGAGAGGATGGTGCGACATCTGATCCACCTCAACAGGAGCAAGAACACTGGCCTGCATGACTTCCTGTCCTTTCTTTCATTCCTTTCCTCTCTTCATCTCCTTCCACCTCTTTCTGAGCTGTACAAAGCCGGATGAGGGTCATCTTACCAATGTCCCCATTGTGATGCAGAAATCCAACATTTTGGCAGCATCCCGACCCGTTAACACACAGTTGACAGGATCTTCCTCTGCTTTCTGCAGCTCTCAGACTGCTCTTGTCATAACTGCTGTTAAATAAAATAAATATTAAGGCAAGAAAGACATTACCTAACTTAAAAATAAGGCCTAAAAAGCACATTTTTCATTAGAGTGATATCTCTTTCTATATAGATCTGTGTTGCTAACTATCTGCCAATATTCTCCCACAACATGAAGGATTCTTGTTAAACACATTTATGTGAGTCGGCAATATTTCCACTGCAGCAGTCCTTTGACATGTGCATATTGCTGTGTTGCTATTTTGTGGGTGTTCACAGTGTTTGTATTTTGACATGGTATAATGTTTGTGTACATGGAGTTTAGGGTACGGGAGCTCTGAGGCTGTATGTGCGCATGTGTCGGTGTGTGTCTGTGTGGGGGAGGGAGGCACAGCTTTGCAGCCTGATATTCTGGGAACAGCAGGGTGGCGTTGTTGACCCACCTGCTCCCTTCTCTCTTCAGCTGGATCTAGTCAGATTTCAGCAGCTGCATCCCCTCACAAAGCGCCTCTTTGTAATCTTCCCAAAGCGCACAAATACAACTGCAACCAGGAGAGGAGAGAGGAAGGAGGAGGGAAGATGGACAGTTGGGACAGAAAGGAAGAGGGTGGTAAATGTTCTGCATGGTGTGTACCAGTGTCACAAATCACATGAGCAAAATTACAGTAGCAGATACCTATGTAAAAGGATCAAGTCATAATCTGCTGCATATGTATATGAATATGTATATATATATATATATATATATATATATATATATATATACATGCAGCAGATATATATATATATGTGTGTGTATATATTGCACTGATGCAAAAAGCCTGCACTGTTACTTTTGATTAAATATGCATGTGAGTAATGCTTTGAAGAATGAGTATAATTTAAATAAGTCATTTAAAAGGCATATGCAAAGCATCCTTGCAAATGAAAGTCCTAAAATAAAAAAAGAAAAAAAAAAAAGAAAAAAAAAGAGAGAAAGTAAAAATTTGTCTCACAAGCAGAAAGTAACTTGAGCAGAGAAGTGTGGCCTGTTTGTTTCCCATTAGCAAGATTTTCTTTTGGCACTCTCACTTGTAATGGAGCTCACGTTACTGAAACATACTGTCACATGCATGTCATTTTACACTTCACACTATGCAAAAATCACAGCCTGGTGTCATTTCACCGTCTTTACCACAAACCCAGCACAGTGTATGCTTTACACTTTACTTTACACTGTATGAATTTGCTTCCCAAAACGAAACCAAGTTCTCCCGTCCTATCTGTAGTAACTGGTACCTGTAGCCTAAACACCGTCCTGTGGGTGGCAGAGGCAGGGGGACATCATATGAAGATTACCTCCAAAATCCCACTTAAATACCATCATAAATATTGTATGTGCAGCCATGTTTGAAGCTGTAAATGTAGCAGTGGAGCTAAAATTTGGTTGTTAGATGGAGAAGCTAAATTGATCATTATTTGTGATCAAGTTTGGTACTAATTAATCTGAATGCATGGGGTGAGAATTGACAACTCATGGATTAAATAACGTAAGCTGCACAGATACATATTCCCAAAAACATGCAAGTAAGATGCGTGATTAGTTTACCAGCAATGACCCACAAGAGAGCAGAGAACAGAAACACACTAACACACACACAAGCTGAGGAAAGTAATCCAAGGTGAGTGTGGTGAGTGGAATCAAATGCTGGTGATCTTCAGCTGATATGTAATTTCATCTACACAATGATAGCCCTTACAACCGAACAGAGTCTCCACTGAGTGAAGTTTAAACACACTGAACTTTACCAAAGGTGATGTGACTGAACGTAACAACGGAGTTAGTTATTAAATAGAGTTAAACAAAAAAAGAAAGAAAAACTTATAAGAGCAAAACACAGTTTGAGTTTATAGTTTGAGTGTTACAAACCCTCTTGTAAAACAGGGGTCAGTAACAAAACAGGCCGGACCCATGATAATGATAAACAGCAAGGTCTTATTAAAACAAACCAGGGTTCAAACAACAAAATATACTACGATAATAACAAAAGGTGTCCTATAAAAGGAAATATACCATGTTTGGCAATGGCTACACAATAGAAAATGGAAAAAGGTAACAAAAGGTGTCTCCTAATCAGAACGTAAACCAAAATGTCTATACAAACAAAATACAAAAACGTCTCCTAATGAGAAAACCAAAACTCCATACAAAACTCAAAACGCTTCTCCAAATGAACCCGTCTCTTCTCAATCCTAAAACAACACAAATATGCAAACAACTAGGTAAAGCTCTTCTCACAAACCACAAGTTTTATCTACTGACAGTCTCAAACAGATCCAAAAGGTGGCAAACTGTGCGCCTATGGAACACAGCTTACCCGAATGATTGCAGACCCCTTCCTTTCAAAGACCCAGAAACGCTTCTGATTGGTCCCGACAAAGGTAGAGCGGAACCAGCGGCAACCAATCCCAATGGAGGCAGAAGAGGAGGGAGGTCTCACACAGATTCTGCAGCCAATCTTCATACTGCAATCATGCAGCAGAATTAACATACACAACCCCAGGCTGAAGGCCTGTTGTACAATCAGTGCCCAATGCATTGACCTAGGATAAATTGTGGGGAACCATCTGGTTTAGTCTCCACTAAACAGGGGGGACTCCAAGAACTTTTACTAGGCGTCGCAAAACCATTAAACATTTTTTAAGCTCGTACGGACCAGAGAATCGCACATGTAACGCAATGCCTACAGAAGAATAAAGGGCTATACCCTGTCTCCTTCCTGAAATGAACGGACCACTGGCTTCTTATCATACCTTCCTTTCATATTAGCCTGACCTAATTTGAATGCTTTTGACGCAAGTGCACTGGAGTGACGTAACCGGTCTAGAAAGTAAGCTACAAAGTGGAGATATGTTACTTTCTAACAATTTCTTTCTCTTTCAGGACTTTCAAAGGACCTCATAGAGAATGTCCGAAGATAAGCTCAGATGGGCTATATCCCAACGATTCCTGAGATGCTTCATGTACCGCAAAGAGCACAAAAGGGATTCCCTCATCCCAATTCTTTCCTTCCTCATAACAATATTTTGTGGAGCATGGACTTAATAGTCTGATGGCAACGTTCTAAAGCTCCCTGACTTTCTAGATGGCACGCACTGCTCATCACGTGTCAGATCACATTCAAGCAGATTTTAACCGGCCTAAACATCCGACATTGAGAAAATGTAATAAAAGAACACAAACAAACTTCTAGGAACAGCTAAATTTGTCTGTGGCCTAAAGGGCGCTAAGGCATGGACTTTATGTTAAAAATCTGATCACTACAACACAAGATGCTCTTCTCCCTTTGTTGCTTTGCATGTCAGCAACAGCCAGCCAAACTGTTGGATTTAGTGAAGTTGCTACCAGGAAATACCCTGCACCCTTAGTGATAGGAAACGGTTAGCAATTGCTTCCTTCTTCTCCTGCCCGAGGCAAGTGATGGGTAGGGCAGTTAAAAAGCATGTCAAAGATCAAGAATGTCAAGCCAAATGGAAAGTAAAATATCATGCCATGACAGATAAATGACGCATATATTAAAACATTTTAGGGTATTAGATTTATGTTGTTAGTTGGACTTACTTAGAACAATTTATAGCAAATTGAGGATGCATACATTGCTCATTTTACTGTCCTGAGCCCAGATGACTCAGAGAGGCAGTTATGATTATTTATAACAAACTGATAGACAATGTTAATTCCCACATTGACTGAAAAAGTGCAGCAAGCGCATAAGAAGTCTAAATTGTAATTGCAATCCAACTAACAAAAGTAAGACTAAACATAAAATACACATGTCAGTGTTTTGATGTGATGTATGTTATGTTACTCATTGCAGTCAGTCCTTTCTTTTGAGTTGTGTGGAATTAACACAACAAGGTCTTTACCCTTTAAATGCAGCAATCAGATCTTAACCCTGGCTTCCTGTTCGTCAAAGAATTGACTTTAAAATCCTGCTGTGAGTTTACAAAGCACTGAATGGTTTAGTACCAAAATACATTCAGGATCTACTGGTTAGTTATGAAACAACCAGATCTCTCAGAGTCAAGTCTACTTGCAGAGTCAGAACTAAATGTGGAGAGGCAACGGTCAGCATTCATGCTCCTCACATGTGGAACAAACTTCCAGAAAACCGCAGGTCTGCTGAAACTTTAGCAGTTTAAAATAAAGATTAAAAACTTTCATATTAGGTGATGCCTTTTATCAAAACAACTGTTAATGTCTTACTTTTTTTTTCTTATTTTATCTTTTTATGCTTTTATTAATATTCTTTTATTCTTTCAAAGTTTGTTTTTATTTGACCTTTAAATGCGTCTTCTGCACTCGGGTGGAGTGCTTTTAATGCTTTTTATAAAGCACTATAAATGGTCTTGTACATAAAATGTACGGGAAAACTAAAAATCCTTAGAAATGTGAAATTCCAAGAAAACCTAAATGCTGGGTAAATTGTTTGAACTGGCCAGCTGAGTGCAGGTCTTAACACACACCGTAAATAAGTATTCTGATTCCATTTGAGCCTTTTTGACACCAGATCTGAGGCTCTGTGCTGTATCAATGTCTTGAAAGCATGGTGCTAATCCAAGGATAATGATGTAATGCCCTTTTTGTCAGTGTTGTAGATTCTGAAAGGTGTTTATGGGACAAGGATAAGTGTTGACAACAGACAAAGCAAAGCGATATGGATAATGGGGATCTATTAAATTATTAGATTTAGTACATTTACATACACAGTACTTTGTAAATACAGTAACACTGACCCATGTAAATCCACAGAAATAGCTTCATGGCTGTAACCTTAATGTAAGACACTGCCCAGCAGCATGATCACACCACTTTCATTCTCTTCATGTAGCTAGCAGCAGGTGTGATGCGTTTTTCACTGTAACATTTCCATCGAAAGCCAGAGACCGGCTGGGGACAGACAGGCTAAAATGCTGCTCATAAACTTTGAAAGTCTTGGCGAGTACACTGAAAGCCTAATTGGAGAATTTGATCCACTTCACCAATAATCACTTTAATAACTTATAAATTATCCTGTAATATGTGAATTGCATACAGGAGATTCAGGTTTCATACTGTGCTTGTCTATGTGCTGTGCACTTCCAAGTTCTCATTGTGTAAATGTGTTTATGCATGCACATTTGTTCAGTCTTCTTCTCATAAAAGAAACATAAAAATGAACAGTGCAAAGCACTCGTTCTTCTTGTTGCAATTATCTGTAAATAAAAACAATGCACAATAATTTTCTTAGTCCTGTGAGGCCATACTCCAAAGCCAGACAATTCCTTTAAATAGTCCTTGTGTCATGGAGCGGCCGCATTTCCTGTAAATTCGAGGGGTAGGCTCTCTGTTCTCTCGCCACCCCTGAGCCCTGTCCTAAATGTCTACATGCCCAACACCATCTTATTCAAAGGCAAATTAGGGAGGTGATTTATGAGGCTAAAATGATGAATTAAAAAGGAAAAAATAAGCTAAAGTAGAAAATGTAGAAGACTAAGCACACTGCACCTTTTATCCAGAACATGTGCTTTGAAGATGACAAGGAAGAAAGATAGAGGGATCTTTAGATTGGAAAGTGAAAAAAAAGGATGCACTTCTCTGGAGACAATGCTGGGACATGATAAATCATGGAAAGAGATATCAGTTTGGAATATCTTAGCATTAAGGCTGTCATATCTGAAGAAAATAACCCTGAAATGACGCTTCCAGTAAGCAACAAAATATGTAATTGACAGCCGCTTTTTTTTTTTTACTTTTATTTTTTTTTACCAGGGAAGTCCCATTGAGATTACAAAACTTATTTTTAAGGGAGCTCTGACCAAGACATCAGCAGTCCAGATTCCATTACATAATTCTGCTCAATACAGATGTGCATATAAGAGGACTTACATATTGCAAACACTTCAAAACCAAAAAACTTACTGTCTTCAGATCAAAGATTTCCAGTAATGCCTAAAGGAAACTGGAGAAATAGTAAAAGACTTAACATAATCTTTCTCAACCTCCTACTTTAACAGCTGCCAAAACGTCCATGTCTATAATCTCTAATTCATATGAACATATAGAACTATGAAATGCAAAACCGTTGCTTCACTAAGCAGTTGTGGCTCATGAAGAAAACACAGCAAATAATCTGGAAACACTTGAGCTCTTTTTATACTCCTAACATTAAAATCTGAGCATGGCTGAGAGGCAAACACACCCAGAGACGTCTTGGACTAATTGTTTCCTTCAGTCTCAAACACTCCCCCCTTTAATCTCTTCAAAACTCCCTTCTGCGAAACCCCTCCCCTGCACTTCTCCACATCTACTAATAGATTTAAATAAAACCTGCAATTGGTCCAGTAAAAACCTCATTATGGTGTTTAAATACAATGAATTTAGGATACTGTGAGGTCAGAGGTCAATGGGAGGTCCAAACATGCAGCAGCTGTCATGGGGGTTGGATTGTGATTAGAACCAGTGGAGTCAAACATCCCTGGGTCTTCGACCTTGCTAAGCAGACAACCTGGAAAATGCATATGGCTGAAAACCAAAATGGAAAAAAAATCAAAGTCTAGAGAAAATGAGCACAGGTGGAAACTAGAAGAGAAGTGTGTGGACTGATCAATGACATTTTACTTGAATGTGTGTATGAACTTGACTGAAAACTGTTTAGATAATTCTCAATTACTGTAAACATGTTACTATACCACGTCCTATCACTGTAACTTTCCCAAGGCTGCAGGATTTTCTCATTTGGGTTGTTCTGCCTGAAACCTGTATCTCAGTCTTCCACTTGCATTTACTGCAACTATAAATTCTGCACTAATTACCTTCTTACAGAGTGTGTGAAACCGAAGATAGAAATGGTCTGGTTGATGTGGTGCAGGGGTGAAATATGGTTTGTTAGCAGCCCAGGAGCTTGATCCACATGTGGTTATGCAGTGGTTGGGATTGTTTGGGTGAGAGGGAGGGCATGCCAGTCTCCACAGTTCACCAAGTCTACGCTGACTCAGTTTGCAATCAGAGAGATTATTTAACAAAATGAAGTCCTGCTGTTTGGGTTAGGCTTTGGTTAGGGTGCTGTGGTGGCTTTAGAGACAGCTGCGATTCATGTGGGACATCATCATAAGTTCTGTCAAGTTTCTTGTGGTGCAGATTCTATAAATTATGTACAAAAATGTGGATTAGAAGGTTTTCCATAAAGTTGATAGCTGCAGTGGAGACATTTGCAAAACATGTTTTTCTGTATGAGTTTGCCATCCCAATGAACTTCTCATCACGTTCACAGCAATGTTAGACATCTGAAACTCCTTTTTATATTGTGCAATGTTGTGACATTGTGGCTGATCAACATACTCTGTCCAATAACTTGGATTGAGTTTAGAAATGTGCCTAACTGCATTAAAACACAGAAGCAGAGACCAAAGGGAGTAGGATTCCTGTGGGTGACTGTGTAATTTAATTTTGTATGCACATTAGAAGCCATGGAGTATAATTTACATGTGGGGTAGAAGTGACTTGAGCCCAGGAGAAATGGGCTAACATGCTCTGCTAAAGCCTTAAAAAAAAGAAGAAAATCTTTACCACGGTCTTTCTCTTGAGATACATCTCACAAAAGTAGGATAATTAAAACCTTCCTTGAGTTTTAGGGACACTTTAGGTTCATGCATGGTTACCTCTCCTCTGTTGCCTCCTCCTTTTTCCAATCAAGAGCCCCAAGCCTACAAACTTTGGCCAGAGTTCCTTCCAACAATACAGAGAGATATGAAGGCTGGAATTTATTTTAATCTTTGTCCTTTCTTCTGTGTAAAATCCAAAATACTCCCCTGGATTGTAACTGTTACTCGTGTAGAAAACATTTTTGATTTGTCGTCAATGAAAGTTACAGAAAGTTGAATTTTGTTAAATGCACATATGATCAAGACCAGTTGATTACAGCATTGTTTATGATGCAGCAAATCCAGTGTGAATGCTACAGTTTAGGTTAATTAAAATGAAATGCTTGTCTCCAGCATATGCAATGATAGCTGCGTGAAAATACACAACACCATTGCATACTATACTTTCCCATTTAGAGACCAAAACAAGAATAAGGCAAGAAATATCTATGGTTGACAGTTAGCTGTTGTCTTGTCTTTCAGCATGCACACACACGTACACACAGACACTGCACTTGACCCTTCCGTTCTGACAGCAGCTGCTGGAAAGGAAAGTTGTAAGGGTTGAATAAGCGAATTATAAAAAGGGCTTATTTGTATTAAATTATAAACATAGACAATCGCAGTGAGGACAACATTAAGTATGACCCCAGTTGATATAAAGTCACCGATGTAGGTTCTTTGCATTTTAGAATTTGTTAATTAAATAGCAAACAATGATAGCCTCTTACCTTAGAGTTCAAGCCTTCGCCTTTCCTATAGGAAACTGCATGTACAAGCAACAGTGTCTATTATTTCCACATTTGAAACTTTCCTCTTCTCTCACTCATGCAGTGTGCATGCAGCACAGCAAACTGACATTCAGCACAAACATACCTTGTCTTTTCATGGGGAGGCCAGTGATAAAAATCATCCCACAAAACATGAACAAAGACACCTTTAACAAAGGCAATGATTCAATCTACCGCCTTATCTCGTCTACTCGCTATAACCTTCAGTGTCATAAAAAGAAGACTTCACTGGACTTGACTTGTGGATCACTGACAGACTACCAGAAAATCCTTGTGTAAAGTTGGAACTTTTATTAGCGCTGCAACAAAAGCTATTTCAGCCCCATTACATTTTAACATATCAACGTTTTAATTAATTAATTAATTAATTAATTAATTTATTTATTATTATTGTTATTGTTATTGTTATTGTTATTGTTGTTGTTGTTGTTCTTCTTCTTCTTCTTCTTCTTCTTCTTATTATTATTATTATTATTATTATTATTATTATTATTATTATTATT
>JBAMHW010000023.1:15674364-15686560 GCA_037177495.1 Rhadinocentrus ornatus
TATTATTATTATTATTATTATTATTATTATTATTATTATTATTATTATTATTATTATTATTATTATTATTATCATCTCTTTTTTGGGGGGTCAGAAGTCAGTTCTGGGTTGTGACCAGAGGCTTTAACCACATTACTTCAAATGAACTTTTTCACTGAAAACTACTTACCAGTGAAATATGAAAATGAAGACCTATAGCTTAATATCACACCTTGAGTCTGCCAAAAATAGTTTAACAAGCTTCTTAGAAGCAACAGTGAAATATAATGTATTCTGAAAGAATCACCTCTCACAAGTCTATTTTATAAAAGGGAAGCTCATCATGTCTCAACATTAGATCTTTCTGATCTGACATTTATTAGTGTAATTTGAAAACTTGCAGGGCATTCGTTTATTTTATGAATTCAAATGATAAAATTTATACTTTACATTATTCTTTGATTTGCTAAAGCAGTTTTACATCATGTTCTTCCTGTCAATAATAATTGTTTATTTATTATTATTTATTATTTATTTGTTCCCCTTGTTTTTAACACATAGACATTGGATTTTATTACATCATCTACAGTATTTGATGGATGAATATCTAAATTAATGGCAATATTTAAGTCGATAATAATAGTAAAAATGCAAATGCATGTATTCGGAACACAGAAACACACTGTAAGATATCAGGTACAGACATTATTTGACAAAATGTTTTGCGGTAGTGTTTTTTTTATTTATTAATTTGTCAAGAATAGCAATTATTCAAAGTTTTTAAAAAGTCATCATAATAAGTAAATAAACTTATTTCGTAATATAACATGAATTGATAGATTGTGCCTCACATCACTGCATCTTCCTCAGAAACTAAGAAACAACACGAAAAGAAAATTATTATAATGAAGCCAGCATAAAAACCTGAACCAATAAGGAGAAAGTATTGACTTGTTCTAGCCAATCCCAGGCGGAAGGTGGGGTGACTGATTTAAAACTCCAACTCAAGTTGATGTAACAGCTCATAGTGAACCACAAGTTTGGCGACCGCACCCACAATGACAGTCTAGGAGAGGAAGACAAACAAACAGGGAAAAACGGACTCTTGCTGACTAAAACCGTTCTAGGATTTTACTGTGGCGCATTGTGCGTAAAAAGCGCACCGGCTAATCGACAGAGCGCCTGAATCCAGCGGCATTGGTCGAATTTTATTGTTAACATAAAAAATATATATTTTTGGTGGATTTTCTTTTTTTTTTTAAATCTCCACAGGACTGAGCAAATAATGCTAAAAATGACAGAGGAGCATGACAAATGTGCAAGTGACCAGCCTTGCAGTCCATCAGGTACAAACAGCTCCATGTCCCAGGACGAGTCTGACTCCGATGCTCCGTCCTCACCCACAGGCTCCGACGGCCACGGGTCCTTGCTCTCCGGTTTGAGCAAGAAACTGGACTCTGAGGATGATGAGCGGTTCCCAGCCTGCATACGGGACGCAGTCTCTCAGGTCCTCAAAGGATATGATTGGTCCTTGGTTCCTATGCCCGTGAGAGGGAATGGATCTCTGAAGAATAAACCTCACGTAAAGAGACCTATGAATGCCTTCATGGTCTGGGCACAAGCGGCCCGCAGAAAGTTGGCGGATCAATATCCACACCTGCATAACGCAGAACTCAGCAAGACGCTGGGGAAACTTTGGCGGTAAGGAAATAATTTTATTTGAAAATAAAAATGTGTGTATATATGTATGCATGTGTGTGTGCATGTGTGTATATATGCGAAAAATGAAAAACGTAAGAAATAAAAGGAAGTTAATGAGATAGTGGCACAGATTCCAACATGGAAACAATAATTAAGTCATTAAGAAAATTTATAACTTTGATAATGACATAAATATTTAGATTACAGTCTTTAAAAGAAATAAATTGTAGTAAAAAAGAAAAACAAAAGAAATCTGTAATTTTGCTTCGGACCACTTGACAGCAAACACACTCTGAAGTATAGCTTTATATTGCATAACTGAACTGTTTTTGTCTTAAACTTAATGTCTGAATACATTTAAATATTTTTTATTTATATTTTTTCCACCATTAGCTTGCTTTCAGAAAGCGAGAAGAGGCCTTTTGTAGATGAAGCAGAACGACTGCGTGTTCAGCACAAAAAAGATCATCCAGACTACAAGTACCAGCCACGGAGACGAAAGAATGTGAAACCAGGCCAGAGCGACTCAGACTCAGGAGCAGAACTGGCACATCATATGTACAAAGCTGAGCCAGGGATGGGAGGACTGGCTGGAATGACTGATGGACACCACCATCATGAACATGCAGGTATGTGAACTGATGTAACCAAACAACAGCTTTAACTCAATGGATGAAAATGTTTTAAGCTCATTTGATTATTTGTTTAACTTCTTTTTTTCTTCACTGTCTACTTTTCAGGACAGCCTCACGGTCCACCTACGCCACCGACTACCCCTAAAACAGACCTGCACCATGGAGTGAAGCAAGATCTGAAACATGAAGGCCGTCGCCTTGTTGACAGCAGCAGACAAAACATCGACTTCAGCAATGTAGATATCTCTGAGCTCAGCACTGATGTCATCAGCAATATGGAGACCTTTGATGTTCACGAGTTTGACCAATACCTTCCGCTTAATGGCCACGCCTCAGGTTCCTCCGCCCTATCCTCAGACCACAGCCACGGGCCGGCTGCATTGCCTGGCAGCTCTTATGCTTCCTCATACAGCCACACAGGCAGCACCGGGTCATCCTGGAGCCGAAAAAGCACCATGTCCTCTTCCTCTCCTTCTGCCAGTGAGCTGGGCCAGCACCGTCTTCATATTAAAACAGAGCAACTGAGCCCCAGCCACTACAGTGAGCACTCCCACGGGTCTCCGTCTCACTCCGATTACAGCTCCTACAGTAGCCAGGCCTGTGTCACCTCTGCCACATCAGCTGCCTCGGCTGGAGCCTCATTCTCCAGCTCTCAATGTGACTATACTGACCTTCAGAGCTCCAACTATTACAACCCTTACTCTGGCTACCCCTCTAGCCTCTATCAGTACCCCTATTTCCACTCATCCAGGCGGGCCTACGGCAGCCCCATCCTAAACAGTCTGTCCATGGCTCCAGCCCATAGCCCCACCACCTCCAGCTGGGAACAGCCTGTCTACACCACTCTGTCTCGACCTTAAGGAGGTCTGAAATAATCCATTCACGCAAGACACTCGTTCAGTTTGATGCACTACTAATGAAGGACATAAGGCGGCAGAGGAAAATTGTATTTGGATGCTAGTAGGCTACCTGTGACCGTTTGAACATGAAACATACACAAGAAAAAGTGCCTGCTGATTTTTTACAAAGTTATATTGTTGCAATATAAACACATTTGTACAGACTTTTTACATAAAGAGAAATTGTGATGATGGTGAGCCAAACTCCTCCATGAGGACATATCGCCTATGCCTACGTCCCGTACACCCCCCTTCTATTCAGTTTTTAAGATTGCACTTATGTGCACAGTTGAGATAAAGAAAAGACCTGCAGCTCAACTGCAGGATCGAAAAGGTTTAGCTGGCTGTGTGCATTTAAGAAAGTCAACAAGCCAGTTATCTAAAGTTAAAGTAAAATTTACATTGACAGTCAGAGCTATATTACAGCACACAATTTGCATCAGTAGTTCAGTCTTAAATAAATGGGTCCTAATGAATTTAGTGTCATTTTGGCCTAAAAGTCTTATATGTATTTATGTTAATGCATTATTGGTTTTGTTTTTAAGTAGATGAACACATGTAATGTGGGTTTGGTTATTTAGAGTACTTTTTAAATGACTTTTGATGAGAAAAAGGCAAATGATGTAAAGGACAGTACAAGTAGAGTCGTCTGATATTTTTCCGTTAAAGACCAATTTTTCCAGAAACATCTCCAAGCAAACAGACAGGACCAACATACTTACACAGGACAGAACAGGTGTTTGAAATCTATGCTTGGCAAATTGCGATTAGTCATGATCTAGGCTTAAAGGAAATGGGGTAAAATAACACCACGCTCCCTGAGTGACATGTCAGCTGGACCTCCTCCTGTATATGTCGATGGACAGCATAAGAATATGTGAATGCTCATGCGTCCGTGCGTGCTAGAGAGAAAACGTGGCATCATGCATGTAGACGCATGTGTTAGACATTTCCTCGGGAAAGGGATATGTATCCTATGACACAAAATATACCAAATGAAACAGAAAACATTTTTTTCCCCCTGTAAGCTATCTTTGAATTTTATACGTAACCCGAAGAAGAATATTCAGAGATGAAAGTGAAGATAAGTGTGCCCATATTTATCTCATCAACCTTCAAGTGCCAACTCACTGCAGTCTTACATAAAATGTTTTTGTGCCTTCTAATGCTTATTGTCAGTATTTCAAAATGAAATGGAATTATTAACAAACTTCAGGCTGCACACGAGCCACGCCATAGATTAACTTGCTCCTCATTATGTCCTTATCATTCCTTACAGCCTTGGTTTGTAATGTTCTGTAACATGCTAAATGAGAACTGTGCAGAGCGTCATGCTCCAAGTTTTTTCCACAGAACTGTGTTTTGTATATCTTCACGATGTATTGATTTTTGAGAGGCTGTGAAAATGATTATTGTTCTATTAACTAGAGTTTCACATGCACAGCTAACTCATCCGCTGGCCATTTTTTTAAAATAAAAAGATGCTTTTTCTTGATGTTTGTATCTGTCGTCCTTATTTACTATCACATTTAGTTTCAACTTGTACATTTTTGTTCTTAAATATAGTATACTTTGAAATAGTTTGTGAAAAAATAAAAGAACAGAATTAATTGAATTGTTTGGGCTGCCTTTATGTTGCATTCTAGTGGTTCATATTAATTTCTTTGTGCTTCTGTACTGTGGGCTGTATTTCCACTCATCCAGGAATTATCACTTCCCCTCTCATTACTAAATCATTTCATTCAGTTTCCTCTGAGAAATTTTCTAAAATGAAAAAGTAGTCAGCAGTTTGCATAATGTTAGCTTCATTTTCTGAACAATTTCACCTTTCATGGACTTTAAATGCCATTCTGTACATGCGATAGCTATCAATATAGTCAAACTCAGATTTTTTTCATTAAACCACAGATAAGAAAGGAATGAGGAGAGATCCTATCTCCTCTGGTCCAGTGGGTAGAATGCTCAAGTTGGCCCGGGCATGCATGCCAAGAAGCCGTCCCTAACCAGCCCATGGAGAAGCCAAGTGCCAGGACCGCGCTGCTGAATTTTAATGATTCATTATGCTGTGGAGGGGCCCCATTGTGTCCCTTTATCCGGAGAGCTAGAAAGGAATTAATTGGACAGAAAATGGAAGGGCAAGGGGAACTGACAAGCCATTAAGAGGGTCCTGAATGGATGATTAGATGCAAATGGCGGAGGATCCTACCCCTGTTGCTGTCTCATATCACAGCACTCCACAAACAAAAAATAAGAACAACAACCACAATGACCAACAGACCAAATTGCAGAAATAATATCAGCGCACATAATCTGTAGATAATAAAAGAAGATAATACCACAGCAGATGGGGTGTGGGTGGCTCAAGAACGACTTGTTGTTTTTCTTCCCTCAAACTCTTTTTTTTCACAAGTGTTTGCCAAATACTTTCAGGAGGAACTCTTGAGAAAGAACAGGAGTGAATAAAAGTGAGGGAAAAAGGCTCTTCAGGGTGCTTGGGTCCTGTTTTCCTGGAACATGTCCACAGTGTCTGATTGGAACTCTTGAAACCTCAACTGTAAATAGCTAAAAAAAATGGAATGGGGAACTTGAGTGTGAGTTAAATTAGCACAGTTTGCTGAATGATTTAACACACAATACATGAATAAAACTGCATTAGCAACTTCTGAAATGTTCATATATGGGTAAATATTATTTTGAACCTGTGGTGCACACAGGTTTGTTGTGCAGCATGCGTAAATAAAAGTAAAGCATACAAATTAATCTTTACACTACCATTTTGAGGTTGTGTTACATTCCAGCAGTCAATTTTGTTGATGGAGGGATGGGCGTTATTGGAATATGGAGTTGTGGGTTTTTGCCCACAGAACATAAAGAGAAAACTAGAAGAACCCAGTGAAACTGGTACTTCCACCACCTGACAACATCCCATTGTTTAGAACAGGATAACTTGCCTGGTAATAGTCTCATCCTGCCTAATGAGCCTGGCTGACTCAGGGCATGTTTTCCTGACAAAAAGGGAGCTGGGAACTGTGAAAACCCGAAGAATGTGAGGCTGATTTGCAAGGGAAATTAAGTGGACATAAAGCATGGTTATTGCCTGCTGCTGAATCTGCCCAGCCTCATTCCACTTGATGCACTTTATTTTTTTTGTTCTCTGAATCTTCAGCCTTCATTTAACTTGAGTCACATCACTGATGGCATTTATTTTGGAATTGAAAAATTGGAAAATCAAGATCATCAGATCAAGTGCCACATCTTCATTCTTATTTTAAACTTGTTCCACTACAATATAAATTGGTTTTAAATTACATTTATTTCTCTGTTAAATTTGCAGCCGTTAAATGTGTGCTTGCATACAGAAGCAGCCTATTAGAAAAGCTGTCTGACCCCTTTGTTTGCTTCAGTTTCTCCTTTCACATCAAAGGAAAACATAATGAGCTCAATTTTTAGCAGCTCTACACAAATAAATGACTTCCCAAGAATTATTATAATTTTTTTTTTAAATACGCCATTCTTCTTGCAAAATTGAGAATTTTATTAATAGTGTCTGTTGTATTTGCTGGCATGACAAGGACAAGCAAAACAGGGTGGTAGACAGAACTAACACTGACTTCCCATGTTCCTCATGGATGGGCCAGCACAAAGAGGCATGAGAAACAGTTCAAATGTTTTAAAATGCCCCTTAACTGATGCTGGCTCCACCAAGGTTACTTATCTTTGTCCTTAATAATCACATCCATCTGCTATTGTCAGGCCAGAAGAACGTCTTTATTCAAACATGTCCGGAGTTACAAATCCAACAACAAAAGCATTTTGTTTTAAATGTCTAGAAAGTTTCTTCTGTTTGTGGATGAAGGATTAAAATATTTCTTAAGAAATTATTGGATCAACAAATAAAGCTCTCTGATAACTTTGTAATAATTAAATTTTAAATCTTAGGTTTCAACCAGGTTTTAAAACAATAATAATAAAAAATCTTTTAGATTTAAGTATTTCCCAAAGGAGATCTTAATGATTTTGGTTGTTTACAGAAAAGATAATGAGGCCTCGGTCTATAAATGCTTGCGAATAAGTCCCAGTGTGTGTTCTCAACCTGTTAAAGTGCCATATGGGATTACTGCACAACAGAAAGCCACAAAATGTCAGGCTAGTTTTACTACTTAAAAAAACCCATTATGCATTTGAAAAGTTCACATTTCTAGAAAAATAACTATAATCCCTATAGAAATTAAACAAAGGTTGAGTGTTGTCACATTCAGTAACAGATGATAGCAGTTTATTTGCAATGTCAATTGTTGACAGTGATTTAGCTTTTCACAGGTGGAAAAATCTTTAAAAAAAGAAAGAAAGAAAGAAATACAGCAACACTTTGACATCTGGTCATGTTCAGTTCCTTGAACAGTTGTCCACAGTCTTTCACTTTCTTTTTTCATTCTTTCTCTCCTTTTCACTTTTCTTGGCACATCTAGATTGTGAATAGGGTGGCAGCATAGCTGCTCATCTTCTTTCCACAGCTTTAAGACTTGTTGATTAGTAACCAAGGCTGTGTTTTCATTGTCACAGCTTGTTGCTTTTGGTGAACTGTGGCATTGTTCCATATTCATGTACTTTTTCCACATTTACTTGAAATTAGTTAATATCAGCCATTTCAGTGTCTGTCTCTCATCACATTTGAGTAAGTTTATGATCATGTTTAGGTCACCAAAGAGAAGCATTTGGTAGATCTTTTTTGTTGTTGTTGTAGTTAGCATACTTAAGTTCCGTTGCCAATCTAAGATGTGAAGACACAAAGCATATTAAATTAGAATAATCTTCCTCTGAATGCATTTTAAAGTATCTTTAATACTTAATAACATTAACGACTCATGTTGAGAATTTCTTCATGTATGTGAAGAAAGCCTCAGTGTTACTGAGGCTCACAATAATTTTTTTTTAATTATTATGTCAAGTAGGAAGAAATGTCTCTTCTGGTTGATGTAATTAAGAGCCCTGAATTAGCATATTATTAACCCCCCCCTCCCCCTCGCTCTCTGGCCCCCCCTACACACATTCACATTGTTACCCTGTCCCACAGGCCCAACACCCACACAAGTTGCGCTCCTCTGTTACCAATGAGACAGAGCAGAATCTGAGCCAGCATGTAGAGTTCTGTAAACCCTGGAATGTCGAGTGTGGGAGGCATATTTGTCGCACATCTTTCTTTTTACTGATGCACAGAGGTAGTGTAGGTAGAGATAAACAATATGTACGGGATAAGAAGACAACAAAATATGTAAAACAAGACAGGATTGGGGCAATAGGCTGGAAAATCTCAGGTAGGTAGAGAAGAAGGAAAAAAAAATCCCCTTATTTTTTGCAGAGCTGCTTGGCAGAAAATGCAGCAGGGACAGCAGGCCCAGGGTTTCAAATGTTGCGAAGTGTTGGCAGAGCTGTGTGCGAGTACACTCTGTGGGAGCACCGAGTTTTGTCGCCCAGCACAACATGATGATTCACACACAACAGCAAAGGCCATCAAAAACCATTTACTCTACTAAGCACATATACACCCCACAAGCAGGAAATTTTCACAGGGTTATATGGTGTAGTGACATGAGGAATGCATTTTAAAACCATGTCCAGGATGCCGCACTTTTCTGGTTTCGGAGCTGTACTAAAGCAGAAAGTACACCGCAACATATTAGGTGACCATTGCAATATTTATTTAATAAGCATGTGATCAGCAACACATGTCCATCCTCTTACATTTGATAGCATTTGTGGTATGAGAAAGAGTAGGGTAGAGAGGGGAAGAGGAAAAAATAGGGAAGAGTTTGTTCTCCCATGTGGTTTTGGCCCATTCTGAGGGGCTTGGAGCCACGCCAGTCTATCCCTGGTTCAGCCTTTGATATGGATGGGATTCATTATGTAACTGAATCTATTGTCACAGAGTAAAACAATATGGGGCCAGGAGGGAGGTGTTGTGTGAGTACCTAAAAAGCTAGTAAGTGAAAGGGCATTTACACTACCTTCTTCCGGCCGTCCTGACAGTGTTAACAGTGCTTCAGGCTTTGTCTTTAAATCACTTAGTCTCTTAAAAAGTTCCTCACTTTCAAGATAGCATTCTTTTCTAAATTCTTCCACTTCTTTTTTTAGGATTCACACACCTGCAAAGAATAAGTTTAAAACCTGATCTCAATTATGGAGATCATTATCAACTTCTTAGAACAACTAATGTGTCGCATCAAAGAGATTCTCTCTAATATCCAAGAACCAACAAGCCTCTATTCTATCGTGTCCTCAACATTTTAGACTCAACATCAAACCCAGGAACCTTATCAGCTGCATTCAGTCAACAGAAAATCTCAACAGGACTGAAACAAACACAAACAGTGGTTAAAATAACATGATGCATGATGCATTTCTCTCATTGAGGCGTTGAGGCTCTTTACCGGGACTGTGGCTTAATTAAGGCTGGGGGGCTGGGAAAATTTTTTTAATAGAAGGCCTTTGCCTGTCAGTATTTAGCTGAGTTTGTCATGGCAAACTTTTGGTTAGAGCAGCAGTCTTATCGTGGCAGCAGAGAGAGACATAGAGGCTGCTGGAGTCACTATGTATCTTTGCTGGAAACCAGTTTGATTTGACTGAAGCAGCAAAACACTGTTCAATGCAAATAGAGGCAGCAAGTTATATGTGGACCAGCAGAAGCTGATGGTGATTTGAATGAATGAAAATGAGATCAGTGTGCTTGCTCTTTTAGGGTGAGATATTATAGGGTAAAAGATAAAACATACTTAAACTTTACAATTGTGCTTGCTTGTTAACAGTGTGACAGTCCTAACTTGGTGCTCTGCCATGTCAGTAGCTTACTTTATGTAAATGATCAAACATAGAATTTGGATTTTTGAGAGTCAACCTTGATCATAAACAGCTCATAATATAGGACCTGGGTAAAAGTAAAGTCAGTGGTTTCCAACCCTGCTGTTTCTACTTCCTCGTGTTTGGTTTGGTCCTGTTTAATGTTTTTTTTCCCATGCAGAGAATCAACATGACAACAATCAGTGCTTAGTGACAATTATATTTATATTTCATAGAGAAACAACAGCAATGTTTGACAGCATTGTGTTTAATTTTCATGAGGGCCAGAAATATGTAATATGCTAGCACTCACTGTGGACATGCATAGCCAGAACCACCAGCCTGGATAATAGGCCCGGTATGGCTATTTAAGTAATCATCACACCATTTGCTAGTGACCACAGATAAAAGTATCCTTCAAGAGCATCTCTTCAGTTCTTCAGCCAAGAGTCAAAAGAAATGCTTCATTGTAATATTAAATGCCACTTCCAGTCACATGTCGCAGCCAAACTAGCTGCATCACTCTTCATTAAGAGTAAAAAAAAAAGATGAAACTTGACATTTGTCTTAATGGCAGAGCCATGATGTCACGTGGTGATGAAGTAACGGGCGTGTCAAATTTTAAAAGACTTGAACACGAGAGACAGTGAGAGAGAGAAGACAGAATGGGTTCCTGACAGGCTGCAGGAAGGCTGATGTGGTGAAATCCTGCTTTTGCCAGCAAGACTAATGATTAATGCTTCCAATAAGCTTGAACTTTGACCCTTTATAGGCAGGGGATGCAGTGTTGGACAAGCCCCAACGCTGCCTTGCTGTTTTTATAATTTTGTGGAAGTTGAGTGGGCCAGAGGGAATATACCAAATCTTTCCTATAAAAATCTACTTTAGAAACTCTAAGACAGCAATTAACTTTCAACTCAGACACTTCAATTTTAGACATGCATACAATTTCAAACATGACCTCATCTAACAACATGATTTATGTTTATGTTCACACAATATCTAATTTTTTTTATTTTAAAGAAAGTCTTTTTTTTCCTTTGGGCAGCTAATGTTCATCTTATTTATCACTTGTTATATATCCTGTTAGCCTAAAAATCACTGATAGGGAAGATTTTAAAGATTCATAGGAAATACCCAACAAGACACACACACATATACACAGCTAGCCAGGTAGCTAGCATTACAGTATCTGACTGTGTTGAGGTCGGGTAGGGTGCCGTTTAGGGATTATGTGATCTGTAGTTTGGGAGGTTTACTTTATCTTTAAATAAAACAGATCTTTAACTGGTTTGCAGAATGATATCCCTGAGAATACATGCTCTCATTGTTGCAAGGAGGAGGTTACTGGAGTTTAAAAATCCACAGAATAATGGAATAAATAACGGGAAAAGATTGCTAATTTTCAAAAGCATTAATTAGAATTACAAAAAATAAGAAATTTGAGTTGTCAGAAGAACATTTTGGCCATCACTGCTGATCCAAAAGAATCCAGTTTTTGTTTATGACTTCAGAACATTTTAAATCATGACTGGTGTGCTTTAAGCTAAGCAATGCATGCTGGTGGGAAGATTTTAATCTTCTATAATTAAATTAAGTTAATGCGCTTTCATGTAATACAATCCCAAATACAAACTAACTTACAACTTTTAAACTTTACAACTGCCTTTATTCCTGCTGCTTTTTATAGAAACAAAGTAATCTACATTCTTTTTTCTTTTTCTCTTTTTATTTTCTATTTTTCTTAACTTTGCCTTTCTTCTTTCTTTTCAATCATATCAAGCATATGCATTTAAAGTATATGTGAATGTGTGTTTGCAAATTTGTGTAAGCTTGCACATTTGCAAATGTAGCTACTCTCCCAGGATGGGACTAATCCCAGGGTGGCAGGACTGGAAGGAGAGCCTGCACATGTGCAAATCTTTCAACTGTGGTTTGTGATGTTTAGTCTTGCTTTGTCAGCACTTCTTGAATCCAGTCCAGAAAAGCTTTCAATTGGCCATAACTCCAAACTCCCTCCAGTCCTGAAGCCTGATCACCCTCTCTGCCTAGTGGACTGTCCTATGATAACGCAAATAAATAAATAAATAAATAAATAAATAAATAAATAAATAAATAAATAAATAAATAAATAAATAAATAAATAAA
>JBAMHW010000023.1:15693369-15708635 GCA_037177495.1 Rhadinocentrus ornatus
CCCTCCGGATGAGCTGGTAAATGTGGCCGGGGAGAGGGAAGTCTGGGTTTCCCTGCTTAGGCAGCTGCCCCCGCGACTCGACTCCGGATAAGCGGCAGAAAATGGATGGATGGATGGATGGACAACTGCCTTGAAACAAAATGAGGTTTGCTTTGTTTAAATCACATTTGATTTCTTCTAAATGTTCTAACTAAAGGATATTAATGTATTTTTTGAATAACTATAAAAAATGGCCATTGCAAAAACCGAAGACATATGTGTCAGATCAATCCCATAATGTAAAGCAAATTTTTAGTTTGAACCAACATCCCAACTCTGTTGTCACTCTGGAATGTTTTTGTAGCCTTCTTTCAACTGTTTTAAACATTTATGTAAAATTCCAAAGAAGAAGAAATATAAGAAAATATCTTATATGGGGCATGAAAAAGAAAATACTCCAATACTGCTATTTCTTGGTATTTTCCTGGTTTCTTTAATGTCTGTCCGGCCCATAATTACAAGGTCATCATATGTGGACACGTTTATAGTATTAAACGGTTCAGTGTCAAAACCCCTGGGTGGATCCATAACTTTTGTCGTTAAACCTGTTCTAGCTGTGGTCCTCTCCATTATACAGAGCTGTGTGTGTATGTGCTTTTTACTTTTTTTGCTTGTGTGTGTGTGTGTTTGTGTGTACAAAAATGTATAATGGTGTACAAAATACTAAAAATACCAAAACAGCTCCAAATGTACACATAGGATTAGTGCTAGCTACATGTTTACACAATTTTAGTCACTGTTTTTAATAACCTGCATATCTATGTTTTTTTTAAACTAGATCTTACTATATTTAATTGCTTTCAACCAAAAACACAGCCAATGGCAAGCAAATTAGTTTTGCTCCTTAAAGATATTCCAAAAAATTTCTGACTGTTTTATTTTATATGTTTAGCATCTAACACAGATTTTAGTCATTGCTGTTATTACAGTCACCATAAAGATAGACACTGGGACATTTTCTCCTGAACTTTAGATAGATGTGCCTCAGTCCGAATACAGAGACTGCAGTGTTTATTTTATATCCTTAAGTGATAGATTACAAAAAGTGGGGCCTTCCATAAAATGGATAATAGCGACAGACTAATGTTCAGCTGGCAATTAGATCTCATAATTTCCTAATGAGGTAAATTTCTGCAAACCCATCTGCCCCACTGCTTTGACTCTGACTGTAAGAAGTAGCAAGTGAAACTAGGTCAGGTATTTCCTGACTAGAAAATTCTCCAAATCAACTTTACAGCTTTCGAATGCCTTAATGATACCATGGCAAAGATAAATGTTTACCATATAGTAGCTTGTTAAATGGTAGAAAAGTGTTTTGGCAGAACATTATGAATTATGTTGACCTTTTGAAATGTTATTTTTCTATTTTTCTTCATAACTTTGTGTATTTGCAAAGCCCTTCGAGCACATATTTCCAATAATTAGTCCAAATGAATGTGCTAGACTAAATGGAATTTACAGATATTTTGCATTCATAATAATGGGACCACCTGTATTTGTGAGAAGAGAACCCAAATGAAAATGTAGGAGCAGGAAGCAAGAGAAATGACCTACTATATATCCAACCAACAATCCAAAACAGCTTCCTGCTACAGCAAAACAGAAATCTAACAACACACAGCAAGAATAGGCAGAGGACAGGACTGGACTGACATAGAAGGAAAAAATATAAATAAATAAATAAAAATATAAATAAATAAATAAAACATCTTGCAATGACTAAAAAGCAATTATAGTATACAGTGTATATAATGAGGGAGGTGATAATTGACACAGTTATAAAGCATGGCAATTAATAACTTATTACCGTTGTATAACAAGGGCAGAAAAAATAGACACATCAAGTGGGACTTCAAAGGACGAGGTCAAGCTGAATCACAGAAATTATTAGCATAACTAAATCCATAGGCCACAATACCAACACGAGGCTAACTTCATTAGTCAAATTTGGGCCTCCTTATCCCCTCTTTCCTCATGATTATGACCTGTAAATTGTTCACAGAAAAAATATTTAGAAGTATGTCTCAAGTCCTAAAATGCACCGAAGGAGGATTTAAGTCAGGTGTGTTGGTGCAGGGATGCATGGAAAACCTGCAGGATTGTGGCTCTCGAGGACTGGCGTTGGCCACCCCTCTGTGAGATGATGCAGTTGTGTCATATGACACATTCAGTTGATGTCGAATTCAAGTTATGATTCTATTAATTTTGTTTAACCTTCCTCTTGTGTTAGGGTCGGTACTGACCCGTTTCTTAGGTTTGAATGCATAAAAGTACCACATACTTTTTTTTTATTGCATTAAGGCATTTTGACTTTGTCAGGCACCTCTTTTTCAACACAATAATACAAAATATTAATAATAATAATTTTCACCTAATCATAAAATGCTCTGGTTGAAATGATACCCTTTGTGTTGTTAAGGTCGGTTTTCACCAAGTTATAAAAATAAGATTATAAAGCAATAATTAGAGCCCAAACTGAAATCATAAGTGCACTTTCAGCTGACATACTGACAGCCAGCTCCACCCTCAATCATGTAAGCTTTAAGGGTTTCTCATTTTGCATTGTTTTCCAGTGTACATGCAGAAAAACAAAATAAACAAAGATGGGCGTGTTCAAATATGTGATCAATTCATCAATTTGAGTGGCCAGGTCCCTGGTGCTGAAGCTGCTCCCTTTGAAAGATTCAAGTACAAAAGTGGTAAGATTTTTTGGAGCTCAGTACCTCATGATGGCAGGGCAGCTGCTGCAAATGTCATCAAAATAACCCCTGGAATCACAAGGTTTTCTGTGACGAGAGTCAGTGACATTAAGACGTGTTTTGAGCTATTTATACCATTGTCACTAAAAAGAGTCATCATTGCTATAACAAAACTTAAAGGAAAAAAAGTCCCTTGCAGCATGTTGAAAGAGATTTATGAGGAATACCTGGACGCTTACATTTGTGTTCTTCTTCTAGCTGGAGAGTACAGATCCTGCAATGAGGCCACTCACAGTCTATGGAACCCATTAACCCGTAACGCCATAAATGTTACTATAATTAATGTTAAATGAAAAAAAAAAAAAATTGTTTAAGAAATGTGCTCTAACACTCCTTTGTAATAGTCAGATAGCACAACAACCTTTTATTTATTTATGTGATTCTATTGAGGTTCATTTTACATTTTCTTAAATATTGAAATTGAGAGGTATGCTGACATAAAAAGGTTTAGAGGCCCACATCAAAAATATTATAACCAATAATTTCATGGATAAGGAAGTCTAACAAGGTAACCAAGAGATGAGAAACAAATTGGATGAAAGCTAATTGTTTTTAGTGTATTTTACAGCTGATTTAAAACATGGGTCAAAACCGAACTGTTAACAAAAGAGATGGTAGTTGAAAGCTAACACAAGACGATGGTTTAATGCCACTCATCTGTTTTCCTTTTTCCCTGTGTCTGCCCATGCCTCCTCTCTTTGCATTTCTTTTTTTTTTTTTCTGTTCATGTATTTTCTCAAAATAGCTTTGATGACTTCCTTTTCCAAGGGAATTAAACCGTAATTTTTAAATATGGTTGCAAGTTGCTGAACAGATAAACATATTTCATTCTCAATATTCATTTAAGATACTTTGAGTTAAAGCATGCATGGTTTTTCTAGGAAGTGTGATGTGGAGAGTTGTGAGACAGTATGTTCCACGTTAAACATTTTTTTGTTAACAGTGACTTTCAGTTTTTCAACCAAATCAATATTAGACTTTTTTCTGCGTCAGAACAAAAGCAACCCCCCCCCCAAAAAAAAAACAACAACAACAACAAACAAACAAAAAACAAACAAACAAAAAAACTAATTAAGCTGATGTGAAGAGTATTCCAGTACTCAGCTCGGTCACTGGCTGTGTGTTGCTAGCGTGTACAGGATGTTTTTTGATATTCATTGTTGGTGAAAAGACAAGTTCAGAAGGGGGGCCGGAGAAGAAAAAGCAACAGAAGAATGAAAAGAAAAAGAAAACCATGGGGCACCGATACAATTTCATCAATCCTTAGAGCACTGTTTTCTGAAAGCAGTGCATAGCAACAGCTTCCATCTGAGTATTTGTTGTCATGGAGACAAGAAGAAGATGCAGAAATGCAAAGTATTCGCCAACAATAGTCCAACATGACCAACATAATGTCAACATTAGCAAAAATGAATGATCTTCCTCTCAGCGACACCAGTGATGCATTACATAAAAAGAGACAAACCAGTGTCCACTTTTGGGTTCCACCTCCTGTTCTGGATCAAGATATCAACATTAGGACAAGAGAAGACAGCATTATTAAAACATTGATACAGAAGCTGGAACCATTACTGGTCAGAATCAGGAGACGTGTGAGTCAATGGGAAATAAAAGGTCACTGAGGTAACAGCATTCCACCATAAACAAGGACAACGCATCTACCATCTTCATAACACACTTCACAATGGAACATGTTTTCAAGAAACTTATTTAGCTCAGCTTCATTAAAAAACGTTAAAAAAGAAAATCCTCCCAACTGTTTGCCATCTCACTATACCACTGAGATGTCACACATCTCCGTGTAACAGATACATGTACCATTTTATTCTATGCATATACATTTAGATCATATAGATTATTATTATCATATAGATTTCTTTCTGGTGTATTTTTCATCATCCATATGTGCTGATGATGAAGAAGAGAAGGATATATACATATATATATATATAAAGGAGTGGGACAAACATACTGAACACAATTTGCAAGGATGAAATCACTATCTTATGCTAAATTCTTAAAAAAAAAAAAAAAAAATAAAAGTTTGAGAAAAACAATTACGTGCAAAAAGTCAACAGAAAACTGTATTCTCCATTTTGACATCTAATAGGAAGTAGTTTGAAAAAAGAAGCGACCTAAAGATTTAGCTGATGGAACTTAAATTGATCAGACTGGATATAATATGATCAGTATTCTCTTGAGGGTAAATTTGTTACTTTGCAGCTGAGAACATAAACAAACCTAAAATGTAATGAGGTTATGGGAGATTCACACTATTTGTATGGTGTGGGTGAGTCACAAATAGTTAAAACACAACACCTTCAAATTACCACTGAGTTAGAAAGCATGATCAGTGCTGGAAAACCATGATTACATATGTGAGTGGTTACGTTAGAGTTCACAGTGCAACAAACTGTGCACCCAGTCCATGAAAAAAGAAAGAAGAAAAAAACAAAAACAAAACACTTCTCTGCTGCAGGTTTCTCTAGTGACTGTGTGTAGCATTGTATGCGCTGTCCACTCCAAAAAAATCCACAACTCAAACTCACATGTCCACTTCTGCTGCATTGATGAACATCACTTAAGATCTTCCCTTCTACTTTCTGTGGTTGTCAGCTCTTGAATGAATCACACGCGAGTGACCCATACATGAATGTCAAGAGAATCTGAAATGTTTAGAGGCTGTTAATCGGCATGTGACTGTTGCCTCCTGTGGCGTGAACACATGCACAACAACACACACAAATGAATGGAACCCACATTTTAAGAGCAATACACTCATGTTCAAGTTTTATTCTCAAAGTCAGCAAAGCATTGCAGCCTCGTGTGACTTAAATTGTGCAAAAATAGATATATCGAAACAAACTGTCAATTCTATGCGCACTAGACATATTAATTTCAGAAAGGCCAACTTTAACTTAGCTTTTCATATCAGATCTTTACTTGAGTCAAACCATAGAAATAACTCAGTATGTAATAAATTAATAGAAATGTAATCCTTATTAACAAAGAAGCAACCTCATACAACAAAAACAAGTTATCTGAGTTTAAATCAGAGTTTAAATAAATTATACAAGAGAAAATACAAATAAACAATAAAAAATTTTCTATTACAGCGCAAACTGGTTAAAGTTACTAATTTGTTAAAATATATTTATTTTGTAAATGTTTTACTATTATTATATACAGCTATTTCTCAACTTGTCTTAAAAAAAAATTAAGGTAACCTTTAAAATGGACTATTATGAGATCACTCAGTTTCATATGATGCATTAATGATAATAATTATGATGTATTAATCGCTTCATTAAATTATTGGTTATAACTTTTTACATCATTTAACATTAAATCTCTGATCTTAGAGCAGACTTCATCTTTAAACTGCAGCTAATTTAAACAAGGCCACTAGATGGCATTTTAATGCAATGCTGCTGACCATTAGTTAATTTAATCCTACTGTAGACCCTAAAGTGCATTTCAAACCCTTTTGGAACAAACTTCCAGTCCTATTTGAAGATATGAAATGTAAATTGGTCAGTTTACATTTTTGTGTTCACAGAGAAGAATTGTTTGCTTTTAGGGTAATGAGGATGCAATGATTACAGTGCTGCTGACATCACAGGCGTGAGAAGCTTACTTACAATGCACCTGCATTTAGAACATTTGTTTTTCTCTATTGTTCCTTTCAAGATCTCTGATTCATCCATTTTTAGTCCCTTTTTTGCTATCAGAGGACAATTGTTAGAAGGGAATGAGTCAGCTTTCTTTGATTTCATAGCCCTGGAAAACATTAAGATTTTTGCTTCTGCAGGTGTCTCAATGAATCACAGTAACAAATGTCTGATAGTTTAAAAAGGCCAACCAGGGGCATGGAGGCAACTTGCATCATTTAAATATATGAGCTCTTCCAGATGGAAAAGCGAGGTGTGGCAGAAAGAATTAAAGGGACTATTTAATGTCCCTCTGAACTGTCAGCACAAAGTGATTAAGTATGTTTTCCACAGCCAAGCAAGCTGTTACTGATTGATTGATTTTATTTATTTTTTTGTGTTTGTCAAAATTTCGTGAAGCAAGGCAAACTGACATATGAAACAAAAAAAGTGAACTTTAATCAAGTTTACATGAAATTACAAGGCAGGTGGTAAAACACAACATGAAATTTAAACACCTATGGGATGTCTATAACACATAAATCCATAAACAAAGAAAACAAAATGGTATGCTTATGGAAGTAAGCGTTGGGGTTAGGTTTAAGGTCAATACAGCACCATTAGGTCAGTCTCTCTGATGTGGCACACTGCCAAATATGATATAGAAGCAAAATATTAAGAGATTTTTAAAACACAAAGAATCTAAACAGTCAAGAAGAAGAATCACTGGCAAGGAGCAAATGAAGGTACAACACTATAATTAAGCTGGTGTATGCATGGGGGAAAAGGATGAAAGCAGCTACAAGAGACAGAGACAGGGAGAACTCAGAAGACAGAAAGTAAAAGCCAAACAAGGTAGAAAAGATTCAACCAAACTAAGACAAAAAAGATAGTCATGGCACTCCCTCCCCATTCTTGCAATCCTTTCTTCCAATAATGCTGGCCACTGATAGATCCAATATAGCAGCAAACTTCACTGCCCAAAAATATATGCCAAACTGCTTTTGAGCTAATGTGAGTCATTAACAACAATGTATGGGTGATGCATGATTGTATGTTATTAAATGATAATAATTAACTGAATGAATACAGTAAACCATAAAGTGTTGGACAATTAAAGATATGTATTTTTTGTGCCATATAGCACAAAATGCAATGCATAATTGCAATGGCAGTTGTTAATGCTACACACAAAGGTGTAGGAAGACGGATCAACAAAACATTACAGTTTCAGAGATAACACCAAGGTTTTTGGTCCAAATAAACAGGAGTTCATGACCCCTTGCTTGTAATTGCACTTCACAAGCAAAGCCTGAGAGTACTCTGAGAGACAGACAAAAACAATTGATCTTATAGCTCCCACTGGAAACGTGCTTTTGAGAAAAATGTATTAGATGTCCAGTACAATTTTGAGCTTGGAAAAACAGATTTTAGACAAATATGTGTTTTTAGCACTATATAACAAGACGTTATTGTGACAAGATGTTGTTATGCAGACTGCTTGCATCTCTATAATCACATGTACATCATCAATATCTGCATTACAGTTGAGCTCTTTAATGACTTCAGATAAAAAAGAGAAACAAATGTGGGTATTCTGCTCGTCCTTTGTGCTGAAAATGACTTATTTCCTTTTAATGCCTCTTCGAAAAAATAAAAAAACAAAAGAAGATGATGTGTTTTCAATTAGTAGTTTCTACAGATGTGCATGAGTGCCAATGGAAGGCAGAGTGAGTAGTGTGTGCAAGATGGTTTGAAAATAGGGAAAAAGAAATGTTAATGTTTTCAGATGCGTAATGGAGGACTATGAAAACAATGTAACTCTATGTTTTGGCCAGTAAGGACTTTATCTACTAACACTAAGTGGAAATATATGAAAGGTGCTACTAGCAAATTGTCCAAATTTTTACTCTGCCAATATGAGAGCTGGAGCAAAGGAGCTCTTTCAGGGCAGTTTGTCTTTCTGTCTCTCTGTCTGCAAGAAAAGTAAAAAACTAGCAGGCTGAATGTGGTAAATAGACTTGTATTTATAATGTGGTGGAAAGGTTGCAAATTAGAAGCCACTTAATTTGTTTGCTTTCTTTAAATGGCAAAATTGGCTACTTACCTTGCTAAATAAATCCTCTCTCTATTGGTTATTATTTCATTCTTGAAATTGCACAGCTTAATTACACCACATTTAAGCATTTTTAAGAGTTGGACAGCATTTTAATGGATGACAGTTTAATTGATATATTTTCTTAAACATTTTAAATGTAAAATAAATTAAAAAAAAGTAGATGTGCAAGATGACGGACCTCAAACTCAGTTGGGAATATATTAAAATAGGCTGAACATTTTAATTAAACTGTAAAATATTTCTAAATAATAATAAGTTTAAATTTAACAAACACAGAGAGCATTCTTGCAACAAAGACATTGTTGGTGTAGATGACAGATTGTTTGTAGAGAAGCTTCCTTTTATCCCTCGCAACAAATGAGAACATTTTAAATTATTTTTACTGAAAATTTTCAAATTATTTAGCCTTTAATGTGAAGTGTACACCATTTCGAGTTGAAAATCCTGAATAACTGAAGAGTGAATACATTTTAATTATATCTTCCTCTAACCTTGGTACTCTTTGCATGGCACGCTGTGCCTTTAAAAATGGTATGCAGATGTTTTAACACCTTCCTTTCACGTGCAAGTCTGATTAGGAAGTTAATTTATTTCTTTTTTCATCTTTGATCTCTTTTTTTGCTGTCAGTACTGCTCTCAGATGGCAATGAAACAACAGTCTGAAAGGCAACTTTTAATTTTAAATCCCACTGATCAAAAAACAAATCTCATTGAAGCTTTAGCATGGAAACTTATTATTGTGTTATAGAGACTTTTTGATTGCATGATAGTTGTTAATGCAACACACAATTAAAAAGTATTCCGCATATACATCATAAGCACTGAAGATTTTCTTCACTGATGTGATGAGACTTGATAAATGTTGCTAGCTTGGCAAGGATACACATGAACTCACATTCACTAATTAAGACTTTTGTCTAAATATAGCACTATATCTACCCATATAGTATTCCCTGGTCTTTTGATGAGCCTCTGTTCCGCACGTGTCCTGTCTATGTGGCACAGCTGTACCTGTTGTTTGGTGACTGGCTGAACTAGTGACTTGACCCACCTGGGTCCACCTACTTGCATTCTTGTATTTGTGTGTATGTTGTTGTCCATGCATGCAGATATTTGTGCATGCATGCATGTGATAATGTGGTCTGCATGTACAGTACAGAGAACATATTTGATGAAGATTTTTTAGTTTAGTTGCATTAGTATGTCACTGAGATCTCCACTCTCACAATCACATGAATGTCTTCATTGTCCTGGGCCTTCTTATTTATAAGACATCCTTTTAAATTATGAACCCTCATGGACCCTGAGGTCCCCTGTTCCTACGGTTCTTGCCTATGAAACATCCTTCCTGAGAGCCTCAGAGCTGTAGAGACAACTGATCTTTTTAAAAATAGGCTCAAGACTTGCTTGGCTAATTTTTATTGAATTTATTAACTTTTAAATTAATCCATCTTTACTACTTATTTATTTATTAAATTTATTTAATTACTTATTTATTTGAATTCTGCTTTTATTGTTGATGTGTTTTAACCAAGTGCATGGTTTATATGAATATATATTTTATAAATGATTGATTCTGCTTATATTTTATTTTATTTTTTTTTACTCCAGTGTTTTCTTCATAGGTATAAGGAGCTATGCCTGCTCTGACTGCATGGTTGTTGTCATGGTGATTGTACTTGTCGGGTTAGTCAGGGCCCTGTGGGTTCAGTTTGCCCTGATCTGGGTGGTTACCATGGTGACAACCTCTGTGGTTGTGGGGTGGGTTATCTCTTTTGTGGATAGACCCCTTGGATATCGTTCCCTCACCTGGTGCCAAGAGATATGTTTGTTACCTCCGCAAAGGCGGAGCTCATGCATTAGGAGGTGTTGGTTTGCCTGTTAGCAACATAACTCAAAAAGTTATGGATCAGTTTTGATGTAATTTTCTGGATATCTCAGAATTGGAATAAGGAACAAGTGATTAGATTTTGGTGGTGATCCGGAGGAATCTTTAAAGCAAAATTTTGCCATTAGAGCTTCAAATTTAGAAATATTGCCCACAGTCACTGGAAAAAAAAGTGACTGGGTGCAATGGACTGGTGACCTGTCCAGGGTATACCCTACCTCTCACCTGCTAAAAGCTGGGATAGGCTCCAGCTTTCCCACGACCCATAAGTGGTACAGAGAATGAATGAAAAACGAATGAATAAATGAACGAGTCACTGGCAAAAAATAAAAATAAATAAAAAATACTGTGGTTTGGCAAAGGTCTACGCTGTCTGGGTGCTTCTAGTATATACTGTTAATTTTTAGTTAGTTTACTTTAGAGTAGGGTTGAGGGGTGGGGGGATGGGACCCAATGTTCACTTAGTTTGTGTGTGTGACAGAGATTAGGTGTGTTTGCTTTGATTTGTTTTGGGAGAAACATTGGGTGTGTGACTGCTTGTGTTTTTATGATGCAAAAACTGTAGCTTTTATCATGTAAAGCACTTTGTGCTGCTCTTATGCATAAAAGTGCTTTATGAATAAAGTTTAATTTGATATGATTGTAAGTCTTTAACATTTTTGACAAGTTTAGATTGCACAAATACATTATATTAATTTTACTCATGCAAACGAAGATGGATTAGCCTAAAGTAATGTAAATCCAACTGATGTAAAATGAGTCAAACAGACATAATTAAACCGTGTCAAACCTAGCCTAAATTAGGTTGACCCAAATTAAAGTAAATTGGGTTAAATCAGCAAAATTGTTCAATGTTGAAAAAGAGTCATTTAATTATGTGGAAATCATTTTCATGATCAACTAATTATTTCTTTGAGGACATGACAACCACCACAAAAGAAAATGATTAAAATCACCACCTGATGCCACAGCTCACTACAAGGTATTCAGGCTAAAGCACTTTTGTCTGAATTCACTGTAAGCATCGAAAGATAAAACATGCTACAAAAAGCCAATTCGCTTTGTGAAGTGTGAGCAGAAATGCCTGAGAAATTTGGCACTTTCCGAGACAATAAGACCTCAACCAAGACTGTATCTACAATAACACTGTAATGTGATTTGAAAAAGAAGCCAAATTTATGTTAATTTCCTACTAAGTAAAAGTAAAGCACTATTCGTTGCCTCTGGGGGTAAATGCATATAGTCTGTTTCCTGACATACAGCAAAAACATAGTAAAACTACCTTTTTAAAGATACAAACATGTACAAATGAGACATTAATTATTTGTATATATATTTTACTTGTAAAAAATACAAGATATACCATCGTGTGTATTCTGCATGAATTAACTGAAAATAAATTAACTTAAAGTTTGTGCTGCAAAATGAATAAGCTATACTTTCTGGACTGGATCAAAATAATAAGCTGCCAAGAACACAGCTCAAGTTTATTATTTCCAGTCATCATATGTCCCTTGATGGTACAGATGCTACTGGTTGGAGTATTATGTGTGATTATCACATCTTAAAGAGGATCAGCATTAGTTTCCTTTTCTCTCCCCTGTACACAAGAGACATTAAAAATAATTAGTCCTAATCAAGTTAACAAGAAATGAGCCACCACACCTGTGGTTATTGACTCAAGGATTAAAAAGACCTAAGATACTGAAAACAGTATGATTTTACTGAAAAGAAAAGCTTTAAATAATGTGATGTAAAATCTGACCACATGTTTGTTTGTTTTTTATTTTAATACCCAAACAGCAGGATTGCTTATAGGTACTTTGAAAAGTTGTTGCCTCAAAGTGAAAGTAACCTTGTGAAAGTAACTGAGTCACTTGACAAGCCATATGACTGCAAATGAATGAAACAATTGCTTAGGCACATTTTCTGGAAGTGAATGTAACTCTAAACCCACATCAGTATTAGGATGGTATCAGTACATGGGTATAAAATCTATATTGTTTATATTTGAAGGATCTAAATGCAGGACGGCAAGGCAGGCAATATAATAAACAACAAAAACTCCAAACCACAACAGAAAAACTGACAATGTATAACCAGAAAGACACAGGGACAACCATGTCAGCACAGATGAGGTCTTGGCAAAGAATAAGAGCAACCAAGGAGTATTCACACAGAGGGAAACTGCAAACAAGGAGCAGGTGAGACAATCAGGTGACAGTGATGCAAGAAATTTGACCCAACACAGAGCAGACAAAAGGAAAAAGACAAGAAACAAAACAGGAACTAAACCCAACCAGAACTTAGATCCATAGATTATGATATATTGCGCTTTTGGCAGTGAGGCTGACAGAATGAGCAGGTATTCACAAATAAAGCTGTGGTTCTGATGGATGGATGGATGGATGGATGGATGGATGGATTGACACCAAATGACTGGGGTACATATGCCTTGAATACAAAACCCTTGTGCTACACTTACAAGCTACATTTTTCAGTTCTCATATTTCTCCGCCACTGACTTTTAATGTATTTAGCAGTTTCTCTGTAAAACTCTGATTAATATCATTCTGGAGCTTTTCCAATTACAATGGCATACTGTCACAAGAGGTTTCTTTTCCAGTTTTGTGTTTTTCATGTGAATGCTAATAGGACTCCATTTATGTCAACAATAAGACACCAGATAATAACCCAGCTAGAAAGAAGAAACGTACAGAAAGAAAAGCAGTAATAGTTAGCCTTGAAAGTAGGTGTACTTTTATCAAACAGCCCTTAAACATAACGGTATTTAGTAAACTCATTAAAAAGAGAGATTTTTGTCTAATTTAGTTTTGTATTGTAAAAATTGAGATAATACATGTTTGAAACAAAACACAAAAGGTTCTCTATCAAACATGATGAACAAGTTTTTAAACAAAACAACAATAGACTAACAAGTAAATGAGTAAAAAGAACATCAAATGAGCCATAACTCTCGTACATGACTTCATTTATTCAAGTTAATTCATTCATTTTCTGTACCCTCTTTATCCAGTTAAATTAGAGGTTTTGGCTGGAAATTGAAGCCACAGATGTAAAAATGACTGATAGAAAGATTTTCATTTTCCACTATTTGTTACAGACAAAGACATTTGTTCCACACAATGGGCTTGATCCTCCAATATCTTGTTTTTTTTTTATGCAGTTAGTGTATATACGTCTACAGATACATTTATGAAGCTGCTTCTTTATTATGTTAATACTACATGTCAGCATCTCTGTTTTTGAGTACCTGTATAATACTGAGTGTGTGTTAGTGGATTTAAGTGTGTTTCAAAGTGGATTTCTCAGTGTGGACCAGGCACGTGTTTCTGTGTGTGAGCTGGAGAACAGACTCGACGTCAGCAGCTCAGTAGGCTGGTAACAACGTTGCTTTCATGCTTGATAGACTGTTGCAAGGTTCATCTTAGAGGTTTGTATTTTTTTTCACCTTGTGATTTGATGATGATGTCCTGTGCTTCCACTTGCTGACCACCTACTCCACAGGTAGATGTGTGAGTATGGATGTGCTTATAGGGTTTACATTCACATTAAAAGATCAACTGGAACTCTAAAACCAGCTGCCTTATTATGCACAGATGAAATTTGTTTGCCAAAACAGCTATGAAGTGTGGGGGCTGGACACAGAACCTTCAGGGAAGCCTGACAGTGGGTTAAAGTAGCACATCCTTTATATCCTGTTGCTGGCTGTGGCCTCAGTGATGTGGGCGTCCGTGGGGAAATGCATCATTCTACTGTCAGAGAGTGCTTTTTGCCAGCTGGTGGTGTGCTTGTTCTGCAACATTGTTTATGTGGGTTGCGCACAAAATCACATATCCTCATGAAGCCTGGAATTTGAAGTTTTCCACCTGAAGATGTTGAATAGGTAGTTGTTTATTATTCATTACCTTGCTAGATGTTTTGCTTTAGCTGACTGGTCTAGTAGCTTTTCTAAAGTAAAGACATCACCAGTTGATGGTTTTAAACAGAAAGTTCTTGTGTTTTTACATGCATCATGAGCTATTTATGTACTTTGTGTCTAATTAAAATTCATTGTAAATAGCAGCAAGCTTTATTTTTCTTCTGAGTATGAACAGACAATAGACTGTCTGTCTTAGCAAATAAATGCATGTTACTTCAGTGAAAATTACACACAGCAATTGGAGTGAGACAAGAAGCAGGTGTGTCTTTGAAACAAGCATGTATGTGATTTTAAAAAGCCTTTTGCACAAATAACCTCAACCTTTTAGTCTATTAGAAAATTCCCTGTAATTTTAAAAGTCACAAACAACTGAGGTATCAAAGGGGATGCCCCTCTCAAAGTTAATGCAACAGAATGGGACATTATTTACAGGATTTTTAGAGCACCTGAACCTATTAAGACCTGAAGCATCTTCTAGTCATGGGCTCAGGAATAATAATCTACTACATTGAATTTTAATAAATGAATCCACATGGGATAAACTATTAGAACACTAGGCAAGGGGAAGGCAAGGCAGTTGATTTGTATAGCACATTTCATGTACAGGGCAATTCAAGGTGCTTTACATAAAACAAAATCATTACAGATATTAAGAAATAGTAAAAGACAGCAACAACAGCAAAAATCACAATAAAATCATAAATTACATTACAATTATTAAAAAGAGAAGTTAGAAAGTTACCGTGCAGAATTCATGCATAGGCACATGAGAAAAGAAACGTTTTTAACTGGGATTTAAAAATGTTTACATTTGGAGAAAGTTTAATCTCCACTGGCAGTTTGTTCCACTTGTTTGCAGCATAACAGC
>JBAMHW010000023.1:15708735-15737951 GCA_037177495.1 Rhadinocentrus ornatus
TTTTGGTCTCATCTGACCACATGACTTTCTCCCATGACTCCTTTGGATCATCCAAATGGTCATTGGCAAACTTCAGACGGGCCTTGACATGTGCAGCCAGTGTGAAATTACAATTCACACTTTGTAGAAAAATTGTAATTTTCTGAAATAAGTCAAAAAGGCCAACCTTCAAGGAAGAGAATACATTCTTTTCTGGAAAAGGCTCACTGTTTGTAAATGTCCTGTTTGAGTCAGTTCTGCATTTTATATGATTTAAAAAAACATACAAATATTGCGGCAGCTCTGTTTTTTTTGTTTTTTTTAACCAGGACAACTGCAAAAGAAATTTTTTGTCAGCTCTCACTTTAATCATGAATCCTAGATGCGCAGCACGTGGCTTTGTGGGCGTTCTACATTTGATTTGGATATTAATCTGAAACAATTATTAGCGTTTGCATCTGAAACCAAATAAACAGCCGAAGCAATCTCCTAATAAAAGTACACTAAGTAAATGATAATTTACTGTGAATATACAAAACAGTTGGCCTTGTTTTTATATGAACCAGTTGAAATATAATCCTTGTAAATCTCCATTTCCTCTGAACAAAGCTTTTTGCTTTTAGAGACGAGGAATGTGTTGCTTGTTATACAAAGCTTTTCCTCACTGTTTAGGTAACAGAACGTGCTTATTTGTAATAGCATGAAATTGAAGGAACATTGAGACCAAATGTAGTTGGTCCCCTCCTCCAGAGCTGTTTGTCTGATTTGTCATGGGATTTGAACCAATATAACCCACCTGATAAAGTCAGCTTTGAGATAACAAAATCAATGTGTTCTCAGTCTGTCATTGAATGAGATGGGCTAACTACAATCTCTGATCTCTTTCTTATCACCCTGTGGAAAGCTGGACACATTAAGAGAAACATGCTATCTTTTGTTCAGAGGCTTCACTAATTGATTTTCTGTGTTTATGCTGACTTTTCACAATAATGTTAAAACTTGTGTTTCATGGATGTCTGTGTTCTGGGACGAACCACTGACAAACAAAAAAAAAACAAAACCAACAACAAAAACAGCAAAGAATGTGTGAAAAAACTAAACCAATCACTTCCAGATACAGTAAGGGTCAAAAGGACACTAAACTTACAGTATTAAATCTTTTAAATGTTTTACACACAAAATTTTTCAGATAATTAATAATATTAAGGTTTTGGATATTAATTGCTATAATTGACTGATTTGATTAAAAAGTTTATTTTAACATGACAAATATAAAAACAAAAATAAAATTCATGACCGAAAAAAAGAAAACACAAAATGTTCAAAAGGAGTGGGTGAAAGCATAAATTTATATAATCCCCAGTAAATTACAACAATATTCAGAGATTACAACATTATCACAACCACTAGATAATCTTATAAATGGTAAATGGTCTGTACTTATATAGCGCTTTTACCCAAAGCGCTTTACAGGATACATCACATTCACCCATTCACACACACATTCATGCTCTGATGGCGGAAGCTGCCATGCAAGGCGCTCTCCACGACCCATCAGGAGCAATTAGGGGTTCAGTGTCTTGCCCAAGGACACCTTGACATGAACTCGACTGATGATCGAACCGGCAACCCTTGGGTTACAAGACGACCGCTCTACCTTGCCGAGCCATGCCCGCCCCCACTGTTTATAGAAACAGTAGTGCTAAGTAACAATTTTCAGTCTATTCAATCAATATCTCCTTATGAAATATGCTTTTATCATGACATTATATCATAATAATAATCGTTGTGCTAACAAAACAATACACTTATAATAATAATAATGTTAATAATAATAGTGATTCCCATACAGTAATATTAATTATTATGTTACATAATCTATAAGCTTGCAATAATCAATTACAATGATGGTGTCATGCAATAATAATATTAAAGCAAAACAATAATAAAATAATAATAATAACAATGGCAGTAGCAACAATTATAACTGTTATATATTTATTAATATAAAGGTTTTGGATATTAATTACTCTTTATTTTATGGTTAAGTGATCCATGGATGCAAGATTTTCCGGAAATTTGTGGGACTGTATGGGCAGCTGGGGCTAAAAAAAAACCCTCCAATCACAGCAAGTGACTGAAGAGTGATAATGCATGTCATTATGCCGATTACAGTGGTTATGAACAAAAATTGTGTCTCGAACAGAACATGGACAGTAAAAGGATTGAAAAAAGAGATAAAGTAATAAATTAAATACATAACACTATAAAGACAACAGATAAGACATTAAACTAGTATTGCGCATTAACAGCAGCATGATAGCGTGTGAGTTAAATACAACAGTTCATTTATTCGATGGACTGTGTGTACGTTGTATGCTGCTCAAGTGTGACAGCCTCAGGGATAAAAACTGGACTTCAGCTGGGATGTTCTGGCTCTGATGCTTTTCTGTTCCTGTTCTGGCCCCAACCATCTTTCAGAGGTCAGAGTGACAAAGTTTGAAGAAGGGTGGTTGGGGCCCTGCTCCTGCAGTGATTGATGTAGAGTTCTTCGATGGACAGGAAGCTGGACCAGCAGCTTTGACCACCAGCTGCAGTGCCTTTTTGTCCTTGGCAGAGCAGCTACAAAACCATGCTATGATGGAGTGGGACAACACAATCTCCTTCCTGCACCTGTAGAAGGAGGCTTGGGCTGAAAGGCCAAGACCAGCAGTCTTAAGCTTCCTTTAATAAAAAAAAAAAAATTAAAATAAAGAAATCAATCAAACAATCACACACTAATGAGAATACTGACATCTATGTGGATGTTCAAAATCCTGCCCAATGACACTTACACCCTAAAAAATGTTGGATTATTTAATGAACCCAACTGCTGGGTTATGAAATGTGTTACCAATTTTGGGTTTATATCTGGGTTATTTTTGTTTACCCATGCATTGAGCTAAACACAGTTGAGTTATATACAGTCTATGGTTAAAATCCATCAACCCAACAAACATCAGTTAACCCAGCACCTGGGTTGTTTATGCTTTGAACGTCAACACGTCAGACATCATCACATTAACTTCTCCACTCAACCACCACGAATCCCTGCGTGGCAATCCAACCGATCATCTTTGACGTGGTGAACAAAGTGCTAAGGTACATATGGCACTTGCCTCAGGCCTTTGTCTTTGTTGCTGGGAAGGCTTTGGAGCAAAAGACACTTCTTCAAGCAGTTGATGTCTGTTTTAAGGTGTTTTACATATTTGACATTGAATACCCAAAGCAGTGTGCACCAGTTTGGGAGTTCCTCCAAGGTGGAGTGTATGGAATGGAAGGAGATGAGTCAAAGCCTGCTAAGTTTTTGCATGCAGCAATGCTTGCTTGCAATAAACTGTGAATGTGCCTTTTTTTCTCTCTCTCTCCTGCTGGGAGTTGAGATCTACCTTGTAAAGTCATGGGGGTGGCATGAGTGGTCGTCCTGTAGCCCGAGGGTTGCCGGTTCGATCCCTGGCCAGAGAGCTCATGTCAAGGTGTCACTGAGCAAGACACCGAACCCATAATTGCTCCTGATGGTTCCGCCATCAGTGTTTGAATGTGTGTGTAATTGGGTGAATGTGACATATATGTAAAGTGCTTTGGGTAAAAGTGCTAAATAAGTACAGACACTCTGGACTGAAGAAAATCCTTAGCGCAAGATATGTACATTTTGCACTGCCCATTTGGGTGGAATATAAAGTGTAATTTGCATAATATTTAACCAATTCATATGGTAGAATGTACCCAGGTGTGTAATTAATTTGACCCAGCATTTGAATTAAATATGTGACCCACCTAGTTGGGTTAAAAGGCACAACCCATTTTGTTGGATCAAATTAACTACTGATGGGTTGGTCTAATATTTACCCAGGCATTGGGTTAAAAAAAACCCAACTTGGGTTGTTTTTAACCTAGAATTTATTAGGGTGTTAGTATATCGAGGGGCAGGGAATTGAAGAAGGGTCTCATTGTTAAAGATGAATAGTCATGGCTTCAAGAATATATTTGCCTTTTTATACCATTTTGTTAAAAACTGTAACAGAAGTAAATTTAAAGTCTGCTGCTTATATGTTACAGATAATGCAATACAGTGGTTGGCGGGGGTAGTGCTTGTAAATATGGCTTCGACATTGGCTTGTAAATATGTTTAATAGTTACAGTTTTTGTTTCTTTTTTTTACAGAAACACATACTAATGACCATATTGTATCCCATAAACTGACCCAGATTCATATACTTTTCAATTATCTAAGGTCTCACTTCTCATTTACTCGAATGGGGTAATGTCATGCACTGCTGAACTTCTGCTTTGCTTTGCTAGTGTAGCACTTTTTTTTTTTTTTTTTTAAGAGCTTTTAGGCAGTAGTTTACAAAGTAGCATGACAGGTAAAGGGTGTGAGAAAGGGGGATGTCATGCAACAAATGGTCCAACACTAGGATTTAAACCTGCATCAAGAAGCATGTGTTTTATCTTGTGACTGTTTGTTGCTACAATTCATGTTCCCCCAGCATGCAGTGTTAAAGCATGATGTCTGTGTGAATCCTGCCTGATGGCTGCAACAGAGGCCAGAAAGTACATACTGAAAAAATTAACCTGTTTGTGACTTATTTGGGAGCTGACTTTCACACTGTCAAAAAAACATAAACTAATCTAATTATCTAAGTTAGTGATTATAAACTGTGATCAAGAACAGCCTACATGATACAAATACATCCCCTCTTGCTGCTGCTGCTGTTACAGGCTCATTCTCACACAGATTCTAGCAGTTATTGAATACACTGTGGATCTCAGAGAACTGAGAAAAATATTTATTATGTAAAAACACCAGATGACGAAATTGTAAAAGACTGATTAAATGTTTGTACAGATGCTGAAATGTAGTACAAATAATTGTTTTACCTTTGTTAGCATGAATAGTCTGTACTTAATATGCAAAAGAAATTATTCTGTGGCTGCATTAATTTCTTTTTAATAAAACTGAGAAACCTAATCAGGGGACTTAAAAATTAAAAAAATTAATCACAGCACTTACATTTTTTTAACTACTCATTAGTAATCCATGAATAACTTATTCTAGTAGCCTACATCTTATTAGTATGTCCTATTCCCTCAAAATATGATGCAAATCCTTCTAATCTGGCCAACCTTCAACCCAGCATGGCTTCAATTATATGTCTTTCTCTCATGTGAAGCTTGTCTGGAATTGGATTCAAACTATTAATCTTATTTTCCAGATGTATATGTGTGTGTGTGTGTATAAAAAGAGTAAATGCAACGATTTGAGATGCTGTTGAATGGAGTTTCTGTTTTGCTATTACATGCCACCTACCTCTTACTCATCTACACTTTAAAAGGATTTGTCCATGTGTCTGCTCTCATACATGGACACATGGTTTTTCTTCTCTTCTTCATCAAACCTTCTTCCTCTGTTTAATGGCAAATTCAGAGAAAACATTGTTCGAGATGTCCCCAGTCCTAAATATTACCGATGGGGATTATATGAGCTCTGACTGTGAAGTCTGTGGAGGAAGGGGTCCTGGGCAACAAGGGAGAGAAAAGATCACAGTTTTCCTTATTGTCTAAAAAAATGGAAAGATGGATACTGCTTGTGCTAAATGCAAACAAGAACGGGATGTGTATGTTCTATGTGTGGTGGTAGGGAGGCACAACAAGAGAGGAGAAAAAAAATACTCAGCTGGAAACAGGAAGGTGCAAAGATGTGCATATGAGAGTGCATGCGCACACAAGTCTGAATGTGTTTAGATCGCTGAGTCAGGAGAGAGAACAGCTTGTTCAGTGTGTGTCTGTATGCTAGCGTGTGTAGTGGCAGATCTAGGCGTCCTCTCCTCTTAACCTTTTCCACTACAGGTTTACTTTTGGTCCAGGCTGTGCTAAGCACTAGGTATAATGTTCTGCTCTTTTAATCATGCCTTGACTGCGATGGCCTTAGCATTACGGTCTTTTGATACGGCCACACAGCTTATGAAAGTCGGCACTTCACTCATTTGTTCATGTCTGTCTGTCCTGTATCCTTCATCCTGTTCAAAGAACAGATTGTGATGGTCAGGATGATTTAAATTTACAATGTATTTTTTTACTTGCTACGAAAAGGGAAAACGTTGATTAGCTTCTAATTGTTTCAGTTTCTCTTGAGGCTTTACGTACAGTACCTCATTGGTTAAATAATGAGATAAACAGAAACTATTTGTTCTGACAAATCTTGACACACCAGGAGCACATAGTGTTTTGTTTCACTGTCTGAAAACTAATATTGATTAAGTTTCTGTTTTAAAGGAGATTAAATGCTGTACGATTAAATAATAATATATTTTGTGATCATTTAAAGATAAAAGAAAATGATTGGCAAAGTATTTTCTTTGATTTTAACATCATATCTTTTGCAGTAATTAGCGATGTCCATACACAAACAGCTCACTTCAGATTCTTCTACTGTATTTCCATTTCAAGAGAAAGACTGACAATTTTCCTTTTTCCTTAGTGTATTCCATCCAAAATATTATATTTTGATATCATTTGTCCAAAACTCTGTTGTGGTTGGACTAAACTGAATTGTGATCTTGCAATGACAACAGTGACAGCTGTTGCATTTTCTATGCTGTGCTGATGTGCCCATCATCAGTATTCTTGACTTCTAAACATCAGCCATTGAAAGAGGCCCCTGGTTGCTCAAATGTTACCCTTTTTTCAGACATTTCTCAATTTTAAAGTTATCTATTGATCAATGGACTTGAATGCTCTCCATCTTAAGACAAATTTGTCTGACTGTGGATCATTTTAGGGTCTAAACTCTGTGCAAATGGTTTAGTAACCCTCTTACAGCCTGGTGAAAACCATAAACTCTTTTTCTTATGTCTTTAGACTTTTCATGGCTGTGTCACATCATACTTCCATAAGCATGTGAAAAAAATTATTTTCTTGACAGGTAATTACTATTTCAGCCTCATGACTTCAAAGGGTTTCATTCATCTACTTTTGAGGACATGAACGTGCGATGAAAGTTTAGGTCCAAGGCATAAATATGAGAATTATTGATGTTTTCCAAACTACAAAACTACAAAAAAACAAAGTATTGTTTGGCAAATTAAATCAAAATTGTTTTATGAAGCAAGGATGTAAAGTATTGACATTTCTGACTTTATTGAAGGAGACACATGAAGAACTAATAATTATCATATACATTAGTTAACCTCTCTATATGTAGTTGTTATGGGTCACTGGGTCCAGTGAAAACAAATACACCAGTGGAGGTTTCTGTATGGACAGGTGTGTCCTTGTGTCTGTACTGAGGGAGCAGATCTGGATGATAGCTATCCTCCCTCCCAGCTGTTACTGCTCCACTCCTGGCTGAAACTCAGAGGTTCATGTTGTGGTCATCTTTGGTATGTATTAGATCCTGCAATGTCCTAGTTAGTCTCTGTTAGTGTACATAAAGAAAGGAGAAGTGTGACAGGATTTAATAAAAGATGAACAACTTTAAAATTAGTTTGTTTTCTCCTTTTGTGACATAACAGCCTGCTTAAAATAATTGTATCATGTATTTCTTCTTTTTTTTCATATCTAGAGGATTTATCTGAATCTGAACATAAATTGAGGTCTGATCTTTTTAAAGCTCAACAAAATATGACCTTTTTGTTACATTTTTATTAATTTAACTAGAAAATGTGTTTTTTTCCATTTAATTTCAATACAAATATACTTGCAGCATCAGAGAAAAAGTCATATTCACACCAAAACATATTGTTAATATATATTCAGATAACTTATTCACTGTTTAATTTATTATCGTTATCCTGCTGTTATTCATAATTTTATTTGTACATGACAAGGTTGAAAGACTATGCTGTAGCAATAAATATTACAGGTTGTAATCTAATTAGAGCAGGAAATTAGTCAAAACCACAAAATCATAAATATCTGTTTTAACCATTATCAGTTTGTTCCAAAGATTCAGACATGCCTAACAGAATATTTGAGAAAGGAAACCCAAGGTGAGAATTATCCTGCTATGTTAATTAAAACTCCTGGTGATTTACATGCTCACATGATCAGAAAATGTACTAAAAGCACAGTTAGTGATTGGAGAGTGATAATGCATGTTATTATGCTGATTACAATGATTTTTTTTTGCATAATTACAGTCCATGATTATGGCTTGTTATGAGCACCAGCTGCTAATTGTTATGGTACATCTTGTACATGCATAATTAAACACATTTTAACTTTGTCACATGCAGGGGATGATTGGCAGAAGGTGGATGGAAATCTGTTTTACATCCCTGTTTAGGTGAGACTCTTCCAGGTCTTGCATCAGCTTTAGCCAACTATACCATTAATATCTTAGAGTTTGTGTAAAATTTTTTGTTTTCCTCCCTAGACTCTCACATTTCTTATCATGCAAGAATTATCATCAGTCATTTATTATATTTTATTTTACTCAACCTTAATTTAACCAGGAAAATCCCATTGAGATTTTAAACCCGTTTTTGGGGAGTTCTTGCCAAGATAAGCAGCAGCAATTACAACAGTCACAAAATTACACATTTAAACACAAATAAGAGAAAGAAAAAAAAAGAAAAGGTTTCATTAACAAACACTCTCAAGAGTTCATCAGGAATTCTCAGACTGGTGTTAAAAGATCAATTTCTATTTTCTCTGCAACAAATTCCATGCAGAAGGAGCAAAATTGGACAAAAGCCTTTTTACTCAAGTCTGTACAGGCGTATGGGACAGATAACAACAAAAGGTATTGCAAAAAGAAAAATTAAGATTAAGCACTTCTCTGAGCAATTAAGGAACACAAGTAGGTGGGCAGTAAACCAAGTATTCCTTATATCTGAAAGTATAATCAATGACTTCTTCAAGTGGCCATAGCAGGCCATCCCACCTAAGGGTAAATCACAGTGGTGTATTAACATCTTGGAGTTTGTTATAAACCTCAGGGGATAATAGTATACATTTTAAGAAATTGTGCAGAAGCATTCATTTATAGACGATCTCCATAATCCAGAAAAAGGTGTAACTTAATTATTAAATTCAATGTGTTAACTGATAAGGAAAAAAAAGGAGTGCTATGCAGAAAAGGTGCCCACATATTAAAAGATACAGTAGAATAAATTAAGTTCATAGCAAGGCAGGAGGTACTGTAGAAAAATGACTCATCTGCCTTTGTTGGCATAGCTTTGCAAATGGTTTGCATATCAAACTTATATACTTAATCTTTCAGTGCTAAAGTAATTTGTCACTGTTTACAAAAAAATCGTTTAAATTGTGAGACAACATGATCTCATGCAGCTAATGGGCTTCTTGTTCTGCAAATAGAAATACAGATAAGAGAAGACTACCCATTTGATTTTTATTATGCTGGCAATTTCATATGTGTTTACTTTTAAAGAATGGATCAAACTGAAACAATGACTAATGATTTGACTATAAAGCAGAACAAATAGCACCAGATTGACTGAACCCTTAAGCATGAAAACTAATAAATGACAGACTTTAACAATTTGATTTGCATCATGTTGAGATTACCTGTTGGTCTGACAGAAAATCCAAACAGTCGATGAATGAAAACACCAGCAAACAATATTTGCTGCCAAACAATTACAGGTTGTATGGCAGATCCCAGTTCCCAAACAGAGATGTCCTAAACAGCCAAAAATTAAAACTGAATGGAAATTTTTTAATCTTCAGAGGGGATTTCAACTCTTACAAGAGCAGGAGAAGAAGGTTCTAGATCCAAGACAGAAAAAAACAGAATAGGATCCTGCAAGCCACAAAGGTCACAAAATCTCAAGTTATTCACTTTAACATGTGCAACAATTTGGTGTCAAGACAAGAGTTGGCCATTTCTCAGCATGTTTGATTGTGAATATATATCTAAATAACTGGATTCAAGCTAACAATATGTCCACTGTCCCAAACTAATCTGGTGTTACGTGATTAATCTACAACAGTAGAAGTAAATTCTGCTAAATGTGACAGGTTATAAAGCACTCTTGTATAGGGATATTTTTACTCATTAAGCCCAGTAAAACTTACTACCCAGATGCTGTTATTGTCAACCTAAACTAGGTAGGATCATTCAGAAATGTTGTCAGCTTACATTTACTTCAGTCTATGTTAAAACTCTGAGCTATTAAATTGCGATATTTTATTAGTGAAATAAACAAGTATTTAGAAATACTGAAAGTTTATTATTATTATATCATGACTGCTAACAGCATTTTTGCCCCTTGTATGCCCATATGAAAATGTTTGCAACACTAAAATATGTCTGTTCGCTGTTGTATTAGTTTTTTTTTCTTTATTGCTCTTTTATTAGTAACAAAAGTGATGCACAAAAAGCTTTCTATATTATGACTAATATTACTAATAATATAATTTCACTATTAAAGTGTCCTGTTTGAATGATGAAATGTCAAATATTAATCACTGCACAGATGAAAAAAACAAACAAAAAAAAAAACAACAACCGGATTACACTTTATCAATCCAAAAAGGAAATTAGAGCTCAGTTTTGCCCAAAAGAAAGAAAGAAAAAAAATATGAATAAGAATAAGGATTTTCAGTAGAAATCTGTCACGGAAGCTGTGGATGTGGTGAGGACCTGGATGCAGGCAGGGGAGGCAGATCAGTGCAAGTAAGAAGGGTTTTATATAACCAAAACTCAGGGAAATCTATAACACAGGGGAAGAGCCACACTAACAGGGGTGAAACCAAACAAGGATCTGACCAAGACAACTAAAAACCAGGGGACATATTGTATACACAAAGGGAGTAAATGAAAACAGGTGAAGTGGGTGAGAAATCAGACCAGGTGAGTAAACGAACTAGGAACAGAGACTACAGAGCACATGAGGGAAGCAGGACAACTAAACTAAAAACATGACATAACCAAAAACCCAAAACATGAACATAACAGAACCCAAACAAGCCAAAAACCAGAACTAATAAACCAGGATCAGAACAACAAAAAAACAACCCAAACACAAACCATAACAGAATTGCTTTGTAGGGTTTTGTGGCTGGTAGGAATTAACCTTTTTTTCTACCACTCTACCAGAGCGGAAGAAGTTTGGAACTAAATGCACAGAATATTTGTGTAATGGGTGTGTAATGTTGCCCATTATGTCAAACACCTTGCCTAACATTCTTCCTTCTACCATCAGCTCTCCAAATATATGCAAACACTGAAGGACCCCAGCCTCTTCAAGACTGACTCTGCTGTGTCCATTCTTGTATACTCCCACAAGTGTTTTGTGTCCTTTCTAGTCTGATGTCCAAGCCTTTTCTCTACCACTTGATCTCCGAAGATGGAAATTTTAATCAGATTATTCCCACTCCTCCTGTCATCTCCTTTGACATCTTCACATACACCATCCATAAAGTGGTCCACCAGTTCTCTGTAGGTCCTCTTGAAGCTGCTTGTGCTATGGCAACATCATCCACCACCAGTTCAAGGTGATTTGCAGTCTCTCACATTTTCTCTTTTTCGAAGCCTAGATCTGTTTACCTTTCCAGAATGTCCTTAGACACAATTCTCACTGACGGTCACAGCAACATGTATTTTTAGCTGAGGGGCATGTGTTCAAATCAAACTGTCGTGACACTTCTAGTAGTACAGACTGTTCACAAACTTGAATACAGATCCTGGAGAAATTTTATTACATCAAAGCAGAAAAGAACACTGACATGTGCAGTAAACACTCAAAACAAATCTAGTTATTTCAGTTTCTTGGTGGAAGTGCTATTTCATTTTGCACCACAATAGATATAAGGTCTGTGCTTGTAGTTATGCAACTTCTTTTTAGCTTGTTTGATAAGCAAGGAAAATGTGATAAACTCTGCTTTTCTTTGTTCTTTAAAAGCTTCAAAAAGGGAATGAATGGTTTTTGATTAACTATTACCAGATCGAAGCCCTTTTCATCAATGCATCCCTTCATCCAACAGATGTGCTTTTCCCTGCTTCACTGATCGTTCTAAAAGAAAAATGTTGAATCTAGCTTTTGTCACCTGTTTCCTAGATATGGTATAAAAACCTGACATAAGCCCACTGTAAGTTGTCATTAAGTAATTATTTGGAAATGGCAGGGCAGAATGACAGAGAGTTACATGCATACTCTGCACATAGACAGGGTCAGCCAGTTTGGCATTCAACACAATGAGGGAGCATCCAATCATCATCTCTTCACCAATCTTCCTGACATTAACCGGTTGCCTGTACGTGCTATTAGCCAGCGTCCTTGTAACAAACACTGAACATTGAGTGATTTTACAGGACAGACTGTCTATTGCTGCCTGGTAAAATACATTTTTCCATGTGAAAGCATCCCCACTCAAATTAAAAAGGGTGGTGAGAGAGTTGGAAGCTGAATTTATTTGCAAATTTCTTTGAGAGGCCTTTTAACAAGGGAATGCATGACAAAAACTTTCATCAAAACCAAATTCTGCAGATTACTATAGCAGAACATTGAGCAAGAACTAGATGATGACTGATGCACGAGTACCTAAAATGATTTGTTCTGAAGAAGGTAATCTTGGGGCAAATTAGCAATGCTAATGACTCTGTTATGCATTTTGATATCTATTGAAGCGTACAACTTTAGAACATTCAGTTTCCACTCCCACCTTAAAAAACATCAAACAAACACAAAAATAAATAAATAAGTACATAAATAAATTTTAAAAAAAAGAAAGAAAGAAAGAAAGAAAGAAAGAAAATTGAGCAGGGAGTTATATTTTGCTGTTTGTCAACACATACCATCAAGTTGATTATCCTGCTTTGAATTAGTTTCCATTGTTACAAGCCAAATTTTAAAGCTGTATGGTATCATTCACATATAGTTCAGAAATCAATTTAAATTTCTTTCTATTTTTTAAATAATTAAATTCTCCCTTAAAACAGCAACAAGACATTCCAGGAATTACCGAGTGTAGGCAGAAACACATCGGTACACTTTGTTCTTGCTAAGGCTTAAGTAGTAAGGCTGTCTGAGGTCAGAATTGCGGCCAGTGCTCAGAATTGTTCTTTAGGGATGTTGATGACTATCAAGCTCTGTAAACATGATTAGTTAAATTAAGATATGAAAGGTGGACTGAACACACTGCTGCCATGATGCAAAGTGAAAATAAAATCATAGGGTCGTGGGAGCTCGGGTGCACCAAGGGTCAGTATTTGCATGTGTGTATGAGATCATACAGACATGTATGTGGATCTATACATGTGTTATGTAAATTGGCTCTGTATGATTGCACCTGGTCACCTCTGTGTCCAGTCTCACATTACAGAACATTGGTCTCTCACTAACGTACCTCCCTGGAGCCGTATTGCCACTCATGCACTCAAAACAGTCAAGACTAATTATATGTAATTAGCTTGGTGCAGTAGCTAGGCTAACAGACAGCCCGTATTGACCGAGTCTGTTATTACTGTAGAACACTGTGTGCTCCTGTTGCTGGTAATGGCTGTTCGGGGTCCGGGAGTCCCGGCTAGAAAGTGACACACGTGGCCTTGTGTTCAAACATCACTGCCTTCCTCATTTAGCAACAAGAACATGAGATGAAATTCTATTTTGGTCATTCCCTTATGGGATATGGGATATTTTTAACTGTTCTCACCTCCTAACCTACCTAAACACCCAAACTCTCTATGATGTCACTCCCTCTTCCTCCCAAAACACGCCTTGATGTGTATCTTTGTACTCATTGCCATCTGCATGTACTTGTCCTTGCACTTATCAACAGGCTGAGTAAAATCAGTGCCAGGAGAGGGGCAGACAGGAAGAGATAACCTTGACTTTTTATCATCAAGCCCATTGCATTTATCCTCACCTGGCTTCAAAATCCAGTACTTTCCTGCTGATACTTTTGGCAAAAATATCAGAGAAGATTTTATGTATATATAACCTATAACTATACTATGCCAAAGCACATGTGAATTTTTTTATTCAAAGTAGAGCAGTCTCCAGAAAAAAAATCTCTAAGCGTTTTTGTATAAAATTGTGGTGTTTTGATATGCAAATAAAGCCATTAAGATTTTTATAGGTTGTAGATATTTTATTGATGGTTAAAAGTCTGTTGTAATACACATGTTACTACACAACTATTGCAAAATGTCTGACTATATTTATATTCATTGTGTCTTTTAGTTAATTCCTGTGGTGTTATTATTGTGTTTTTTTATTGGGTATAAAATGGTTGTTGCACAGCCTTAGAAGCATGTCTGATTGCATTTCACTGCTGTCTTGTATGTGACAAATAAACATGAACCTTGAACCTTAAACTTAGCCAGACACGCTTTTTCAAAGAAAACACTGTGAGTTGTTTCAGAAAATATCCTATATGGCTAGATAGTAAATAGATAGAGTCATGTGATCAAAGAGGCAACTGAGATACCCAGCAACAACCACAGAAAAAGACTATTTGAACATTGCTTGTCTGCCAATAAACTAACAGTCTTCTATTTTCTAAATAATACTGAGGGCCTTCAGTCGGCCCTCTCTGATAGATTTATTTGTTCTTGTATTTTTTGTAACACGTAATGGCAGCCTTGTGGTATAACATTTAGTCATTAAAACAAAATGCTTTATTTTCTGTAGATGTGCATTCATTGGAAAATTAAATACAATTCAAACTATTCAATCCAACTGAACAGAGTGATAATTTTGGATGAAAAGTAAAACACGGCTGATACTGACGGAGGTCTGTTTTTAAAAGCTGTGAACAAATTATAAATGTTTCAATTTCACAACCTTTTACTGTTACATGTTCTGCTGCTTCTGCAAATGACACAAACAAACAAAACAAAACAAACTAACAAAAGAAAACAACATTAAAAAAACAAAACATAACCAGCAAAACAAATATAAAGTTGCACACTTGACATGCAGGGAGCCACCTGACTTACTGTCAGACAGATCATCTTAGTTTGATATGAAAGGTACAGCTGACATGATCTTGTTTCATAATTAATTAAATGCTATTTTCTCACTTTCGTTCACAAAATGATCAAGTGCTGTTTGCAACAGAGAGTAGCAATGATCATGCAAGTACATCTCTGGCACTGGCTGCAAGCAAGTTTAACAACTGACTCAGGTTTATGTACTAATACCATCCTTTACAAAAAGAATATTCTAAGACTTGGCAAGTACTACTAATATGCAGAAATGTTGGTCTACTTTCTGACTCTATTGGCTTGTTTATACAATAAGTACTTAATCAGAATTAGTAAAAAACTACAGTCTTCCAAGCAACATTGGGCATCAATTTCTATTTTGAATTTTTCCACAACAACAACAAAAAAAGCAACTAATTTTGAAGGATCTGAGTGACTTCTCCTCCTACTGCAGGTGTCTGCCTTTACAGCACCTGCTTATTAGTCATCTTTCCCTGATTTATTCATTTAGTCACTGATCCTCTCACCATGAATAGTATTGTTTTCACCTCCAAGTTCTCCAGATTGTTACAGCTGTTGAGGCAGGCTTAATTGATGCTACACACCAATGTCTGCTGTGTCACCATCAATTTTCGAGGACATCAAACTTTTTACCCTCATGTTTGCATCTCTATTATATTAGGGTTATGTCAGGATGATGGCCAGTACATTATTATTGTTTCTGTCTTTTTTATTTATGCAGTTTGATTGTATCATGTGGATATGATCAAGCAGTACAGATAATAGATTACAGGGAATAAGAGAAAAATGCGGTGTGGTGGTTGGCACTGCAGCCTCACAGCAAGAAAGTTGCTGGTTCCTCGGCTAAGGGGAGGTTCGAACATAAGGGCCGGTGGCCTTGCATGTTCTCCCCATCTATGCCTGGGTTTTCTCCGGTTTCTCAGGTTTCCTCCCACCGTCTAAAGGCATGCATGTTAGGTTAATTGGTCACTAAATTCTTCCTAAGAGTGAGTGTGTGTGTTTGTGTGGTTGTTTGTCCATATCTGTGTTGGCCCTGCGATGGACTGGTGACCTGTCTATGGTGTATGCTGCTTTTCACCTGCTGGGATAGGCTCCAGCTTACCCTCGACCTGTAATGACCCAAGCGGTAGATAATGAATGAATGCATACTTTATTTGATTTACTGCAAATATCAAGCTTTGTTATTTACTCTAGAAATTACCAAGTATATTAGTTTCAGAACAATCTTATGCTCTGAATCTGTGAAGCTAAAAACTATAAATTAAATAAATTGTTGCAGATCAGTTTTACGTGGAAAAAAACAATTAAATAGACTCAAATTACAGGAAATGAATGAGCATGAAATGACTTACTAAATGACAATTGGCAGGAAGCCGGTGGCTTGATGTGGGAAAGGTTGACTCAAGTAAGGACGGTACACCTTTGTGGGGGGCTAGTTGCTGCTGTTAGCACAAAACGGAGATACAAAGCTGAAGAGTCTGGCTGAGAGCAGCAGGAGGCAAACTCCTCTTGCTAGCAGGCCAATTAGCTGGCTAGCAGCTGAACACAGACAGCAAGTCTACCCAGAAGCCTTTGGCTTTTATTAACCTGCTTTCAGAAGCCACTGAACTCACATCCATTAATAGTGAGACTGCTATGTGTCTGCCAAATCATGTAGGTTACGTATGAGCGAATGATGTAATTCTTGATTTTTTATGACTAATATTGGTTAACCAACCACATATATGTTTTGTCCCCTCAACAGTTTTGATTTTTATCTCCCAAATCATTCCTCCATAAGAAATATTCACTGTGTTAAATGACTTTTATTACAGACACAGTTTAATAAGACATAATTTATCAACAAGTTCTCTTTTACTCTTAATGTGTACTGCTTTTGTGCAACATAAAAGTAAAATCTTATATGATTTTAATCCTTTCCCTTAATTCAGATTGTAAGCTTTTGAAATATTTGTGATCTGTATTAGTACCTGTACTAGCAACATAAATCATATTAAAATATTTTTACTTTTTTATTTAACTATTTACTTGTTAGTCTGTTTGCCTGTCTGTTCATTACTATTATTCTTTTCAATTTTTCATAACAATACCCATTAAAACAAGTTGTTGTGACTATTTTCCTTGCTAACAGATGCTACTGGCAAAGTCTTCACAAGTTCTATGAGTTTGCTTTAAGTAGGCAGCTTTGTCACCTGTAAATACTCCTCTTCAGTAACCCTGGTATGGCAAGGTAAGGTAACTTTATTAGTACCAATTGTAGATTTGATTTGCAGTAAAAATAAATAAATAAATAAATAAAAGATACCATTTATGATGGAAAAAAAAAGAAAAAACCCAGTACAGACACCAAAAAACATTACAAAATGCACAACCACAAAAAAAGTGGATAGTCATCTCGTCTAATGCAAGGAAATACATACATACATAAACAACTTTTTAAACCCCATATAAGAAAGATAAATAAAATAAATGCCAATATTACCCAGTCACCAGAGCTCAAAACCTAAGCTAGAAGAACAAAGAAGGTGTTAAACTATATATATATATATAAAAAAAACAAGTAATAAGGAAATAGTTGACTCCAGTAAAAGATTATAAAGTACCCACAGTCTTGTTTGACACAACCATAGGAAAACCACTCTGAAATGGTAATCACTCAGCTATGAAGGGAGGAAACACATTTAGTATCTTTGTTAGTTATGATGACAGTGCTGTAGGTGTTGACACAGATACCTACAGTACCTTCTGGCTAATTGTGTAAATTCATGCGTCACCTCGGCAACAAACAAAATGGTTAATAATGTATCGTGAAAGACAAATTTTTAGCACAAATCATAATCTAATTATATATCTATAATATGATATATAACATGCCTAAATAAAAAATTATACAATAGTCATTTTTCCTCTGGGATTAATAAAGTATTTTTCCATTTCATTCATTTAGTTTCATGTCCAACCTCAACCTTGTAGTTGTGAAAGGTGGGCAGGAGGAAAGGAGAAAGAAAGAGTCAATGAATGAAAACAAGAAGGCAAAGAAACTGATGCCACAATGTCAACCTGTATTCACGCTGCTGAAAGCACTGCATGCACAGTATAGAATACCTCTAGAGCAGTAAGACAATCTGAAGCTAAACACAAATTCCAGACAAACTCCTAAACTTTATAGATTTTTGGCAGGCCATTAAAATATGACAGAACCGGATCTCATAAGAACCATTCCAAGATATGAAGACCAAGATTCAGCTGTGGTGCGGAGGGTGAATTTTTCATTGACCTGCCTCACAAATTCCTGGTCACTAGTACCTCATATTAGAACCCATGTTAATAATACCCAGAGTTCAAAAAGACACATCTCAGCTTTTGGGAGGATTTAAGAATATCCTGGTATTCAAGGTTAAAATGGAAACTTCAGATTCAGACCAATCAGAAGAAAAACACTAGGAGGACTGCTTAGCAGGCCATGATGTCTTTTTTTCTATGCGAAATGGGTGAATCACCATGAAACATGGCGGAGCATCTGTGATGAGGGGTTCCTTGTGATACTGTTGATATATTCATAACTAAAAGAACACCTATCCAACATTATGAGCACAGGTTTCTGGAGAGACATAACATTGCATCTGGTATACCCCTTGTGTTATCATATTTTTTTTTTATGATGATTAATATTTTTTTTAATGGGACAATAACCCAAATTACACCATTGGAGCTATTTGATGAAAAGCAGTGTGATAGAGAGCTACATCAGATGACCCAGTCTGAATAAAATCGCACTTGGGTGCTTTGAATGGTAGAGTGATAATGTAAGCAATCCCTGTGAAGACCTAAAGAAAAGCTTTTGTATAATGTATAAAATAGTAAAAAAAAAAAAAAAAAAAGAAGACTTTTTTACAATCTTCATCACAGCATAGGAAAAATTTGTTACACTGTTAATATCAACATTGAAGCAAGCAAGATTCTTCCTGCCAATTAACTTTTCATTAGCCCTTTTGAGGTCAAAGCCTCCTGAAGGGGATTAGGAAATCAAGCTAATATACAACAGTTTTCACAATCCACTAGGATTATTTAAATCTCAGGACTGGCTTTTCATGCAGTTTCCATGACATAAGAGTTTTACTGTTTGGTTATTTTAACCACTAAATAAATGAGTAAATAATGCAGCAAAAGTTCAACTCGGTATTTATTTATTTTTTTTTATTTTTTTTTTTACTGTACAATAAAGGTCAGGAGGTCATTTTTATTGGAACTTTGGCTTTAAATTGAATTATGAAATACACTCTTTCTGCATATGGGTTTTGGGGTCTTCGTTTGTATAATGTTAATACGTATTTAGACTGAAAGAGAGACGTTTAATAAGTCCCACTTTGAAGCAAGTACATGCATAAACAAAAATGCCAATCACTTTGCTTCTAATCATTTTGATCCATGTGGTACCTTCCTGTTTATACATCTGATTAAACACACAGAAAAACAAAGATACACTGACCAGCAGACATTCGTGCTCATTACAAAGGTTCAGTCATGTGTCCAAAATGAAGACCACTGTACCAGTCTAGTGAACATGCCTGTGCATGCTCCCTGTGTTATTATTTGAAAGAACTTGCATATATACGTTATTAGCTGAACAGCAGGAATGACCGTGTTGGCTGCTAAGCGCTCAGCAGTTGGTAAAATTAACATCATACTGGGTCAGGACGGGCAACAGTTACACAGAGATGATGTAAACAAAAACAGAGAAGGTTGGCAGTACAGGCGAGGTGCAATATCCATGTTACTATGTTCCTCTTGTGTTATAAAACCCTGCTTTGTTGATAGTGTTGTCTCTGTCCAATGTATGCTTCAAATTTTGGTATTGCTGATTCTATTGAACCAGAAGAACTTTAAGTTTACGAAATCCACAAAAAAATGAAGTTGTTTTTGTCAACACAGATATATTGATTACAGCATATTAACTCAGTGCTAAGCACAGGTGTTATTTATGTGATTTCTGTATTTTACATAGATTTTGTTGAAGATCAGAAATGAGTATTTAGAACTTTGACTTATAAATGGTAGTTTTATTTTATTTGTTTTTATTTTATTTGTTTGCTTTATACCATTTGTGTCCGTAAAAAAACAGATAAAAACTAAGTAAAAACTTCAGACAAATTTTTTGAGACAATCACCAATGATAAAAAATATTTATATTTAAAAATAAAACATTATTTCTTTGCCCTGAGAAACTTTGTCCCCCGTGGCTGGGATAGACTCCATTCCCCTTCTCTGTGACCCAGATAACATAACGTGGGCACAAAAAAATTAATCAACCAATTAATGAAATAATGATGTTATTTATTGGAACAGCATAATTTGTTTTTTTGTGTGTTGTATGTATCCCAGTTGGGCATCTGATATGATTATGCATGATTACTTAAATACAGTGAATGATGAATAGATCGGAATCAATCACGTGGAGGTGTGTGTTAAACCATGATGCAACCCTGATACCAAGCATTTGGTGATCCAGAAATAGCTTATTCAGTGTTAAACATAAATCAGTCATTTTTACACTGACTTAAAACTGCCACCATATGGCTTTGGCTAAAGTCTTTTAAAAAATTATGATAAGAAGAATGTTTCAAGAGATATCTGATCTACTTTGTAAGCGTGTGTATAAAGTGTCTCCAAAGTATTACTGTGAAAAAAATAATCTGCAAACAGTCTGGATTTCTGTAACTCCAACTGTCCACCCGAGAAAATTCAGCCCAAGAGTGTACGCAATTAACGTTGTGAGAAGAGGAAGCTGTGAGTACCACAAAGATTTGACTGAATTTGAATGCATGCAATTGCCACCATAAGGAGATTTTTTTTAATGACCCGCGTGAGAGATGCTTGATAGAAAGAGTGTTGTTTGGGCACAAAACCATTGGGATTGTTGGGTGCAGATGTGTTTTTGTGATTCAACTTTAAGTTCTGTGTTATGTCACAATGAGAAACCATCTTTATTAAAGTTAAAACTTTTTTTTCACACATCTCAGGTCTCAGATGTTTCCAATAGCAGCTCAAGTGCCTGGTAGGGTCTTTATGTAACATTGGTTGCTTGTTGTCTGTGTGTGTTTATGTGTATGGGTGGAGGAGGAGAGGTTGGGAGTGCAGGCTAAATGCTGGCATAACAACCTGGAGGGTGTTTCAGCTTATATTAATATTTTTTGGTATTAAAGGGGTGTGTACCTGTGTGTGTAGGGTGGAATTAAATAGATTAATCCCTGCCAAAGACTTGCTACCTCTTTCTCTTTTCTTTCTTCTCCTCTCCTCTCTTTTTGCTAAAGCCGTTAGAGTTACGTAAACAGTGCTGCAAAGGGCAGCAGCCCACTGACGTCTACAGTAAAGCATTTATAAGATCACTCAGTAGCCACATTTACCAACTGCACTGCTCAGTGAAGTAACACAGATTTTGAGTTGACTGTTACCTCTAATACAAATCTACAGAAGACCTCATGGAAAAAGGGAAAGCTTAGAAGGCAAATTTTCCATAAGCATTTTTTACTGAGCATCTTTTTCTGCTGACTCATGGAAACAATTGAACTTACCCTCACATTAAGCTGAAAAATGGCCTGGAATTTCTTCCACTTAAATTATATATTTGTTTGAGATACTGGCTTTTATTGCTTTTGTTGTCCATAAGAATTACATAAAAATATTGCATTTCAATCAATATTCACTCACTTTTTCTTGCTTTGGTTCACAGCTCATCACATACCTCATAGCTGGCAACTGGTTACTATTAAACCGAAAGCAGGAACTTTACTGTTTGCTGCGTGTGCAGTGCTAGCCATATATGAGAAAGGCATTCACCATCATCAGGCCAACAATCCATCTGACAGGCCAATCCTGTCAATCTAGGCTACAAGACTGCACTAGATGTTTCTGATGAAGTCACTCATGCTACTCAGAGAACCGGGGTTATGCAAGTAACCCAGGGGGTTTATGTGTGCTTTTATGCTTAACAAAATGACTACAACTTCAAATGCGATTGAGAATCCAAGAATTTGATGTACGGTTAGTCAGAAGCTTAAACTTTCAAACCTAAAGGGAACTGAGAGGTTTTTACATCTTTGATAGAACATTTTAATCTTTTGTAAAGTTAAAAAAAAAAAGTGTTTTGGTAATGTCAGAGTTAACTTGTGCAGGTCTGTGCTCCATACTTGCTGGCTGATTGATGTTTTCTTTTCTATTTTTATTTTTCAAGAAGGGAACATGAATATTAAGTCATAAGTCCATTATGAAAATAACCACCTGGCGAGAAGGATTCTTGGTCAGAGATCAATCAAGGTGAATCCTCTGAACCACCATCTGTTCAGTGCAAATGAGGGCATAAACTGTTGCCAAATCCTTTCTGATTACACAAAAAAGGGGCTGGAAACCTGATTGTCCTAACAACTTGTTCTGTTCTTAGAGTTCCAACAAAATATTCATATGGCTCAAACATGCTAATTTTCCAGATTTGTTTCCATGTAAGTGAGGTTAAACTGTTGTACAACAGGCTCAAACAATCCAGGAGCAAAAAGTAAAACAGAAAAACAAGCTGCCATTTAATCACATATTTACTACTTCATGTTTTATATCACATATGGAGAATGACATCAGTGCACATGTCACAGATAATAACATAGTTGACAGATTGTCAGGTTATCATAACACACAGGTGGATGGCAAACTAAGCCTGGACTGAGGCCAGAACCCTGATTGGCTCTGACATGTGTAGCCTTTGTACTGGAAATCACAGGTCCATGCTTCATTCAACAGTTTCTCTGTAAGATAGCCCAGCCTGACACGCAACAACCCAGAGACTCACGCCATGTAAACAAAGCATGACTACTCCTTATCCTAAACATGCAAGATCAGGTGGCTTCCCCCTCTCTCCAGCACCAGAAAGACCCGCTTCATTAAGTGTTTGGGCTCCAAGAGGCCGATCCAATCATTAAGTTCAACAGAGCAACAGAGACTCTGCAGATTTAAACCTGATAGTTTAAAAATACTTGGAGGATACTTTCTCAGAAAGTTCTTTTCTTTGTTTTCATAGTAAACACAGATGACCAGACTTGTAAAATAGATCAACTGACACTACTTTATTTTCCAAGTTTTAAACCACATGGTTAAGTTGATATCATTGTTTTTGTACATCGTTAATTGATCAAAAAGTTATCTTACTGTAAAATTAGCATAAATTACTTGATTTTCAAAAAGGTGTACATATAAAATGTTTCTTTCATATTTTAAGCAATCTTGTTTTTCTGTTACAGTTTCAGCAGCCTGCTTGAATAATGCACCTTGGAGAGTTCTGATTTGTCACATATAAACGGCTGTTTAGAGTTCTTTTCACAGACTGTGATGTTTAGATAATTGTCCATCAGGACATTCATATATGATGGTAATCATAAATATATTCTGTATAACATGCCAACCCACTTGCACTCTTGCATGTAGGATAAACAGCACAATGTTTCATGCATGGAATACTTGTTAACCTAAACTACAAAAATGACAAAAAGTCTGCATAAAGAGTTTAAGCCTCTGGGGGAATCTCTTTGCAAATCACAGCAGCTGTACCATCATTTTAGCAAAATGTGACACTGCTATATCTGAAACTGGTACTGAGGTACCTGTCCCGACACCTGTGGCAACATAAAGTTGCAGGCCCATTATGAAAGGTTAATTAAATAAAAAACATAGTTTTCTTTCACATCAGCTATTAAGCATTTCCTCCACACAGACTAACTCAGGCTTTTTTGTCCTCTTTACTAATTGATTGAAGGCAAACATGGCTGAGAAGGAAATGAGTCTAATGTGTATAATTCTCCATGGCCTAAGCAGGCTGAAGTCAGTATGTTTACTCTGCTGAGGGCCACGTTTCCAGGGCGATGCATGCACCGAGGTCCATCTATCTAGCAAAAACAGGCTGCAAACTGTCTAGGACACAAAACACGATTCAAGATTAAAGACAAGAGTTTAAATAAGCACATCTAGCATGACTGAGCCTGAGGACACATTATATTGTAGTGTGTAGTGCAGTAGAGCAGAGACCCCGAGCTAATTCTCAGGTTATCAACAACAGTCTGTGTATCTTTTATTGGGGTATAAAAAAGTTTATGGAGAAAACATTGCTGTTTCTCATTCACTAAAGCAAATGTAACTCTGTCATCTAAGTACCATAAACTGTTCTGTGTCAGCTACAACCAGGTAATGATTTATGTGTTAAATAGTGGTTTTAACTAAAACCTCTTTTTAAGCATATAATGTGTTGTATTAGTTGCTGTGTAACTCGTCTGAGCATGTAATAGAAATAGAGGTCTCTGATAAATACATGAAGATAATTCCTTATTTAAACTTATTTACTACTAGTAAAATAATGAGGCTAATGAGAAGCACAATAAATGCCCTGAAAACAATGATCTATATTAGACTAAGACAATAAATAGTGCTATCAACCAGAATAACCCCCATCACACTTTTATGGCGGGTGCATCATGCTAGAAGAGACGTTCTGCACGTGTTATGTTTTATGCAACACCAGGAACACACTGGCTTAATTGCTGACCAATAGTTAAGGGTGTACACCGAACCGCTTCACTCTGGTAACACAAATCCAGTGCTGAGGCTTTGAACAACCAGGCTTAAGTACACCTATCTGATTTCTATCCTGCTGCCCCACAGAGGGCTAAAAAGGTCATCAGTCTTGGCAGGTTTGAGGTTTCACCTGAAATTAAGGTAAATAGACCTGTCCTGGTTATGAAATGTATAACTTTCTTTAATTTCTCTCAATTCCAAACATTGTTTGAACGTAGTTGTAAAAGACAAGCACACATTGAAGGAAAACTAAATTATTAAGACATCAAAGCATTGAAACTTGTAGCCATTTTTCTTGTTTTAGTTCAATGAAATGATGATGCAGGTTTGCAAACCCAGTAAATCTTGACACACTGGAAACAGTCATGTAACCTACAAATTACTATTAAACTGCCAACATCACAGGGCGCCTTAAATTACGTTAAAAACATGATAACAGCTTCAAAATGCAGTTTGTTCTTTCAGATGAAACCAACTGGTCTATTGAAATGACAGGGTATTATCATTTCAATAGACCAGTAGAGGGTACATTCAAGCTATTTTTTTCTTTAATTTTTGCTTTTTCTATACTTTTTTTAAAATAAAAACAAAGCATTAGTGATGTGACACAAATAATAGTAAATACTAGAAAATGGCCAAAGCCTTGAAAAAAATAGAAAAAAGAAAAGATATTAGTTCTAACAGATATGGATTAATATAATGGATTTTGGCACGTGCAGCAGCACAAGCAACACATTAATCATACTGAACACTTTCTCTTTTAGCATTGGTTTTTCTTCTCTCTGCACTGATTCACCAGTAAGAGGATAGGTGAAAGGTGACAAGTACTCAGAGTGCTAAAGTGGATGAGCAGAGTCTGAGTCACAAACGGTGGACTCTTTCTTGTGCAACTTTAATTAATAGGCAATTTGATAAAGTCAATACAAATTGGACTGGGTGGCTTGCAGGCAGTAATAATACCCTGCACTAATGTTGTCTGTTTCCCTTTTTTCATTGTGATGTTTGTTGCTGCATCTTTTGGCTCTGACATTTTGTCTAAACTGTAATAACATGAAGAAACATAATGGCTATAAAGGAGTGACACACAAAGGCCTTAATATGGGAAATAATACTAGCAGTATAAGGACTCCTAAAAAGCTCACATGCTTGATGCGTCTGTGTGCACCTCTGCGCCCCCCTCCGTCCCCAAAGATCATCCAGCTGCGGACTCCCGAGTGGAAGTTTGTTTACTCATTAGGTTACCTGTCACAGAGGAGACACATGAAGCTTGTGTGCACAAACAAATGGACTGTTGTGTGTGTGACCGTATGCGTTTGAACCCACATACTATTAAAGGTTAATATTTACATTGCCATTAAACTATTCAATGTAATCCAATGCAGTGGTATGCAAATATAGACAAATAAAATTACAGTATTTTTTTTTATTCAATTTGTGCTACTTTCAAGTTAAAATATAACTGTCAAGCATAATAATAATTACTTTAAAGGATGGGGGGTTGTTTCTTCCCCGTTCTCTTTAGGGCGTGAACAGAGCTGACGCACACAAACAGCATTAGTAACATTGTGATATTGGGTCTTACTCCCGCTCTCCGAGCTGCAGGGTGACGCATGACGCATTGGAGGCGCGGCAAACTTCCCCAATAAATTCGCAGCCTGCACTCTTCCAGCTTCAGAGACAAAGCGAGGTCAGACCTCTCACATCACAGCTTGGATTTAAAAATCAGCCCCAGATACGGCACCACTGACCACCAGGTGCAACCTACTGCAAACATGATTAAGAAAATGTCGCAATCAGAGAATGAGTTCGACATACCGCCCAAGAATTGCCACCGGATGGTGATTCTGGGCTCCACTAAAGTTGGGAAAACTGCCATCATCTCTCGGTTTCTCAACGAGAGATTTGATGACCAGTACACACCCACTATTGAAGACTTCCATAGGAAATTTTACAGCATCAAGGGGGACGTTTACCAGCTCGATATTCTGGACACATCTGGAAACCATCCCTTCCCTGCAATAAGGAGACTTTCAATTCTCACTGGTGAGTTCAGCTTTGATACCACTTTAAGCAAACATCATGCAGCTCGTTGTTCAGTCTGTCTGTTTGTATTCGGCATTCAAACGTATTTTCTCTTTTTTTTTCCTCCAGGTGATGTGTTCATATTGGTATTCAGCCTGGACAACAGAGACTCTTTCCAAGAAGTGCAGCGCCTGAAGCGCCAGATTTATGAGACCAAATCCTGTCTGCGCAACAAAACCAAAGAGAACGTGGATGTCCCGCTTGTCATCTGCGGCAACAAGTGCGACAGAGACTTTTACCGCGAGGTGCAGGACGAGGAGATCGAGAAGCTGGTTGGTGGAGATGATCATTGCGCTTACTTTGAGATATCAGCCAAGAAGAACCTCAATGTTGACCAGATGTTTCAGACTCTCTTTACCATGGCTAAGCTACCAAACGAAATGAGCCCCGACCGTCACTGCAAAGTTTCCTTGCAATACTGCGACGTTCTCCACAGAAAGTCCTTCAGAAATAAGAAGTGCAAAGACGGAAACGCATATGGGATTGTGGCCCCGTTTGCACGGAGACCAAGCGTGCACAGTGACTTAATGTACATAAAAGAGAAAGCTGTAGGTGGCAGTCATTCGAAAGAAAAAGGCTGCGTTATTTGCTGACAGCATATTCGAATGTGTGCAAGACTTTGTTAGAATATACAGAGCTGTGACCAGTTAGTCTGCCTCCAGGAAACATGAGACAATAAACTGTTGACACCTTGAACTGATTTTAGACACTTGCTGCAGTACATGTCCTGAAAATGCCGTAAAGCCGTGTGCATAAACTTTCTGAGGGCAGCACTGGAGAGAAAAAAGTTTACATTTTGCTATTTTGTTTTTAGTATAACTTGAATGTTTGTTGCAGAATGAACAAATTTGATTATACATGTGTATTTATTATGTCCACTTTCAACTTTTTCATTGAAAAAAATAAAACACTTGCTACTTTCATAGCCTGTTCTTCTCTTGTCACTCATTTGAATAACACAGCTTTTCCGTGCATTACATAAACCTCAGTTGGAAGATGTTCTTGGTCAATTTAGACAAATAAATTGCTGCATCATCCAAATATATTAGATGTAAAACATACTGAAGTAAAAACTCATAAGGGTCCCTGAATATTCTCCTCACACTGTTTTACCCACTTTTGGCCACAATTATACAAATGAAAGAAACTTTTTAGTTTCTGCCCTTTAACTTGTTTATTCGGAAAAAAATCTGTAAATTAACCGGATAAAGGAACAACATATATAAAGGCTGGGGTGTAGTTATAAAAAGCTATTTAACTACAAAAAGAAAAGAAAAACAAGAATATGTACAAAGTCTACAATTAAGACATGCCACATAGGCTAACCAAATTCCAATTTTCAAAAAAAAAAAAAAAAAAAAAAGTGCAAGACGTTCAAAAATATTTACTCCGCAATGCAAATGAGGAAAAAAAAATCCACCCCTCCCCTTCCATTTCAACGTCCGTCTCGTGTCCTCGTTAACCACATTGATATATAAAAGTCTTCCCTCGTTTCTTTACTCCGCTTCCTCCGATCAGCGCAGTAACACAGCTCTCAGTTTTATGACGCTTTTGGCACATCAAACATGCAGAGACCTTTGTATTTCTGCAGTAGCTGGTTTTTGGTTCGGACCTGCTCTCGGAGCGTAGCCAGCTGCTGCTGCTGTTCCTGCGGGCTGCTGTCTATCCCGGGCATGTTAGTGATCTGCTCCCGTGCCTCCTGGATCTTTGCTTTCAGCTTCACCAGTTCTTGATGGATATCTTGGCTGTCCTTGTCCATACTTAAAATAGATTAAGTTAAAAGTGACAAGAGCATGTTATTGTATGTTTTTAATGTAGACTAATGTTTGCTGCTAGCTTTAGCTAGCACAACAATGCGCCTAACAGCAACAAACAACGTTTGAAACAAATACAATAGCTGAATCGTAAAAACACATGTAAAGTTAACACAGGCGATCATGTCTGTGCTCTTACCATTTGATTATATCATGAACTAAAGGCAGCAAAGAGCAATCTTCAGTTTCTTTCTCGGGATTTGCTTGAGCACCCGCCATTGCTCTCCGCAACACAACGGCGCAGATTGTTTACGTCATGCGCCAATCTCATCACACGTAACGGCGCTTCATCTACATTCATGACCACTTTGCCAACGTTTTATTTTATTTATTTATTTATTTCAGTTCCATCGTGGCATCCCAGTCACACTTAAAAAATTTAACCTTCTTACAAAAACTTTCCCTAAATCACGTTTTCTTTAGTTTGAACAATATAACGCAACACGAACTACTTTTGACACCAAGAGGGGAATTCGACATTAACTGACAAAAAACTCGACTTTTATCTTTCAAATGTTATATTTCAAATAAGATAAAGGAGGTACACTTTAAAACACTTTTAAAGGTATATCCTGTGTTTGTGAATGTATCCAAATATACAAATGCAAGCTCTGCTTGTTTAGTTTTTATTTTTTTGTTTAACTTATTTTATTTTATTTTTTTTAATAACCCTGTCCTGTCCAGTGTTGTGACATGCAGAACAAAGGTCTGTGTGCCAAACTGTGCTGGACGAATTCACTCTGCTAAGGGAGGTATAAAAGTATACATATATAAGA
>JBAMHW010000023.1:15756664-15768231 GCA_037177495.1 Rhadinocentrus ornatus
AAATACATATTTTCTCCACTGTATATATATATATATATATATATATATATATATATATGATTTTCAGCACCAGAGATGTAGCTGCTGCAAGTAAAATTTGGCATTTAAGTCATCTGTATAAGGGAATCTGATACACAATACACTGCTGTCCAAAATGTTCTCCTCCTCGTTTATCTTTAATAACCGCAGCACAGTCTTTTTTTCCCTTTTTATTTTACCATCTGAATAAAATGAGCCAAAGAAAACTGTTTATATCTTTGAAATATGGAAGCATCTCCTCTCTGATTATAGATCAGTACATTTAATTGTTCCCATCCATTGATGTTTTGACACAATGTTATATATTTGTTAGCTTGTTGATTATTTTTATAATAAAATGTGTTTTTGTGAGATAAATGTAACTAGATGGATTTGCACAGTTTGAACAGAGTTTTGCTTAGCAGATATTTACAAGTTAAGTGAAAGAGCTTGCTTTTGTCATGTTAATGACAGCTATGCTATACCAGTAGAACAATGAGACCCTTAGGCATAGTTTAAAAAACTTTAAAACACTGGAATACTGAGTTCCATCCACTGTCTTTTTTTGCTAATATGAATCATAATCCCTTAAAATAAAACTGACAGGTATAGGTGGTGGAGTTTTCATTCATCATGTGGGTTTTCCAGAAGGATGCTAATTACCGTCTCTTTTAAAAAGCAGCTGGTTAGCTCAATTGGTAGAGCATCAGTCTCACATGTGGGAGACCAGGGTTCGAATCCCCCAGGGGACGAACATTAACACCTTCCAGTTGGGTCCTTTGGCAAGACCCTTAACGCTACTGCCTAACCATTGTAAGTCGCTTTGGAAAAAGCTTCAGCTAAATGACTGTAATGTAATGTAAAAAAAAAAGCGAGAATATCCCACTTGGCTTTGCAGCGTTACATGGTGGTGATCATATATTTATATTTATATCATCCAGATAGAAGGAAGTGAAATAAAAAGGTTTAACCTTTCTTTATTTCTCTGGTACGCTAAAGTTTGATGGTGTTTGGTTTCACTATTGTTTCTTTTGACAAAAGTTGTGAGTTGGTAGACAATGCTCTACAGGTGCACTGAGTTCATCTCCAGTATCTTTAGGCATTATGGGCGGGTGTCAATTTTGTGGTCTAGTTTCATACAGTCATGCCAGAAATGAAAAACTGGTCTACAGCTCCAGTCAGTAGTTTCTATTTCATTATGTGTCTTACTTGCTTCACACTTTCTGTCCTTCTGTTATTCTCTTGAGTGGGCGGCAAATTGCAGCAGGTCTGCACCCTTTCTCTCCTCCAGTTTCTCCCTCTCAGAGGCATGGGTAAAAATGGCTGCTGCCTCAGTCTGCCTGATCCTTTTCATGTTTATATGTTGTTGTTGTCTACTCTTGGGACGGGTTTGTACTGGAAAAAGAATTTTGTTGCAGCTGTTGTAATGACAAAGTTTTCATTCAGAGCACTCAGCTGCTCCACTGTAGTTCACGTTGTGCAAGACAAAAAGTGTTATGAATACCAAAGATTTTGCAAAAGCTATGATCCTATTGTTATGAGGTTTAGACTCCCATCTTATTTTGTAGAGCTCTCTTGAAATTTACTTAACATTTGCCCGTCATCTTGTCAAATGTCATTAATCACTGTGTTCAGATGCCTTATGTTCCGCGGCCTGTTGAATATTTTCTATTCTCATTGTGTAACCTTTACATGATGCCTCTCTATAAGGTGTGATGAATGAGCTGGAGTCTTCATTGTAAAAGTTGTACATATTTGCCTTATAACCACCAAATATAATGGGAATTGTTTCTAAGGAGAAAGCTTGGATTGGCTTATTGCAGGTTTGTCATTTATATCAGGCATTCTAATGCAAAATTTTTCGAATCTGACACTTCTGCTTGTTGGTGTCCAACCCCTCATACACACTGTGCTGTGTGTGCTAGATTTTTTGTGCCTCCTATGTGCATGCCAAGCATTAAATCCCATCATTGCCTGAATGTGTTAAAGGGTGAAAGATTCTGTGTGGAAATTTGTGGTTTTTCTGCTACAATCAGTTTGTCAACAGGCCGAGCAATCTTCAGTCTGCTTTAATATCAAGTTGATTCAAGCACTGTGACCTGAAGTGTTTGTGTGACTAACAGAAAGATGGAAATCTGATTTCAGTAGGAGAGTTCCACTCGGTACGTTTACCCTACACATGAGGCCCTGTCCTTCCTTGCTATTAATTCCTTTTCTCCCCTGTCCTCCCCCAAACCCCGTCCTCCCTTGGGTCTTTTTCCACAGGCCAAGTCGTGTATCTGTCACATGTGCGGCTCGCACCTGAACCGACTCCATTCGTGTCTGTACTGCGTGTTTTTCGGCTGTTTTACGAAGAAACACATTCACGAGCACGCAAAAAACAAAAGACACAATCTAGGTAAGTCACCCACTGTTGTATGAAGTATGTGTGTATAGTATTAATCTACTGGATCATGAAGCTATTTCATCTTAATCATTTATATTATTTAAAATATGTAATGTGGCGTATCAATACAGACTCACTCCTGTCTTTGTCTTGAAGTTCACCTGCATCCTTATGTCCCACTGCAGTAGACTCCTCAGTAAAACAACAGTTGGGTTTACTTATGTTGAAGGCATGCCATTAATGTACCCAATTTTACAAAATAGAGATCTAATTAATCTCCATTTAGCATTGTTGTTGTAATTTCTAGATAATTTAGCTAGATGTAAGATTATCCTACTAAACCCTTGTTGAGCATCTTATTTTAAAAAGTAAGAATTCAGTTCTTAATATGACCCTCAATCATCTTGTAGGAGCCCATGTTGTGGGGCCATTTGATTGATTACTTTAGAGGCTATCACACTCAGTATTATTAGTTTTCTGACAAGGTTGAATGTCATTCCCGGCATCCGGAGGAAATTAGCTTTTGAGTGCATGTAAAAATGAAGTGATCTTCTTGATTGAATTTAAACTGGTGAACTGTTATGTGAGTGCAAGATTAACGAAATTCCAAAAGATACTGTTCAAGAAGCAGTACTGAACTTGAGGTTTTTTTTTTAGTGAGGCACCCCTAATGAAGGCAAATTCAGCATCCATCTTCCATCCTACCTGTATTCTGAGCTGTCTTTAGTCAGTAAAGACCAGTCTGATGCATATTATTTTATCTCTTGCTCTATCTTTTTCTCTTTATCTTTTTCTGATAATGCACTCTTGTGTTTCTTTGATAACCAAGTTAGCTTGTGTGCATTCAAAACAGCTAGTGTGCTCATGTGGTTGCTGGTGTGTGAAGCAGTGCATAAAGCAAAACTTGGCTGCAATGCAATGCAGTGTCCTGGAAGCAAAAGTCATGAAGTGTGGTTTCTCAGCCTCTGGATGCTGCAGGGCAATGGCAGCTCCAGGAATGTACATAATAAATGTCACTGAGCCATCAGAGTCAGAAGTGCATATTTTAAGGTCAGCAAGTTACACTGTGCTATTTTAAAGCTGAAATATTTGTTTAAACATGTATTATTTTTTACAGGAGAAAAGGACCAAAACTTGCCAACTTAAACTGATATTAGCCCTCTAATAACTTTTATGAAGTTCTCTGCCTTATTAGCCTAGAAGGGATGTTTCAGTCAGGCTACTTAATACAAATTTCCAAGCTTTTTAAATCCTCCGACTTCTCCAAACTTGTCCCAGCCACCAGCCATGGGCCCCCAAAGGGGCCTGAAAGTTAATTGATGTTCATCTTGCAGGAGGAGTCTATAAGAAAGTGTAAGTGTGTATTCAGGTCTGTGCTGCCAGGAATCACAATGTAACAAACAAATGTGAGTCAAATGAAAATGGTTGCAGTCTGCCAACTTTGATTACCGAAGAGTGTCAGGAAGATTTAGCAGACTGGAGTTATTGTAACTGGTCTACTGAAACCTGTTCAATCCCTGTGAGATAGATCTGTGTACAATGTGTAAAGTTGTGCTTTTAGAGCACAGTATGCAGAATTTTATAGATTTGACATGTTCTTTCAAATTACGTTGAAAATGGGAAGAAAAAAAGCTATCTAACGCTAACAAAAAGCAGTTTTGGACAGTTTTCTTATTAATTTGAAAAGCTAATGGTTAAGCTTTTATAAGCTCTTTTGGAGAAGTATTTCATCTTTGACTTCTTGCCTTTTTAAATGATTTTTATTGCCAATGCAGAGACAGAATATCCAGACTTTTGCTTGTTAATGTACTTGTGCCTTTTATACTTTATGTCTAAGATACAGTTACTGCAATGTCTGTCATTTTTAATACACTAAATGTTGTATAACAGATTTTTGCTTTTGTTAAGCACCTTCCTATGAAAAAGTGGAAACACTTGGTCTTAAAAGCTTTACGGTTAATATTTCGAATATTTGTTACAGTTCAAATTAGATCTATTGTTTGGATTTAGGATTGTTTTAACTGAGCTTTTATTTATTTGTGGAAATCGTGTTATTGGGTCAGATGATAATAAAAATAAAAGAAAGAAAAGCGAAAAATACAAAGTTGATACTCATTATTGGGGGAAAAAATGATCCCACAAGAACCTATCTTTAAGTAGACACAAAAATATTTGATCTACATTTGGGTAAGATTTCTGGATAAAGCCAAAGAGCTATATAGCTGGCAAGTGTATAGCCAAGACGAAGGAGGGAAAACACACACGCACAATTGGACAAGTAAAAGTGACCGGTTGGATGGAGTCAACCATGCCTGTGACAGTTATTGAAAAGTCAATTATTGCTGATTTGGAAGTGGATGAATCACAACCAAACCGTCTTGTTTGATATCGTATTGATGTGAAATTTAAAAGTCCTTGGCTTTTATGTGAAATGTTTGTGTTCCCATTTCACAAAGTTTACTCAAATCTAAAGTGTGCAATCCTCAACTGCTAGTGACCAAGCTAATGAGCAAACCTCCTGCGTTACTCAATCATTACAGCAGCACTAGTCTTCTTAATCAGTACTGATTGTTTTTATTATTGGATGTTAGTCTGTATTCTAGAAGTGTCATTATTTATATTTTCTGTTTATTACTGTTCTTAAATGATGTCACACATACAAGCAAATGCTGCCTAACTGAGCTAACAGTTTAATTTGGGGTACGAGTTGATCCTTCTCTTCTCGGCAGCACATTATTGTTTCAGGTTGGAAGCCTAGGCCAGTCAAATGTTGTTTCATTTGTTGTTTCAATAATGCGGCAAGGGAACGGAAAAGCTTCCTAACCCACAGCTATTGAAAGGCCTTGTTTCCGCTTTACATGCTAATAATGTTTAATAACATACTCATAAGCAAGATTTAGATATTACCCTCATGGAGACGAGCTAAAAAGGGCACCGGTGGTGACAGTACTGTGGCCGTTACTGCCATTTTAAGATGTCTCCCATCTCAAATGTGTGGCTTAGTAGTTGACTCAGTGGTTTAATTGATTTAATTAATTTCAGCAGTTTGGTTACATGCACGCACCCCAAGTGCAGGACTACAGTGTTAATTAACTTTGAGCTTTCCATGGGAGCTGCTCTGACATTGGCACTCTGCTAATTTCTACCTCTAATCAAATTAATCCGAACTCCCCTGCCTGCTGTGCTGCTCTAATGCAAGCTCCCCTCTTAGAGCTCCTCCTGCTTTATCATTCTTCTTCTTTTTGCTTCTTGTTCTAAATAATCTTGCCCTCAGTTCTGCTCAAATGTTCTTTCCTTTTTCTGTCTACATGTTTTTCTGTTTCTTTTTTAATTTATTCTCTTGTCCTCAGACCTCCTCATCCTCCTTCTCTCCTCCCCTCCCCTCAGCTGAGAAGTACTGATGAATTCCTAGCCATGTCATGTGCAGTACTTATAGACTAGTTGATATATTCTTAACAAGGTGCTGCAGCATATAAAAAATAAAATTACACACAAAAAAAAAACAAGGTGCTGCAGCGCTTGTTAAGTTACAAGTTACATTGTTACATTACATGTTAAGTTACATGTTTTCTATATGATGCAGCAACTCACCTCCTTGTTGTGGATAGTGCCAAATATGGCGCACTTTAAAAAATAAATAAATGTACTGATAGACTAAAAATAGATCGTCACGGCAACAGAGCTTGAGTATTATTGCTGTGGACTCTGAGAATGGAAGATGGTGGTATATGTGTTTAGCAAAAAGCACAGATGGGAGTGGGAAACAAATACACTTGTACCAGCACATACAATGTGGTGATGACACAATTTTCTGAATGAAACATTTGCCTTAAAGCTTGCTAGACTGGTGAAGTTAAAATAAACCCAAAGCGCATTGCTTTGCTGCAAAAACGTTTTGTAATAACTCATCCTCTCTCTCCTTCCCTCCAGCAATCGACTTATTATACGGTGGAATATATTGTTTTGTGTGTCAAGACTACATATACGACAAAGACATGGAGCAGATTGCCAAAGAGGAACAGAGGAAAGCCTGGAAATTGCAAGGTATAGCATTTTGGTCAGAGAAATAAATTCAGCTTTTGGAACCATTCTGATATCTCTCTGCAGCCACATTTATGTTGCTTTGTGTCCACAGGCATCGGGGAAAAATACACAACATGGGAGCCGACCAAGAGGGAACTAGAATTATTACGACACAATCCAAAGCGAAGGAAAATCACTACAAACTGTACCATAGGTGGGCAATAGAGCACAGTGTTCAGTCTACATGTCTTAATCAGTAGAGCTTTTCATTCTTTGACAGTTTTGTGTGTGCATGCTGTGTGTACATTGTGCAAGTGCACATGGGGGTCACTCATGCATTTAACTGTGATACCCAAGGTCAGTTGATCTGGGTAGCTATACAGGAAGTGCACAGCGAGAGGCAGAACACAATGTTTCTTCGGAGATGGATACACACCAGCAACAGGCTGGTGTTTGTTGTTCTCTGGGAAAACAGGAGAAGAAAAGCTTCTGCACAATGATCTGTTGCTTTAATTTATCCTTCTGTTCTGTTGTCACTCTCATTATTTAAACATTCTTGCTATAACCTTTATCTCAGTTGTTCTTTCAGATTTTTAGTCAGCTTGACTAGTTTTCCTGACTGGCAATAACTGTGTTGTGCGTTTAAGCTCCCACTGAGCATTCTCTTCCAAAACCAGTCCCTGCTCAGTTGGATTAGACCCAAGACCTGGCTGTGTTTCACCTGTTTAGTGAAGGATTCTACCTTAATTAATTCACAGGTTTGGGTTTTTCCCCAGGATGCTCACAGTGTTCCTGGCAGACTTGACCCAACACCAATTTGCTAACTTTCCAACCATGAGTCCAATTGATTTGAGAAGCATCCAAACACCCTCTCTTTATCTGCTTTGTGTTATGATATAAACAGATTAAAAACACCTAAAAAGAAATCCAGTTTAAAGAAGTGTTCAGACATTTTGCTTTACTCCACATTGTACTCAGCTGCAACAATCCTTGAGATAGTTGTTAACAAGTTCCCACAGTTTATAATGCACATGATGACAAAAACCAAGCCCCGGCCTACTAGAATGTCTTACAGTTACAAACCTGTGGTGAGCCCTACTTTTGACTTGTGGATCAAATAACTCCAGTCCTCAGATCTTTACACTGGCTTCCTGTCTGTCAAAGAACTGACTTCAAAATCCTGCTGTGAGTTTACTGAATGGTTTAGGACCAAAATACATCTAGGATCTTCTGGTTCGTTATGAACCACCCAGATCCCTCGGGTCATTGGGGTCAGGTCTACTTTCTGTTCCCAGAGTCAGAGCAAAACATGGAGAGACAGCATTTAGTTCTTATGATCCTCACATGTGGAACAAATGCCCAGAAAACTGCTGGTCTGCTGAAACTCTCAGCAGTTTTACATCAAAATTATTCTACTTGCCACCTTTTATCAAAGCAACAATAATTCCCCACACTGTAACTTTTATTTCTTTCATTTTATATTATTTTAATTTAGCTTTTTTTTGTCTTTAGTGTATTTTTTAAGTTAGTAGTGAATGTACTTTTTAATGCTTTCCCTGCATCCAGCTGTAATGCTTTTAATGTTTTATGTAAAGGATGTTGAATTATCTTATACATGTGCTATACAAATAAAATTGCCTTGCCTATGGTTTAAAAACCACGTCTAAGGCTTTTAGTTTTCCTGTATGTAAAGCTTTCTTGGGATAAATTAAACAAAAATCTTACTCTCTGGAATGAACTTCACTTGCCGTTTCCAGGAAACACTAAGCACAGCTTATCCTCTGGCTAATACCATTCATGGTGCATGGATGGCAGCATTATTTAATGGAGTGATGAGGAAAAGCAGGAGTATCTCTACTAAGATTCCACTGGTATCTTTAAATGACCCAACTAAAGCTCAGACTTATACATCTGCAGAGAGATTTTAAGTTGAATTTTCTCATAAGCTTGTCACCCAACCTGATGAAGCTGGAGAGAACATGAAGAGAGAAGGAATGGGACGAGTATAAATCTCTTTAAGAATAATCCAAGAAAGCTCTGACTTTCACTTAGTACCAAATTTTTGGTCTGTGTATCTGTAAATGAGAGATTATAATTTAGCAAAGTTTCCATTGCAGGTCCCTGAAGTTTTCATTTAAAAAATCTACATTGAAACTGATTAAAAGTAAATGATGTAATTAATAAATGTCCTCTACTGCCCGCCGTATGACTGTATAATGAGTGCTGTTTCACCCCTATGATCTTCTCATGCTTCTCCATCTCTCATCTTGTTTTGCAGGTTTACGAGGGCTAATTAACCTGGGCAACACATGTTTCATGAACTGCATTGTTCAGGCCCTAACACACACACCACTGCTGCGGGACTTCTTTCTCTCTGACAGACACAAGTGCGAAATGCAATCAAACTCCTGTCTGGTGTGTGAGATGTCGCAGCTTTTTCAGGAGGTATTATGCTCAGTTCTTATGTGTGAACTTGTTACTTAGGTCTGTTAAATCACATAAATCTAAGATTATTTTGGTTAACACACAGCTATAATTTGTGACTTTATTTAGCATGTATAAGGAGGATTTCTTCGATGTGTAAGCGACCACAGAAGGCTGAATCACTGTTGCACTCTTTTCTGAATTCAAAGAGGGAAACCTGCCTGCAAGGAATGTACAGACACACAGTTAAATGAAAGGGTAGAATAAACAATGCAGCTAATGAATAAACTATACTCATTTAAAAATATCTAAATCAGTTTCAGTTCTTTAGAAAATTAAAGATTTTTTTTTAAGTCAGTCATCATTGTATCCTTTGCACTGGTCCTTCATACTTATTGTATTGAAGTGTGGGGGAACATAAAAGGCAACAATAAATTTGGTATTTCTAATAAAATTTAAAAAAAGGTGGCATGAGAAAAATCACTAAATCCTTTTATACAGAACCAGCAAACTCTCTGTTCACCAAACTGAACCTATAGAAATTTAAAGACCTGGTCAATTTTAATATTGTTCAAATAAAGTACAGCGTTAGATACATATTAAACTTCATCGTAAGCCTTTTAAAAAAAATTTCACTTTTATTGTTTGAGATTGTTGTTGCTCAATTAAAAAAAAAAAACACTTTTACTGTGTCAGACCAGTGCAGATTATTTTTCACAGCCATATATAGCCTTTCACAATTATTTCTACAGTTGAACTACATGGCAAATAAAAGTTACAGCTTGGTATTCTCAGAGTAAATGACAAAACAAAGTTGTTGGTTTTTTTGGTATATTCTGTTAGTATTTGCTGTTGTATTGGAAGATAGATATAGAACACTAAGTACATGCAGTGTACTTTCTGTCAACCAGCTTTAGGAGTCATTTTTCTGCTTCTCTCCCGACTATCTCTGCTACAACTTTTTCATAATAACACTTTTTTTATTTATATTTTTTTCTCTTATCAGACCTGTTCATTTAAATGTGAATCAGTGGTCGTTCATTTTTCAAAGAAAACGTTGACTGATTTAAAGTAACTATTGAGCACATGTGTGTTTTGGTTGTTGGTTCTGATGTGCATCTCCCAGCTCGGTAGCAGCTGCTCTCCTGGGCAGACATGAGATGAGGGAGGGAAGGCAGGTGCTTGCAGGGCTGTTCCTGTGTCCCTCCCTGTGGAATACTCTAAACCATAGTTGCTTTTCTTTATAGAAAATGCTGGCAAAATCATTAAGTTGTCAACGATGAGGAGACATTGCAGTTCAATCTGCATCTGACTTTGTTGTTGATAAAGTCAGATGCAAAGGCTGGGATGCTGTTTCATGCTTGTGGAGGAATCAGCTAACTGCCACAGCTTTACAAGGGAAGGGATAACTTCAGTTAATCAGTTTAAAAATATATTTTTACAAATTAAAAAGTTTAATATTTTCCAATTTATGTTTAACAAAATCATCAACCAGGAGTATTACATAATGGCCGCCTATTCTGCTCCCACACTGCTTCACTAACACCCTCTCTATCCTCAGTTATACAGGTCCACAGATGGCAAGTGCTCTGTAATGTATAATGTGTCGAGTTACCCCCCCAAACCCTAACAACAAACACAGACTTGCAGAACCCTTGTTCTATTTCAGTTGGCTGACTTGTTCAGCAGCATAACATATGAAGGAAGTAAAAGCTCGCTTCTTTCACCCTATGAGGCAGATCAGGGTTCCGTATTCATTCTTAACAACGGGACTTTTCTGTCCACAACCTTATAAATTCATAATTATGCACCATTACTTCTATCCCAGTCACTTGCATATCCTCAGACGCTTTCTTTGTAGCCACACATTCACTCATTTTTAGCTTTGAAAATTAGAGGCATGGCCTACTTTGATTAACCACTCTTGTCCTGTTTTTCTTATTTTCTTCTTTTGAATGTCAACCACCAAGATTCATAAAGCGACATCAGCTGTATGTTTGTCCCTCTTTCAGCTCAACCAATCAAAGATAACTGCAAAGAATAAAGTACAGTGCACACAACATCTGCGTGTTGAAAAATGAGAACCTTCTTTGGCTTTAATGAGTTGGCATTGATGTCTTGTTGTATTCCTTGTGTTCTGCTCAGCTCTGTTACTTTCTAAGCTACATCTTGTCACCCTAAACCAGGATTGTCACTCACTGTAATTCCCATGGCAACCTAGAGACTCTGCAGAAGTTAACAGATGAATTATTTGCAGCAAACCTTCATCTCTTGCAGCCATTTTCTGACTTCTCTGTCACACTGTCATTGATGTGATGTGTTGCTATTAATTTCTACCTGAGGAGATATGTAGAGGGAAGTCACCTTGACTGAAGTAATTGTTATTGTTGAACAACAGATTATAGATGACAATAAGTAATCCACCTATGAGATCTATAATAACACAAATACTTGAATATTAGGCTAACCACCTTTCCTTTACCCATCTCAAATTCTTGCTTGTAGTTCTACTCGGGTCACCGTTCGCCCCACATTCCCTTCCGGCTACTGCACCTGGTGTGGACTCATGCGCGTCACCTTGCAGGCTACGAGCAGCAGGATGCCCATGAGTTCCTCATCGCAGCTTTGGATGTACTACACAGGCACTGCAAAGGAGACACCATCAGTAAGCTTTGCACACATCGTTCTGACCGACTGTTTTTATTTATATATATGT
>JBAMHW010000023.1:15768334-15782075 GCA_037177495.1 Rhadinocentrus ornatus
TACATACACACACACACACACACACACACACACACACAAAAACATATATATAGACTGAACCACTGACTGGTTCTGATCTGGCGAGTAGCTCTACCCACAGAACATGGTTTCTTACATCACTGGACACACACTGAAGGAGACTGACAATGCTGTGTACAAAGGGGACACTAAGCATGCAGTGTAAGGAATGTCAATATGCCCTGCTGTAGTGTTATGATGGGCTGACTCACACACAGACTCAGCAGTAAGACTTTCTCTGATTGGTTAAAGAACGCCCAGAGAGTTGCAAAGTGGCAAAAGGGTAGTGCTGCAGGTGAATAGTAAAGTGAGATAGAGGGCCAGCCAGTTTTTCAAAGAGGCTGCTGATGATGATGATGGTGGTGTGTAATAATTACACAATCTGTTCTTTTGTGGCCCGCAGGAGACGACAATGGGAAGAAGGCCAACAATCCAAACCACTGTAACTGCATCATCGACCAAATCTTCACTGGGGGCCTGCAATCAGATGTTACTTGTCAAGTTTGCCAGTAAGTTTTCTTGACTGTCTTGTTGGTGTGTTTATGGCTTACATTGTAAAAATTCAAGCAAAATCCCAACTGACATGTTTAGTGTCTATTTATCTGAAGGAGCTTTAAATCAGTACTTCTACCTCTCTACTTCTGCATTTACTCATTCACCCATCTATCCCTGTTGTCCTCTAATGCTCACCACTGGGATGGTCAGTGTAGATACTGCCCGTCCTCTTATGGTGTGTGAACCACTGCTCGTGTCCTCTCCACCGCACTTATCCAAAGGCCTGGTCCCCGCAGAGCGTCTTTAATGTGGGTTGTCTAGACAGCAGCACGTTTCAAGCGTTGCCTGTCTGCCCCCTAGAGCTGTCCTGTCGCATTAACACATGCATGCTGCACTGACCTGCAGAGCAACTCGCACAGACAAGCAGGCAAACTGGGCTCAGCTCACTGTTGTTACGTTCATCCACCTTGCAAACTGATTCATAATGTAGGACTGGCTGTTTTGTGTACCATTTTGGTAATTAATCAAACCTCTTCATTATTTTTTAGGAGCCTTGTCAACAATAGATTATAAGTGGTAAACAACAACAGCAGCAACGTCAACAATAGAGGAACCATAATGGTGTCACATTACTGCAGGGTGGCTCTCTCATCACCATAAATGCATTTCTATTTGATTTATTGGCCTCCCACTGGTACCTCTGGGTATTACAGAACCATGACTCATCTAATCAGCAAAGATAATGTTCAGCAGCTCCTTCCTGTGAGTACAGTGTATATACATATAATTATGATTACTCTTACCCTATGAAGGTGCATTCTCTGGAACTGAAACCTACATGTTGCTCAGGCTACAGTCCATCACCGTTATTGGGCTGTAATAATACATATTTCTTGTGCAAAGCCATTGTTTTCTAAAGTAACCCTTCACCGAATTGTAAATGGCTGTGGAACAGTGTGAATATCATGCACATGCACACTTAACATCTCCCAGCAGGCTGAAACAGATACATATTCACAATCCACAGAAGCTGTGTGAGTTTAAGCTCATGTATTACCATCTGTGTCATCATCCTATCATCGTGACCTTCAATGAGTGACACACAGACCTACACCAAGCTGTGCTGTATTTATCAAACATTACAATTGGAGTAAACTGTTATCGTCTTCTTCTTTTTACTCCTACAGTGGAGTTTCCACAACGATAGATCCATTCTGGGACATCAGCCTGGACTTGCCAGGCTCATCCACGCCTTTCTGGCCTCTCAGCCCAGGAGGGGACGGCAGCACAGTAAATGGAGAGAGCCACCTGTCAGGATCCACCACGCTCACAGACTGCCTGCGCAGGTACTTCTTCACTCTTTGATGACATTGGACAGTTTATACTTTTGTTCCTCCCTTTTTTTCTCTTGTGTGTCTAAACACACACACTGTGTTTGACAGTCACACTCATCAGGTTAAAGAACTGAATATTAGTCATAGTCAAACGATTTACAAAACTATTACCCCTCAACCTTCTTGGCCAAAACAATTTTTATTTGTCCCTCCACTTTAACAAAGGGTCACATATGGTGTCTCCTTAGTCACTAAGACCCTGTTAGGCTTGGATCTCATCTTCTCCCATTACTGGGTTGATGGGACAAGTGTGATCTCTAAGATTTCCTCAGCTACTTCCTTATTGTTGGAATTTCTTCCTCGTTCCTTCTCACCTAATTCCTTTGCCACTATTCCCTCTGCCTCTGCTTCTCACATTTGTCTCGCCTCCCGTCACTTCTTTTTCTCACCTTTTTTTCCTGCTAACCTTTTCTTATACTGCAGCTCCTCACACCCCCCTACTTACTGCAGCAAGTCTCTTAAAGGTACAGAAGAGGCTATATTGCTGTTGCCATGGCAATAGAGGCATTGGCACTATCAGCAGGGCTTTGGGTTGGGAGAACTGACATGCAACCAGAACGTGCAGACGCTTTTATCGTACAAGCCATTTGATATCATCAGATAAACTTCCTCTATGTGATCTGTGACCGCACAGTTAACAATATTTACAACACACATTGTCTTACAAAGGTCTGTTTCCAGTTTTCTTCTTCTCTCTGTTAGTTTGCAGCTTTTAAATGTGTGGTCACACACTCTCCCCTCTGACACATCCATCCTCTTGTGATCTGTAGGTTTACACGGCCTGAGCATCTTGGAAGCAGTGCCAAAATCAAGTGTGGCGGTTGCCATAGTTACCAGGAGTCCACCAAACAGCTGACTATGAAGAAGCTTCCTATCGTAGCATGTTTCCATCTCAAAGTGAGTCAGTTACACTGTGCTGCTAGTTTTCATTTGCTATATTATGTGTCACTGTCTTAGAGTCACTTTAATATAAAGGAGCGCTTCTGTCATTTCCTTGTCTAATTTATCAGTCATCATGCCATAGTAGTAATCAAGACCTTGTTGTGTCAGTTTATATTAATTCGTTTATTTATTATAATCATGCAGTTTATATTTCACTATGAATTGGCTATGTGGTGTGTTTCTAGTGACGTGTTCATATTTTGGTTTAGTTTTCACTTTTCTTCCCACTATGAAGTGTTTTCATGTACTGTCTCAGGATACCCATGATTGTAATGACTTATGTGGTCGTCCACTATCCATGTTTTATGTATCATACAGTCTCAGAGATTTATAACGTATTTATGATATTCACAGCCAAGCACTGTAAGAGGATTGTCTACGTTTTGCCCAAGTCACTTATTATCTTGTTATAAATGTGTAATGTCAAAGTGGAGAACATGCATTGCCACTTTACTCTTGCTTTGACTTTTCTACATTTTAATGATTATTTTGTACCCCCCCTCCTTCTTTTTCACCCTCCCTCTCCGACCCTCCCCAGCGATTTGAGCACTCTGCAAAACTGCGAAGGAAGATTACTACGTACGTTTCCTTCCCTCTAGAGTTGGACATGACGCCCTTTATGGCGTCCAGGTGAGAATCCAGTGGAATCTGTTGATTTATTTATTTATTTTTGTTATTTCAACCACAGAGTAGGCCCTTGCCTCATCTTCCTTTTAAGTATCAGCAACAAAATTTACTTGCTGTGTTCTGTCTGCCAATGTACTTATAATATGCACACATATGCGTCTTTGATACAACTGCTCCCGTACTCTACGACTTGCTAACATTTATTGGTGTCAGTGGAGCATATTTCATCAGTTTTACACCACCTTTGAATGTAGCAGCCATTCATCTCTCTTTAGACTGAAAAATCATAAGCTACACAGGATAGAAAATCGCTTGCTTATAAGCTACACGATGATGCACCCTTGTGGAATTTTGTGTCAGTGTGAGATGTTTACACATGCATGTAAAGTCTGTATGGTCTTGTTTTCTTCTGTCTTCCATAGTAAAGAGAGCAGAATGAATGGGCAGTATCAACAGTCGGTTGATGTATTAAACAACGACAATAAGTGAGTACCTGCAATATGAAAACAAACTAAATTATTAACACTTCCTTTTCTCCTATTGTACAGCGTCCCTGTCATCACATTGTATCAAAATGCAAAACTAAAAGCATCTGTTAGTGACTTTTTCTAATTAAATCCATTTAAAGCCTATCAAAAGCTGTTTAGTTGTTCTCAACCATAGCAATTGCAATAACATAAATTTTTCAGCACATTTGTTACCTTTTGAATAAAATCAGTGTGGCTTGTGCTAAAGACAAAACACCACATATGCAAGATGATTTTTCTTGGGGTCTCTGAAATGTACAAAAAAAAAAAAAAAAAAGACCTTAAAAAGCAGCACTGTAGATAAAAGCTCAAATCTTACTCGGCAACAAAAATGTATTAACAGCTCACCATGAGTCTTGCTCCTCTATTTTCAGGTATTCTTTGTTTGCGGTGGTAAATCATCAAGGCACCTTGGAGAGTGGCCACTACACCAGCTTCATCCGTCAGCACAAAGACCAGTGGTTCAAATGTGATGATGCCATTATCACCAAGGCCAGCATTAAGGATGTACTTGATAGTGAAGGGTAAGAGTTAAAATAAGGCGTCAGCAGAACTCTGAAATATCACAACATATGAAAAATATTAATTAAATCTTTGTGTGTCTCCTTAGGTATCTCTTATTCTACCATAAACAGTTCCTTGAGTATGAGTAGTCTCTGTGACCACTGATCATTAAGAACCATTGCTTTGAAGGGGAGACTCAAGGGACTGGGGGCAGGATAAAACGAAAACACAAAAACCTACCTGAAACCTTTTATCTACCAGTCTGCTCCTCCAGCTGTGGAGGACATAAATAATAAAGACATGTAAAATCATGCAGCCTTTCAAAAGGAAAAACAGAGTAAACAAGCACTGAGATACTTCTTGGCATCTACTTGACAAAACTGAATGAAGAGGAGAGCCAGCGGACAAGTCGACATCGTCGGTTCCAGGCTTGGGCAGAGGGAAAAGGGCCCCACACCCTTCACTCTCTGTCCCCCCTTCTTCCTGCTGCAGGGGCAGAGTCTGAGTTTGGGCACATCTGGGTTTTTCTTTGAGTATTCTGACCCCCTTCCACCTCCCACACACCCTCCACATTTCTCCCATGGTGCTCTCATTTTGACTGACCAAGCATTTAACATTTAAGTCATGATGGCAGACAATATGTTGTCATATGCATATAGGACTGATTGCAAAAAATATATATATAAAAATCAGTGTATTATCAACTTTGCAAAAGGTATGGTTATACTTCTCATTTGTGAATTTAGTTATAAAATACTGTACGAATCTAGTATACATTTATTTTTTAAGAGAAGAAAACATGGGAGAGCTTAGAGACGCTGCCGTTGCCAGTCGCCAGAGAAGCGCTGCCATGGAAACTAAACTAATTTGGACCTGAGTGTTCTCATGTTCATTTATTTACGGTGTTTATTATTTCATTTTAAAGTCTGGTTGAGGGCAGGGAATATCTATTTTTTTTAGCAGCTCATTGAAATTTGAGTCTTTGTTTACTGTTTTTTTTTTTTTTTAACTTTTCAGTACAGTCATATGTCCCTTGCTATCCTGGTACAGGAAATGTTTTTGGACGTATTACACTTTCATTCTTGTGGAATTGTTGGTATTATGACGGTGTTAATTGGCTCACCTTTACTGTTGCGAAATTGTATGTGGAATATGAGCTCTGGGTTTCATATTGCATTTTGAAAAGAAAACTTGATACATGAACTGCAGATCAGATCCTATACACAAGGATGATGTGTTCTCCTCTTTAATGTTAAAAAAAAAAAAAAGGAAAAAAATAAGCCTATTTAACTACACAATGCATGCAACTGGGCTCTCATGATCTTGTGTGGGGAAAAAAATGCCTCAGTAACAGCTCAAGGCTTTCTCACCCATCGTGATTTTTATTCTGTAGTTTGGAAAATAGAGGATGAATGTGTGAGATGTATAGAAGGGTAAAACTAATTGCACATTTATGGACACTATGTGACCACAGCCTGGCTCTGAATCCATCAGGGTTAATGTTCTTCATGGCCACCGTGGCTGGTGTAGACCGGTGTGGGTTGTGGTGTGTTTTTGCCTCTTCAGTGCAGTAAACCCATTACTCCTTTCAGTCAGTATGCTGTCAAGGAAGACTTAAGGTAATGTGCATACACGTCAGGGTCTTGTGGTCACTGATTTTGTTTGAAAATACAGAATTAAGCATATTCCCTCATATAAAAAATTCTTATATGTATTCACGAGGGCCCTAACTTCACTTTAAAAACACGGACCCACACATCCCCTGTTTGTTTAGCTGCTCTGTAATTAAAATCAAACTCACATATCCTTTGGTCTGCTGCAGAACCTCGGCTAGAGGGCGATCATGCATCTCTAAAAAGTGAAATCAAACACTTGTGAAATGGTTACACTATGGTTATTAATGCATCGTTGAGCAGTTGAGGCCACCCAAGGACATTCAGGGAAAAGGCTGAAACAAAAAGCAAGAGGAGAGCTTCATTTTCTGTTTCAGATTAAACTCAGAACAAAACTGGAATGTGTATGTGTTGTGCTGTCTTTTGTGTCATTTTACCTTTGCACTTTCTGAAGGATTGTCAGAGATGAAGCACTGTAGTGCCTCTGAGCCAGTCTGCTGCACAAGTCCTGTATGACTGCCAGAATGGTTTTTTTTTAAGGCAGAAGGATTACTGTATTGCAAATATCAAGCATTTTGACTGAGGGCTAAAAACACCAGTTTAAGACGTAGTTTCAAAGCTGAACCTATTATCGAGTGTCTGGTCCTCGAACAGCTGTAGTTATACACATGATTGTGGCACCACTGTGTGGCCACATTTAGAAACACAAGACTGAAAAGAATGAAGTCTCTTATTGAAAGATTAGGTATATAAAAACATTCCAGACTGGGGGAAAAAAAAAAGAATGAAGGTATAACTTAAGCTTTACATTAAAATTTGTTCTTATACATTTGTTATTAAATGCTGCACATTTCTGAGGCAAATGGAAAGTTTTAATAACACCTGAATATTATCTGATGTGGCTAAAGCTTATTTGTGATTTGTAATGATAGAATTATTTTGGTGAAAAATATTGTGGAAAAAAATCCCACTTCAATTTGATGTAAACATATCTTATCAATTAAAAAAACATTTAAGTACCAAAATTGGCTTTTGATTTACATATTTAGTGCCTTTCATAATATATCCAGATTGAAAAATTAAAAAAGGAAACTTTTTTTTAAAGTCTTTATTAACTTCATCACAAATATACACCAAATCTGCTCACTAAACTTGTGTAAGTGTAAACAGCAGATGCAGGAAACTCACCATGGAAACCACACTGAGCAAAAAACACATGAAACAAATACCATGAAAATCAGCTATACAATCTTCAGAAATCAATCTTAAAAATTGTCGTAAAAAAAAGTTTAAATTATATTTGCAAGCACTATAAGATGGTATTATACACTGTTTTCTGTCAGAGTTGCTACTATGATGCTTTGCACCATCTTACATTTTGTACCCCCCGTTAACACAGACTAGCTTTACCATTTAGATGTTTGGTTTTAGAGCTTATGCACGGTAAACATTTTATAGTTTTAATTCATTATCTTTTTTTTCCCCGCCAGTCATCTAAGCAATGTCTACATGCATGATTCATGCCTGGAATCATCGCTATATAATTATCACTCTTTGCTACCAACATAAACTGGTAATTGTTGCAGTAGAAAGATAGAACACTAGAGGTGCACCATGTCGTTCAGCAGTAATAAGTATTCAGTTTGACCAAATTCAACAATACGGCAGATACATAGACTTTAGAATTAGATTAGACATGGATAGGGGCTTATGCGGTGTGTCTAAGCACTTCAAAATACACAAAGACATAGTATGCACATATTTGACCTAACATGGTCACATCAGACATAACATGTATGTACATTGCATTTTTGAGACTAGTCATCTGTTCAGGATTTTTGTGAATTATTTTACAGTACACTCAAAGATAGTAAGCTGACTATAACAACAGACAGGGAGTCAGAGGTCATCAGGATTAAGTGTTGACTCCACTGTGGAGCAACACTATGATGATGATGATGATAAAGGAACACCACAACCTCTTGAGGATAAGTGTTCTAGCCCTTCGCAAATGCACATCACTCAGCCACTCATCATCAGAAAACACAAATACTTGAAATGAAGCTTTTCAAATGTCCTGAATTATCAGAAAATTGTGATGTGAGGAAGTTGGGATCAAGCTCGGCCTCTTAACTTATCAAAGAGAAAATAATTGTAAAGAAAAAGACATGCTAGTTCCTGAGTTAAAGCACCTTAGTGCTTCACAACAGGACTTCATCCTCTTGTATTCCAGCAGATTAGTGGGCAGGAAAGGGGAATAATACAATCATTTGTTGCATTTTCTTTTAGACACGTTAGATGCTCTCATACACTCAAAGCAGGAAGATTACATTACATTGTTACAACAAAGAATATGTATAGAGTCATTTAGAATTAAACACTGGAGAAAAGGTCACTAACATTGGCAAACAATGACAACAACAGTATATAAGCAGTGATTCTGTCCAGTAAAAACAGGCAGCTTTCTGTGTCATACTGTGCAACACTGTCATCAGTTTTTTTTATACATCTTAGCAGCATGTTGGTTAGAACCTGGTTTGCTAAATTTTCACACCAGTATTGTTATTGGGCTTTAGCTTATATGATAACACCAATATGGTGGTATAAGCTAACAAGCCACAAAAGTAAACCAAGCGAAAATATGACACAATACTTATCTGGTAACTTACTGAACATTATTTTTTACATTTTAACTTGGTATATTTGTTTCAAAAGTAACTGCACTCACACAAATTACAGAAATTGTTGTATGGTAAAACACAGAGGCAAACAACAGCACTGGCACTGGTTACATTGTCCGACTGACTGATTTCAACATGTTGGATTTAGTAATTCAAAACAATAGGAAATAAGTTATTAATACCTTACTTTTATAGTCTGCCTATTTTATGTGCGATTATTTACAGACAAATAGCCTTTCAGAAAACAGCCACCTGTAGCTTTAAAAACAGCATACAAAAACACACTCTGGACTTTGTGATTTATCAGATAATGCAGAGATATTGAAACTAGCTAATGCAGTTTCCAGGGAAAATCTATATCACCCCGGGGACTTGCAAATGGGTGGTGGTGTCTGTTACCTTTCTTCAGTCAATACATTAAAAACTAAGAGACATTAACCACACTGACTTGAACCCATGATTTTGTTTCCAATCCGACAAACCAAACCAAAACACGGTTTGATGTCTTATCAATTTTTTATTCTGTTAGTAATCTGTCTTTTCTAACAAGTTAAAGTTGAATAATAACGTCCCTTTTGATATGACAGTAAGGACATTGGTTGAAAAAGGAAAAAAAAAGAAGACCGTCTGCTTTTGTGTTAGACATCAATCCTTTTTCTCTTAAATGCTGGTCTGCAGGTCACCATTCAGCAGGGTGCTCTGGGTCTCTGTGGGGTCGTTCATCATGCGAGATTTATCCTGCCGGCTATCGCTGCGCTCAGCCTCATCAAGCCCCCCCATCTTCTTAAGACACAGAACATTCTGAAAACTCTTTTTGAAGTTGTCTGAAAGGAAGGCATAAAGGATGGGATTTGCACAGCTGTTGGCATATCCCAGAACCACCACAAAAGCAAAGGTGCTTCTCAGGATGGGAGTGGTGCTGATGGTGCCTGTTACTGAGGTCACGTTGAAGACATAGAAAGGCAGCCAGCAGAAAACAAATACTGCCACCACAATGGACACCATCCTGGTTACCTTCCTTTCTGAGCGCTTCCTCTTGGAGGAGCCCACACGTATGCCTGAAGACTTCACCTTGATGATGATGAACAGGTAGCAAAGGCAGATGACCATGAGGGGCAGGAAGAAGCCCAGAATGAAGGTGTAGAACATAAAAGCTGTGTAGTAAGCCTCTTGAGGTTCAGGCCACACAATGGTGCAGAAGCAGCCATCTTGCTTTGTAATCACACCACTGTAGATGACGATGGGGAGATTAACCAACAATGACACTCCCCATACTGCTAGGTTGATAGTCTTGGCCATGCGTGGCTTTCGCCACTTTGTTGACTTAATGGGATGCACCACTGCCAGGTAGCGGTCTATGCTCATTACCATCAGGCAGAAGATGGAGGTGAATTGGTTCAGGGAGTCGACAGTCATCACGACCCTGCAGAGCACAGGCCCAAATGGCCAGTGAACCAGTGCCAGCTGGATGGCAATGAAAGGAAGGCCCAGCATGAAGAGCACATCTGCCACTGCCAAGTTAAGGATGTAGATGTTGGTGACTGTCTTCATCTTGGCATAGCGCAGGATAACGTAGATGACAAGGGCATTTCCACAGAGACCCACAGCACAAACCAGAAAGTACAGACAGGTGATGACCACTGTGCTGGTTCTGTTGAAGCTGTGGTCTGTGTCGTTCCTGTTGTTCAGGTTAGACCCATTGCTCTGCATGAAACTGTCATACATGAGGTGCTCTGACAAGTTCGGAGGGGATGATGGGAAAATCCAGGAGTCCATGATACCGCAGCCTCTTCTTGTGTAAAGCTGATCACGTCATCCCACCTGTGCAGAAAGAAGAGCTTTATTAAAACACAATTCCACTTGAAATGGCTTTTATTATTGACTGTATGCCAGCGGAAGGAAATTGAGATTTATGGTCATCATTTTTCATCCGATATTAAATATAATCCCCCTCCTTTTCTGCATTGAGATCATTTGTTGACAGATACTGAGTCGACCCAGTTGACCTGCATGTGATGACCGGCTATCACATGACATTTTACAGTAATACTGTTTAGTTGGGTGACAAGAAACAATACAATATTGTATGTTCAGCACTTTTAAATGTAGTATGTTTACTTTTTCTAGTCACAAATAAGGAGAGGAGTTCCTGGAGGAATTTATTGATTTTACGTCCTGATCATCTCTCTTGAGAACAGACTTGACTGATAGCATGTCTGAAGAAGAGCTACACAGGATTCAAATCTTTCTAACTCAGACTAGACCTCCTTGAATGTTTAATCAGATTGATTTCTCAAGATTGCATAGCTGATGTTTGATCGAGCCTGCAGCTACTAAAGGGAAATAGCTCTATACACAGTTTAATCCTAAACTCTCCGGAGGGGAATGCTATGCTCTTGAAAGATCAGCTGTGACAGTTTATGCTGAATTCTTTGCTAACATTATTTTTTAATTTATCAGAGCCTGTGCATGGATGTAAATTAATCCCAGCATAAGTAACTGAATGAGTAGGATCACAGTACTGCCAATAGCCTTGCTGCAGTCAGATTGAAGTGCTTGCCATCGCCAAAATACGATCTGAAAAGTCAGCTCTGTGCCAGTAACACAAGAGATTTTATCATGCCAGTTTGTCATTTTTTTCATAGCAGCAGGGTAGAAGGACTGTGGAGAATGTTTGGTGAGCAAGTGCCAAATTTTACTCAAAGGCAGCTTGGTGACAGATAACTGTCCACTATCTGAGTAAAGTGGATGGACATCATATAATAATGACTTCCCTCTTTGAAAAGAGCAATGAAAGCATAAAGTTGTGTTAAGAATGCACATTTATAAAGCAGGCAGTTAATAGTCACAGATCAATGAAAACAGATTGTATGAGAAATATTTTGACACTACTGTGAGAGATTACATAGTGAACCATTAAAATGCTGTATTTGAGGCAGAGTGCATAGTGCAACAGGTCATCAGCACCTTTATTGTCGAGTGAAAATGACTTGCTATCTTCGAGAGTTGTGAAAATATTTTCATGAAGTGTTCAGTTTATTTAATGCTTCTTTCACGTGATAGTTTTTTTCCCCTACTAAGTCCATATTTGCTCCAACTTTTAAGGTACAATATGGATTCTTAGCTGAAATAGTAATGCTCCCTGGCAGGTAATTATGCAATTTTATTTGAAGTAAAGTAGAAAGAGGTCATGTCAGTCATTAACAATGTTGAGAAACTCTGCATACAGGAGCTAAAAATTCTGTTTGGTTTGTGCAAATACACAAGAACGTCATCTCATCCGTTCATTGGGTTTTAGCCCTGCAGTAAACCAACAATACCCCGCTTTTAACTGACGGCTTAAATATTCAAAGGCGTTAATTTTCACAAATTCATTTAACGTGTAATTATATTTTTATACGTCATTTTCGTGCAAGTAACCTTTTAAATGTCAGCGAGAATCATTAAAAGTAAATTAGAATCGTCTTACCTGTGACTGGGTTCAATCTCTCGAAAGATCCACGCCACTTCTTTATAGATGAAAGTGTTTGAGTGTTCATTGCTATTTCATCATCATTTACAAATATTCCTCGAGTTTGTTTAACTCGTTTGGAGGTGGAGGACTTAGTAGTTTAAATGTTCCTTTCAATAATCCCATAATGTGTTGCGCAGGAAAAGACAAAAGCTTCAATGCGCTCGCGACGTGGTGCGCGCCGTGACTGTCTCCAGCTGGGGGGCACGGAGATGTTAAAGGACGCACTTGAACAGAGCCGAAGAGGTGAGCAAAAAACTCACCTCTGAACGAAAAGAGACGCTATCTCTCGTGTGGATACCACTCCAGAATCAGCAGTTTTGCGTGGAGCTCGCCCTTTAAATGCGCATGACGCGCGCGCTGAACGCTTGTATAAGCAAGTGATTTCAACAGTTGAAATCGATTTCAGAAAAATAACTGTGTATAAGAAGTTAACCTTTAGAAAAATGAAGGCTGTGGATCTCTTGGTCACGTCAGGATCAGGACGCAGTATGAGCTATCATTTGGGTGCAGGCATTTTTCTCTAATATAACAATCAGAAAACTGAGTCTGTATTATAAAACCCAGGGGTGATATATTCTCTTTGACATTTAAAAAATATTAAATGTTATAAATAACCACACATATAATATCAATGTCGATATTTACATAATTCCAGGCTCACATAATTGCAGGAAACATTATTAAATTAATTGGTAAAATAAGTGTAACATGTTAAAGTATTTATTTTATTAAATGGTTGCAGCAAAGTTAAGTCTAGAAATATTTGGACTTAGTATATATTAATGAATGTGTCTAACATTGAGTTAGCAAGTTCTAATGTTGTGATCTAGATGATTTACATCTAAAACTAAATTACTTGGTCTCTGTCAGAATGATTACCTGGACTAGTTATATTCCCTGAAGTATCAGCACATTGACTAGATAGAAGATGCCACGTTTGCTAGATTGGAGATGTAAGTTTTGTTGGGTTGAGATGAATAATGACCACATGCCAGCACCAAAATAATACAATGTAAGTTGTGCACTTCGGCTCATTGAATGTTAGGGCTTTTTACCACAAGACACCCTCGCCGAATGCGGGCCCACCACATGCTGACCAGATCTGTGTGTACTGCATGAAGGCTTCATGTGGTCATTTGTAGGCCCATACAGCATTCCTCATCTTCAACTACAGCCAGTGACAGCCTCTCTCAATGACACTGGCAAGTTCTTTTATGGCCTTTAATTTGGCCTTCATCGATGGCTTTCTCCCAAGGGATTGTCAGCTCAACAATGAAGACAAGCTAACAGGATTTAGACCAAAGAACTAGGTTGGGGGGCAGGTTGGACACTGCAATTTCGGATGGCTACACTGTAACAAATTTACCGTAAAATTCACAGTAACTACTTGGCAACAATTAGCCAGGTAATTACTGTAAATACTTTT
>JBAMHW010000023.1:15811447-15835673 GCA_037177495.1 Rhadinocentrus ornatus
AATGCAGAGAGAGATGAAGGGAGGGACCCAGGGAATAAGGGAGCAGGAAGGAAAGAAGTGTTGAGAGGAAGGGATCATTGAAGAATACATAATTGCCTAATCTCCTCGTTGCCTCAAAAAATATCAACATGCTCTGCAGGGCAGTTGCTAGGAATTCTGGGCCCCCATAAAGAATATCGGCATGGGCCCCTCTACCACAGGATTATTGCCACTTGTTTTACATCTATGAATTTAAGATTTTTTTTCAGTGTTCTTGACGGTGTTATGACCCTTTTGAGTCCAGGGGTGAAAAGGAATAATAACAAACCTGACCGGAGATAAATCTAACTGGTATAAATAATATATTTATTATGGTAAACAAAATCAAATACAATTTCCTATAAAAAATAAAATACAAAACAGGTTAAAGTTCTAAATAACAAAAATTCAAAAGTTAACTAAACTAAAAAAACTAAAAAATATACCATACAAAACAAAATAATAACAAAAAGTGTCCTTTTTTTCAGGTATACGCTTAATCTAAAACACAAAAATGTCAACCAGACTTTTAAAGTGCTGGGACTTTCACCTTTTTTCTACAAACAAAACACAAAGTTCTTTAACAAACTGAAAACTTCTCCTGATTAGGTGCTACTAAATCCGAATTAACAACTGAAACTTCTCAAAATACAGACGAGAGTGCCTTTTCTCTAACGCCAGAAAACTATCCAAAGACAGCTCTTACAATTGACCACAGCCAACAACAAACCCACACAGGGTCCACAGCCGCCTGGAATAATATTGATGCAGGGCTTTTATGAGCGAGGAGTCCATGACGCACAGCCCCTTCAGGGGATTCCGGGACATCTTCCAATCTGAACTCTGGTGTTATTTCAAGCGGTCATCATCAGTGGTCAAAAATGGACGTAAGACGTTTTTTTATTTAAAGAAGAGAGACAACTCTTCAGTTGTGGTGGCTGCCAATGGGCAGCAAGACTCTGGGCCAACCCGAAACAGGTAAACGGAGAATTTAAACCACGTATATCTTAAAAATTGAATGAACATTAGGCAGATCCTTCGTGACAGTACTTGATACTTCGAAGGTTAAGCTAGCTATGCTAAACCGTTAGCCTTGCCCTTTTCTGTTTTACACATTTGCATTAAATCCAGCGGTGAAGTCTACGTGATTTGCTGATTTAACTGCTGGAAAAGGTCCCGATTTTCCCAAAACCACTAAGGCGGAGGTGCTGCTGTGAGTATGTGTGTGCATGCGTTTGTGTTGTAGTAGATGAAAACTTTCCTATTAGTGTTGGATGTTTAGTTTCTAGATGCTGCTTTAATTCAGAACAGCTTTATTGATATTTACTGATGTTTTTACTTACCTCCAGGTTACTTGCTGGTCAATAGTTAAAGTCCAGCTGTTAAAGACCGTTTTACATCTCATGTTTTTCACATTTATATTTGGAATGCAAAACAAGCCTTTCATGATCTCACCTTTGTGTGGGTGTATACTTCATGTATTAATGAGGCTGGTGGTTGTTGTATGTGTGTTTCGCTCTAGGACAGGGGTGGTTGAGACTGGAAAGGAAAAATCAGAGTATACCACTAGACTAAACTAGGCTGTATTACTGATTAAATCTACAGTTGTATTTTAGTTCTGACTGAGTGCAAAGACCGCTGTGTTTCATGTTTGCAGTTATTCATGTAGATTTAGCCAACTACTGTTATTTAGCAGACGTTTTTTCCCAAAGCGACTAACATCTGAGAGAACAGGAGGATACATCATGGATAAGTGCTGCTCAGACTGCTGTGAGTCAAGTTGAACACAGGTGCTGCCTTGCAGTGCTAGAGGATTTATTTTTTTTTTTAGTTAGATTAGGCTACCTGATATAAATTTAGCCACATTTGATTTATTAATTTGATTTACTTTGAATGCTTAGCTACCATATAATTGAATGACCTGTCCTGTCTCTGCTTTTCCATGGATTTACTCAGGAAAATAAAATGTTTTTATTATGTTTCCTTTTTAAATTTATCATATACATAAATATTTGCAGCATAATTTCCAACTATCCAGATAGGAGCAATTTAATACATTTAAACCTTGAGTAGCATATTTCATAATTAAAACCATATTATTGAGCCAGTTTTCCCCCAATAAATGACATTTCCACAGGAAATAAATGGAGAAGGAACGACGTCGCCTCCCGTATCTCTTGCCCATAAGTTTGAATATAAATACAATATTGAAGCACTTATTGCAGTATTTGGCTTTAAACAAGGTACCACAATGCTCAAGACAGCTTAAATAAAAGCTTTTTTTTACTGCGTTGGTTCACCAAGGTTCCTCTACGAGGGTGTGGGCTTAGCCTCCAATGTTCCCAGGTCCAGGAAACGCCCTGCTACTGTAGCAATGACTTTGTGCTTTTGTGGCAGGTTATTTCTATTTAACACTAGCATTTGGATTTAGTATCTCTTCCTCCAGTTTTCAGTTCTCACCAGACCCGCGCCATTAAATTATCTATCTTCTTGTTTCAGTCACGCTGACCGAGAGACAGTCCACTGTAGCTCCATCTTCCGCGACCCATCTGGTTACAGACAATGTATGAATGACCAAGAAATCGGTTCAGCCTTCTACAGTTTGACTCTCACCATTCTTGGAGAAGAAATGTCTCATATTCTGGGCCCCTGCTCTGCTGCCTCTCTCTGAAGTCTTTTCTAAAAGTTTGCACATATTCCCATGAGTAATGGGCTGGACACACGGGAGGCGACGTCGCTCCTTCTCCATTCATTTTCTATGGAACCTGCGTGATGAGGCGAAGATGGCTGCCCTCCCCCAGCCAAGCAGGGGGACAGGCGACATTCGTGCATGTAAAAATGTAGACGTGCTCACGGGGCTTGCGACGCGAAACAAGAAAATATAAACATGTTCCATTTTTGTTGCTATCGCATGGCAATACAACCAATCAATGAAGGGCTTCATGGACTGACCAATCCCCTGAGAGAAGGCTAGACAGTCCGCAAACACTTTTAACACAGAGGAACAGATAATTTTAGCTGTGCCCGACTTCCACATACTTGACGATGCTTCACGCAAAGATTATAGTGATGTAAAAAAAAGGCAGTGGCGGACGTAGGTTCTGAATTTATTTGGATCAGCCTTGAGGTCCGCCATCAAATGATGATTATCACCACACTATTTCCTTGTTTGTAAAATAGGATGAACCCAGGGTTGTCTTTCTTTGTGCAGTAGAGTCAACAGCAAGATTTCAATTTGAGCAGAATCTTCTGACTTCATCCTTAAAGCCTTGTCTGTCACGGACTGCTTTTAGAATTTCCTTCAGTATCATAACCAATCACATTTCTTGGAGAAAAGCGATCGAAGAGCGCAATTTGTGACACTGCTGTATAGAAAGCTTCACACTGAACGTGCACAGAATGCGCTCAGAAAGCGCATTTGGACGCACGTATTTGGCTAAAATGGCTTTCCATACTGCTGCCCTCATTGTCGTTTGTTGCGTCCCGTGTGTTGAGCCCATAAGGACCAACCGTGGACCAAACCATTTTTGTGAGGGGAGGAGGTTATTGAAATGATTACAATTAAAATATTGTGTGACTTTGTGGCTTTGCGTTCAGCTGAGATGCATTAGTATTAATATATAGTAGTTATATCTATGCCCCAATGGGCTGCGGGCTCTTTAGAATTGTCATCACCTTTGCCCCCTAAATGACGGCGCTGATGCTCTGCTGCCTTGAGGTCTTCAGGAATGCTGTTCTACAGACATGGACTATGATGACAAAAAGGATGTCTCACTGTGTGCATCCTTTTATTGTTTTTGTTTCTATTTTTGGTTTAATAACACGCCCCTCAGAGAAAACCTGACATTTCTGGAAGTCACATGAGATAAAATCAATTTATTTATTTTTGTTTTACATGCATAGTCAGTCTGAATGGTGTTGTCCTGCTGAGGTACACCTACTTCCTTGAGTGAAATATTGCCTTAGGTTTATTGATATATTTTATTAGTAAAATATGAAATGGAGCACTGTTCTGATACTAGCTTTACGAAATTAAACTCAGTAGAGTGCACAAACATCTCTTTACCAGAATCCATTATAAATGTCATGACCAGCATTCAAATGGTCTGATAAATTATATATTTCATGCAGATATTTTTCATGAAGTCCTCTGCATGACCAAACTCAAAACCCCTCAAAGCCTTGAGCATAATTTATTAAAAAATAAGAGCCATGTGGTTTATTCAGAATATACCTATTGAGAAAGATTATCTGTTTATCAGGGTCAGGCCTGCATTTTCTTCTTTTTGTTTTTTTACTGCGTTCTGTGCTGCAAATCGTCTGTGATGCACTCAGATTAAATTATTGTTTAGTCGTAAATCCACCTGATAGGAGGTATTTCACTGTTCTCATTGCAAAGGTACAGCCAACTCTGTCTAATCCTAAATTTACCATTACGTTTTCCACTCGGATTATCTATACATACACATACCAATAATTCATAGTTATATGTGGACAGTTGAGCAGAATATTGTGACAAATTAACAACATCCTACCTTCCATTAGCAAATAGGAAAAGAAGCTTGACATTAATAACTAATTAACTGATTTTAACAGAGAAATACTTCCTTACCACCTTATAGATGTGAATGGCACTGGGTGCAGCTCAACTCAAATTATTTATCCTTGTCAATGTGTAAAGCTTTGGGGAGATTGCAGTGATAGTTCACACTTGGTGCTTGATCCTGGCAATTTTTTAATTTCATTACTCAAAAAGTTTTTGGTTTTTTTTTGTCCTTGATGTTGGGTTTTAGCAGCTTTCATAAGCCATTTTTTATATCATGAAATGATAAAAATATTAACTAATTACAGAACATATCACAAAAGTTGGCCATATATTGACAAACATAAGCTAATGATTACGCCTTATGCTTGTAGAAGTTTTAAAACAAGTCAGAGTATTGGATCTTACTTTTTAGAAAGAAAAGACATTTTCTCTATTAGGCAATTTGTACTTGAGTATATTAGTAACACATATGAGTCACATCCATGATAAATGTTCTTACTGTTGAATTTTCATAGAAATGTCAATATTAACAAAAGCTCATTGATGTCTCTCGGTTTTCTCTTGGATTTCTATTGTGAGGCCAGTGGATTATATCTAGGACCATCCCTTAAATTTCAGTCAGCTACAGCTTTAGTTAGTTAAGCGTGACACATAAAAAAACATCTTAGGATATTCCACAAATATAAATTGCTGTCATGTGCTTCAGTGTGATGGTGAACAAAACAAAAACTAACCAAGTTAAGTTTGCAAGAAAAGTGATTGACATTTTCTGTTTCCTCTCTGAAAGTTAGAGTTAACAATGAATTTCTCAACACCCATTACAGGAGCAAAAGAAAGGCTTGATGAGAATTAGTGGCATCAGAGCAGTCAGCTGTGTCCTCTTTAATCAATATGAGAAGCCATTCTCAGAAATACACAAACATGCTTTCAGCCAAAAGAGCAGCGATAAGCCTTGATTTACCGGATTCAGAAGATAAGGAACTCAAATAAAGGCTGCAGTGTGATTGTATTGTTTAGTTTTGTTTTTAAACTTGTAATGAATTTCTCTTTCATTCCATTCATTCACTATTTAGTAATTTTCCATTGTAACTAATGAATGCTTTGCAGCATAGCAAATCATTTTTCCATGTGCAGCAGAATGTTTATCTTTTTTGTACTAAATCATAATTATTCTATCAATAAGTGGAAGTTATTTAACACAAAGAACTCTGAAGAGGGCTTTTTCAACCCTCGTTGTGGGTATTTAGCACGTATTGTACCACAGTGCAACTATGTGTTGGGAGAATAACACAAATTCAAGCATGCCCAACAAAATAAGCAGTTGCAACCAAAAGCAAATATTGGATCTGTTTTATGTCTCCGACTGGCTGTCTTAATACCATTTATGAATATTCTAATGAATATTTTTTTATGGGTTTAAGGTGTGCTTAAAAACAAGCTGTTGATGGAAACACTGAAATTATATCATATTCTCCCATTATTTTAATTGTATAGATTACATAGTAGCACAATTGCTAATTTTTTATCATCTATTTCACTAAAAACACTTCAAAACATTTTATCTCTTCTTCATGGCACACTCAGACCCTATATTGTTTTCAAGTCAAAAGGAGTGGTGGTCTGGAATATTAAAAGCTGATAAAAATCACCATGCACAAGATCTTCAGAAGATGCTCGGCAAACACTCTTTGATGATGTGCTAAATAAAGAACTGGGATGAAGAGGTAAGCAAAGAAAAACAGGAACAGTGGGGAATGGAGAAGCATGAAGGGAATAAATAATAAATTCTGTTTATTTTGTTTTTCTACTTTCATTATTCTTATATTCTTTTCATTTTTGTCTTTTATTCCTGAATCTTTTGACCTAATCGTTTGTATTTATGCTACTATGCATCTCTTTTTGATTGAGGCTTACAACATATTTCTTTCTTTCCGTTCTTCAAGCCTTTCCAGGTTTCTTTGAAGGCTCAGATTTCATTTACACATTGACGAAAGGTGTTGCACTGAGCACCATAACCTTTAAAGAGACATTCCTGCATTTTTTCTCAGCAAATAATTATAAAACAATTACCCAGCAACATGTTGAAGCATATTCAGTTTTATATTGCTGCGAAAATTTTCATCGTCTTAGCAGATTTTAGACAAGATATAACTTGCAGGAACAGAAATGTCCCCCATAAATCCACTTGAACACTGTAGCATTATTTAACTCAAGCATCTGTTATCTGTTGCAAAGATATCAAACAGCAAATCCGCTCTAGACAGGTATAGCTATTAGCAAGGGCTAGAAGTTTCAAGATGAGATGTTGACAAATTAAAAATGGAATTTCTGTAGTGAAAATCAAAACAAGCCCGATATTGATCTGCAATATCCTGGTAATATCCTGTCATATTTGCCTTGCCTCTGGGAGGATTTATTTATGGAACGATGTTATGTAAATTATTTGATCTGCCTTTATTCCACTTACAGCATCAATATATCTGTGTTGTCTTTACATATGAAATGATTGCCATTTTCACAATGGAGCAAACTCTACATTGGGCAAAATACTTTCCTTAATTATCACAAGAACCATCTCAGAGGAGATATAAGAGTTAGAAGTTAAGTCAACTTAAGAAGTTAGGATCCTATACAGATTCAATATGAATAGTTTCATTGTCAGATTTATTTATTTAGCCTAAAACATCAGTTAAAAAGCAGACAGGGTCATTGCTATGGTTACTTGGAGTCTTTCACAAGGACATTAGAGCAGTTGGTGAGTGACAGGAACTTCTCACTTCCCTCAATCCCTACCGAGGCAGATGCCTCTCAGGGTAGACATGCCGTACTGTTTCCTGTTACCTAAATCAGTCATAGACGGACAAGGCTGTGCAAGCACTCACTCAGCATGAAGAGCCAATGAGGTGCATAAATGTCCTAAAGCTATGTATGAAGGAGTTTTAATCATGATTACCAATCTAAGATTATAGCCCCCTAAAAGTTAAAAGTTAAAAACACAGTAAAACAATAAAAATCAGTGAAAAACAACAAATGACATTAGACTGGAAAAAAAAGCAAAAAGCAAATGTCAAGCCTAACTATGTTCAAAAGCCAGTGCAGCGAAGTGGGCCTTAAAACCAGGAACAAACTGGGCAACTCTAATGTGAAATGACAAACTGTTCCGCAACTTTTGGAGCCGAACCGAAAAAGTTGTCACCCCTGGGTATGAGCCTAGAAGAAGTCCCAGACAGATGATAGATAACATAGGTATTATTTACTGAGGTAATAATGTATTCTGGAAGGCCAATACATTGTATTTGTGTATGGAAAACATTACACAGATATAAAGGTGATGTAGGCCTTGTTTTGTTCTATGACTGTTTTCTTAGCTCATTGCTTCTAACGTGTACATTTGATTAACCTTTCCTGTATTTAAACTACTAGCTTTTCCTTACAGCTCTGTTGTCCCTGGTTTTTGCCTTTTGCTTGCCACCTGTCTGTCACATGGTCACCCAATTGGGGACCATAATGGACAATCCATCTTGAACCTATGGTGACCCTGTACCCAATCGCAACCAATGTCATAAACAGTAGCTTTTAGCTGGGTGACCAGTTCCCTTTTGTTTTTTGTTGACATGTCTTAATTTAATATATTGCTTTATTTGAACACATTCCTACTACTCTGAAACATCAGCACTATGCATTAACAGACATCCTATGTTACTTTTAGTTCATGTCAGTATAATCTATTTCTGCAGAACTGTCCTTCAGAGCTTTTTGAGAAATAATATAGATGTAAGTGTACATGATAATGTGGGACCTCCCAACACTGTGCTGCTTTATCCCTTACTGAAATATATAAATAAGTATTAGATGGAATTTATGGAAATGTATGCTAAAATACAGGGTTTTTGTAAACCCCTGGTGGCTACCTTACCTTTTTGATTATATATTACCTAGCTCAAACCTTGCCTCTTTATCCTTTGGTAACACAGTTATGCAAAGCATCTTGCTCCTCACAGTCAGCACCTTGCTGTATCCTAAAATGCATATGAAAATACCCAAACACTGTCAAAACTACAAGAGTGCTGCTGTGTTCATGTACAAATGCTATTTGCTGTCAGTATTCATTTAATCCTAGTACAACACAATTATGGATGCAGACTTGTTTATGTGTATATATAATTCACTTCAACAAGCCATGCATGAGGGACCATAATTTTAAAAAAAATATTATGGAAACCAGCTTCTTTGCATTTTCATTTTCAGGGTCACAGTGGGCTGGAGTGTATCCCAGCTGGGTGAAATGTAGGGTTCAGGACAGATCCCCAATCCATCACAAAGCTAACACAGAAACAGACATCAACATCACTAACTGACCAAATATGATTTTATATGGACTGTGAAAGGAGACAAAAGCACTTTTGGAAAATCCATGCAGACACAGGGAGAGATTGCAACAAGTAAATAAATAAATCGTTAAATGTTTAATTCTTAAGTAGATGGCAGGCTCAAGTACAATATTTTCAGCAGAGCATGTGAATACACAGCTAGCTGGCATGCTTGTTGGGCTGTTTGGGTGCTTTCAGAGATGTCATTTCCCTCTATCGTCTGAGAGGGTCACATCCTCTTATTCAACTATCTCACAAATCATGGTTGAATTTCATTGCCTGAAGTAGAATCAAAATGATCTAGAGAGAGGTGACACTGTACTGGCAAATGGCAACAGCAATATAAGAGGAAATTCTAATCAGTCTGAGGAATTCATCATATTTGACAACCACAATACCCAAACTGTCACTTGAGGCACATCTGTGGGTATAAAAAATGTTGTTTACCCCTAATATGCCCAATCTGAAACCTCTTTCCTGCATTTGTAGAAAACATTGCCTTTGGATAAGCTTTATAGCTATTTATCCCAGATCTGAATGCTGTCATTAGGTAAATGCCAGTGAACAACATCTGGACATTTTTCTTTAATAAACCTCATCAGTCATGTAACGATACTGTCACTTACTCATGGTATGATGTTTGTTTTGTCACATTTCCTGATAATTACTTGGTGATGAAACAGGAGATTAAGCAGGAGAGTAGGGCAGTTATAGATGCTGCACGCACTCTATTTTATCTTTCTAGAAAAAAGCAGTTACACTCAAGTAAAAGTATAACATTTAGAAAAAAAATTGTATTATTTTAATCTAATATTTAAATATGAATCATGTTATTTAAGGGGAGTTAATGTGAATATTGGCTAAATTAATATTCAGTTTTAAATCTATGATGCAATATCTATTGTTTCTCTACCTTACCGACGTTTCATTCAAGTTTATTGTTGTTCCAGTGTGTAAACTTTGAACCCTTAGCTGAAACACAGTTTTCTTTTACATTTAAAATTATAATATGACAAAAGAAAGTCCATCAGAAGTTGTTAGTTAGAAGTTGTAAATTATGCAACTAAGATGTTACATATACTTTGTTCAATTTTACATCATACGCTAATCTGTGTAGGTTTCACACAATTAAAGAGCAAAAACTAAGAGATAAGCCTCTGTTTCTGAAATTTGTAAAATTGAGGATGATTTCAGTACTGTTTATACCTGCATCTGAGCACCATCTCACCTTCCACTCATAACTGACACAGAAAGCAGGAAAACGGTGAGAAGAAATGGGCTTCATTACAGATTATAGCATATTGTAAGTTATTTCTCATAGTGAACATTTGATTTTTTCTGTGACTCAACCAGTTTTTATAGAAGAAAATAAATTTCCTTCAGTTAGATTCCAATGAGACATAACCTTCACGCTCATTAACATTATCTTTATACATTGTGGGTATTTCAATCAAAAGAGAAAAGGAAAGACTGAGACTGTGACTCCTAACTATGCCTCTAATAGTATTTTCTGTCTGTGGGTATGTGACAGTTTTGCAATTACCCTAGCTAGCTATTAACTCAAATGCCAGGCAAGAACAGAGACTAAACAAAGGCTGACCATTAAAATGAAACCATCCTCATTAGCTCGTGCTGAATATTGCAGATCTGACAAGTTGATCTTTATTCTTCTTCCTGCGGATAAATTACAAGCTGAGCTTGTTGTTCTGTGAAGCTGTATTACTATGTCTTATACTGATAAAGTGATGTTTACTGTGCAATGACAATGTTGCAATTATTCAATTTTAAACCAAAGTATTCAATTAATTTATAATAGATTAATGTGGTGTCTTGATAAACTTTAACCAGTAAAACAGATCCTTTTTTTTTTTCTTATTTATTTATTTTTTTGTTTTTTTGTTTAATCCTTCTGGAAACATTATATTTTCATGTTTTAAAACAATAAATATTTAAATACATAAGAAGTTGAAATTTGACCTGCATGTTTTCCTTTTTCTTCCTTAAAATCGATAGGTTAAAAATAAATTCATGTTACAAACATTGGTACTCAGAAAGAAATTAATCGTATACACGAGTTTGATATGATTTAAAAATGTTTTGGATAAAATGAATTAGCCGTGGACCATCTTGTAGATATTATGAACAACACAAGATTGAAACACATTCTTCAAATGAAAATAAATATAGTGTAAATCAGAAAGCAATGTGCAAGCTAATAGTCTACTATAACAGCATACTGAGCTCATTTATGCTGACAGCGACACTGACAGTGGGGGAGTGATGGGAGAAGAGAAAAACAATGAAAATGATTAGATGACTTCAACAGTCACTTATTTTCTTTTTTTATACTGTGCACCATTTTTTTATTTTTCATTTTTTTACCTTGTCATTTTGCCTGTTGGGCCAAATGTGACTTGCAGTGCCCCTGAACAGAGCTCTCTATATCATGTATAGGTTGGATCACACTCAATTTGGGTATTCAATTAATATAGTCCTCCAAAAATCGAACTATGCCTTGTCACCAGAGATGATACCAAGAGGTTGCAGAACTACTTTTACAGGTTTTGGTGGCTTGAACATGTTCTGAGAGGTGCGTAATCTCTATGCTTCCACACAAATCTGCTTCATTATTACAGAGACACTGCATTTGCCTGGAGTTAGTGTTTGCCTTCTTAATGACTGCAGTCTCTTCATTTTTGTCAAAACCGTCTGCACAAGTAAGTAAGAAATTTAGAGTTCATTGATAGAACTGGCAGCTAGAAAATCAACTTGTGTTATGGGCTCTGTTGTTAAAATCAATGAAGCAAGAAAAAAAAGAAAGAAAGAAATACAATGTGGGGGGAAAATGATAGCTTTGGCTCTTAGTGATAGTTACTTAGATCGATCTTTTAAGGACTAGAAAGATTGTGACGGCTCAGGCCTGTTTTTATTTTGCCTTTTAAAAGCTATATCCACAAAAAGTTTTCTTTTTTCAGTTTTCAGAAGTCAGTGTGGAGTATGAATCATTAGTTTTCTTCAACATGCATAACAATGTGTTGTGTGTCAGCAGTGTGTTGAACAGTGATTTTGTGAAGATTACAATTTCCTGAAACCAGTGCGTCATTCATAAAGCAGACATACAAGGAGTGTATGTTGCTATCCTGGTGTCTAAGAGGTATTCTTAGTTTTCCATTTTGTGCAGTTCACAATGACAACACATCTATCAAATGCCACTACCTGTATTCACTTAATAATTGACCACCAAGTTCTTTAGTTGTAGCTGTTGTTAAACCAGCGGATTAACAATACCAACATGACATAGATACACCAAATATTCCTAAAATACTGCTAAAAAAACTTACAATTTGTATAGTCATATCCTCCAGTCATGATGCAGCGCTATTGATTCTAGGAATAAAAGATTGAAAGTAAGCCTTTCAAGGCAGTGCTATTTTCTTCTGGCAGACAGCTCTGGGAGCTTGAGAGATCTTTAGAGGAGATTTGTTCCATCTTGGGGCACATCTCACACAGATTTAGGAGATTACAGAAAAACTGATCCCCACCCTGTTTTTTTTCAAGCTTTTGCACTTAATAAATGGATGTCTTTGCAGAACTAAATCGATTTCTATGATCTTCTGATCTGTGGAAACTCTCTGAAGTTGGAATAATCCAACACATGAAGTAAAAAAATCAACTTTCAGGGCTGCAGAAGATTCCAGGTTTTAATTTCATGTTGTTGTTTTTTTTTTACCCTTCTCGGCATCCTAACTCCCTAATTTTTTTTTTTTTTTTTTGCCTTTCTTTAGGATAAAACAAAATTTCTTCTGCTGATAGAAGACTTGTCAAATATGCAGTGTCAAACTTACCAAGCAAATTGATGATTGTGGTTTCAGCAGGCAAGTGTGTGGCGGAAAGGCACAGATGGCTGCTGGCGGTGGTGAGGCTGTTTTTCCAGGCGCCTGTGGAGTGAGTGCAGAGGTGGAGAGTGTCAGTGCAGACGAGGGTGAGAACAGAGAGACAACTCACTCACCATGTCTGTCAGGCTGATATGTAGCCATTTGTTTAAAGTATTTTGCACTTTTCTAAAGAAGATGGTGGAACGTATCAAAGAAAAACAGATTAATTAGGAAAGTGATTATTTTTAATTGAACAGATTTTAATAACTTAATGATGTCATCATGACAGTTTGTCCCAGTCTGTTTACTTTTATAGTCCAAATTTTAAGTAATTTAGAAACCCTTTTTGTTATATTTTTTCAACTTATTAAGTCATTCCGGATTCGTCTCCCTTACTGATTTTGTGAATCTTATCTTAAAGCCTTACACAATGTGCCGTACCTAAAGCGTATTCATTCAATCAATTCAACTGCGATTTATGGGAGGAGAGCCGTTGAGTGACTCTGGTGAGAATAAACTGAATAAATGATTGGAGCCGCAGCTAGGAAAGAAACAGAGAGATGGAGGTTGTATTAGAGAAGAAAATGAACTCACCTTCAGCACAGAGAAGGTAATGGGCCTTGTTTATTAACATATTAGCTGTTGTTCTATCTATTCTCAGGCATATTATTGGAAAGTCACAACAAGCCTGCGCAAAGATACGTGCTGTCTGACGCTACAAAGCCAATTATGTTGATTTAAGGTGCCCTACAAGAGAAATTTTAATTAGGTAGAGGGATATAAAAAATAAACCCATGGGAAACACTTTTAATGCTGCTACCTCTGAAAGATCCTCATGTGAGTGTGTGTTATGTGCAAACATGCATAATTTTCTCTCTGCTGTGTGGTGATGCCACCTACTGGAGTGGCTTTGGTTTTACATTATTATCTGAGCAGAAAATGTGTTGAAATGAATGCTATGAACTTTAACATATGGTATTCAATTGTCTACCCTCTTGAGATTAATGTGGGCTGTCTCTTAAATTCACTGGTTTAGACATTCTTTCAGTAGAAAGATTTTTATCATTCTCCCTTCTGCAGCTGTCTCCAGATTTCTGAAGCCTTTCCTAGAATATTTATTCTTTTTCACACACACTGGGTTCCAGCCATTGAATGGATATGTTTTCATTAAAACTAATAAACTGATAGTCTGAGGTGCCTAACAGGTGCTGGGTGTCAGTGTCTCAGCGCCTGCATTTGACTCAAATTCCTAATGAACTCCATCCCATGTCTGTGTCCATTCTTGGCTTAGCGGTGTTTTAAAAAGGAAAACCAAACATGGGGGAACAAAGGGTGCACTGTGTCTGCTGGTGATATTCGTCACCTGTGGTAACACTATGATGTAGTGGAGTTGGGATTACATGGGTTTAGGAATGTGAACGGTGACAGCTTGGACAAGATGGCTATTGTTGAGGGTAACACCTGAACTGGTTGTAGATGAGAAAACTGATCAGAACAAGGAAATGGCTCATCTCTGGTCAAGTAACAAGATGATGAGCATTTGATCTCACAGCAAATAATGATGTTCCTATTATCAGATCGCAATGGTGTTTAAGGCTGGTTAAATTAAATTTTAAAGTAGGCCAAGAGGTACTCTTATATAATGTTTATAAAAAGATGGATATAGAGATGAATATGCTTTTGTGACTTTTTTTAAGCAAGTTTTAAAGAGTTCAACATTTAACATTAGTTTTTTATATTAGTTATATTTATTCCTCTTTCAATGCCTGCCTTTGTATTAAGTCTTGTTATAAATGCGAGTCTATGCCTCCTGATAATTTATAAAATCTCATAAAACACAGGTATAAGGAACATTGTACCAAGAGACCAACACTACAACTGACTATAACAAAGCCCTCATTTTAGACCTTGGCGTTCTTATAAGATCAGATGTGAGAGCTTCTGTGAACATAGCACTGTTGTAAAGCTCTCCGCAAGGTCTTATATTGTAAATTAGAAACTTTAAAACCTCCACTGGTACAGCTGTCACACAAAATCATGTGTAACAGGTCCAGGTAGAGACTTTAAGAACTGTGTATTTCTGCATTCCCAGTCCAGATGGGATACATTAGGGAATAACCATATTGAAGCAAGTTTGTACCCTGTGCATTAGGTAGGAAACAGCTGGGAGGTTCAGATCTTTCACTTAAAAAAACAAGGAAAGATGTGGAATAACATTTGGTGGATTGGGGATTCTTTTCACACATGTGTAAGGTGCATGAAAAGCGGCAAGGGAATGTGACTAGTAGGAGGTGTGTGACCCTGTGGAATACACAAAAAAAGTAGTTCAGATGTGGAAATGGAAGCCAGTGAAGGGGAAAAGTGTGGTTATGTGTGTTAGTGGTGCGTGCGGCAGGATAAAGTGTGCAATATCAGATTTAGACGGATCATACTAATGTGTATGCAGACACAGCATGTTGACAAAACTGACCGATGCAATAAAACACCTTACATTTCTGCTACTCATTTAGGACAGAACTTTTTTTTTAACTTACTCTTTTAAATGTAAAAAAACAAAACAACTTCCACACACAACACGCTTGATTTGTTTACTCAAATACATTACATATTATTTAATCAAAGTACATACAGTTAATCGTCATTACCCCTGCCAAACATATTCAAACGTTTCCCTTTAGCTTCCCTTTACACATTTGAACAGCAGTTTATTTTAGATTCCAGGGGATCCCACACTTCCTAATTATTCCGTTCACACCCCTTTCCCACTCTGCATTTTATACACCTTACATATGTTCCCCAACTCACCAAATGTTATTCTATATTTTTCTTAACTTCCCTGCTAAACCAGCTACCCCCACGGCCCAACCTCGGAAAAGCAGTAGGCGATGGATGGAAAAATTGTAAGCAACACAACTTGTGATCATGGAAGGATGCATGGTATCTTAAAATGTAATATTGCATTTATATCTGGTAATATAAATGTTGCTATATGGAATTAAGGTGAAAAAAAGTTGTACAAGCCCTTTACAAGCAGTAAATGATTAATATCATGTCCTATGATTTACTACTAGCTGATAAAGATTACAATAATGAAAATTAAAAGCATCTGGAGTTAGAAAAAGGGAGATTTTATCTTGTTTGCTTGCTCCTGAGACCAGAGTGAGGCTGCATTGACTTTTATTTTGGATGTACAGTTATTGTTTTAATTATTCAGATTAGAGTTTGATTCATAAAGTTTAGTCATCAACTCTGACATGCATACAGTATGAAACCTGGTTACTGTTAGAGAGCTTCTGATGCAGCAATAACTGCTGCTTAGAGTATGTTAATTTACTGTAATCAGATAGTCAGATGGTTCGACTATCCACTTATTCCTGGTCCTTCATGTCTGCTCACAAGTGAGCTGATGGTTTAGTTAGTCCACATGAAATGCACAGGAGTTTGTCTAAAATGTAAAGTTAGAGTTTGTAAGGCCATTGCAACAATGAGTCAAGTTGACTAAATGAAATGTTAATAGAAAGATTTTTTTCACATGTTGTAAAAAGCTGCGACAATTTACTTTGTTAGCTATTAGAGATTAACCTAAGAGGTAAGATCTCATACACAATAAACTTTGTTTTTTTATTGCAAAGGGTTTATTTGTCCACTTGGAAGATAAAGTACATTTCCACTGAATACCATTCGAACAACTATTCTTCTTGTGGGAGTTCATGAGTGTATTGCCATGTCAGGTTGCATTCATATTTTCTATAACAAGCACTTGCTTGTGTGTGTCTCCACAGTGCGTTGTAGTTATTAAAGTCAGTAAGAAAGGAGTCTTTGTCGCAGCCGTCATCTAAACCCAGTCACACGGGGCATCTTGTGCCAGAAAGCCAAACTAATTTTTACCACTGCATTCCTGGGCTGTTTGGTAAGCCCATAGGGGTCCTTTTCCTTCTCTTTACCTCCCTACCTCCACCTCCCTTTGTCGGGATTACTCATTCCATCTTCATTTGAGTCCTAGTATGAACATTAGATTTGCACCCAGCATATGTTTCTATCACTTAAGAAGGACATACATTTACACAAAATTCATGGAGTTATACACAGTGGATTCAGTAGCTTCTTAACATTAATCCACATTACGCTAAATCTTCACCTTTAAGTGTAAGTGTAACTGTTGCTGTTCTATATTGCACATTAAGTTTTCATTCTTTCTGTCTTGTGGGGTGCTGCCCACAATGTTTTAATGACTGACAAACAAGCATTCATTTACTAGCCAGACTTCCCAAGAAACTCAGTCATATGTTTATACATTCTTTCACTAAAAGAGCCTATTTGTGGTTGCATCATTCCAGTTTCCTAAGTTTCACTCTCTTTTGTTGTCTCCTTCAAACATTTTCTATTTTTTTTCCTCCTACTTTTCCTATAATTATGTTTCTCTCTGCTTTTCTGTCCTAAGTAATACAAAATAGCAGAAACTTATTTAACATGATTTCACCTTAAAGCCTCCAATTAATTTGACACGAGGCAGCCTGCAGCATCTGAAACAAAGAAGTGGGAAGCTTGATATAAAATATGTCTGTGAATTTCTATTGCTTAGAATCAGAATATTGCCAAGTAGGTTTACACGTAAAAGAAATTTGTTTTGGTGTATGGTTGAACCAGTGTCAGTCATAGGGGGGTCCCAGGTCATGTTGATGAGGTCGGTTGCAGAGGGAAAGAAACTGTTTTTATGGCATATTGTTTTGGTCCTGATAGACCGCAGCCTCTTGCCAGAGGGAAGCATCTCAAAGAGTTTGTGACCGGGGTGGGAGGGGTCAGCTGTAATCTTTCCTGTGCGCTTCAGTGACCGGGCAGTGAACAAGTCCTTGAGGGAAGGCAGATTGCAGCCAATCACCTTCTCTGCAGAGCAAATGATACGCTGCAGTCTGCTCTTGTCTTTGGCAGTGGCAGCAGTGTACCAGATGGTGATGGAGGAGGTGATGAGGGACTCAATAATGGAGATTTAGAAGTGCACCATCATTGTCTTTGGCAAGTATAACTTCTTCAGCTGCTTGATCTGCAGTATTTTTAAAGATTAAAATTAGAACTGAATTGGTGAAATTTTGCTCAGGTTTAGAGGCAGGACTTTTGTTGAGTTTACTTTAAAATAAAATAGTCTGACTTGTATTGTATTGTGGGGTATTTAAATCATCATGTTCATGTAATCGGTGGTGTTAATTTGTCTCTTAGCAACATAATTCAAAAGGTTATAAGCAGATTTTGATTCATTTTTCTGGAAATCTCAGACATGGAATAAGGAACAAGCGATTGGATTTTGGTGGTGATTGTAGTGGAAAATCTTATTATCAAAGATCACTCATTAAGTAAGAATTAAACAGTATTTTTATTAAGAGCCGTACAGCAATGAGAGTCACACAGTCAAACAGCTCTGGTTGAGCGAGTCTAAAGAAAAGTGCTAACAGTGGTGTAATAAGAAGGAGAAGCTCATTACCAAATATTTTACAGGGTGCAAGTCATTCTACTCAGTGAAAAGTACAAGACCATACTTTTAATACAACGTGCAAGATTACACATCTCATCTAAATATCACACAAGCCTAACAGTTATATGTATAATTTTCCCTTACATTACACCCCTTTGATTTAAATGAAACATATTAATCACACACGAATCAGAAAATTTCCTCAAATAACCCTAAATCAACAGCATCATCATATGGAAGTGTATCCACATCATGCACTTTCAGCATTTCATAATGATGAACATGGAAATTGAACGTTCTGGTAACCTTACATTTGACAAGAGGAAGGACACAGCAAAATACAACCAAAACACAAAGTAAGAAAACGTTTCTCTAGTAATAAGAGTAACCCAGGAACCACTAGTAAGCTAGTTGCAGGTCATCTCGGCGATGCCTCCTTAAGGAGGGTGCTTCTGTCCCTGCAGCCGTCTGGCGGGTTGGAATGATGCTGGGCTGCGTTGTGGCGAGGTCCGATTGGATCCAAGTACCAGAAGAGGAGTACAACAGAAGATGGTACACGCCCATCTCATCACTGCAGCCTGGTGCACTTGATGTTGCCACGTGGAGGGTAGACCACCTCACACGGAGGGTTATTCTGCCCTTTGGTTGAGAGACCAGCCTGTGGATCAGGAGAATCGTCACCTAGTGGTGTACCCTGGATGCCTGGATCCACATGGTCCACTCAGTGACTTTCACAGCTGTATGGGTGACCAGCAGGACCTGGAAAGGACCCAGCCACCATTTGGACCACCAGTGTTTCCTCCTTGTCTCTCTTTTTTTTTTGGTCTCTCTGACCAGGACCCAGTCCCTAGGAACCAGGGAATGGAGTGGAGTAGACCCGATGCTGGGCGTGGCAGGGCCTCCTTCACCTCACTCTGTACCTGTGAGAGAGCTTTTGAAGGGGTCAGTTCAAAAGGAACCAAAGAGATGGTATTGAAGATACCATCCATCCTTTTGACACATGGTCTACCCCATCTGACAATTTAGTGAACCATGGGAAGAAAAGACGAGGAAGGCAGGGTTTTCCATCAGTAGAGTGCCAGATACCTGCAGAACAGGGGTTAGCGTTATTAATAAGAACACTTCTAGGATATTAATTAATTAATAAAAAACAAAATCAAACTTTTTTTTTTTTTTTTTAATTTTGCTCCAGTAACCATAGGATGCATAGTGGAATACTTAATTTACAGACAAACTGATGTATTTTTCATTTATTTTAATATTTACATTATCCCAGGTAAGAGTAAAATTATACATAAAACATTAAAATTATCGTATGTCTGAACCCTGGAGTTGACTGGTCCGGCATCCCCTGTGAAAGCAATCCTCATCAGCACAAGCACATATGTACATGGTGATAACTTTCTCCACCTGTAAAAGTTTATTCCAAAATGTCACAAGTGTTAATAGCATGTTTAATTTTTAAATGCACATACACATATTTAAGAAATTAGTGTAGATGTCTTCTCCTGTAGACAGATCCACGTTATCAGTCCTGCTCATAGCAAAAAAAAATGTGTGTTACTGTTAATGGCATCAGAGATAGCAGCATTAATAAACATAGCAATCAGATTTTTGTGAAATTAATTAGAACAAAGAACCTGCTGGAAGAAAAATGTTAAACATCAGTTGTCTGTCTTCAGGTCAGAGTCAGAAAGTTTTGCCAAAGTCACGTCACTTGTTTTGCGCAGAAAAGCCAAATCAGAGCAGGTAAATTTGTCCTGCATTTATGAGTTCATTATGGCATTTTTAGAATAAAAGAAACTGTATAAAATATCCAATATAAAATAGGTTTTATTTTCTTTTGGTATTGCTGTATTAATTTTATAGTGCACTTTCCTGTGTTATTGTGGAGATAACAACGACCTAAAAACACTACATGTACAACGTACATTTGTTGTTTGGGTGTTTTCTTTATTGTATTTAAACTAATTTGCATATAGTTGCGTCTGCTGACAGTTATCCATCAGCATTTTCTTTAAGTTTTAGGAATTTATTTTCCTCTAAGCAAATTATTTATTGATCCATCCCTTTTTCTTTTTTTTCCTAGACAGATTTCGTATCCTTAGTTCACTTGGTTGAACTATAGATCAGGCCTTCAGTGTTCATTCTTAAATTTAAAATAGCATGTATTTGTCTTCTTTCATATTTATCCATGTTATCCATTTTAATTTACCAATGAGTCATGATAGACTAATAGCAAAGAAAACCGTCACGTCCTCACCTGGTCCAGCCAGGTACCACAGCCACCACACCCTGGATTCTTCAGTCAACGCTCCCCTTGATCCTCCACACCTGTCCCTGATCCTCACGCCGATCAACCTGATTAGTCACACCTGTTTCCTATTCACCTGTCCTTCCACATGTACCCCAGCTCCACACTCACTCCAGGTCGGACCTTAACGTTAGCACCCACGATGACTTGCCCTCTCTCCCTTCCCAGGCTCTATGGTTTCCACTGACAGTAAGACTCTTGATCCTGGTTTCCACCTCATACAATAAAGTGTGTTAATCTGTCATCTGTCTCCCAGGGGTCCTTCCATAACAAAAATCATTCCAGTATATTTGGATATGATTGCAAAAAACCTCTAAATGTGGCACATTGTGGTTCACACATGAGACCACAGGTCAAAGTTATTATGCAGCCTTGTAAAGAGCCAAATGGAAGCTGCTTCAGGTTTATTATAAATTATAGATACCAAGAATATCTGTCTTAACCTAAACCAATTGTGAGCAAAAATAAAATAATCGGGACCCAGAGACAAACCGTTTTAGTGCAAATCACGCACACACTTAAAGTTCTCAGGAAATCAGGGGAGTTGCAGCTTGCATCACCACATCAACTGCTGTTTGGTATTTACATAAATGCACAATATGTTGGCATTTACACCTCTGGCAGGAAAAGGATTTACTCACTCTCACTGCTTCAGCTGTACAAATGAGAGCGATACCTATCTTATTAGATCCCGGAGCACCAGTTAGGTGGGGTAAATCTGGAGAAGATATAAATTAATGTGTCAGTGAGTCACCGTTAGGATGCATCTAAGGATCAAGTAAAAAAAAATAAAAAAATTTCCATCTTGTTTTACTCATTCCTTTTTCATTCAAAAGCAATGAACCGAAAGATCATTGCCACCAGCTCACTAAACATTTTCTGACAGGGTTATTAAAACATCAAGTGGATCAGTAGCAAGCCAAGCAGATACTTTGTTGCAGGTAAGTATGCATGTGTTTGTTCATGTAAATGTGTGTACATGTCTGTGCCTCTTGTTCCAGCTATGAACTTGTCTTATGTGCGAACCTGCTCATCTTACATGATTCAGATCACCATCTGAATCCAGGAACTTGTGAAAGGATTCTTTACTATGGGGAGATGAGGTTTAATTTCAAACAAAAAAATAATGCCCACAATCACTTGCAAAAGAGAATTTACAATGGCTTGGCAGAGGTCTGCGCTGTCTGAGTGCTTCTTGTTATAACTGATATTTGACCAAATAACTCAGTCAGTGATCTGGGTCACGGTTCTTCAATTGTCATTATTCAAACCCATCTTATAATTACCATCCTGATATTTAAGGTTTAATCTCTTTATAAAAAGAGATGCTTTTTCTCTTTTGCTATTTGATGGTTTAACCACATGAGTAGGATAAAAAAAAAAATGGCACTTTAAAAAAAAAAAAAAAATTTGATTACTACTGAATCCTGTTTTGTAATGTTTGCAATGACTTCATCTGCTCTACAGATTGGTATCAGTTAACTCTCTGAACTTATAATCCCCTCTTTCTGGAACTCTACTGGCTACTCCATCAGTTTTCTCTTCTTCAGAACCAAATCAAACCAGTGTGTTTTACTTAATCTATGGGGCTTATCTTAAGTCTCAGCATGCTGATGTTCTGGCCAGGCTTGGACATATATGGCAGGCAGGTTTGTGACTTCCTAGATCTTTTCACATGTTTAGTAATCTCCGCTGTGTGATCTGTTTTGCCCGTCGGTGCTGTCCTATCACACCTTTTTCAGCTGGATGCCCAGTAATATCCCACACATGCTTTGAACAACCATGCTTTTGTGTGAGATGTCTGATGGATAAGCTAGATGAGTGCAGAATAGAATATATCTGCGTGTTTGTTTTATTTTAACTCCATCATTACAAAAATTACATAATGCAATGTTAATGTATATTAATATGATCATATAATATGCTTAATATAATTACTAACCAACTTTTGAATCATTTTTTATTATTAGACATATTTGTTACCTTTTATCTTTCATGTGTTTCTTAGCTTAAGTGGTCAGAGTGTGTGGCTCAGAGGTGGTATCATACTTAGTCTTTTAATTGAAAATCAAATGAGCAAAAAGCTTTAAATTTTTACTCTTTATTAATCTAAAATGTTAACTTGTTGCTGCAACATACCCTCTTCATGTAGGAGTTTCAGCCTGGTTTAATGAAAAAGAATTTAATGATAATGCAGCAAATCAAGGTGTGTATATTTACAGCTTTTTTTTTGTGTGTTTTTTGCATGTCATTGCATGCCATGTACATGTGCATGCTATTTTACATGCAGTCACCCAAAAAGCTTGAAAGGATACACAAATATAACCTGCAAGCTTTCGATCTGTTTCAGTGGTAGGAAATGTTTAGTCTGTTTCTGAGTGCACTTCAGCTGTAAAATGAAAAGTTTCTCCCCTGCTTTCCCTTCCAACTGGCAAAGCAAATTAAAGATAAAATATAAAACCTTTCCTCTCTAGATATTTGTCAGATAATACTTTCTTAATTCTTCTGATGAAGCATTTCCCAAACTGCAAAGGTACATTATGTTGTACAGTGAGTAACGCTGACTCAGTTCTCTTGGCTCATCAGGTGCTACAAGCTCATTTCATAAACACCTGCTGGAAGATTAGAGTATGATGAAGTCTGTGGATGATTGATACTGGAATGTGTTTGTCAGTGTTAAAGTTATTGCCGGAGTGTAAATGGTGGATTGTTACCCCTGACAATATGTTTGAGAACATGATGTCAGAATTTAATGTTTTACAATAAAAATTTATATTTCCTAATTTTTACTGGTTATTAAATGCTTGAAATGTTTGAGTGCACGCTCAGTTTATCTGTAAGATTTCCTGGATCGTCTGCCAGCTCTAACCTCAACATCAACCCTTCAACAGTTTGGTAAGCAGGATGACTGAATGAGTCGACCCAAACTTCCCAGGATGAGAAAACTTTAAATCTAAATGTTATTCTTCTGGGTCCTCAAAGGATACATTGTGTGGGGATCCAGAAGGACATACCAGGCTGTGAAAGAGGCTCTTTCTTGTTTTCTGCCCATTGGCCCCCTCCCAGTCTCTCCGGGACGGCCTGTCTCTCTCTGACAACAGCTGCTTGCTGCCTGTGGAGGCCGGGGGTGAGCGGCACAGCTCCAGACATCTGTAGGCCCTGAGCCTGGGCCGCCTAGGTCTCTTTCTTTTTTCACACACACATACATTGGAGTCCACAGTCTGCCCAACACAAAGAACTACATTCATCCCTCTCATACAGTCTCTACTGGTGAAGAGGGTGTCTGAAGCTCCCAACCTCTCACTCTTTAATGCTTACTTTCCATCCTTCCATATCTCCTGTAATTCTCACAGTCTGTCCCCCCTCAAACTCTCCATCTCTATCCTAAAATGAATATTCTACAATTCAAGTTAATGCAATTCACCTGTATTTTGTATAACTTTACAAGTTTTCATTGTATTTCATAACTTTACAAGTTATGCAGTACATACAGTAAAACAGTACTGTATAGTATATATGTATTTATATACAGTGAGGAAAATAAGTATTTGAACACCCTGCTATTTTGCAAGTTCTCCGACTTAGAAACATGGAGGGGTCTGAAATTTTCATCGTAGGTGCATGTCCACTGTGAGA
>JBAMHW010000023.1:15835773-15851973 GCA_037177495.1 Rhadinocentrus ornatus
GGAGTGCAGGTGGACTTTTTAAAGGCGGACTAACAGGTCTTTGAGGGTCAGAATTCTAGCTGATAGACAGGTGTTCAGATACTTATTTGCAGCTGTATCATACAAATAAATTGTTAAAAAAGCATACATTGTGATTTAAGATTTTTTTTTTAGATTATGTCTCTCATAGTGGACATGCACCTTCGATGAAAATTTCAGACCCCACCATGTTTCTAAGTGGGAGAACTTGCAAAAATGGCAGGGTGTTCAAATACTTATTTTCCTCACTGTGTATATGTATAGTATATATATGTAAAGTAGTAATACAGTGATGGCTGCAGGTCTCAAATACATGAGACATTCTCCAATTTTCTCCAAGCACACCTGTCTTGAGCTTTCAGCCATGACTAAATTTGATTATCTTTAAGTAATACATACAGAAGTGAAAAGATACAAATTTGTGCATCCCTCTGTGTGCATTTTACCTCCTAACTATGAGAACAGGCATTCCATGCTGAGGGCTTGCTGACTAAGTTCACAAAGGGATACTGAGAGAGGCCAGAGTGAACAGAGATCCTTTGTACAGAATGAATGTGGCCATGAGAAGTTTGGGAGCAGCATGTTTTGGGAAACATCAAAAAGTTGCTTTTATAGAGCAACTTTCTACTGGTTGGAAACCATCTACTTATAACAATGGAGCTCAGGATTGGCTGTAAGCCTTACATTGCCTGTGACATAGCCTGTCACCACAACTGCATATCATCGTGTGAAATCTTGGGCTCTCAATTTTACAAGTGGTTAACTTTTTCTGGTCTTCTCGTGCAAAATATGTGCAATGGCTCAACAAGGTTTTAATTATATTTTGTTCGAATATTGTGTCTTCAAGCATCTGTCCTCCTAAGGTGTCAATGAGTAACAGAGTGCATTATGCACTGCTGAGCAGATGGATGTCTACTCTGAATGCTGGTACTCAAAATGCGCTAATTTGGAACCATTCCACTGAGCTGGTTTTATTTTAAAATTTTCAGTTTTTGGCCGATAGTGGTCTGTTACACAGGATCACTCACTAACTAGCACCACAACCTTTGATACAGTTTGCAGCAACCTAATGGTGACTTGAGGGAAATAAGAACTTCTTCAAGAAACGGCTGCTATGATACATGTTGGTCCATAATATAGACAAACTGTTTTTCAGTGAAGCAGTTGGGTTGTGAAATTTGTTACAATTATGTCTCAGAGTTCAGTATTCTTTTAAACAATTTCTAAAGAAATGATTAAAGAAAATTCAGGTATGCAGTCACCAAAGTTAAGATAGAATGTATGGATGTATGATTTTGATTGTAGTGTCAGGACTGCTGACTGTTTAGTTGAATTAGTGTGTTGTTTTTGTGCGCTGCATTTTTTGTGACTGGTTTTGGAAATGCATTTTCCTGCTAGTGCTTCTACCCTCTTTCCCATGCCCGGACATGGGTCACTGGACCCCCCTTTGGAGCCAGGCCTGGAGTGGGGTATGAAGGCGAGCGCCTGGTGGTTGGGACTTTGCCCATATGGCCTGGTCGGGCTCAGCCCAAAAGGGTGACATGGGCCCTCCTGTGGGCTCACCACCTGCAGGAGGGGCCATAGGGATTGGGTGCAGTGTGACCTGGGTGGCAGCCGAAGGCAGGGACCCTGGCTGTCTGATCCTCGGCTGCAGAAGCTAGCTCTAGGGATGTGGATTGTCACCTCTCTGGCGGGGAAGGAGTCTGAGCTGGTGCGCGAGTTTGAGCAATTCCAGCTACTGTAGATATAGATGGACTCACTTTGACGGCTTGGGCTCTGGAACCATTGTCCTTAAGAAGGGCTAGACCCTCTTCCATTCTGGAGTTGCTCCTGGTGGTAGGCGCCGAGCAGGTCCTGCGGATGAAAGAGTAGCCTCCCTCCGCCTTCGGGGGGAAGCATCCTGACTGTTGTTTGTGCTTATGCACCGAAAAACAGTTCAGAGTACCCACCGTTTTTGGAGTCTATTAGATCGGGTGTTGGAGAGCACTCCTTTTGGGGACTCCTTTGTTCTGCTGGGGGAATTCAATGGTCACGTAGGCAATTACAGTGAGACCTGTAATGGTGTGATTGGAAGGAACAGACCCCCTGATCTGAATCCAAGTGGTGTTTTATTTTTGGACTCAATAAGAAGACGGTGTATGTAGTAAAGAACAAATATGTTGGCCCAAATGTGTTTTGAGTATAAAGATACTGTTATGGCCCTATTTGTTTTGTAGAGTTGTACTTTTCACAACTCAATATCTCTTTCATTTCCTCACGTTATAGTTCTGCTTTGAAATTAAGCTGAACTGGTGACATAATGGGAGTAGTTGATAATAACAAAAAGTAAACAGTATTACAGAGTTACCATTATAATGATTAAATTTGCAGCTCTCTAAAATGATTCCTGTTGTTGTCCCAGAAGAAAAGGTTTGTTGTTGTTCCTCATATGACCTATGGATGGCAGAGCAGTGGCACTGCTGTGACTATTGTAGCTGGACAACAGCAGGAAACATCACTTGTTTTAAACTGTATGAGTCCTGATCTGCTAGTTTTTTAACCTCTGTCTTTATCAATTGTTAGGGCACATAGCTTTTGTCCTGTGAACACATTTGCAAGAGAACATTTCCTAAAGGTCTGTTAGTTTCATCAGTTAATCATGATAAAGACCAAAGTGTGTGATTTACACCAGAACATTATGATCTCTACATGAACTTTGTTTTTAAGTTCAGTCTTGCCCTATAGTTCTGCAGCAAAATCCATTTAAGCTTCACACACTCCTGCGTACACACATTGAGTCTAATACAAACAGGCAATGTATAGCACAACTTGTCTGCTCATCTGTTTTTGATTAGTGACGACATGAGCGATGCCAAATGGACGATATGGATCTCATTCCTCTGTAGACAAAGCCTCATTCATAGGAAAAAAGCTCAGATGTGGGAAGATGATTTCTCTAACTTGGACTTGAGAGCTGGTGTGTGTTTGTGTGGGTGTGTGTGTTTGTAACCTTTGTTACAATGATTATTTTATATCAGTACAATCAATGTGTGTGCTTTGGATCATTTACAGGATATCAAGAACCTCTAATCATCTTTTTGTTTGCTAATCTTGTGCTTGGCCAGCTAGTGTTTATGTTCTCCCCATTTGTTGGCTCTGCACACAAATCCAGATGTATAGATGATGGCACTCCTTATGAAGGCTTACAACATAGTCATGATAGCTTTGCTTATTTAACAACTACAAAGTGTGTGACTCAGATCTAGTTCTTGGATACAATTTTTAACTCCAAACATATCACCATCGAAACAAATAACAGAGAAAAGAAAAAGAAATGCACATGCTTGTTCTCTACATTGTAATTTAAAACAATGTCTCATGAAGTCCACAACTCATGTAATGCAAAGTAACTCCATCCCATAAAATGAGTCCAATTAAGGTCATATTCTGCTTAAACAATAGTTAAAATGACATTTATCATCTCAGCAGAATAGAGGCTGTAAAGCTCTATACTGCACCACCTTCTGGTTAATTGTGTCCCATTTGACTCTGGATGCAGTGGCAAAATGAAAAATACATTTCCTGTTCTATATGTCAGTCTTATGTCTGCACTTTCAGTCAACTAATCTATTCATACTGTAGCTTGTGAATCAGTTTGACATTACATTAATCTAGTTTAGAGGTTGTTGACCTGTAGTTCAACTAAAGGCTGACGATATGCACCATAACGCGTGCAATTGTTTATTGTCCTCACAATTGTGCGATATCGTCACTTTCACAAGACTCCAAAACAATATAATCCTCCACAGATTCTTGCACCAAGACTGTCAAGATTGTTATCCTTTTGTTTCTCATCTCTGTTGTTTTCTTTCCTCTGTCAGGAACAAGGGGTGCAATCCAGTCATTAGTTTGTTTGAGGGGAAAAATCATCGTAAAGTCCCAGCATCTCATGATTAGGTGCACATTTCTGAGGTATTTCTCTTGCATGCCTCAGCCATATTAAACACTTCACTTGACTTGCATGACTTGGGTGTGTGAGTATTTGTCTGAGTTGTAAGTTTTTACTGTCTCAATAAGCTCCGATGAGCAAAACCAACAAAACCAGTGTTTTAATGCATCAACAGGAGGAAGAGTTTACTTAGTGTTTCCCAGTGTTGTATCTGTTAACATGCAATTTATTAATGCGTCATATGTGAGGTATAAATAACTATCCTTAAAGGCACTGAAAATTTGGTAAACTAAAAAAATAAATAGTAATCATTCAATTACAGTGCCACTACTTGGGAAATAATTTAAATTGTCCCAAAATAGAGAGCTGGAAGGGCCATTGGAGACAGTCATGATGTCCATGCTGTAATTCCCAGTGACAGTTCCATGTCTGAACTCTTTCAGTACCACAATAATAATAACATACATTGTCAAATAGAAACTACAATTTCACAAATTATGATGATTAAAGAGGTAGTTGTGAGTTATTATGAGAATCTGGCTCTTTTGGTTTTCTGTATGTGAAATGGTTAAATGGATTCTGGGCAATGTTTTTCTCTGCTATATTTGTAATGGAGATGGAAATCAACAAACAGTAGGTAAGGGTTTTGTTTTCAATTACAGGCAATGTTGAGTTGCAGGGTATTTATCTCTGTTTGCACGTCTGTCTACTTCCATCATTTTTTTATTGGAAACTGTTTGAGCCAAAGCAGGAAGCTCATGTTCTAGTGAGTCAACTCAACAAGATACAAGTCCAGCACCTCCAGGTTTTCTGTAATCTGTGAAAGAAGCAAATGTTTCAGGCTTTTTTCTCATGGGCACTCCCCTCCCTCTGCACCGCATGAAGCAGGGTTCATTTGAAAGGCACTGTTTGTTAAAGCTTTAGCGGTTAGTAAGTGCTTCCTTTGTTTGGTGGGAGCATGGAGACGGGGGTTAATATCTCCCAGGGAGCATATACAAAGAGGGCCTTCAGCTCCCCTGGCCGGAGAGGGGTGGCTGGATGAATGAGGCCAGGCTGCGGGGCAAAGGTGCCAGGGAGGGCATAGGAGGGTGGGTGAAGTCCAGGGGATCAGGAGGCAAAAAAGAGTTTGACAGGTCATAGACTATAAGAACAGTGGAGAAGGACGAGTCTCTGCAGGGGGTAAGTCACTCAAAGGGCTAGTATTTACGTGGAGTGGTAGGGGATGTTGAAATGACATGAAACTGGGGTCACTCTCAGTGTACATTTGTGCCTAATCGAGCCCTAGCAAGGCAGGAACTTGGTGATTATGACTTTTAAGCATTCCTTCTGTGTACTTCCATTGCAGAATGGCTTTATGACCAGTGGTGTGGGTTTGAGGATATTAAGCATTAGCTATGCTGGAAATAGCTCCCTCAGAACTTTGTGGTCAGTGTGGCTCATCAAGCCAGGTGCCACAGGTGGCTGTAAAGTAGGCAAAGTGAATGAAGAAAGTGGAAAAATGAAGCCACACAGTACCCAAAACAGAGAGACTTTTAATGACAAGTGATAACAGTCAAAGCGGTGTGTCAGTGCCATCCACAGTTCCCTTGAGACAGAAGAAGTGATAGATAAGATCAATGACAAAGCTAGTGCGATCAGAGGAAAGTAGAGCATTTAAACTGGATAGTAGTCAAAATTATGAGTGAATATGTTGACATTGAAAAAAAATATATATTAAAGCAGTTGTAGCACCATGTCAATACACCTTAAACTTTGTATACTTTTGTTTACATGAAGAGACTGACCCCCTAAAGTGCTTTGGGACATGTAGAAGTGTCCATATGTGTGTATTTTACTGTTCCTATAAACGGCAGTTTCCAAAAGAACTTGAATGTGAGGGTCAGTGTTGAATGATGGAGAACAATAGGATTTGTGTGATCTTTTTTGGATCAGATTTTATTATATGGGAGTTGAGTGAGTACTTCAGATTGCACCATGTGTTGAAATTAATGGAAGAAAGAGAAGTCTAATGATCTGAATCAGGATATGGCTGAAATAAACTTTCCCAGGTACTGGTATACAGATGATCAGTAACATAACTGTAATTCTTTTTTAAAGTTCTCCAAACTTTAACAAAAATTTTCATGAACCTCAATAAGTCTGCATGTTCCTAATTGTAGGTAACATATTTTTAGCTTAAATAAGTTTTGTTGCTATCTCTTTTTAGAAATTTCCTGTGAAGATTGAGAGATCTGCTTCATTTAGCTTAAATCTTCCCACAGAAATCCAGTTGGATTCCTGCAACGTCTCAACAAACCAATTGTCCCTTTGTGCCGTCCATCTGAAATGCTCTCTTGCCTGCACACTGTTTTCTCTGTGTGCACAGTGGCCATTACTTTTATTCCTGTCATCCATGGGACCACCTCAGCTGAAGCTCAGTGAGTCTATTGGCCACCTGTGTTGAAGAGTTTGGGATTTGTAAAGTTACAGCCCATTCTCTACAGAAATTGGTAAACGGAAACGTGTGTCTGCAAGTGCAATGTGTAAGTTTCAGGCTTGAAATGGTAAGATTCCAATAGTGAGATTTCAATCTCACAGTTCTCAGAGAAAATTAAAAAGTATGGAGTTGCAGCAGAAGTAGAAAACTGAAGGGATTGAGAAAATGTGTTCAGGGCAGTATCTAAACCAGCAATCTCTGGCTCGTATAGAGCAACTAATATTAGTGGCTGTTTTGTTTTATCCTCTCTTTGGAAAAAAAATAAAAATAAATCAAGACCCAAAACAAAATATTTAATTTATTTGTTGTAGCTGCTGTCTTTTACAGCCAATGAGGAAGGCAGTCCACGACTGGCTAATGGTATTATTTTTTTTTTTTCATTTAGATTATTCTAATAGCGGAAAACCTCACCTGAAAAACTAATTAATTTGTACTGATCTCAGCTTTGGCAGTAGCTGCCATATTATATTCTAAATGAGATTGCATTTTTAAAAAAAAATCTTATTCAAATTCAACTATTTAAATAAATGGTATTTGACATGACAACTGTTCAGTGTTTTTAAACTGAAAGAGTGTTTGTAAACTGATATTGTCCAAAGACAGAAATCAAAACAGCTCCTTAAAAACTTGGGAAAAAAGTCAGTGATGATTTTTAAGCTTTTAAACTGTCAATAATTACCCCTGCCAAGGCAGAGGTAAAAAGGAAAAATTTCTTAGATTTTGGGGGTGATCATGATTATCACCAGGATCCAGAAATTTTTTTAAAGGATTCTGTGGGATTGCTGTGGGGAATAGTGATCATTTTGCCATTAAAGCTTCTAACTCAAAAATAATGCCCACAATAAAAAAATAAATGAATAAAAACAGTGGCTTGGCAGAAGTCTGCACTCTCTGAGTGTTTTAAGTTATGAGACAGAGACTTGTTTATGTTGGAGTTAGATTATCGACAGTGACCAATCAAACTCTGAGTGAGAATGACACATCAACTGCAAAACTGGCATCATAAAACTCCTGTATTTGTAGATATTGTAAATATCAGCCGTGACATCCTGCTCTCTGACTCTGCCATTCCCTCATCAGCTCAACCACTTCCACCTGCTGGTGCCACCTGCCAATTGCCAGTGTTCCTATATAACCTGTCCTGTTTCACTTCTGCCAGATTGTCTTTGCTTCCATGCCTGACTCTCCAGCGTTCATCCGACATTTTTACTGTTTAAAAAATATTGAAATTATTTTATAGCTATCTGGGATGTGTTTTTGATTATCATTATTCATAATCTGAAACGAAAATTATGAACAGAATCAAATGGATTCTGGATATCAGTAGGGATGGTGAAACCGAGGCCTCATGAATCATTGAGTCAACTTTGAACAAACGCATGAAAATGGCTTGGTGTTCTGAATCACTTGACCACGTCAAAGAGCTCCATCTGCTTGCTGTGGGCATCTGATGCATCAGAAAGAATGCGTTGACAAGGCTTCCTTACTGCATGTCATTCCTGTGTCTCATCTATTAATACGTGTTTAATAAAGGATACTTTTTTTAACCATGAGTGAATATTTATTTTCTGTTGTTCATATAAATAATAGAGAGGAGTTATTAGGTAAGATTAGTTAAGGTAACAGAATTGTGGTGTAACTTAAAGTATACCAATCTTTAATGAGAGTAGTAGTCTACCCACAACGGAACGTATGAGGGAAGGGGTGCTTGTGCAACGGGGATAGTGATTGTGTTAGTGATTTGTTACAGTTGTATTAAAATCGTTTACAGTTTTATGTGTCTTATTTATTTTAGATATTGCATGTGGGTCTTATCTGTACCGCTTATTCCATTACGGGTACAGTCTGCTCCTCTTCTAACACAGTACCTAGCTTTGGAGAGGTTGCACCTGAAAGAAACATAAGAATAAAATTGTGATTAACCAAGTTTAAAATCATTAAAATTCTCTGCTGGCGGTGATCAGAAACCAGCTCGGCTGTCTAAGGTCGTTTCCTCTGATGTTTCTAGATAAAGTTTATGATTAACTTCTTATTAAATCTGCTTTTTGCAAGGCTATTTAAAAACAAATATATAAAGAAAGGAAAATAAAGCTTACCTGTGATGTTAAAGGCATCCTCCACTCCGTTCTCACACTCCAAGCTCGTTCAGCAGTTACCTTGGCAACAGCGTCTGGCCCAGACTTTTGTAACCCATATAGTCTAAAAACTAAATGAGATCCAATATAAGATAATGCCGATGTGATGCTTTCCCGTAATCTGTTGTCAAAATGTAATGTAGCACAATTGCTAGCAGCTCCTCCTCTCAAAAACCAACGATCTCGTCAGCGTTTAAAATCCGTTTTAAATCATTGAGAGATTGACAAGCCTGGCCCATCAAATTTCCCGCGTGCTGCTCGATACGCACGGATGACGTAACGAGGCCTCGGTTGGTCTGTCGTGTCTTTTGGCATGCTGAATCAATGCTCAAAAACAGTGCTCGCAAACACTTCTGTGTCACATTCTCGACAAGTAATCGAGCAATCAGCTCGAGCATGATATCCCTAGATATCAGAAACTCCTGTTTTTCCTAGTAAGAATTCTGTTTCGGATATCCAAAATGTTTATTTTAGATAGGAGGAATGCCATTTAGGATACCTGGAAGTAAAAACGCAAACACATGAATAGGAATGTGATGTAATTTGTCCTAGTAAGAATGCCCTTTTAAATATCTGAAATGTTCATTTTGACTAAATGGTAAATTGTTTGTATTTATATAGCACTTTACTGTACATCTGTACATACTGTCACATTCACCCATTCACACACAAAAATGGCGCTCAACCACAACCCATCAGGAGCAATTTGGGGTTAGGTGTCTTGCTCAGGGACACCTCAACATGAACTCAATAGGCTGAGGATCAAACTGGCAACCCTCAGGCTACAAGACGACCACTCTACCCACTGAGCCACGCTGCCCTGATGGCCAACTAAAATTTGTAAAGATTTGTGGATACCTGAAATTTGGTTCTTACTAGTACATTCACAATGTAGATATCTTGAAATTCAGTTTCTGCAAGCAAAAATGCATATCTTTAATTATATTTTAAATTAGAATTCAGACTAGTAAGAATATAATTTTGACTAGGAAAAATCTAATGTACACATCTACAAAAAGGAACAATAAGAGGAGTACGCTTTGAATAAATGGTAAAACGGATTGCCATAGTCCTGTTGGTGCAGAGAAAAACCTGTTTTCCTATCAAGCAGATGACAGGGGTTCGATACCAACCTGTAACCTCAGTGGGTGCGGACCGCAATGCCTGGTGCCCGCTTGGTCTGCTCACTGTTGCCCTGGGCTGCTCGGTGCCCCCTGCCCCGTTGCACCAGGGGGCTCCAGTCTGGGGACCCCTCTGCTCTGGGCTGAGTGGGACCGCTGCTCGATTGATATCCAGCCTTCTTGTCTTTAAATTCCTGTGGTCAATCCTGCTATGTTTCCTGCACTCCCTGCTGCCTCATTCTCTATTGGACTTTCCTGCTGTCTGCCTACCTGGATAACGACCCCAGTTTGGACTGACTACCGATCTCTGCCTGGCCCTGTTGAGTATTCTTTACGTATTGGATTTGGATAACCACTCTGCTTATTACCTAAGCCTTTCTGGACTCTATGCTCCACAGCGCTTTCAGGATCCTGCCATCATCTCCTCTATAGAGTGGCTTCCTTACCTTCACTGTGCTCAATAAAACCCTGTTAAAATCTCGACAGCTGTGTGTGTGTGTGTGTGTGTGTGTGTGTGGCTGAATTCTTGGGTCCTCCTGAGTTATCCGTTACAGGACAGGGATTAAAAAAATAAAAAAAAGTCTTCAGCCAAGCTCCTAACAGACTCCATCAGTTGATTTCCACTATGTGGATTTGTCAGCTTCTCAAAGCCTCCTTACCAGAACAAATGTAAAGAAATAGTTTAATGATGTAAACCCACAATATAGTACAACACAGCTGTCAGTCTTAATGTTTAAGGCATTAAATACTTAAATAGTTTAAACTTAAATAGTTTATTGTAAATCACTGAATTAGCTTTAGTTTGCCTTTTAAAATGGCTAAGATAAATGACTAATATACAAAGACTTGTACATACAACATATAAAGCTGAAGAATTTAATATAAGTTAATTTAATTCTATGGACTTTGGTCATTTAAATTACAGATCTGACCAATAAAAGTCAAATAACTCTCCTGGAAACTACAGGAGTTTAGTTATTACCGAAAAATAGGATAAAGTGAAACTTTCTTTAAGTCCTTTATAACTCAGCAAGTGAACAAACATCATCCCTAATATGTTGAGCTTCTCTCCATCACAACTGTTTCTCTTGTCTTGTTGTAAACAATTTTAGAGTTGAAATATTAAACTTTCAGAAAGCGTGCAAAACAGAGTCGTAACTGTGTCAATAGGCACATTCCGACAGAGAAGTTCCAAGAACGCAGTTCTTAGAACTGCCCTAGTTTTATAAATGGCCCTTCCCTAGGGGAACTGTTTCATGTTTTATTCGCACATGAGTTGGGGGCGGTAGTGGGACCGATGTGATGCAACCGTCTGCGACAGTGACGCCACACAACAACAAAAGAAAACCCACGAAAAATAACAAGAGTACACCATCAAGCTAATATGGATTACGAGGAGATCGCCGTGTTCATGCTCTGCCTCTTCAAAAGCTCTCCGGATGTCCTGGGTGACGTAGATGGCCAAAAGAAATTTGACCTCCTCGTCGAACCATTTGTCGCTGGCTTTGTCCATTGTCGTGTTGTTGTCTGTAGCTGAAACCGAAGCAGCAACAGTGAATTTAAAAAATTCCGGGGTCACAAGAAGCGGAATAAATAAGCAGAACTCCGGTATGGGGCGTAGCAACGGATGACCAAACACCTACGTCACGAGGGTTCCGATGGAACCAGGAAAAGACCCTGCCTCGGAGCAGGAGCTAAAATGGTTATAGGAACGGAGGGTCTTTAGCCCTAGTTCCTATATGTTGGAATGCGCGAAAAAACGGCCCGGTTCCTGAAAAAGTTACAGGAACTGGAAAAGGTTCCTACAGTCGGAAGGGGGTTTATTTTAGAGCTATTCTAGAGCATTTAGTAATATTTCTGATATTTCCTTAAACAAAATGGCTAAGACTAAAATTTAGTGGAATTATTAGCTAATTGTATTTATTTATTAAGCATATAGTCAAATACTAAACTCTCAATGAGCACAAAATGTTTTTTGAAACAGTTTTAAATTAACCACTTATAATAAGTATTTGGAAAAAGAGCACAACTTTAACTGCAGGTTCAGTCATTTTTCCTAATACTGTCTGTCACACATTTTTTGATAAAGGACCATTGAAAAAAAAACTTCTAGTTATATTAGTATTTTTTGTTTATTGAATGAACGAATAAACAAGTAAATCAATGTTTCTGTTTTTTAATGCTTTTTAGGGTAATGTGGTCATTTTTAGTTCAACTGCCACAAACTCCAAATGAGCCAAATAAGTTGATTCTAAATGTGGTTTATTATAATATAAGCAAGCTTAAATTTTTAAAGAAATATCATCAAAGACAACCACAATTTTACCATTTAATTTTCTGTAAAAAAGAACATCAAGGACATCAGCAGTACTATGACAGCCTGGCCTGTGTGAGTGGCTGGAAACAGTAATATGATGACCACAGTATCCAATACAAAAAGTTTTTTTATTTTTCCAGACATAGATTATACACTCACTCCCTCCTGTTCCAGAGCAGTCAAGTCTCCACCAGCAGCCACCCCAAATGAACAAACAAGCCCTATTTATCTCCTGCTGCTGATTGGACTGAACCACTCTCCCAACAGGTGTTTCTTCAAATTAAACTTTTCCTGCTAAAATGAACTTATACAAAATATTAACATTATTTACACACCTAAAGTACTTAACATCCTAAAAAAAAAAGTAAACCCAAAACCAATATACAAATAAACTCTTAACCCCTCTGCCCCATGGTCTCTCCTAAATTATAAAAGAGTGTCCAGGCCACCCGAAACCCATTTGCCTGAATGCCCTGGAGAAGAAATGAGTCAGGTGAGTAAACACCATTACACTAGTAATTTACCTTTAAAACATTTCACATCTACATACAATGTTCCTGTCTATCACTGCTAATGGTTGTCTTTCACAGGTGTCTACAAGACAAAAATCAGATATTGGTATTCCCTTCTCAATAAACAAAACATTGTGTGCAATTGTGTCTCTTTTCTAAGTGCCAAACTGTGAATTGTAGTGCAAAAATGTGCATAAACAAATTAATTACATTATTCATTCTACACTGTCCAGGTAACGAACCTCTGCTTCGTTACAAGTACATAAATATATAAATGTACCTAAGCCTAAGGCATGTTGCCTTCAACATTATCATCAAGTTGCCTTTCAATCACCCATTACAAATCTAGTCTATTCACACTCCATTCCCTCTTCACCTTCTTGTTGTTTCAGTTGCTGTTGACCCTTGTAAAATTTTCCTCTTACTGCTGAACATTTCCTCCTCCCTTTTCTTTTTTTTAAATTTTATTTTACAGCAGCATTATCCCTTAAATGATCTCATCCAATCCTCACAGCTTTAAATTCGGTGTTCTGTTCTGATTCAAAGCAGTTCTGTGAAAGAATAATATTTACTCTGGTAAATCCCCCTCTCCACCTCTACACATTCTCCAGCCAACAGAGCTGAAGGAGTGTGCCAACAATATCACCCCCCCCCCCCCCCTCCCCCCTTTCTTCCCTCTCTCCCCACCACCTATTCAGCTCTCTCTCTCTGGGACTGTCAGCAGAATGGGTGGCAGGTGTTTGAGTAAAATACTGTTCCAGCAAGATAGAAATTGTATAAAGGACAGAGTTCAATATTGGATACCTCTCTGGGGATGTCATTGAGACAAGAACACTAGTGTCCTGTGAGGATAACCGAAATTCTTTTAGCCTATAAACAGAGATATCACAGCTGTGGATAGTCTCCACATAAGATGGTGCTGAAAGGTGCCACTGGGTTTGGCTGTTTTGCTTGGCTAAATTAATTTTGTCCACGTGTGGCAGTGGAATTCAATGAGTCATGTACCATTGATTTCTTGGTTTTTAAGTTTTGTCAAACTACACTCTCCCATTATGGTGATGGAGTGAACAAATTGAAAAATAAAGTAAATTCCGAGATTTGCTCTGAAACAAGTTAAATGTGTTAAGCAGTGGATTTTTAAAATATGCTAAAAGCTGGAAACTGTGCTTTAATGAATTGTGGGGTTGGGCTGTTTAACTGTTATTCATCAGTTTTCTGCTCTGGATTCTTAAGTATGGTTAAAAATCACAACATAGAGGGATTTGGTAGCTATATAACAAGTAGACCTAATATTGCACATTAGCTTCTAACAAGCAAGTAGTTAACTAACCATTCTATCTTTATCATGAAAATACATCTTCTTCAGATACCTGAATTTTCCTATTGTTTTCCATATCCAGCTGGGATTAGCAGATATATGATACACCGCTGAGACCACCGGATTAAGTCCTGCTTTTCCATTGGTGTGATCATATCATACCACACCAGTGTATTTGTAATGTACAATATTGAAACCTTCGTCTATAGCTGGTAGATCTAAACAGTTCTAACAAAATAATCCAAACAGTTTAGTTAAAATGAACTGTGATCCGTTTTCTATGTGTTTTATTTAAGCGGATCTGAGATCTGAATTTGGGACCAAAATCTTCCAACCAACTATAGGAACTTTGTGGCTATCATTACTGGAAAGAGGATTAATCCGTCAAAGCGGGCTACATGGTGGCCATCTTTCAGGACTTCCAAAAGTGTGAAGTCCACTACCTTGCTTAGTGAGGTATATTAGGTACCTCAAAAATAAGAATGTCATTCCCAAACAGTTCAACACCAGATGGGGCCTTCATTTGTTGTTTGGTAATAAATGACTTTAGGAGAGACGCATTCTCTGGACAAAACAGTTTTCCAGAATAACTTTCCCTTCATTCTTGTGGTCAGAAATGCCTGCCACCATGAAGCACAGCATGTTACCATTCATCGTAGTGTAGAAAACTAGCATGTTGCCAGAATGAAGAAACAGCTTTTAAAATCAGACACACATGTCCTCATACTCTTTATTGGAGCAGTATTTAGTCTCATCAAAACAAAGTTTGCCCAGAATCGCTTTTCATCCAGTACACAGACTTGAGTTTGTGAGGGACTCCAAAATGAATGAGGTAATCAGCTCTGTGGTCAGGGGATGAAAGAGGGAATGAGGAGAGTGAGTTCAGTATGACCTGTGCTTGCCCTGCAGCACAGGACTTTGGTTTGGCATTTTGAGTTTGGAGACAATGAGAGTTCAGCTGGAGCAGCATTGCGCTCTCAAAAACTCTTGACTCTTTTGGCATAACAGTTGTGATCCATGTTACTTATAAAGGAACTATTGTTAATGCCTTCACTTTTTCTCTGTTTAAAATGTGCTTTCTCAGACATCCCTACAGTGGACCACATTATCTAACAAGCATGACATTTTTGATAAAAATGGGTCGTAATTTGTTTGGATTGCAGGAGTCAACCTTAAGCAGCAGGTGTGAGAATGATCCTCCAGGTATTGTGCAGACTGATAAAATTATTACTGATAAAACTGAAGTTGTATATTTCATTGATTTCACGCAAGACACTTTGGTGTTTATAAAATGAAAAAGTGAGTTGTGCACTCTGGCTGAGCAAAAGTTATGTTTGTCCACCCAATTGTTGTTTACATCTCTTTATATAAATTGGTCATTATTTTGCACCACTGAATACACAGTGTGTCAAATCCACTGCAGCTAAAAATAGAGCTCTTTTTTTTACTGTTAAAGTGGCTTTGGTGTGCACTGCCCTGAGTGCAACACTGTGAGGTGAGACAATCTGTAAGATGAGGACTCGCCAAACTTCATTCTAATTTAATTACAGTACAAAAGAGGAAATAAATACAATGTCAAAACATTAACCAATCAAAACTTGTGTAATTAGCCACTTCTCACCCTCTCTATGATTTGCAGGGATGTTGAGCAGACAGACCTTGATCACAGCTGGAGGAGCAGGGTGAGGTTTAAAGTAGGAGTCAGAGCAGACATGAGAACATTAACTGGATTAGTGTGATGAAATGCAATGACAAGTGTGTGGGCTTTTGTCCAATCTATATATTTGTAGTTTTTACAACTGTTTTGAAGGTTTATGTGGATTATACCAATCCGCTTAATTCTTTTTTTTTTTTTTTTACTGTGTTTGATGCACACCCAGACACAAACACTTGCAGAGTTACATACCTTTTACTCACACTTATCACTCCAACCCCACTGCTGCTTACCTTTGGTTGACGCCTTCTTACCTTTCTCCAATGTTCCTCTCCCACTCTTCTCGTCTTCTTAGCTCTCTGCGGCTGTGAAGCCTTTCCGTGACTAGCTGTCATTAATCTTCCCTCTCTAGGGGCAGGATCTTGACTGTGTGCCAGGAAGCGCTCATACAAAGCCAAGACAGCCATCCAAAAACAGAGCCGCTTTTCTTGTTTCCAGAGCACCACGTAGCACACTCATGCTGCTGTGGCCCTCAGGGCAATGTTGCTGCATACAACAAAGAAATAACTTTGAATGCAGCCGTGCAGATTACACCAAAGATCCATACATAAATTAATTTACATGCCTTTCCAAACTAATGCATGTATGGGATCCATCTCTTTGTCACCATTTGACATGGAGATGGTGAAAAAGCCTTCAGGATATCAGCACTGGGCAAAAA
>JBAMHW010000023.1:15868737-15923684 GCA_037177495.1 Rhadinocentrus ornatus
TCTTTCTTTCTTTCTTTCTTTCTTTCTTTCTTTCTTTCTTTCTTTCTTTCTTTCTTTCTTTCTTTCTTTCTTTCTCAAAAGGACAAGAAAACCCTTTGCACAGCAGCAATGGCTAAGGAATGCGAGACAGGAATGCTGTTGAGTTACTATAAAGGGGGTTTGATCACTGAAAACAATGTCTTTGTGTTTTCATCTCCAACTCTAGTCACGCAACGCTGTGTGCACAAACCTCCAGCAACTTATCAACCCCTGCACACCAGAAAGTCATCAAGTACCTGCAATTGACAGAATCGCGTGCAATTCAGGTACTCCAGGACTGTATTGGAGATCAGCCAAAGGATTTAAGGAAAAGGTGGAGTGGAGCTTCAGCTGCTACTGTGTAAATGGAACATATCTGCTATCAAGATTAAGTTAGATAATTTGAAGATAATTTGAATTTTGCTGTTTTTATGAGAATATACACATTTTAATCTAGTGAGTTTTAAATGTTTAACCTAAATTTGATGCTTTTTACCCATATTTTATCTCAGATTGTGATCACCTAAGATATACTGCAAATTAAATAAGTTTATAATAATTCCAAAACTACTGTATGTAATCAGTACACTCACTAAGGAATCTAATATATGACATATGCATAGTCTTACTAAAAGGAATGGGACTTTATACTCTGGTAAACATTATTAGCAAGCAGATATTTAACTGCACTTGACCATTAGTCAGCCTCCGTGCCAGACATAAAGTGACAATATAACTTCACTCTTTAAATCTGTACTCCGCTCCTTGGAATCCTGTCCTTGTTTTATTTTTTATTTCAAGGGAAACTATGATCCCAGGAATACAAGCAAGCCTGGAGGTGGTTAGAACATGAAAGTGAGGTAAGCAAGACAAGAGATTCATTCATGGGAGGGTGATTCAAGGCACCGACATCTCTGTATCTTTGCACAGCGACGGATGATCATTATTACTCACACACACGGCTCACTTAGGGCTCACACGCAACCTGGATTTGATCCAAAAGATGATAAGTAATTGCAATGGCCGATAATAAATTACTGACTTACAAGAAAACAAATTTGATAACAATATTAGTAAACTGTTAAACACCAAACAATATTAATGTTACTTTGATGATGAAATTGTTATTATCATTAACTTAAATTTGGCATCATAATGCCTTTAAAAATCCTTTTATGTGGATTTAGTGTTTAATGTTATTGAATAAAAGCATTTTTTTTTCTTTTTATCATATTAGCGAATCCGATGTGTAAAAATATTTTCCTAATTTAAATATTTGCATATTTTACTTCTCATTTAGTTTTTTTTTTAAAGGTTTCGTTCTCATCATGTGTTCCTTACCCCACGCACAGTGGGAAGGAGCAGCAAATGACTCCATTTACCATAATGCCTTGCGCGCCACCGTTTCGACATGTGTTGCGCTGCTCTCCAAACTATGGCTCAGTGAGGCTGCGGCTCTGCATAGGGGAGCATCACAACAGCAGAGAAGCTTGTTGGAGCTGCTGCGGAGAACATCACCGCTCTGGACTTTACGGGGAAAAACACCATCCTTCATTATCGGAAATAATCAGCCTGATCGATTTGCAAAAAAAAATAATTTAACGCAAGGATTCTAGCGTTTTTAAAGGATTTAACAGATACTATTTCATCGCTGACACATGTGGAGGAGTCAGAATGGCAACAGCCGATGGATTTATAACTCTTTCTGTGGATAGCTTGGTGTATAGTAAGGGGATTTCTCTGTCCAGGACGAGTGGTGTTTGTTCGTGCCTCAGTCCTGATTTTGGACAAGTCGACTGAGTCGGGTCTCTTGGGATACTTGAGGTCCACGCATGGTCAAAAGTGGTCAATGTCAGAAATCATCAGCGCTATGTTACAATTTTGGAAATCCATATCCTGTGTGTTGTTGTGGATTTTGGCTCCACATAAGGAAAGACCGAGTTTATCCTGGAATATATGTTTAAAGCTGCGCTCAGCGGATGTTAACATCAATATGGATATCTTAAACCAGCAGGTACGTAGAAAATATGAGTTAACAAAGACTTTCTTTTTACTTTTTGACATTAGTTATTAGTTATAAGCTCATTAGTTATAAGCTTATTAGTTAACGCCGGTTCTGTCAGAAATTAATGCCTCCATTTACTTTCCAACAGCTTATTTAATCCAGTTTTGTCAAATGGGTCTCACTATGAAATAATTTAATTTCCTCTGTCATTTTACAACTTTAAGTCTAAGAGTGTCTATTTTGGCCAAAGGTTCTGTCGTTATCTCTCTAACACACCCATTTCACCCATATATTCTCTACCAAATTGCATTTTACACTCAAATTCTAGCGTGGGACTCCTTAGGATAACAGTGTCTGTTTCTTCTTAGTGCCAATGGAGAGTTGGATGTTTGATATAAAAACCTTACCAAATCTACCTGCTCAGAGAGTGAGAACGCTGCTCGGTTCAGCCTGAAAATTGCTTAAAATAGTGTCAAGTCTATCCAATCTTCCCATTCTAAAATTTACACCTCGTAAATTGCCATCATGCACCTGCAGTGCCAGGTGTCCACAGCTCACTCACAGAGTAATGACCTGTCACAAGCTGCGGAAGACCGCGTTTAGCAAAAACAAACGCACAGTGTGTACAGTGTCCATAGAAAGCAGCGTGTTGTCCTGCCACCTCTCCTACAGTGGCTCCATTCAGGTGCCAGTGAATCAGTTTGAACGCCTGTGTCCTCAGGTTGGCCCTTCCTAAGAAGCGGCTGTCATTCCTGCTGGCTGCCTCCACCTGGCACATAGTGTGTATGAGGTGTAAGATCTGCACTGTGTTTAACACTCAGAAGGATTCGAGTTTAACCTGCAGGTGCATGCAATCATAGAAAGTGTAATGGGTATGTAGTCGTGATTATGTGAGAGAAGTGTTTGTCGCATTGCTTGCTGGCATGTTTACTGTCATGATGCCATTGCAGTGATGGGAGGTGTGTGTTCATGCAGCTTAATCTGATGAAGCCTCCACCTTCCTTCACCACCTTTCAACTCTCACTCCTCAGTCTCTTACACTTTCCAGATACACATTCCATCTATTGTTTGGCCAGGACATAAAGCCTTTCTATATGTAGTATACAGTGTATAGCAGAGGCTGAGCATCCCCTCTAACTCATCACTCCCCCCCCCCCCCCATACCCCCTCCATTAAAAATCTTCTCTAAACAAGACCCCCTTTCTGCAATGAAGAGGGACCCTCTGTCTAATGCCAAGTGACTCTCATGGCCAGCATTGACGGTGGGACACTTGCTTCACAAAAGGAGCTGAAGTGTCAAATAAACTCGGTCAGAGCCCCCGACACACAAGAATTCCTTTATCTGGCACCCTGGGAGGCAGACAAAGACAGACTTTGTGTCAGTGAGCAGGCCTTGACTAAACACAGGGGCTTTTTTTTTGTTTTTTTACTCCTCTTTTTAAAACTTTTGCCTCTCCTTCCTCCTCCTCATTTTTTCATTTGAACGGCAGAGCGGGAACATGCTCCTGTTAGTGTGACCTCTTTCGTCCAGCATCTGTCTTGCATGTGGCTAACATCACTCCTGAGCTGAGTAGCCTTTTCCAAAATACTTGTGTAATGCTCACGCACCCCATTAATAGATAATAAATCAGCCATTATGTTGCAATAGATGCATCCTTTTACAATATGTGTGTCTATGTCTAAATCTCCAGCTGAGAGTGGGGAAGCAGGAATTCGCTTTCTTCTTTCTTACAGCACTAAGCGCTAGCTGCACTTATCATATGATATGCTTGTGGTGAACCGCAGCACGGAAATGTACACACACCAGGGCAAGACTTAACTCTTTTAGTAAACATTTTTGAGGAACTTTTTTATTACTTGCCATTTTCTTTTAGTTTAGGTTGATTTTGTATTATCATCTTTGTTACCCTGATCAAGAATAGAATAAGCTGATCTGGCATATTTAGTTTTGTTAAGTCTTTGCAAGTTGCAGATGAAGCAATTCAAAAATTTGCTTCAGCAAATTTGTTATTTCTGCTAAACATATATGCATCAAGCTCTATTGTCTGATCCTTGGATTGAAAACTTAATATGGTAATATTACAACAAGAGCTTGGATCTGACTGACCTTAGAGGTACATCTATGCATCAAGCTCTCAGGCATGCAAACATAAGCCAAAATGGAGAGTAACAGCCCCCCAACACAGTGCACTGAGTAAACTGATAAAGTTGCTTTGGTTGAGCGTGTTAACAGCGTGTTTATGAGCTTAAACTGAGTGGTGATTTATCATGTCTAAACTCAAGGCCCTACATGATTTTGTAGAGTGAGGATGCCTGACCTCGCAACGAACCGAGGCTGTGTCATGGGTGTTTTTTGACCACAATTTTGGAGCATTTATTAGGCCTAGTTATTTAGTCATTTAAAGCCTCAAACATGATTTCAGCCTATCTGTAGGTAGAAACTTCAAGTTGCAGAAACATTTCATTCCATCGTTAGTTTCAGACAGCAGCTTAATGACCTCCATGAGAAATGTTAAAGGAAAAAATGTTTGACAGGGAAAGAAAGTGTGTATCTCTGCATATAGTGCACCATTAACACTCAGTTTGAATGTGTTTATAATAGGCTGTAAAGTTTGTCTAAAAAGGAGAACTGTCATTTATTAGTAGTGCAGGAACAATGGGGAGCTTGTCTCTGGGGTGGTGGGGGCCAGAGGGGGCCGGTGGAGCCAGGGGAGGGTGGCCTGAGATTGGGCAGCAGCCTCTGACCAAGAACAAGCCCCTGTCTGATGAAGAGAACTGCTGACCCTTCCTGAGTAAAATGGCACCTTTGTTTCGAGGTGTATGTGTATGTGGCTATGTGTTTTTGTGTGTGTGAAATGGAGAAGGAGAGAGGTTTTGAAAAGCTGGGAGCGCTTTTTAAGACTTTTTTTTTTCATTTTCTTTTGTGATTTTTCCCTCCATTTATTATTTCTTTAAGCTTAGTATTTTAGATAGACTTTCACATTATTTGCTGGGAATTAGGAATTCATCTAACCCAGAAACAATAAAATTATTTAGGTTGTCACCTTAATGTGCTTGGAATTTATTATTTTTAAAAAGAAAATTTAAAATGTCTTAAAGCCCAGCTTTGTGCCATATTTAGTCATTTTATTCACAAAATAATCCTTAAATAATTGTGTTCAGATCTTTCTCCAAAGTGTTTTCACTATCCAACTGATTATCGTGCCAGTGATGCCACACAAAGCCTTACTCTTCTGATGCTATGACACCAGACCACTGATTTGGACTAATTAGCCATTTTGTGTATTCCTCTGGCTTGTTGCCACAGTTGTGGCAGTGTGGTCCCCTCTCTGATGATGCCCCTAAATGGAGAGGAAGCTTTGTTTCAACATAGGAGTAAAGACATTGAAGGAAAGGAGGGAGGAGGGATGAGGGGTAACTGCTGGTCAGTAATGACAGCAGACTGCGGATTTCCTACTGGGAAACCACAACTTAGGATGGCTAGCGTGTGCATATTTGGATCAGGGGGGTGTTATCCCAGTTTGGGAGTTATCAGGAAGTGGGAGGCTGCGAGAGACAGACAGCCTGTTCTTTAGTGTAAGTGTGGCAAGAAGCTTAAGAGGAAGTTATGAACATGAGTGAGGGTTATTTAGAGCCATGCCTCTGGGTCTGATACCTAAATCTTGCACTCTTTGATAAAGCTCCCCTGTCCTGCACCTGCTGTTCAGACATTCTCCACATATATTACTACTGTTTTACTCCACCCTCCCTATGATGATAATAAAATCAAGTGTGTTGCCAGAAGCTTGGGTTTTATTGGTTCTATCTTTCTGTTATTTTACCTCCTGTAAACAGGAGGCCAGACTGAATTGTACAGAGAAAACCATGTAAAGATGAGGACAGGTTCTTCCTCCCATACATGGCCCAATGCATGTGTACAAACCAAAAAGGCAAACAGTAAAAACACACAGTGCAGCACAGGGGCAGCTCTGTCAGCTCAGACGTGGGCAGACAGCACTGCATTCACAATCTGGCTTTAGAAAGTTCTCTACAGAGACACTATAGCTCTGTAGAAGTGGAGTCGTGACATGCTTATAAAACTTTACATCTGTTATACTAAGACTGTAATGCATATGAAGCCTGCATCATGTCATCTTCATGTCTTTTTTGTTGCATGTAAATTTTAGGCACCTCTGCCTCTTAGCAGACTTCCAGGTGTGTTCCTCACCAGCTTTGCGTGGACAGAATAATAATTTAGATTTTGCAGTGCTTTACATTCCAGACATTTCTCTCAAACCTGAGCACACTTGTTCTTTTCTTGCTCTGATTTTGGAGGGAAAATTCCTCCCTTTGTGTTTCGTTCTCATAAATGTCACATTCCACCGAACCTGTGACCGCGTTTGGCCTTTTCTTTACCCAATGTGGATCACCATGGCAGCCTCACTGCCTTTCAGCCAGTCACACCTATGTAAGTAAGCCATCTTCATTCAGTTCACTCTTTAAGTCCCCATTCCTTTTATTTGGCTCTCAGTGGGGAGTATAAAGGAGACATTTACGTTGTGAAAAGGAGCATGAAATTTCCTGTGTGACCTCCCAGGGACACGGCAGACCACCAAAGTTCCTTAGACGATTGTTTATATGAGCATTAAATCCTTTGTCTGTGAGGGAGATCTGTGGCATGATTGGTCAGATACAATATAATCAAAATGTTTTAGTAAGAGCTGACATGACAGCAACTTCAGTCATTTGACAACCTGTGCAAAAAGAGGCAGGGAAGTAAAATATTTGTCCTTGTTTCTCCTATTTTTCAAAATATATTTTCTTTTTATGAAACAAAATATTAGTTGAGATAGCAGAGAGAAACAGCAATGGTGTGTAGACTTTTTTTGTCACTTGACATCAATTACATGTATTTCTTAAACTCTGCTGCCCTCTTGTGGAAAATAGATGCAACTACTTTCTTCGTGTTTATTCTCCATTTTCACTTTTTGTCAGAATCAGCATACTTTATTAATCACGGAGGAAATTGTGTGCACACAGTCGCTCCATACCAAATAAAGAAAGAATAAGATAAAGATAGCAATAACATTAAGAAGGATATACAGATTAGTTACCATATCTATATAAACAGAAACAGGATAAATCCTGCTCGTGAGTAATATGTACAGTATTATCAATATGATGGACAATAAAATGTAAATGTAGTGCAAAGTGTAAATGTATAGCAGTGGGCATTGTTGCTATATGGAGGAGTTACACAGTTTGATGACCACAGGTCATTTAGCTGCTTAGTGTTGGTATTATAATAACATATTTAATGGACTTAGAGGAATTTAATCACTGTTTGTTTTAAAAATTGTAAATTTAGTATGACTTAAATTATTTACAGTTGTATTAATTGTTCCGAATCAATGTACTATGATTCACAAAATTATGAGGGTCTTCAGGAAGAGTGGTCATTTGATTACCCATTTTAGGTCATGGTAAGGTAATCATGTGAATGTTTACAAAAAATTCATAAAGCTGTTATGTTAAAAGACACTATTCACCATTTTCAAACCTACTTATTTCTATTGAACTGCTGTATAACAAGTTTTATCCTTAGTTTCCTACTTTAGTTGTACCAGGAATGGAAATACTTGTTATTATCATATGTAATAATGCATTTCTAGGTTAACATATGTTAAAAATGCTGATTGTATCTGTCCGAGTGTATCTGGGGGTTGAGCTAACTGGGTCAACTCCACTAGGCCTATAACTGAACCAAAGTTAGACTGATTTAAAAAATTTCTTAATACTATGGTCTGAACAGTGATGTATTTTCTTCTATTTGCCACTAGAGGTCACAATTACTTCTTTTTCTAGGGCTATGTTTTGAGTCACCAGGTCCCATTCCTCCATCTATTTTCTCTAAATATCTTATTTTATTACAACTATCACTTGACTTAACATGCACGTTTTGGGGACTGTGGGAGGAAACTTGCAGTAATAACTCCATGCGTAGGGATTTGGGCTGATTTTTTAGCCATGCTGTCAAGTAACTGTCTTGGCACATCATGCAGCCCAAGTTGCTAGTTATAGTTTATATATAAGTGTATCACAAAAGAGGCATTGCTTTTACTGTTGACTTATAATCACAGTGATATTATAAAGAAATGCTGGGATAGGCATTTGTACATTTATTTAAGTTTTCACAGAAAGATATTTGATTCACTTTTACCCATAGTCTGTTTTATAGTCTGTATAGCAATTTAAAAATTGAGTTGCCATTAAATTCACAGTGCATGCCACATCAATAGTCAATTTTTACTGTGGCCACTAGATGGCAATGTGGTAACACAGAACTTGGTTTCCCCTTTTGAGAAAAGCTCAGCTTTATATGTAGTAACCCTGTGATCCATGCAGTAATGGGTGTAGATTGGCATCATAATCTTCTTATTGCCCCTCATTCTAACTCATCCCTCTTTGAAGATCAAAGTAGCCGTGTGCCTCTGTGTGTACCGACACCGATAAAACCAATAAAGCCAACTGTTCACTTTGTACATCTGTCTGTCTTGAACCTTTCCCAGCCTTACTAGTGGCAATGTAGATGAACATAGAGAGTCATCTATCAGTTTACAGTTTACAAAGACTCCTTTAAACGAAATTGATAAATAAAGAAATTATTTTGTGTTTGCACACTTAGCATTCAGATAGAATGAATGAAACAGAGATATAGATGACTTGGCCCAGGAACGATTTTGGCAGCTTATGATTGGTTGCCAGCAAAAACACAAGTACAATTCCAGGTTGCTTAATACACAGTTCCCACAAATGTCCTGTAATGTGTGTCAATTCTATTCTCTGCTACAACTATTGTTTTTTCACAGATTTAGAAAAAAATAAGTTAAAAAGTTAAAAGAAAGTCAAACTTTTTTAACACACACTACTAAAGGAGCAGTAGTGTGTATAGATATCGGTATTGGGCTTATGTATATCCTTATGAGCACCCTTGAAACATGGCAGCCTTGTTTCACGCTCCTGACTCAACTCTATCCAGCCAAGTTTTGTGTTTTCACGTGGTGTGTTCACGTCGCAAGTTTTTAAATGTTGATCAAATAGCCTCCAACAAATCAGATTGTTTGTGGTTAATCATGTTCATGTAAGTTGGAGATTATGGGAAAGTTTTTTGAGGAAAAGTTGTACTCATGTGCGAGTCATTTAGCAACCCTGTTTAATGCACTTTCGTGTTCACGTACCCACACTGTTTTTAAAATGAGCTCATGTGCATTAAGGTATTTATTGGTGTTAGTCACATGCATTCATGCACAGTGTGTGTACTTTAAATGTAAAACCACACCCCTTGTTCTGGGACAAGTGCATGTCAAGTTGTCCATAATCTACAAGAAATCAGATGTTGTCATCCAGGGAATTTTAGCCACCTTGAAAAAGGGCCACAAAGTTGTAAGCACACAGAAAGACATGCACCTCCTACATAACCGCGCTTCTAAAACCTTCTTATCTAGTGTCTACTTTCTAACCAACATTTAGGTTTATCAGAGCTATTGGGCATTAGTTTTATCTGCTTCTGTTGTGTAATTCTTTTAATTTCTGTTCCTGTGTGTTCTCATGGAATGTTTCCTCTCAGGTCTTTGTAGAGACCTGCATCAACTGCATCCATATTCATAACATCTGCTAATCCACAACACGTGTGAACAATTGCCACACTGCTCCCAGGTGCTTATCTTTTCTCATCTCTCCTAAATTACTCATCTCTTAGAAATAATCAATCATCGAAATTTGTCTGCAGCTTTTGATAACAACTACTGCAGGTTAGCTGAGCTGAGAACCTGACCAGGTGCGTTCAGAGCAGACAAGCAATAGCTCTCAGAAAAGAGCCATGTTTCCCCCCCCGAGCTGTTTATGGCTGACAACATGAGGCAAGTTAAGGTGGAGCTTTAGTAGCGATACGGAGGAGGAAGTCTGTAGTATGTTTTTAAGTGCATGTCTATCAACTTGGGTTCAGGTAAACTTCTGTCTACTGTCCAAGTTAATTATTAATGCTGGACTTCACTGTCTTCCTGTACTTTGTAGACGCACAAAGCTCTAGGAAAACATTTGTTCATTAGCTGCGTTTTTCAGAGTTAACTTCTGAATGATGGCTCTTGCATTAACAACATTTTGCAGCTGTGCAGTTAAACATTACATATGAGCCTTTTTCTGTAAGCATTTATTATTGCTCTGCGTCTTTGTTCCCAGCAGTTGATGTTAACAGGGTGCCGTTAGCAGCAGCAGCAGCTCCTTTACAGGCCTTTCTTAGTGTGCGACATGCACTTTATTTTAATCTTTCCACCGGGTCACCTCCACAGTAACAGAAGCAATTAGAAAACTATGGAAATCTATATCTTACACATCTGCTGCTACCCTTAACGGGCGATGCAGCTTTCAATCAGCAGCAGCCTAAATGGGATGCACGTGTGTTGGTGCTGAACATCTGTACAGAGTCTGACTATTACTTTCAGTAGATGTATGTACATCCAGCTGCCAGCCTATGACCACAAAGAACAGGTTAGCAGTGGTGCATGGCTCTTGTGAGCTTGGTTCTCATTGTGGTTCGAGGAGAAGAGTTTTTGTGAGGTTGTGCACAGATGTTTGTGTGTATTACTCCTTCACTGTAAACTCTGCCAGCCTATCCCTTTCCAGACATCTGTCTCAGTTTCTCTCTGTCCATTTGCCTTCTTTGCGGATCCCCAAATCTGTAACAGTAGCAACTTTAAATCCGAACCCTCTGTCCTATAGTTTATGCATGACATTTAATGGCGACTTATTTGTGTTAATTTTTTTAATAAGTTTCTTAAGTCAGGGAGGTGTGTGGAAGTACTGATGCCAAATGAATTCACCTTAAAACAACCTATTACTGAGAGGTACAAGAGAGCCAGGTGGTCTTGCTAACAAGGTTAAGGATGCTCAGGTGAGACTGGACTTTTTTAGTCCTCCCAGAACTGTTGCGCCATGCAACAGACCAACTGGCCTGAGCTCTGGAGTCTGCTCAAACCAGAGAGGAGTGGCAGAGACCAGATTTTGAAAACATTTTGGAAAATGTGAGTGAGGTGGTCCAGGACCTGGTGGCTACAGCTTTCCTCCTCCCAGCTGCCAGCTTATCGACTTTAATGATGTGAAAGCGATGGCCAGTCCCTCTGCCCCCTGGGTCTCTTTGTCCTTCATGGCTGTCAAGGCAACAGGAATGGCAGCGGTGCACTAATAAAGCACCACATGGTACTGATTGAGAAGTATTAAACTTCCCTTTCTGTAACTCACTTTCACCTATTTGTTGAATCAGGAGGATTAAACAATTAGACCAGTCCAGCATGTATGATAATCTTCATGTCTAAAAAGCTTTACTTACCAAAATAGCTTCAGGTAATCACATATAGCAGAAGTTTCTGAAAGTAATGAACACCATCCCTGAGATAAACTTAGTTTCTGATCAGCAATTTATAAAATTTAAACGTGTTTTGATGAAAAGGACCTTTGTAGTGGGGCACTGAAAGGCAAAATCATTTTTCACTCCTTCCTCCTACCGCTACTTTTCCACCTCTGTCCTTCTGTCTTTGACTTGGCTTATTTGGAGGGAGCTCCAGGGTCAGCATTCATTTAAAAGTTGAGTATAAACGGGCATTTAAAAAGCAGCATGGTCCTAATTAGCTGAAGTTGCTCCGATGTTTGGTGTGATTGTGTAATGTTTCTTTTTCAGTCAGTGAGTAAGCGGACGCTGTGTCAGGCCACCATGCTAATCACCTAACCTTAGTTTTATTGCACTCTGCAGTGTTGCAATGATGCTGAAGCGAGACAAGCAAAGAGCATTTGCATTGAGTCAGAATAACAGCAAACACTGGTCACAGTGACATTAATCACCCCAAATCTTCTTTGCCACTTAAAAAAAAGTGTAAAAATCTTATGATATTAGCTGGTCCAGTGCGTACCTTTGCCTAGGCCTTTCTGTATGCTGGAACCAGTGATCGAGACTTCCTCATTTTTAACACAATCCTACAAGTCAATGTTGGGCAGTGATTATGGCACCAACATAATGATCATGCTTATTTTCTCAAGAATTACCTACACCTCTTACCTCTGCTGTACAGTGAAACAATGACATTTGGCCAGGTCAGAAAGGAGCAAGAGAGTCATAAAAAACACCTTATGATGTCTGGTTTCTGTAGCCAGGTTATTAAGCCGTAAAGTCATATCGTAAAAATGTTGATTGAACCGATATAGTTGAGGAGAGTGCAGCATAGATGAAAAGGACCTAACTCAGCCATACTTTCATAATCCTACAGTGGGCTTGGCTTTTACCGGTAAGCACACAGGAAAATTCTTTGAATTCCCCGGCTTCACACCCTTGCTCTACTTTTGCCGCCTGGCAGCCAATCTTCTGGCTATATGGGATTTTTTTTCCCCTATTTTAGCACATTTGACGTCACTGAGAGTTAAATTACTTCTCCAAATAAATGAGTTGTTGCTTTTCCTGTTCCTGTTTAAAAATATTATTTTGCTTTATTGTTTGTACATTGGACTAAATCTGTAGATAAGGAAGAGAAGGATGTTGGAATATGCACTTTTAACCTTGCACACACTCACACAGTAATATTCAGCTCCTGTGTAGGTGGGCTAGATTACACAGTCTGACCATACTGGAAGCCATCCGCAAGTTTGGACGCATGGCTCCTCTGCCCATTTCCTTTGTCCTTCATCTCCTCTATCTATCTTTCTATAATTGTGTCCCAGACCCAGACATGTCCATAAATAAACGGGGTCTCTCTCTCTTCAACCAGACCCAAGCCATGTTTATGTTCAGGCCTGTGTTGAGAGGGGGAGGGGAGGGGGGCATCTGGACCACTGGGCCTGCTCCACCACTTCTCTCTGAGCTCAGGTGGAATCAAGATGTGCTGCTAGCAACTGCAACATAGACTAATATAGACTTTAGACACAGACATGGAGTTCTGGGAGATGTTTTTCAAAAGTTTTATTGAAGGTTAAACAATCTTTAACCCGAGTTCCACACATTTTGTTTTAACAATGCGATCTGTTAAAACAAGGGGAAAATATCTAGATTCTTTTCTGCTTTAGAGTGTTTGAAGTTTAATGCTGGTGTCCCATAGTGTAATAGATTTTTTTTGCTTTTTAACACGCCATTGTTGTTGTGTTTTGCTCGCTCTTTCTCAAGATTCATCCAGCAGCTAAACATACTTTTTTTCATAATTACTCCAGAGCACAAGCTATGCTTCTTAGTCAGAACAGCTAAATCTTTCAGTGCCTGCTTTGCTCTTATGCAAGCTGTTGAAGAATTCAAGTGTGATTTGTCAAGACAGAGAGTAGATGAGATTTTTAGTTTATTTACAGTAGCTGGATGAGGTCTCCTGGTCTTCATTTCATTTGGTCCAGGAGCCAGGCTATTAAAACTAATGAACACTTATTACCCTTGGTTGGATCCTGAGCTTTTTGCTAAACATCCCTTCTGTAGCTGTTTGTTTTACTTGTACCTGATTATTCAAACAGAGCAGTAAAACATGTGGTTGAGCCTTTGCCTCTGGTCTTTACAGGTAGTCCCATAAATAGTCTGATCTATGATATGTGATTGGACAGCCAGGGTTTTTATGTGTTCAAACACGGGTGGGCTTTACTTTTCTGCACTAATCATCTTGGACTGAGCCCAGCATGCTTGCACCACACGGTTTGATGTCCTGTGTGTTGAATCATGCACAAGGTTGTGCCTTGTCATTGTTTGAAAACAAAACACAGCACACAGTGTTTTTTATGAACTTTTATGTCTCGTCATGTTGTAAGGAACAACAATCAAGACATCTGCTTTGCAAGTGTGAGATACACGTAGAGCCTACGATTCCTCAGATTTCAACAATTGGATGTAATTGGATATTTAATACTGCTGACAGATACAACAAGTTTTTTTTTGCAAAAATTTTATTGCAACATTTAAAACGGTGATGCATTAGGAAAATACAGTACAAGAATTTATTTATTCTAAAAGTTGAGTATAAATATTGCATCTTGTTTACAGCTGAAAATCTGTCATCAGTTTCACCTTATGGTCTTTTTTCATAGTTTCAACACCAGCAGTATTTGCTTGCTTGATGGCTTTATAATTGTTTGCTGATCACCAGGTGTCATTGAAGATTATAGCAGCAGCTGACAGATGTGCATGAGTAGCTACGCATATACACATACAAATGTGTGTGTGCATATGGCCGTCTAGTTGTGCATGTTTGTCTTTGCGACAGACGGAACTGGTGTGGGACACATGAAAGTGCGTATTTCTCTCTCCCTGTTGCGACCTTTGTGCAGCATTAATCAGGCCGAATAGCTCGGCTGATGCTGAGGGAAGGAAGGACCCCTTTCTTCTGACACTTCTCCCAACACTTGTGGTTTTTAATATGATACCTGTATACGGAAAGCATGGTCAAATAAACAGCGTGTAAGGTTTCCCATGTCTGTACCAATCTGTCAAAAAGAGACGGAGCTCAGCTTTCACCCCTCTCCTTCCCCTCTGCATCACCCTCACCCAACCCCTCCTACTGCTCTGCAGGCCCTGTCATCCCCAGGTGGAATTTCCCTAGAGTGAGAGTTGGCTATTTCTATTTGTTTTAACCTAATTAAATAATGTGAGAAGACAAGGCACTCAATGGCTCCTTTGTTTGTCAAATACAAGATAACACAAATGTGCACCTTTCAGGAATGGGCGCAGGAGGACAGAGCGAGACATGGAGTGATAAACCTGAATATGAGAGGACAAAAACTCTCTTCTGTCTGCCTTTCTGTGAGTGACATTACCTGTTCACCCCTAAGCAGGAAGCATATCTGTCCTTTTTGCTGAAACCTTATATGGTGAAATTAAAAGGTAGGGCTATGTGTGCTGCAATGTCTGGGTCAGAGCAGTAGTTCTAACGTTCTTGTATTACATTTTACTTAACATGTTATCATTGTAAAAATCTGTAATTAAATATAGAAGGCAAGGCACCACACCTATAAATCTAGCATGATTATAAAGGCCTGTGCTGGCTTGATACTTGGACTCCACCTCCGTCAGTGCAGCTGGCACCCTCTTACTTGGTGAGATGGTGTGTGTGTGTGTATTCAGAGGCTAAAGACAATATCAGTCCCTCTTGTACTTGCTGTAGTCACTAGCTTACTGCTTTGTGCAAAAGAGTTTGGAGATTTCACAACAGCATGTAACCTTTTACGACCTTACTTTCTATGTTTTTGCTGAAAATCATTTACTCTACTTGCAACTCTCCCAAATAATGGATGGAACAGATTAGAAAATCAAGGCACAATGTCATGACAAAATGTTTAGCCCTAGATTGTTAGCCGTGGGTTGCTTTGTAACATAAGAAGAGAGCAAAAGAGTTAAAGGTCAGACATTGTGTGAGATCATTGTAGGCAGACGTATGGAAAGACTTTTAGGTATTGAGAGTGTCTCAGCTGTGGCTTCTGGTGAAAGAAACACTGGATCCTCACTGTGGGGGCCTTCCTCTGCTCTCCCCTGGAGAGAGGGTGCCTCAAAAGTGCCTGATAGTGCACATTTGTCTTGGATGCTTCACAAAGACTTTCCCCCTTCTTAGCGTACATCTGAAGATGTATTTTTATCACAGAACAGATGACAGGGGTAATCCTTTGGTGTCTTGCCACCCCCAACTGACCGTTTACTTCCTCTTTGTGTTTTGCTTTCCCTCTCTTTCTTTGCCCCCTCTTATCAGCTAATCCCTTCTTGCATAGAGCGGTCAATTAGGAGGCTTAGCTGATAGAAAACGAGACCATTTTGGATGCATGGAATGTGTGAAAATGCAGTGAAAAGGGGGGTTGTGACTAGCCCTCCAAGAAGAGAAAGGAGGGAAATTGAGCTTTTTGGTGGGATTCATTTCCTAAAGAACTGTCTTTGTTGCCTCTGAGGGGTTGGAGTCAAACCTTCTGAATTGTGGAGCAGAAACTGAGTGGAGAGATTTCACATACCCAGCTTGTTTTGTTACACAAGCGGTTTAGATCAGGGATTTGGAGCGTCACAATCAGACATTTTTGCAACTGTAACATTGTGTTGCATTGACCTTAGCATTCCTGAACTTTATTGTGGAAGCAATAAGAAGAAGAAGAAGAAGAAAAAAAAAAAAACATCCTGCACAGGAAAAGCACAAGTACACAGTTTCTGATCTGCTTACTAAGCTTAGACACAAATGACCAGGATTATGACTCTGCAAAATGCTTTGGTAGAGTAATCCTTAGAATTATGGTTTTAAAGCTTTAGGGCATTTGCTTGTGTATAAATCAGGAAAATGTGTTTCACAAGACTTCCTTGTCTGTAGATTTTTCATGCAGCTGTAAATTACTACAGCTAGGTTTCCATGTTAGTCGTGCTCTCTTTCACTTTTTAAAGACAAATTATACCTCCCCTGAAAAGTAACTTTGGTTAAAGTCAGTAGTTTTTGTGTTCTGGCATCACTATTATCCAAGCATGCAGAGCTAAAAAAAAAAACAACACTGACAAATAGCTACATTTTTCTTATCCATCTTAAATGAAGGAATTCATTCTTTGCGCTGAAGCTTCAGCTGTACACATACATCTCATCCACCTTAAGTTGAATGAGTGGCAGGCCATTGCTGCTGTAAAGTTTGAGATTCAGCTGGGGGTGAAAGAAATGCTTTCTGTGTACAAAACATAGATGAGATGTGCTTTGGAACAGACTTCATGCTGTGCTGCTCAAAAAGGAGAAGGAGAGGGAAGGGTGGGGGTAATTGCCATATTAAGGGGAAGGAATTCAAAATATATTTAATCTCCCGATCCCTTTCACCCCCTCCCGAGAGGTTTACAGTGAACATGCTCCGTCTTGTTATAAGACACGAGGAGAGTACAGAGAGGGAAAAATGGAAACGTGGTGGAAAGAGCTTGAGGTTCTGATCGAGGTACTTGACTGGCTCCACCATAAGAAACTTGCATTAATGTGCAAAAATAAATAAATAAAATAAACTGGAAGCCATCTCTAAATTTATGTAAGCTAAATTTAAATATACTTTTCTATGCTAGTGCTTCCCCCACAGTACCTCACTTTCTTGTTGGATAGTGTCATCACTGTAAGACACATTAAGACAGGGAACGTTAGTGGAAGGGAGAAATGTGGGCATGAATAAATGAAAGAATGATACTGATGCTTTCGTTTGGACTTTAAACTTGCAGATTCTGTGATCTGGCAGAATGACTGGACACTTTTTGAAAGATTTATTCTCCCTAGTGATGACTTCCTAATTCATTTTTCACCAGCTAAAGAAAATAATTCCAGGTGAGTGGATAAGCCAAAGCCACGGTGAGGCTGCGGCAGCTTGTGAGGAGCAGAAGCACTGCTGAAGCCCAGGTTTTATTCTGTGTCATTGTGTGGTTTAGGCTCTCTGTAGGACATATGGTGGGCTGTACCTTTATAATGTAATCATTCCTCCTCCTCCTGCAACAACACTGTTAAAACTTTCTGCATGCTGAGGCAAGAATTTAGTTAAGGGTCCTGCTGGCCCAGACACAGCAGAGCATAAACAATGGAGTTCAGGCCTTGACAACATACATGGCACACAACAGCACTCACACAACTCCATGAATCTATTGTCATTTCTGAAAAAGGGAGGTTTTTCTTCCATTTTTGAAATTATTTAATTGGTTTTAATCTACATTTGATGCTGCTAGCAGCCTAAATTTCTCCACACTGGGCCTATAAATGATTAGTTCAAACAAGGGTGAATAGTGCCGCCATGGAGGCCCTTTCCCGCGGTTTTATACACATGGTGTGTATACTTGGTCCAATGTAACCTGGGGTTTTATTTTCAGGTGAGTCATCTTCCACTGTTGTGAAGGGACAGTGAGGTCAGCAAGAGGTTTTTCATTGGGAAGCAGTTTAAGCAACATTGATCTTGCTTTCAGATAGTGAAGGTAAATGAGGGAGTTCCTTAAGCCTATAATCATGGCCTCTAACCATGTGTCATCAATGCATATCCAGTCTTTTACACAAACAAAAAGTTTCTATGTACAAAATCAGAGGAAGTCAATCATTTTCTCTTGCCTTTTCCACTTAGCCTACTGCCATTTAACTATCAGCCGGTCTATTTGAAAAATGCTTCCTGTAGAAAAGAAGAAATATCATCTAACCTGCCGCCAAAGAACAGGGGGATTGACAGCATGATTGCATGGGATTGTCTCAGCTGTGTAGCCACCATCTCATTATGGAAACACCCGCCTGGATTTCAGGGTGCTGACAGGCTGATTCTGTGTGATGTGTTGCTCCGCGCCTTGACATGCAATCCCCTCAGCTGCCGGGCGAACACTATGCCCTGTGTTGATGAGGACGGCAGTCAAATAGATCACATTTCCAGCAGAAGCAGGAAGTGAGAATTGGAGGGTTCCTGCTACCAGGCCCCTTCTTTCCTCTAGGTCCTACACGGAGCCAAACTGAAACCATGTGTGTTCTCACCCTGTGGACCTCTGCGTACAGCCGGCCTGACTGCCTGGTTGGCAAGTGATGTGGTCTTCCTAACAACATGTGATCTCAGGAAACATTCAGCCCCTCCTTTTTGTCATTGTTATTTGAATCCCCCCCCTGTATAACTCCACAGGGGTCTCTTGGGGGAAGTGGTAAGTGATTCCTCTGTGTCCGGACTCCAGAGATATACCCCCTCCCTTTTCAAGCTTTCAGTCAAGGTTAGGTACACGATGGATGTGATTGGGGAAGTACAGTAGTCTGTCCCCAGGTCCCCAGGTCATTTCCTGCTGCCATGGGTTAACTAGGAGCAGATTAAGAAAAATGGCTTTAACTCACAATGACAGTGGAGGAACTAAGTCTGTTAATTACGCAAAGCTGAACAGTAATCACATAAAATCAGGCTTCTATTGGAGAGGCAGAAAAAAAACAACTTGAAAAATGCCTGTTTTTTTTCCCTTTTTTTTAAAATGCCAACATTGACTTGATCAAGACTATTAGCTAGTGACTACAATTGTGTTGAAGATTCTAAACATTAAAATTATGTACAGTGTCATCAATCACAATGACTCAGTCATGACATGCTCGGGCATGGGAATAGATCGAGATGAGGTATTTATGTTGATGGAAAGTGAGGGTGTATGAGGCTGGTTAGGTAAAATACCTCTCTCTTATTTCAATCCTTTCAATTCCAGATGGGTGTTTACAGAAAACATTCACTGATGAAGGGATAATCTGTCAAAAATATACAGGATGTATTTATTTAGCTCATTCAGTCTCCCTTTTGCTCCATTCTTTTGCTCATATCAGGAAAGAAAAAAGCCTAGTCAACTTGTGTATGGAACTGATTGTATATGAAAAATTTAATTTAAAGAGGCAAAATAAAGATGCCGGGATAGGACTGTGTAGGCAGCCCAGCTTTTGGTGAGTGATTTCTTCTGTCTCTTTTCGTCTGTCTCATGTGAAAGTCAGCCCTGGCCTGCTTCCCACAGCCCATTTTTTTTCCCAATGTGACATGTATTGTGGGGACACCTGTGGGCTGCTATTTCCACTGAGAGGAGTTAAGGGATGGAGGCGTGGCAGCATTGTGGGCTTTTAATCAAGACGCGTTGACTAATCACTAAAGGATTAGCCTCTTAGACAAGGACTCTTTCATTCGGATACCTCATGTAGTGCAAAGACTCGTGGAGACTGCAGGCGGGAGAGAGTGCATTTTTTGGGGGGCATGGGGGAGTACAGATGGCATACTGTACCTGGGTGTTCTTTGTTTGATCATGCCTGAGCCGTCTGCATATACACACAACACACACATACACATATATCCTGAGGCTGGATCTTTTCCCAGGTTTTTAACTTGGAGACAGCTCTGCATACTTCTCACAGCGGTCACATACTGAGACTGTGGCATCACCAAAGTGGAATACCGCGTCCAGCAAAAAAAAAAAAAAAAATCTAAAATCATGGCTTCTTTGGAGCAACAAAACCATTGTGCCAACTCTTGCACTTCCGTGCACCTATTCTCTGACAAAGATTGAGTTTAGCATGCCATGAATTGTTTGTTTAAGTGTTTTTGCGAGTGGGCTGTGGACTTGTATATTGTTGTATGTAAATGAAGCAGGGAAACACTGTTAAGGCTCTGTGACAGAATTCGGACCTGATGTTGCCCAGACCCCTCTATTGTGTATTTAAGGGTTTGATGAGGTCATTCATAACACCATATATACACATACAACCAGCACATGCACAGATGTAGGCCAACATGTAATGTAGATAAAAGGTGGGGGTGAGCCTTGCTTTTGCTCAAGACCAGGTCTGAAGTGTTTTCAGTGTTAATCTTTAATTGGCAGTAATGATTAATCACAAATCTATTCTTTGTAGAAGAGTACATGACCGGTGACCTGCCTCTTGCCTACTAATTGCTAGTATAGGCTCCAGGTTCCCTGTGACCCTGAATTGGACAAAGCAGTATAGAAAATGAATGAGGGAAGAGTACATGCATGTGGCTGCATTGGGAGGAAGGGTGTTCAAAAGATGTTTGCGTTAAATAATATGCTCCTACATTCATATTCCCTTTTTAATGTACTGTGAAAGCAGGCTTCAAGAAATGAGGCTTAAGTTCCTGTAGAAAAGCCGAATGAAATGTGGTCTTCAGCTGCTCTGCATTCATACACACTAAATATCATTACGCAAAAAGGCAAGAGTATGCTCAAAAAAACTTTGGTATTTCCAGTTCATTGCAGGAGAATGCACTGATATCCTCTGTAATCTGCTTTTGGTGTGACATGATGTTTTTTCAAGGATTTTCTATCTGCACAGTTTAAAGTTTCAGATTTCCTCTGAAGACAGAGCAAGCTGCTGCACACTAAGCCATCCCTGAATTGAACACGCTGCAGAACAAGCATAGGCCCAACACAACCCTTGTAACATGACAAAGGACAAATGAGGGCAAACACTACTCTGATTCATGCCTTTTTTAAATGCTTCTGTTAGGGTAGCACCTTCCTGAGGTCCCCTATTGTTCCTTTGATTAACCCTAACTGAAGGGTGTGTTTGCACTGAGGCCCCTTTAACCAGCATGCTGTCAAAAGTGTTCCTTGTGCCTGTCACAGTGACACCCTTTGTAAAGCTTGTTGTGTGTTTGACAGGTGAGTTGGGTGAGGTGTGCATTGTCAAGTTGTGGGCTGTTTTGCACAGCTGGTGTGGAAATGAAAGCAAACAAAAAATAAATAAATATATTAAATGGCACTTAAGAATTTGCGGGCTGGGAGATAAAAAGGTGAGACATACTTTACAGAGAATGGGAGGTGCAAGGTGGAAGCTGAGGCAGCAGTACATGAATAGGTGTGTGTGTCTGTTTATATCCCTGTGTGTCCGTTAAAAGGCAGTGTTTACGAAGCACAGCGCTGGGAACTTGTGTTTGGTCCTCCAGGTGGGTGTGCTGGTGGTTGTCAGGGCTTGTGAGGCCCGTTGCGGAGGCAGCTACGTGACAGTGGTAATGATAGGTTGTGGCGGGTGAAGACATGAGTGTGTGTGTGTGTGTGTGCGTTGCTAAAGGCAAGTGTTAGCTTGGCACCCGATGACATATTCGCACACACATATACACAATCCTATGAACACAGTCAACAGTGTACCTTTTATTAAACCTCACAGCCCACGCAGCACAAGCAATTAGATTCATGACATCAGGACGAGTGAGCACTTGCCAAACGAGGGGGCCAAGTTCTACAAGTCAGGGTCAGATAATCCTCAACCAACCTGTTCCGTTGGAAAATGAAGGCACTCAAATCGGGTGACAGAGGGGTCAAGTGCAGGTTGAGCTAAAGTTCCTCCTCTCTGTCTCTGGCCAATTCACTTAACTTTGTTTTTAGCTATTCAGGCTGCATTTGTACCAAACTAAGACATTTCCGCGAGTCTGGTGATTTCCTTGTTGTTTTGCTCGTGCACATGAGAATGGTTCTGTCCTGGCCGTGCACCGTATCCCTCTGCGCATATGGAAAATGATCTCAAAACACATTTTCTTCCTTTTTTCTTCAAGTAATCTTTGGACTCGGAAGGCTTCCAGTCAAAAGTAAAATGGTTTATCTATCTTTATCTTATGCCCTGCTCTATGTTTTGTTTTTTGTTTTTTAACAAACAGAACTAATTCAGATAAAAAATATGCTCCTAATTTCAGGATAATTATAATTGTGAGGGCTTTATTTCTACGGGGGCTCTAAAAGACAATAATTTAAAAGACGAAGAAACCCTCTCTGATCAGCATCCCAAACTCTGAAGGATACACAAGTTCAGATATGCAGATGCTTAAATTAGCTTTTTGTTTGCTGACAAGGACATACCTGGACCTCATTAAATAGGATATTTACTCCAGTGCTCTCTCCTGTCATTTACAGTAATGTGAAATGGTAATATTTCTGCTCGACAAAGATGCTCATTGTTGTGGCTTGCAACAAGGCCTTGCATCTTAGGGAAGTAAATCCGGCTGTGGTTCATTGCCGCACACATTAAAGCTTTCAGGAGGACCTTTTTCAGTACCGCCAAATTCCACGGTGGCCTCACCACTTATGCCGCATCCGTTTGCCCCATTCTGCATTTGTCTGTTCTGCGATACCGCAATATTCGAAGAGAAAAGCCAGAGAAGGAAGAGAGACAAAAGACCAGCTATTGTCTTGTCTCACATAGGGTTTGTTAAGAACTTTTCATGTCTGCATATCTGATCCTAAAATTTGATTTGTGGTTTAAGTCGTTTGAGCTGCTAGTGCTTCATGTCAGAATGCCTCTTTGACATGGCAATGGCTTCTTTAAAGTACGACATGTAAAGATAATGAAGCATATGCCAGATGAGTTTTAGACAGTCCCTGGCTGTCTGAAAATGGCAACTTGCCACATTCTAGGCTCGGGGACAAAGTAATAAAAATCATACTTCGTGACAGATGAACAGTGGGAAACTAAAGTTTGGTTTTTGAAGCTTTTGTCCATGAGGATCAGATGCTATTGTCAGGTCCTTGTGAGATTATTTTGCAATTCTATTTTTCCACTTTGAATAATACTCTAATGGGCCTAGATGAAAGACTCCAAAAGAATATTTCCTGCTGTCTGAGAGCTTAGTGCTGGTTCACAGAAATCCAACTGTTGACGGCAGCTGGTCTTCTCAGGAGCTCTGACTTTGTCTTACAGAAGCTTCAGCTTTAGTCAATCCTCAGCAGTACATTGGTTTACATCTCCCCATGCACAGAGGCAAAAGGCTTTAGACAACATTAAGCTGACTGGAGAGATACCAAGGTGTCATTCTATCATGCCCAACTCTTGTTTCTCTTCAGTTGCTTTCTTTTTTTAACCGTTCTTAGTTGGCAGTGCCCAGAGGCAGCATCAGCTTGTTTGTATATTTGTGACTTTTTTTTCTCTTTTCTTTGGCAGAGAAGCAATGCTTTAGTTTAGACAGTGCATTCCTAATTATTGACACACTGTGGTATGGAGAAGGATTTGTGAGTGCTTTGGCTTTCATTTTTTACAGCTTTGGCTTGCGAGCAACACCTGAGTGTATCCATGACAACCAGTACCACAATGAACAGTGATTTCGCCACCAACCGGTTTGACAGAGAGTCTCTGCGCTTGTGCAAGGAGGATGAAGGGAAATGTTTGCTTGACAGGGCTGGATGTGGCATACAGAACTGTCTCTACTCATAACATGTATTCTGTCTCTGACCTATAGCAGGAATACTTTTAAATGGTGTGGATGCTGTTTTATACTTCTGGAAGAAGAGCATGTCCCATTCTGTCAAGGCTGATAACCTGTGTGTGGCTAACCCACATGTGGTCTGTGGTGAGATGTCCTGATAGCTGGGACTGAGGCAGCTTTGTTTGCTGAGGGTCTTCAAATGACCTGCTCCCCAATCTTATCGGCAGGAGCCCATAGGACCCATACCAAGCAAGCATCCTGAAAAAGGTTTCCACTGACATCATGTTGAGGGTCCACTCTAGATTTGATTCTTGGGAATCTGCAGCTTGAATTCACGAACAATCATAACAGAGATACAAACTAATAGTGCTTAAATTTAATAAAAAAAAACAAAAACAAAAACAAACAAACAAAAAGAAAAAAACTTTGTTAAACCTGTCAAACGTGTCCAGTTAGAGGGAGTATTGACTGGCAGTTCAGACAGTGGACAAACATGTCAAACTGGGGGAAAACCCATCAGTTTGGAAATAATCTTCTTCACTGAATGTTTCCAGTTGACTCACTGTTACCTCACCTGGTGTTTATTGCAAAATAATGATTTCCACTGGTGTTTTTATTAGAAATGCGTCCAGGTGTTCAAACCTCAAGTAATTTCATGAGTAATTGCATTCAAATAAAAATAATTCACACATTTTTATTTACTCCTTTATTGTTCTAAATAAGCAATGAGTGAATAGCACAGCTGTGACACATACTGACCTTGTAGGGTTGAGGCGCGAGCATTTATTTGTCACTGTGTAGAAAAAAATGTATTACTGTTGTAAATTCTCACCAGCGCAGGCAAAGCAGCTTCTGCCCATCACATGTTTAGATGTTAATCTGGTGCTTTTCTTCTTCTATGCAGATTTTTCTACACAATTATAAACATGTCCATAGTTGACATTACCCAGCATTCCACAGGGCACATCTTTGAACTTGAAATAATCTTTTAATGAATGTTTATACGTAATTTAGGAACATGAGCTCTGAGTCAACAAGCTGTTCTTATATTTGTACAAGTCCTGTGTTGTTTTATTTATTTGGCAAATGAATGACATTAAATAAATGTGACCACAAGGGAGATGATTTAATTCACAGCACCATAATTATTTTTTCCAACTGTAGCATGAGTTTTCCAGTTTCACTGGATGTAATATTTGTTTTTATTACAGCAGTTTTAAACAGCAGTGGTATAGAAAAGATAAAGCAGTAACATAGCCCTCATCTGCCCTCATTAAGCTTGGATGTGCTGTTGTTTAAAATGTATGCACAGAATTCAAACCCGGAAGTGGTCATGTGAGAATAGGTGTAGATGGCTGCCAAAATTAGAACATAATTTATGAAAGAAAAACAAACTTGCAATGTTCTTCCTGATTGGTAAGATGTCAGAAAAACATAGTGTCACTGTGAAACTATAGGGCTGAGTGGAGATTATTGGAACCGGACCAGTGGCCTGATGAGGTCCCCTCCTTCTCACAACAGGTGGTTTCATTGGGCACCGTCTCTTTGTTGTCAGGTTTACTGTTACATTTCTATGAATGAATAGGAATCATAGCTATTTGTTTAGCTAATGCCATTGGGTTGCAATGTTTGTTCCTGATTGCTTCATTTCAACATGTTGCCGTTTTTGCATTAATGGAGGACATACTGTACCTGCACTTGGTTGTTTTTTTTCAGTAGCGTCACAGACATACATGACAGATTCTTTCAGGAATTGGTCTGAAAAACATTTATTTATTTGTTTGTTTTTAGTGAGAAACCAATATATTGTATTATTCATGTGCTAGCTTTTTCGTTGTGGCAAGGAGGTTTGTGTATATTATTATTTTTTTTTTTACCTTTTTTTAAATCTGATGGGTCATCCCAGTTTGCCAATAATAAAGTATTACAGGCTTTAACCATAGAGGACGGTGTGCAGCGTGGGAAGTTTGCTGAACTTCCTGACCCCACGCACCACCACGTACATTGTCCCTGATTATGTGATATAGGAATGCTCCACGTCTTTTGTTTTAACATCTATGGCACTCATGAATTTGAGAGCAATTTTGCATACTATAGAATGATCACTAGCTTGGCATCTTGCCCTTCCATTCTCCTCCAAGGCTATTCTCAAACAGGATTTGTGGGCAGCTCTCTCCTACATCTTTTAAATCACTTCAAGCGTTACTGAAGCCTTTTTCACCGAAAGCGGGCACCAATCTAATGGCATCATTTGGACCTGCACACATCTAGAGAATCAGCCCCCTTTTTTCTGTGCTAAGGGGTTTGTGAACAGGGGAAAACAAAAGGCTGGCCCAGTGAAGCGCATCTTGGCTGGCAAGCTGAATAGAGGGGCCCCTTTCATGGCTGTTTATGAGCACCCCTCTTCAAAAACACATACAAATCACATCCAGTTCTCCCAGTGGCTTCTCTGATATAAGGATGATGACAGGGAGGGGAGGGAAGGAGAACGCGGTGGAATCTTCTGGGGCCTCTCTCACATATTTTGTCCTATTGTATTGGTGTATTGCCACCCTGTGTCACCATACCTTTACTGTCTGACAAATTAGCTTCTTTTAATAATCTTAATTATATTGCATCAGAGTACGTTTGGCCTGTCTTTTAAAAATGTCACTAATTCATTAGGACCTGCAGGTATACACTCTTCAAGCCTGGAGTAACACATTTTGCAATGATATTTTCAGGACACCCTAACCATTTTTAATTATTTTTCTTTATTTATTAAAAGATAAACATGGTAGTGAATAAAATCTGTTTGAATTTTATGACAGCTTATTTCAAATAAGATAATAAGATGGGACGGGGGCATGTTCACCACTCTGTTGCATCATCTCTTGTTACTGTAAGTGTTGCTCCAGATTTAAGCATAGCTATTTCCTATTGATTCTGCATACAGTGTGCATAATTTCATCTGGCATTGTTTTGCTGAAGTCTTCGCAAAACAGATTTTTACCTTGTAATTCTGAATGTAGTGATAAACTGTGCTCACTGCAGCAGCTTTCAACCCATGCAAAGATTTTTATCACTGAACTGTTTTTCAAGCAGTCTCATCTGAGGGCTGAAGATCCGGTCCATTCAGTATCAGTTTCTTTCTGTGGGTTTTCTTCATTTATAAGTTGTTTAGTAATAATATATACATAATAATAAATATAAAATAAAAACAAAAAGAGAACAGAACATAACTTAAGCATGGCACACAACCTCCAAAGTTTTAGCAAGTTTTTGTTAAAACAGCGTAGGCGTATATTAATTCAGCTGAATTCCCAATAAGGTTGCTGTCATCAGAAATTGTGATTAAAAAGCAGTACATTAAATGCTATCTCATGGTCTCATAAAACAACTACATACTCACTGCAGAATTTTTGACAAAATTATCATTAAGCTAACTTAAAGACGATGTCTGATGATCTAAAACAGAATTTTAGAAGTGGCAGAATGTCTTGAATGCTTCCTCACACAGTTCAGAGTTGCAGTTTGGTGTATACTTTGGTAAATATCTTAATGGCTCAATAATCCTACTGATCATGTATGTTGTGGCAAGGATGGCTCCACTGAAATGGCCTGGTGGAACTCTAACTGTAGCTTAATTATACTTTTAGGAAAATAGCTTTTTGCTTACTCTAATATAATGATTACCAAAAAGCAGCTTATAGCAGCTAAAAATCATGTTTTGCAGTCAGTTACGTCAATGACTTCCACTCTCATTAAATTATTAATATATAATTTATTTATCTTCTTTCTCCTGACACGCTTTTTTTTTTTTTTAGAACTGTTTCAGCTCTATGAATAGCACAGCAAAGATTAGTATGTAAAGAAGTATGTAACTGTGTACATTTCCACGTAGAGCACAAGAAACTTGTGGATGCATGCCTCTTTCCATGGATCAGAGATAAAGGTCTGGGAGCTGACAAACTCTTAACAAATTACAAGTCACCTTGTCATGAAGTAGCTCCTCTCACAACTGCCTTTTCCGTTCTGTGTCATATCTTGTTCAGCAGGTAAGGGTTTGATGGACAGGAGGAATGCAGGTTGAGAGATTTGTTTTGTAATGGTAGTCCATTCTTTGGGTGTTCTTAAGCAAACACAGTGGCACTATGTCCTGTTTTTACGGGTTTCTCACGTCACTGTTCAAACTCTAAAACAGGCTGGTCCCCAAGAGTACATGAAAGAGAGCAAACAGAGTTCTAATACTTCACCACTCTGACCTTCTGCTAACTTGATACACACAAATAGATAAACACACACCCTTTTTGCCACTGCAGTGCAAAATGGTGTGAGAACCGTTCATTTTGATCCCAGTCTTGTTTTGAAGCTAAGTCAAATGAAGCAGCAAAGTGTATATAATATAAGGATGTAGACCTGATGTGATGTCACAGTTCTCGTCACCTGAGGAAATAGCATTGTTTTTTGTTAATGTAGCACAACTCTCATAACATGGATGGTGGGTGCTTGTGTTGAGTTTGAGCAGCATATGAGGGCCATGTTTCAGCTCCATACATCGACCTAATTGAGTGCTAATTTAATGTGAATGGGTCAAATGTTAGGAAAAATGCTGGGAATACTGTGGGAAAATTTGAAAGCTCACAAAATGATGGATTTTCAAGTGGTCCCTTAATTCCAACAAAATGTAATGAAACAGCACAATGCCTATTTTTATTAATAGTGTGGAAAAATAAAGAGGAAAAATGTAGTGCTCCCTGGTTGGTGCACACTGCTGTGCGTCTGAGGCTGATTTAGTTCATATAAGTATGTGAGAAGTAGTTAGGTGTGTATGTGTTTGGATTTGTGTGTCACTGCAGTGTGCCTTTACAATGCTGCCAGGCTCCCTGCCATGTTTCTCTTTCATACAGAAAAAAAGGAACCAAACAACGCCTCCTTCTTCTATAGATCCCTCTACGATCCTCTTACTGTTCTGTTTTTATTTTTTCCTCGTGTTTTAAATCTGTCTCTGATATACAAGGCATTCCTTCGAGGTTGTGTAACATAATTTGGGGTGAAGAGAGACAGCAACTAAGTCGGGGAGAAATGGAGAAAGAAAGAGAGTGAGAGGAAAATGGTTTGTCTTGCTGGGTTTCATGTCCTACAGAGTGCTCATATTTCTCAGCTGGCTTCTCGTCAGCCTCCTCAGCTCTTTCCATCATGCATGGCCTTAATCTCTCCTGTGTACTGTAAACCGCACCTAATAACCCTGCACACGATTAAAGCAAACATCTTAATAACAGCTTGCCTCATTATCAACTCACATTGGGGAAAATGAGTGGTTCAGCTTGAACTCTCCACTGTGGCTCTTGTATAAGGTAGAAACCAAGGCAACCTGCTTATTTGGTGTCTTTATTAAAAGAGAAATGGCCTGTGAGCTTACATGGCTTTCTTACTTTCTAAATCTGAGAAATTAACAGAATTGCTGGCATTTTGTTTAAAGTAATTATTACCAACAAATGCCTTTGTGGCATAGTTTTCTGAAGTTTACAAAGAGATTTTCCACAGAAACGAGGCTTAGGGTGCAGGACTGAATGTAGCACGCTGCTCTAGAGGGTGCTGTTTACTGAGGAAATGGACTTTCCCCCCAGTTATCCTTTCTGTTGCGCCATTAAATGGTGTTATTTTCTTTTTAATTTTAATGAAAAAGACATTTCTAACATTTCTTATAAAAAAAATAAATCAACAATAAAAAGTTATTGTTAAAATTTGCAACTATTGCTACGATTTAGCAGACACGTGCACATCAGATTCATGTCTCAAGGAAACCCAAAGCAATGTGTATCCTCACTTGTGTGTTCACAGTAACACACACACACATAAGCATACATATGTTTAGACAGAGTAGATGATGAGCTGTCAGTCAGGATGGAGACGAGGAACAATCTGTCTGTGGCGATGGTTACACCTGTGCTGTCTGTGATTTCCTGCAGCAGTTTAGCAGTGTGTAATCCCTAACATCGCCCGTGTTTATGCTTGTGTTTTAGTTACAGGACTGACTCTTGCATGCTTTTGAGCTTAGATGGGACTTCTGCTTCACTTGCTCCTCATCATGGCCTGGGGGCATCTTCCCCAGCCTGCCACACACAGGCTCATCCTCAACATGTATGGATACAGGTATTTCACATAGTACACTTGTGCTTGTGTAATCTTGTGTTCAGTTTCTCTTCACACAGTTGAGTATGTTTGTGAAGAAACTGAAGGGAAAGGCTTTAGTTTTTAAGGTGGTAATGTAAAATGTAATTTGTATCTAAATTTAGATATCAGAAAGCTATTTTCTCTTGTTTTGGAGCTGGCTCTCTATAATCGGACCGCTTTCAGGAAACGTTGGATAGTAAATGCTTCTTTATGTACTGAGTATTTTAAGGGGGTCTTTTTTGTTTTATATGGTTTTTGTTTCGTCATCAGTGATGCTGGTTTTACCAGTGAAGTCATAGATGGGGAGGAGAAACGTTCACTGCCAGAGACTAAACTCATTTTTATTTTAGTGAATATGTTAAATTTAGACCTCTGCTTCAGCCAAAAGTTTGTCCCAAACTCCCCGAATGACACACCTTTCGAGAAGTGACTCTTAACATCTGCTATTTTTATCATAATCACCCCCACCCCCTGTTTTTTTCCCTTTCTTCTCTTTCTCTTCTGACAGACACGTTGTCAAGGTTCTGTTTTTCATTTAGAAGATTTGTTGGGTGGATTATTATTGAGAGGATCCCAATTCCCACTGAAGGGTTTGCTTCAGCAATGTTTATGAACGCTGTGTGCTCTGACGTGGGTAGAAGTGGAGAACCAGTAAAAGGTCCTCCCTGCTCACACACCCTCTGTACACTGCTGCCCAGTGAAAGGGCATCTGTAATGGTGGCATTTCAATCCTTGAAAGTTAGCTAGCCAATTGGATAATGGGATTTGGTTTGCTATTCCAGGGAGCAAAACAAGATGTAACAGTTCATAACGGTAAGAATGAGAACTTCTGCTGACTGAGACAAATATAACGCTACATAAAGTCTGACCCAGTATAAGTAGAGTATTGAAACCTGGTGGCTCTTCTTTCATGATGTGATACACCGTCCACTTATCTGTTCTGTCTCTAATCTGTTGTAGACGGCATGCCGTTCTACTGTGAAGTCGTCAGTGTTTTATAAACGTAGGCTTTTAACCATTTTTCTCTCATACATCCTGCACCCAATTTCCCCTAGAGATCAATAAAGTATTCCTGATTCTGATTGTTACACACTTTAATACCATTTCACACAAAGTAACCCTGCTGGGTAAAGAGAGTGAAGAGTTAATGGGTATAGCATTGTAATACTGCTGTATAATCAGTGTGAAGTGACATTTGTTTTGTTTTTTTTACAGTGAAGGAATCCACATTCTTGGAATGAGATGTCAGTCTTTAATTGCCTCCCAGGGATCTTCTGGTAAGTTTATGCATTTCTGAAGTCCCTGCTAACCATCTCAGTCTGCTTGTGGTGTTTCAGCATTAAAATTCATCTCCTGTAAACCATTTTCTGGTGCGAAACATGTGCAAAACCATGTGTCCTTATTGAACCGTTGTAGATATTATTAAGTGAAGTTATGTCCTACAAATCTTTGTGCTCAGTTGGTAGGGCTTCGCTTCACAGCTTTTGTGGCTCACCCAGATGTGCAAAATGTTCTGTAACAAAGTGGACATATGCCAGAGACATATAGTGTTACTGCGGTTCGGGCTTATAAAACTGACGCAACTCCTACTTTTACTGTTGGCACAACTGGTAGCCAAATGTTGTTAACTATTTAACTTAACATGAGGAACTGGAACAGAAAATACTGGGTGTTGTTTGTTGTGGTGGACTTTAAAGATTGTTCTTGTCCTCAAAATGGCATCATAACCCAAATCATTTAATTACTCTGCTCTCCAGGGCTGCAGCCATTAATGCAACTTCTGCTGCTGTACTGTAGCTTGCACTGGTCCATTTGCTTAGCTACTCTCCCGCATCCCATCAGGCCCCCTTCACGCCCCACTGATAGCTCCTATGCTTTGCTCCCACTCTCAGCTGGTCTACCCTCTACCAACCAGTGTGTGCCTGTTAGTGTGTCACTCCAGGGTGATGCCCCTCTCTCAGCCCCTCTGGGCCCTTTTGCCTCCAAAGCACTCCATGTTTGCCTAATCATTTAGGATCCGGATACGGGGAAGAATTGTTAACTACAGCAGGTCAGCCAGAGCCCCGTGCTCCCCCCTCAGCCCTCTCTGCTCTCCCTCGACCTGCTGTTGACTCATCTCCATGGATATTGAGCAGGAATTTTTTTTCTCTTGTGATCGCTGCCAACCAGCTCTATGGCCACTCTTTACCACCACCATTTCCTCTTCATATCATTCCTTTTGGTTTAGATTGTCCAATCAAAAGGCAGTTTAAGGGAATCACGTGTCCAGGAAGTGATGACAATGTGTCTCACCGAGTAGAGTGGTGTTGTTACAGCCTTGGGAAAATTGTGTTTCTTGGTTTGGCAAGCAACAGAATCTAGTCAAGAATGATTTCCTGACACACCAGCTGAGCCATTTTCAACACACACACGATAAGATGTGCTTTGAGGAGATTACAGCTTTGCACGTTGCCTATTGACCTGAAATTTTAAAGAACTGTGTTCATCTTTGGCTGTTGTTTTCTGTCTTTAAAAAACATAAACTTATTTTTTTATCATAGTTTTATGCAGTCTAAACTTGTTTACAAACCCAAATGTATGCATTGAAAGTGTGTTTATGTGTGTGCGTTCCATGTCTTATTAGCTTAGGGCAGGTGAGTGTTTGCATACCTGTCTCCCTTTATGAGATCAGTGTTTGCTCAAGGAATGCACCACGTCCGATTCGTCATTGACTGTTATTGTTCAGCTCATTTGACTGGTGCCTCGAGATTGAGTTTTGTTTTGTCCCCAAGCAAGTGAGAAATGTGAGCTTTTCTTTGACTTTTCCTCTTTGGATTAGTATAGTTGCACATTTTCTTGACAAAAAAAAGTGATATATACAGAAGATGAAGACTCAAAATGTGTATGATGAAAGGGATTTATTCAAGTTTAGTGCCTGTCATGACAAAAATGGCCCTTTTTGTCTTCTGGTTCCCATCTGTAACTGCACAGATAAAACTTTTATCAACTGAGATGCTGTAGAAAATTACAATAGTCTGCAATTATGCATCATGCTAGGACACAACACATTGTATGACGCACTTTTGCAGAAATACCTTTCCAACTAGACACATCCTGTAGATGCAGAACAACTAAGTAAAAGTGGCTCTTTTGCTTTGTGTTAATGAAGAAGCTTCAGTGCATTAATTCCTCCTGCTGCACTTGAGTGGTTAAGAACCATGACACAAATCATGTGCGCATGTACATGGTTTAATCAACCCTGTGTTTTTAGATACATGGGTAAAAACTACAACTATTACTTAAGCATATTTGAGTTTGCCTGTATGTGTGTTTTTGTGCTGCTGTTGTCCTTTGCCACCATCTGGGTGGTCCTCATGGCTGGTTTGATCGGAATCCCCCTGTCCCATAAATCAGTGTCCAGTCTCTGGCTGGGAGCTGATGCTATGTGCCTCACTGGAGCAAGGGGTTTGAGGCACTAAGCCGAGACCCCAGCCGCTGCCCTGCACTAGCCTGACTGCACGTCAGCTCTCCACACTACCTTTAAAATAACTCGTCGTGCATGGGTGCCTTTGGGAAATGGCCTCAGTTCCAAGTTCATAGTAGCCTCTGACAATACAAGCTAGAGCAGATATGGACCATAATAAACCAGAAGATATATAATTTCATGACTCCCAATTTCCATGTTTTCAAAAGTCTTTTAAACTATCATACAAATCTGTTTTCTAATAACATTTGTTTGTTTTGACTAGTGAGTAACCCAAATTGACTTTGATAGCCTTTCATAGACCTACTCTCTCTACAAATGCTTCCATCTGATTGAAAGTGCTAAGATTAAAGTCACATCGTTGTCTTTGTAGGGCGTCTCCCTCTCTGTGAGAACAACAAGTGAGGATGAAGGCCCGTTCGAGCTGTCTGGCTTGCATACAGCTCTCCGCTGAGCTTTTATCTAGGGAGATTGGTTACAGCTCTGTCCAGACCAATCTCCCAGGGAGTGCACTGTCCTGAGACCTGTGGCATTAATAAAGATAATGCTGTTTGGTATAATAACAGTCAATTCTACCCCATAGAGGGAAGAGAAAAGAGACACAAGTGTAGCAGAATACAAAAGAAACCAAGATGAAAGGCTGAAAGGTGGGTCTGTGCACCTCTCTAGCTCTTATGTTGGAACTGATGGAACATATCATAATGTTCACATACAAACAGTGCTGAGTGGGACTCTATGGCAATTTTGACCCTCGGAGCCATGACGCAGACATGCAATTTGTTCTTTTGTCTGCCAAGATCACAGAGGGAGGATGGTGACATGTCTTTCCTTTTATTTTATTTATTTTTTTTATCTCTTGCTTCCTTTCTTTCCATTTTTTTTCTATTCCCTTATTGGATTCTGTGAGTACAATTTAATTTGATGAGCAGGTGGTCTTTTTTTGAATCTGACAGTGCTTTTGGCTCCCACCTCTGGCGTGTGGGGCTTTCAGTTGAAATCGGTCATGTAGGCCAGGATTAGGAGGGTGGAAGGAGGAGGACCAGTCAGAGTCTTCATAGTGGCAACTTCAATGCCCTTTAGTCAGAACCATGCAGAGTGTTGTTTGAAAGAGTTATTTTGTTGCTTAAGCTCTCTGCTGCACCCCAGATGGCTTTTGTGTTGGCCAAGGACTTGCTTGGGGACAAGGTTAAAGAAGCAGAGTCCTTCAGGCCTGGTAAGTCTCTGGGCTCAGCAGGTAAAGCACTGTGTTCTAGATGACTGAGAAAGCAAAATGCTGCAATCATTGCACTTTTTCACCTTGAATCTGAACAGTAGACCAAAACAAAATAGGTGGATTAGAGCAAAGGGTAGATTCTTTTTTTTTTTTTTTTTGCACCAACAGACATGCATACAAGTAGATTAAGGCCACTGAACATCAATACATGTTAAGAACTAGTGAAGCCTTTCATATGATGTCACATAGGACAAAGGAAAGAAATAGGTAGGGGGAACAATTCTGTGAAGCAGTCCCAGTGGAAGCTCTTTTTCAGCAACATCTCTTCATTGCAGAAAATCCAAACCTGCTTTCACTGCTTCACCTTTGATCTGAAATTTCACTACACAGTGCTAATTGAGCAACCTCCTTACTCCTGGAGGGAATTTATGACCCATTTTCTTTATCTGTCCAACATTCCTTTGCTATATCACCATGGTGACACCTAGACAAGCAATCAATATTTAGTCAGAAACCCTGAACATGTGTGCTGTCATTCAGAAACTAATTGCTGTATCAAAACTTTTGCTGCCAAAAATATTAAATTAGCAAATTAAATAAAATGCATAAAAAAAGCAGCCGTGCTTATATTTAAGATGTTTAGACAAGTTTATTACCACTTCACTGATTAATTGCTACCTGACAATTTAGGATTTGAGTCCATCTCTAGAGATCATTTTAGTGGAATCAAGAATCACCTCACAGAATAAAGCTAACAAGAAAACAGTGTCAGAGTGAGTAATGGCGTGGTAACAGCATGGTCAAAATATCAGGCTGTGGTCTTAGAGGTCTGATCTATAAATTAAACTAGGAGGAGTGATATGGTCAGATTGCTCTGTTAGCCATTTTGGGTTTGTCCCCCAAGTGTTTATCATGGAGGTTTCACAAGTGGCCACTTTGACTTGCACTGATAAACAGCAGGGGTTAGATCCAGGCCTTGCTGAGTTCTAGCTGGAGCCCCTGGGCTTGTAACCGCACAAACCGGGAATGTTAGTCATTTGTTTATTATTACTGATATTTGGCTGCTCCTAATCCCCGGCGGGATTAACAGGATTAGATGTGTTCCTCACCCTACCTTTTTCCACTGTTGCATTCCCTGACATTTGCTAGAGTTTTGCATGTGTGCACGGACGAGACATGTGTATGCAGTGGTATGCTTTTAGCGTGTGTCATTTTACGTGTCTTTAATGGATGTTTGTGATCAGCATAGGTTGACATATTTACGCACAAACTTCTTCCCATTTAATGCTGTGTTTAGGGTCAATGGGAAAACTCTGTTTGATGACAAATATTTTTCAATCCATGCCAGGGCATCTTGCAGTATGGTTGTGCTCGAAGCTGAAAGAGGTTTGAATCTTGCATATCAGTGTTCCAGAAGGGGTTTTTCTTTTTTTCTTTTTCTTTAAACAGAAACACTCCAAGAGCCCTGTAGGAACCAATTAATCAAAAAAGTTGAATGTCAGTATGGCGTCACCGGAATTGGAAACTACTGACATCACAAACTAAGAGAAATGGTCTGAGTGGTGCTTATGTCTGTTCAGTGTGTCATGAAGCTACTGGCTGAGAATCCCCTGGATCAGAGAATGAACAGGATTTAACTGAGAAGGGCAAACTCATTCAGAGTGACCTTTTTGGGGCTGATCCTGATCACTGTGTAAATCTGTTTCCAGTTTCAAAACATGACCGTGCACATGCTCATTGACATGCCATACTCTTTCACCCACACAATGTTTTTGTGGGTGAGGAAGTCCTGCAAATCTGCACAAACACCCTGCATACAATTTCTGCTGCCCAGTTCCTCCCACAAACATACACAGAAACAGATACCCCAGAGCTGCAAGACTGACAGATGCATAGCATGTAATTATCTAAGTTTATGTGAGGCCAAAAGGTTAAGAATGATGGTTCATTATTTTCTGGGATACTTAAGTTAAACTTGCCTGGGTGACAATCCCATCTCACTGGGTAGAGCAAAGAACACTGGACTACATATGTTGCAAAGCCAAGTCAACCTCAATTTTTTTTTTTTTTTTTTATGGATTTCAGGGCAGAAATTCTATATAAACAATTTGCACATCTAGGCTAAAATATATTATTCATTCATTAACTGTACCGCTTATTCCATTACGGGTCGCGGATAAGCTGGAGCCTATCCCAGCATTTTATCAGGTGAGAGGCAGGGTACACCCTGGACAGGTCACCAGTCCATCGCAGGGCCAACATAGATAGGGAGAAACAACCATTTACACACAAACTTACAGGGAGAATTTACAGTCACCAATTAACCTAACATGCATGTCTTTCGATGGTGGGAGGAAGCCAGAGAACCCGGAGAGAACCCACGCATACATGGGGAGAACATGCAAACTCCACACAGCCCCCCACATTCGAACCTCCCCCAGCCGAGGCTCAAACCAGTGACCTTCTTGCTGTGAGGTTGCAGTGCTAACCACCACACCACCGTGCATCCCTAAAAAATATGATATTACAGCTAAATGTGTATCAATAGTTAAAAAAAAATGTTATTTCAGTGGGTGAAAACTTGTCAGTTTTCATTTAAGTTAATTTTTACTTATTTTTTTTGTCTGCTTAATTGAAGTTCAGTAAACCCACGAATACTCTACATGCCTCAAACCACTCAGCAGCTATACTAATGTTGGGTGTGACTAAATTGATGTTTAGCCCTCTGTCTATATCCTTCCTTGCCCTGCACAGAAACTCTTTTTTACTTGCTGCACATCTCGTCAGCCACAGCTGAACTTCATGCAGTGTTGGTTAATTGGCAGTTTTTGGTAAGTGCAGATATGCTTCACTATGCATATCTTCCTCAATGTCCCTTGCACTGCTTGCCTTTTAAAAGTGTCCTTTAATTGGCTGCACAGTCACAGTCTCCTGCTTTAACTGTCCCCTGTGGCACCTGAATGTGGCCCATTTGACCTTGAGGCCCAGATGTGAAAGCCAAGTATTTGGCAACCTCAATTTATGGCCATTGGCCATTTTTTATTTATTTTTGTTCATTCTAATCCAAGTTGTGATTTTCTCTCTACTTTGTTTTACAGTGCTGACTATGAACTGTGAAGGTGATCTTATTCCAGACAGAATTGGGCCTCTGACAGCAAAATCCGCTCAGTTTCAACACCTTTCCATAACTCTTAAATAGATTGTGCTTGTGTGAGTGTCCATCTGCCTCCTTCATGCAGTTCTGTCAACAGCGTAACATGTTTGCCACATCAGGCCCAAAGAAAGGCCTCGGATTTGGTCTCTAGAGGACTCTTACTGGCCCATCTAATTCATCTAACCATGGCTTCTTCCTGAGCTTTGGCTCCTTCCAACTGGGCTGCATCAGTGCTGCTCAAAGACCTGAGAATACTGTGATCCCACCATGGGGTGTATAGTTGTGGCTCCAGCTGTGCTACACTTTAATCCTCATCCCTTTTAACCACAATGGGAAACATGTGCTTGCTCTGTGTAGGGTACAGGCCCACCATGGGTGATACTGTTTACCTTTGCTCTAAAACAAACATTTCACAGCTCCTGTGACCACCCTTGGACACTATTTTTGATGGTCACTGGGTTAAAAAAGTGACAGAGGAACATTTGGTGACATTTTTATTTGAGAAATAATGATTCATCACTAGCAGTGCTTGTAGATAAACAGCCTTCACTTCACACATGTAAAATTTGTGTTTTACAGAATCTTGACTAAATAAGAAGGATTGTTTTTTTTTGTTTTTTAAACACCCTTTAAATGCACCCTTTTTGCACCTTGGGTAAAAAAGATACTACATTTGGAAAGCAACATAATCCACACTTATAATTTTTTCTTCTTTTTTTAAAGTTTTGTGGATCATACAGTGTATCTCTTCATTTTCAATTCATAGAAGAGACATCTAACTTAATGATCTAGTCATTAAAGTTGTGTCCCAGTTTCTGTGCAGGCTTGAAGCTAACACTCTTTGTCTAAGCCTTCAAACATTGCAACTCTTCAGTATCACTAAATCAGTTTGAGCCTTGAGCTTTATTTCCATTTACAAACAGTCCAGTAAAGAGATGATGAGCCTGTTTAGTTTTAATAACATTCACTTGAGGAAATGGTTTTGCATAGCTATCTTATTGTATATTTAAGCAACATTTTCTGTAGTCTCATAGATAAATGTTAAGTTTTTACTTTTATCCAAAATGCCAAGAGAGATGCAAGCAAACATTTTAAGCTGTCTGTTGTCTTTGGCAAGTTGCTGATGCTCTTCCAGGTTTTACTTATAGCATCATTACTAGTTGAGAAGAAAGAATAAAATTCTGTTTGACAGTGAAGCTGGATGATTTCTTATTAACCCCGAAGGTCCAGCTGCCTATCATTATATATGTATATAAATATAGAGTTTCCATGGATCCATGTATGCATGTATACTCTTGTGCCACAGTAAGAAATGCATTGCATCCTGGTAACAGCTTATGGCTGGTAAGGGGGCCCAGATTAGAAGATAAATTGAGTGATGTTATATAGTAACATTATTCCTACTTGTCAAAACATGTTAAAATATCAGCACAATAACTCATTGTACACAGTATTCTTTATGGTTTTTTTGGAGGTCCAGTGTGATGTGACCAGTTTCCACCTCCTGGCTTTTATGCTTTGTGACCAAATCAGATCCTGGCCTCCGCAGGTGTGGCAGGTGATCTGAGGGTTGAGTGAGCTCTTCCGAGGGTAACCATAGCCTAAGCTTCCCATGTTGCCCCACCTCATTCTGCCCTTTCCTGCCATCTTATCTGAGCATCCACTGCAACCTAACCGAGGGTGCGGTACCTCTGCTCCTCTAGTCTCCATGCTGCTTTTCTACATTGCCGGTGTTCTCGGATTCCACTGTGAAGAGAGAATGACCCCACGTGGTCTAAACTTGAGTTGGACTGACTGACAGAGTCCTGACACCCCATTGTGGGCACAACCATCTCAGCTTCCAACCACCCACAATTTCCCACCCTTTGACCTCTACAGCACTAAGGACAAGGACAGCACACACAGTGAGCTACACAGCATGCTAACAAAGGGTTTTGGTTATCATAATAGACACTATCGCCACAGTGAATGTTTTTTTTTTCTCTGTTGTCTATGGAAAAGCCATTAAATTCCTTTACAAATAAGCAAAGACAGTGGGATTTAGTTGTTGGTTGGGCCAGAGGGACATAATGATGTAGTTGATGGGTTTTCTAATTACCTGAGTGGAGTCTTATTGTACATCCTGTAGGGGTGGATTGCACTTCCTCTTGCTGTCTGGGTTTGATTAAGCTAACCAGTCCACCAACAGACAGCCAACCACCTTCCTTCAAATTATGACTTGCAAGTCTAAGAGTGAAAGATTTTGCTATCTATTTACAGACTATAATATGTTTAGTACCAATAGAGGCATCATAGATGCAGAATATTTAAGTATTCACAAACTTCCAATCTTCAGTCACTCTGTTATTCTCCACTTATTCAATGGAATAATTAAGCTTGTTTAACACGTAATCACTAACAAAGCAAATTTGACACTCATTTGAGAATAAATAACTGCGATTTTCTTGTATTTAATGCATCTGCACTCAGTAGCTTGAATAGGATTTGAATCATTTGTGAATCATCTGTCATTTACATTCCAACAAAACGCACCGTAAACATGTTTGCACATGTGCTCATTCCACAGCAGAGCTGTCGAGCAGCAGTTGAATGCTGCTGAAAAGAAGCTTATCACACCCCTTTATTATTTTACTTAACAAAGAAATAGTTTTTCTTTTCCAAGGAAAACAGAACTTGCAGCAGCCTTTGCAGCCTCTTCTACGTTGTTTCTAATAGACAGCTAATTGTTGACAAATACTTTACATTTGCTGAATCCTCTGAGCATTTTTTAGTTAGTATTTCCTCGCCTAGCTCATCCTAGTAGTTTGTGTTCACTCACAAAGACAGGAAGGTTTGTGGGGCAAAATCTGATTAAGCTGAGCATTGTGTGTGTGTGTGTGTGTTGTGTGGACATGAGCCCCTAGCTTTAACTGTGGGTGTGTACTTGCAGACCTCAGCTCAGCTCGGAGATGTAATCTGATTTGCAGAAGGGAATGGGTCGTTTCACATGACTGGTTTAAAGGACCGCTGGCGCAAGGTTGTGCCAGAGTCCCTGACTGGTTTGCATGCATGTGTGCTTGCATGCTTGTGTGTATTTATTTGTTTTCACCAAGATGACAGCAGAAATATGAGTTGGTACAGGCTCCCACACAGTAGAAATGGAGAGGTGTTGAAGTTTGCGGTGCAGTTGAGCAAACCAGAGTTTCCATTGTCAATGGTTTTAAATAAGATTTGTTTAGGAAAGGCTACGTGAAGTCAGGCCACTGCTAATTAACAGTCAATTACACATCTGGAAAAAAGTAAAGCTGTGCTTCAGACTCTGATGCAAGTTTTGTTTGCAACTTTCTGTTTACACATCTCAAATAATCAGAGCTTTATTTTGAGCTAATGGACCATCAGAAATAATATCAAATAATTGAAATCATCCTATAGCCTCAACAGTCTCCGAGGACTACTAGGATTAAATGTCCTCTGCAAAGCTCAGTTTTCCTTCCTTTGCAGATTGTTTGTTGATGTGTATTGTGGTGGAGATTTTCTTACTCTCTCTCTCTGAGGCAGATGCAGTCTATCGTGTGATTTTCATTGGAGACTGGCTGGAGAAAACAATCACAGTTCGTGTGCAGGAGTGTGTTTGTGTATCATCTGGCCTTGTTAATAAATACAGGTTGTTTTCCATCTTGGGGTCATCAGTTGTGGTCATGACATATAGAAGTTAAAGAAACAAGTCAATATAGGTTAATTTTTGCAGGCACACGTGTTGGTTGGATCCATGTATGAGCTTTTTCAAATTTAAACAGCTCTTGTGTGTGAGCCGCGATCTCTGTGTGTTATTGCTTGTCGAGTCTGAGAGGTTCAAGAGTGTGTGCTCTGTGTTTGTGTGTTTTCTCTTCTGTCTGTGGAGAGTTCATAAGCAGGATGATGCAGCGAGCAGGAAGCTCTGATCCCATCAGGCGTGTCAGCAGGGGCAGTTTTTCATAAGGTAGTAATCTCACCACACAAAGGGGTGTCCAATATTAGAGAGAGCCCCTACCTCTGAGCTAATCAAGACCTGACCAACCCTTCCCCTGGCTCACCAACTCTTTAAACATTACCTCATCTGGAGGCTTAGCCTAGCCACATGCAACTCCAGCCTTCTGGTGTACATGATAACTCACTTAGCACAGTGTGATAGCTTTAAAAAAGGGAAATATAAGAAAGGATATAAAAGAAGTTAGACCAGCACACAACTACCTATGGTGCCTGGTGCCAGGGAAAGGTATTTTAAAAGGGAGAGGAAAGAAAGAATCATTTTACCATGTCCTCCAGAAACTCTGTGAAGCAGTTTCCCAGTATTCAGTTTCCTTCCCCACCGTCCTGTTATTGCTGTTTTTCTCTCAACTCTTGGAGCCTTCAACCTACAAGGAGGTTTTTTTAGTTCAGGCTTTGTGTCACTCGGAAACAGTACATTTGTTGCCAAGGTAACAGGTCTGGGACAGAGAAACTCAGAGGCAGGGAGCACCTTTGTCTGTGAATGGATGAAGAGGGACCCAAGCTGTCATCTGTCCAAGGAGCAATGCTTCACTTTGAAACATTTTTGCATCAAGAAACTGACAGATTTTCCTGAGCCAATATCTACCTGAACCTGTTGACCTTATAAAATAAACCAGCACACCAAAAAAATTTGAAATGGTTTACTGGAAAAGCCACTTTGACTGCCTACGTTGTCCTGATCTGCCAAGTTTTTACAGAGCTCCCCTGAAACTTTAGATTTACATAAAACAGAGTTGGTTGAGCTAACTTACGAATATAAGTTTATTTCTCTTTTACTGGAGAGTTGCCCAATGAAGAAACACCTCAAATGAGACACATAATAAGAACAATCCTCTTTTATGATTCAGAGCATATTTTTTGATGTCTAGAGCAGGGGTGGACTGGGACAAAAGGGCATTTTGACCAGCCTATGCTCATGCACACCACAAATCTTTACACTCCCTTAAATGTGTATATCAACTGTGCAACTCCCTAAAACCACCAAAGTAATGCAGTGAGTTAGCAGAAATCAGAGCTTGTAGGCACATTACGTACTTCAAAAAAGTGTAATTTGTTAATAAAATATAAATCTTAACTCCAGCATAGGAGCAGCATTCATCCTGCCATGTGTTTGATAGAGAAAAAGACCAGAACAGACATGAGAAATGATGGACAAAGCGTAGAAACAGTGTCTCTGCTGCCTTTTCTCCTCTTCAGGGGATGCTCAACCAGGTTAAACTAAAGATTTAATGGAGGGTTTTTTTTCTCTCTTTTTTTCTTCTCTCTGTTTTTCTTAAACATAAAAATTCATGCCCAGAATAATAAAATTATTTGGTTAAGAGGCAAACAGCAGCATCAGTATTACCATATGGGATGATGTGTATGCTTTTTAGTGTTTTACTTCTTTATATTCTTTTAACATATACACAGAAGCTGCCGACTATCAGCCCACAACCAATAATTGATAATAAAATAAAGCAATGAAGCTGCTAATTCAGTGTTAATAGTGATGAATGCTAGTTAAAAATTATATAAAGTAATTAATTTTATGATGTGCTATTTTAATGAGTGAACACTACCTATTAACCAGGGAGCACAACCAGCTGTTCTCAGCTGGGAAAACTGACATAATCAGCTAAATTAATAAATGTAACGTTATAACTAACGTGGTAACCAAAGAGCTGTTTTACTGACATGTGTCATCATTTCATCACAACTTTTTAAACAGCTAGCATGTTTACTACTGACTGTTTAATAGTCTTTTTTAATACAAATCAACCTGTTTCATGGGCTGATGGTCGGAAACAAAGTTCTGTGATGACTATTTATTTGAATTAATTAGTCAGGCACAGGTCCACAACGAAAGGGGCTTGGGGTGTTTTGAGTGGGCTGGGTAAGTGTTAGTTGGGCCGCTGATCTACTCAGTTTTATTGACCAGTCATACCAATTAATAGGCGTAAACTGCGTTGGCCCAAAAAAACATGTCGGCCCAACGGAAGAAAATACCATATATATGCCAGATGGCCAGTCCATACCTGGTCTGGAGTGACTACCAACTCTAAAAATGTTGAAAATACACAGGTCGGGCACTTTGATATTCATTTAAAGATGAAAATATTTTATTTGGCGAGCTGCTTAGATTTATTTGGGCACCTATTTGTTATTGAATGCAGCATCATTACACAGCCATTAAAAAAACAAACGTGCAAACAGGTTTCAGATGTACACAGCAGGATTGAACAGGATTGAACATAAGCAAAATGAACTTAAATTGTTGCATATGAGTCAAAAAAACCCGCATTCAGAGGAACTACAATGGAATTGTGTTCCTTTATGTTCAGCGTGGATTAGTAGCATGACTTGTGAAAAGATCCAAGACCCAACTACAGAATAGAAAGTGTTTCAGAGGAAACTTGTCAGTGAAGTATTTATTATTATTACATTTAAAAAAAAAATCAGTTTAGTATGGTAGTGCAAGCTCTCAGGCTAGGTTCTGTATGCTGTTCATTTAATTATTTAGTAAAGATATGATCATAGTTTATGCATAATGGCCTTAATGTGAGCCTAAAACAAAGCCCCTTTCACACACTCACAGTTATTATGAAGTCTGATGGGAATTTAACATCATTCTCATGGCTAAATAGGAACTGGGTTTGAATACGACACAGTTTCAACTAGGGATGCAGGATATTGGAAAATTGTTGCTTTTAATATTCTGTTAAAGAAAATGGTGCTCAAAAAATCTACAAGCACATATATGTGTCTGTTGTTGCTTTTTCTCCGCATTCTGTAGAACAAGAAAAAAAAGGAAGTGGCAGAGATGCAGACACAAACAAATTTTCAGTAGTTTTGCATGGAAACTGGCATGCTCTACAGCTGAATTAATCAGGGTGGAGGGAAAGAGACACAGGTGGCCAGACAGAAGGGCTGTTGTGGGACTATACTGTTGCTTTCAATCAAATGGGAACCTCCAGCAAATAAATTAACTCACCTCTGCAGTCTGTCGCGTTTCATTTTGGCTTTTTGTTCTTCTACAGACTAAAAGCTAAATTGTCACGTTTTATGTTTAAATAAATAATAACTATTTAACAGCCTGAAACCTGTCCCTGACCTTCTGCAACACAAGGTTCAACATTCAGAGAGAAAAGTGTGTTTCTCTTACTGCCCTTTGACTGCTGTAAAAAACCTACAATCAACATATGTTATAGGCTACACAAAACGAATTTGTTAAAATAGAAATTTCTGTTAAATAGCCAATTTTAAATTCAAGAGATTTTCTTAAATTAGTATTTCAAATTTATAACCGTACCGACACATAATCCCATTCATATTTTGTTGTTGTTTTTGTGCCAGTTGTGTGAGTTAATGTAAAAATTATCTTTCACTATGTTTAATTAAGGGATTAGGCAATGCTGTGATTTTTTTATTTTTGTTTTTGTTTTAGCATGACCTTTACTATTTGGCACATTACTGAGTGTCGTAAACCCAATTCACTCAAAGCTGAGAATGCATAGAGATGATGGTCATCCCAGAGTATCCTAGAGGGATTATATTTTTCAGCTGGGAGGAGTAAGTTCCTTACTCAGCTAGAGCATCTCTGTTTTCCTTTGTTCAGTTAGGTTAGATGACTAGAATCATTTATAAGTTCCTAACTTTCTTGAACGGTTAAACCGGCTTCAGATATAGATGCCTTTGTAATTTCTTTTTTTTTTTGCTTTTCGTTTTATGAAAGGATCATTATTACACATCAAACAACAATTTTTCCCTTTTTTATTTCATTGTATATGTTTATTCAAGTCTAGGCATAGCTGGCCTAGATTAAATTTGACTCCTCAGTTTTTTGTCCTTTTGTTTACCCATGAATGTGCCTCTTTATGGATCATCTTATCTCCATCTTTTATATCTTTTAGGTGACCTCAGGTGATCATCAAGAAGAGGCTGACTAATGAAAACATCATCTCAACAGATTAAACAGGTAGGAATTCCGTTTTCCATCTGATTATCAAGTTGAAGATGACACATTGTGTTTGTCAGTCAAACAGAGGTGGTAACATAACTATTTCTGAGATATGATCAGTGGTGGCACTGGATGTATGCCCGTATACTTGGTTGTTGTTTTTTTTTGTTTGTTTTTTAATTGTGTAATCTAAGTCATGACAGCCCTGTAAAGAATGCAGTGGCACAGAGATATGACTTCAAACACAACTTCTGTCAGGAGCCTCAGATCCTTTCAGTGGAACTGAATAAAGATATGCTTTGATGGCCCACCACAGAGTCGGTGGCCTTCAAAGAAACCTGTTGATGGGGTTGTTTGGGGCAGCCAACAGGCTGAATGAGAGGTAATGTGTAAGTGTGCCTCTCAGGGTGGTCGTGGCTGTTCTTGGTGGAGGTCAAACATGCTTGACTCTAAAATGAGTAATCATTTTCTGTAGATTTTAGTCTCCCATTATTTACTTTCCGTCCCATCTACCTGGTTCTCGGACTAAATGAAGGGGAACTGTGTATGGATGGCAAGGTGCCAGCAGACAGGTACAGTAGATGTGCTGATAGGGGAGGGTGATAGGCCCAAGGCAGAGTAAGACATACATGGGCAGGCTCAGACTGAGGCAGGTTGGGACCTGGTTCTGTGTGCTGATGCTGCTCTGCTGGCTCTTCTCCAAGGTGAGGCACAGGGAAGAAACGTGGGAAGAAAAAAAAACGGCATGGAGGCCAAAAGGAGCGATCAGGAAAATAAGGTTAAGGAACGACTGATCAAAAGGAGAGGCAAGAAAACCATAATGACCAAGAATGTTGACAAAAAGCATAGAGTTGTTGTAGTTTAAACTAATGGAAGCAGATTGTGAACAGATGATGATGCGAGCTGCAGGAGAGGAGTGATGAGGTAAAGTTGTGGGAGTGAAGGTGGAACGTGACTCCTCGCAGGTAAAACAACTCAGAGGTGCAGACAGGCAGAAAGAAGATGAGAAATAGTGATGGATGACTACTTATCCTCTGACACATTGTTCCTTCCCCGGGCGAAGAACTGGCGAGACAGGCCGGTCCCACCGCTTTGCTGCCATGACTACTGCAGGTTTGAGTGGTTGGTGTGTGGGGGTGGACAATGTAATGTCATTTTATGGGAGGGTGCATGAACAAGCGCAGGTACAGCAGTTTGGGTTGTCAAGAGGCCACCGACCTGCATTACCTCATCTGGTGATATGCTGAAGATAACAAGGGGAAGTTGTAGACTTATCAACACCTTCATCTTCAGCTACTTTTGTGCATATTTTAGTTTAAGTTGTATATTTTTGCATTGAATGTTTAAAAATTGGCATGCATATCTTTCAAACCAGAACTTTTTTTTTTTATTACATTGAACATTTTTATCGTGACATATGATTTCTGGTGTAAACAAATAAAAAGATCTAGAAATGTGTATCCATAAAGCTGTCAGCACAAAACACAATCCTTATTTTGCCAGCAATCATTATGTAATCATTTCAGCTTTAGATGAGGGTCTGGGTAGATCATCTCTAACTTTTCCATGGCAGTTTAAAGGTGTCATTGCCTTTTCTGTGGAAACTTTGTGAATGCAGCCAAATATTTTTTTTCTGCCTAGAGATAATTTGAATAGGCATTTGTGTTGGTTACCTTGAGGTAACAGCTTTGAATAGTCATACTCCCCTACACTAGAAAAAATAAATGTATCAGAAAAGATTATATTCATCTAATGTTCTTTTAAATGGGGATGAAAAATGTGTCTATGTTCAAACAAGTGGTTTTTGGCTGCGGTTGATAATTAGTTTCTGCATTATGTTTCTAGGATCACACTAAATCCTGGCTTGGACCGTGGACCAGCATCTCCTGCAGCAGATGTTTGCTCCTGGCACAGCTGCTGACAGCATGAGCTCCATCACTGACAATCTAACTCTCAAGTTCCAGCCAGGAGCCCGAACTTGGAAAAGCTGTGACTCAAACTCAGCAGGACAGAGAAGTGTATTCTGCTGCCGAAAACATTGTTGAAGGGATCACTTGACGTCTGGAGAAGCACTCAATGGGAAAGTCAGTGTGATGAGTGCAGATTGGCCATTGTTACTTTGTCCATTTACATGGGGAGGGCATGTATTAGATTATCAAGTGGAGCCTTATACGCATAAAGCTCTCCTTGGCAAAGCAAATTTGTTCAGCACAACACAGCAGTCAGACGTCATTCTGCTTGCTACCATGCTGCACAGCACAACGCTTTGGGTGCCTTGAAAGCACTATATAATAATAATAATAATAATAATAATAATAATAATAATAATAATAATAATTGTTTTTATTATTATTATTATTATTATTATTATTATTATTATTATTATTATAACATCAGTTTTATCTAGTAAAAATCAAATGAAAGTCATCTGCTGTGTAAACAGAACAGAAATTGTCCAGAACGGTTACTCAATCAATTGGAATATAACTTCCATCTTTCAGTTACGGTCACAGAGAAGTCATTGTGATCAGAGTGTTGAAAACTGTAAACCAAGAAATTTACTTGACACATTGGCACACATTCTCTAATGTAAGCCAGTAATCCTGTCAGGCTGTTCGTTTTAATCATGATTTATATCTCCATGACCAAAAAAAATAAATAAATAAAGGTAATAAACCAGTTGTCTGTTTGTCTTGTCATTCCTGCTGCAAATGTATGTGATTAATAACCAGCACGATGATTTGTTGATGATTGTTACCTGCCTGTTTGTCTATCTCTTCTGTCACAGTTGGTCATGCTTGCCTAATTACTAGTTAGGCCAGTCTGTCTCAATCATAAATTATGGATAATATGTCAACACCTGAAATGCATACATTTAAATCCAGCCTTATACTTTAAACCACTGCTGCATAATTGTTGTGTTGTTGTGGTGAATGTTGTGTTCTGTGCAATACTGCTTACTTGGTGATGTTCAGGGGCTCAGTCCCCTCGGGGACAATAAAGTCTTGTCCCAGTAAAGTCTGTCCCATGGCTCTTGGGGCCATGGACCCTTTGTTAATGCCGGATGGTCGGTCCCTGGTGAGACCAGCGGCTTATCAAAACTTTCATGGTTAAAAAAAATTGTGTAACCACAAGGACTTTTTTTGTCTTCTAACAAAAGAGAGGATGACTTCTTCTTTTGTCCCCTGCAGAGTTGGTTTCTGTAAACTCTGTATGTAGAAAGTTGACAGACAAGTTCTTAATGTCACGGTCTAGGTCAACTACGAGTAAAGCTGCAGGGAGTTTTCAACCATTTACAGGACAGAAATCCCCAGAGGGCCCCTTGTCTTCTGTAGAAAGACATTGCAGTGTACACTACAAATGCATATATTGTTGTCAATTAGTCTGAAAACATTCAGCAATTCAGCAGTGACTTCCCATTTAAATGTCGTTCACTGTCAATTTCTGCTTAGGATGGGTGAGAGCTATGGCATCAGTGGGGGATTGGACATAAGCGCAGAAGTAGGGAATAGTAGAGTTGCTAAAGGCCCATTTATGCTCTCTTACGTACGTAAATAGCAATATACATTTCAAACATTGTCATGTTTCATCGTCCTCATACTTCCATGTGTCCTTTGAGTTGCCATGGTTGCTAAGTCTATTCTTCTACTAGTGAGCAGTGGTAGGTTCAGTGTTTACTCCCGTGAGCTGACGTCAGTTTCAGACAACGTTTGGCAGCTGTAATTCATCGCTACAAAGTTTTAACAACCACCCAACACACCCTAAACACTTGCATATAGTCTTTCTGCAAAAGCTTATACAACTTTTACAATTGTGTGTCTTCATTCTTCTATTGCTCCGCCCCCCACCTTCATGATCCTCTTCTTCTTCTCTTCTTCATGTCAGCTATTCTGCTCATCACTGCCCCTGAAATTTCTGGTGGTATTGCTCCATCTTATTTGTCAAAGGATGAATTGCTAAGCTCCATAAAAATGGACTAAATTACGTTCATTATTGATGCAGAAGTTTGACGAAACTGTCCATCCGTCTGCGTATCCATCTTCTGCGTGTAGCATAAATGGGCCTTAAGGGTGCAATTGAAGGGTCGCATATTGTTATTTTTCTCCCCTTTGATAACACAAAGCCAAGCTGCCTGGGTTCCACTGCAATTGGTTTGGGCCTTTATTCTCGTGCTTGACAATGTTCTGACAAGTTGTTCAAAGCATCATAGGGATTATATTAAGAATCAGATTGGAGGGGGACAAGGTCAGTGCAATAGCAAAAAAGAAATGAGGAGCGAAGACCCCCTTCGCTGATGTTTTCGAAGTTGAGCTTCATGACATCTTTATGGCCCTGCTTATGGTCAACAAAATTAGCATGTCCACAATGCACTTCTCTGCTTGTCTGGCTCCCCCTGCTTTTTTTCCCCTCGTTTTTCTCACACACACATACACATAAACACAACTTAGAGGGAAAAAAATGACCTCTCTGCAGCTCTCAATTCATTGCACTTCTATAGCCTTGAATGGACCGGCTCAACAAAAGGTGACATAATTTTCTCAGGGTTTGATTGGCCGCCTCCATGCAACATGACATCATGCAACCCCTGCTGCAACACATTAACACCACCCGCACCATCACATAACCCCACCCCCAACTCCTGAGTTCTTGGATGCTGGGTTGTCAAGGTGACAACGCTAGGCCTGGACGGTGGGGCAGGACTTGGCAGTGTATTGCAGCTTGGCTGTCTATAACGAGCTCAGACAGCGTCACTCTTGTGTTTGTGGTAAACAGTCTTGGGAAATGATACAGAGAGACAGAAAGAAGGGGAGGGATTTGGAGCACTGTCTCAGATATAACGATGGAATATTTCTCATTCCAAATCTCATGATTTATCAGCATACAAAAAAAGTAGACCAGTAAAACGTGTCAAGTCATGAACTGTTTGTCATTTGCCAACCAATGAACTGTTTATTTGAAGTTCCCTCCTCAATTATCAGCCTAATGGTAAAGATAAATAGCCTGAATATATTTGATGGATAGTAAAATGGCATTTTAGAAGGATACACATAATAGAGTTTTACTTGGGAATGTATTTATTTATATATTTATTTTTTTTGTTTAGTAATAATTTAAATATGTTCAGATTTAGGCTTCATTCTCACTTTCCAAATATCAAAAGCAAATATATAATGATATGTTTTCATGGATAAAATCTTTTTTCCTATTTTTCAGTTTTTTCACAATTTGAAAAGAGAGCAGTAATTGGGGTGTTCCTCATTTCATTGGTTTATGATATAAAGTAACATGTCCTGGGTTCTCCCACAGTCTCAAAGCCAGAAAACCTGCCACTGGCTGTGTTGCTCGGCACAGCACAATCTCTGACCCTGACTAATAAATGCCACTTTTCATGCTGGTGCACATCCAAAAACATTAAAGACCGTGTGAACCAGAGTATCACACTCGTACAAATGGCCACTTCCACTCGGAATTGTCATTAATGAGGATAATTTGAAATAAGGTTGACATTAAGTTAAGAGCCAAGCCTTGTTAGTTCGAAACACTTCTGCAGCATAGATGCCTTTGAGTCCACTCCAAACCATTTCCTCAAATTGAAGCTGTAACCAAAGAAAAAAAGAAAAAGGACTAAATTACTGCTTGGTTTTGGAGTAAGTCCATGTTTTATGTTTATTATAACTATTCTATATTGCATTAAAGAGTCATATGTGATGCATGATGGTGATTTCCTGCCATTTATTTCACTGGTTTAAATTATGAACATGTGATAACGTCTCCTGTTGCTCCTCCAAAATTGCTCTCTGTCTCTATCTTATCCATCAAGCCAAGTCTCTTACCCACTAAAGTGATCATCTTTTCAGTTTAATGTTCTCTCCTTCTTCTTTTTCTTCCATGTGCTGTGATGTGATTAACTGTGGTGTTGTGGGTAGGCCCCTCCTTAGACTTCACTGGAAGAGAGCATAGCTTTAGTGGGTTTTTGAGCTTGGATGAGCGTAGACTGGGTATCAGTTACCTCTGGCTTGCTAAGGATGCGTGGGCTCCCAATGACCATGACGTCGATCCACTCAGCTCCACTTGCAAAAAAGAAATGGTGGGAATCTGCTACTTTGCCTTTACCCTGTATTTTCCACAATTGTTCTTTATTAAAGCAATCTATTTTCCAACAGGTTTTCACTTTCTAATGTGTCATGGGATTTACCTTGACTTTTATTGTGACTGTATTTTTCCAAGCAAGAACTTTATCAATGCATCAGCCACAAATTGATTGTGACATTAAGGTTATGTTCGTCCCAAAATTCACAAAATGTGCAGCAACATTTCTGGTTTATTCACGGTGACAGCCTTGATTGGCAAGGTGACATGGATGAGGGAGAAACCATTCCTCAGTCTCACCCTCTCCATCCCTCGCCTCTGTCACTCTCTCTTAATCCTCATTGAGAGGGAGAAAGGGAGACTCGGGAAGCAGAAGAGGATGAGGAGGAGGGAAGCAACACAACAGGCCAAAGGCTCCACTGACATCCATGGGAATCTGCAGATCCATTCAGCGGCAATTATCAGCATCAATGTGGAGAGGCAGTAGCAAGGCAAGGGGTGGGGGCAAGGGGGTGTGGGAGAGTTTTGGGGGTGGGGTTAGGCATAATAAAGGGGGTTGGGAGAGGGTCTACCCAAGAAGAAAATAATGGTGTACCGGGAGAACCAATAGGTTGAAGTGAGGGTGAAAGTGGTGGTGATGTGAGTTTACTTTCCATTAAGATGACGTGAGCTTGATCTTATAAACAACCATATTTAGATTCAGAGGTGTATTTCCCTATTCCCTCATAGCTGGTCTCCGGAAAAGTGATTACAAAAAAGGTCCTATTTATAAACTATGTGAAGTAAGTGATCATGTGAATTTCATATTTTATTAAGAATTTTGGTAAATGTATTGTGTTTAATTACATATCCAAATTTGACTATATCAGTGTTGATTACTGAACATTTTAGTCTTTACATGATCTCCCTCTAAATTAATGTCCAGTTAAACTACACTATACTACTACTACACTATAATCTTTCATAGATGTGTGACCGAACAAAACAAAAATCCCAGTGAATATTTATTTTCTTCCTGTGTGAAATGAAATGAAGTGGCATGGTAAGCGTTCTCAAGTCCAGTATGACAACCCTCTGTGCCTCCCCCCCTCCCTTACATCATACATCACTTTGACAGGCCATTTCACTCCTGGATTCAGAATTCAGACTGAGAGACCTCAAACAATCTGCCTTGTCCCTCCTTGGTGAGAACGTCACTCCCATCCCGTCAAACACCACGTTTGAACTTTGGCCAAGTCGGAGAGCCAAATCTGTCCGACAGGGGAAATTATGACAAATGATTTATATTTTGTCCCCTTTTTTTCACTTGAAAATAAGAAATTTTCCAGCAGAGGGAGATTCACCACAGCAGCTTAATCAGCCTGACCTTTACTGGCTGTTAAAGAGGAACAACTGCATTTAGATGGATGGCTCTAAAACTTTTAGAAGTGTGTGTTGCTCATTTCTCCTTTCTGTGAAAGATAAAAAGGTCAAGTCAAAGGTCAGGTTGGCTCTTATCCTCTTCGTTGGGTGATATTCTGGAGTTTACCTTGGGAAACACTGTCAAATGAAGATGTCTCATTATGCCTTTGGTGAATTTAGATAGGTGGTGTCAACTTGTCAACAGTAGAGACAAATTATGTCTTTATGTAGCTGTCAGAATGAAGTGGGAAGAAGTCAGAATGCAGATGGGATGACAAGGTTCTTAAAATTAAATAAATTTAAACTCAAAAGTCACTGCATTAAAAATGAAATATCTTTAAAAAGTATGAGGTTGATCATGAGGAAATTCCCCTTTAAAGTTTGTCTAAAAGTCATGAGCTGACACACTAATATGAAAAATATGTGAATGTAAGCGGTGGTGGAGAATGAATTCACATCCTTTTAAAACGCTCTATTTTAAACATATTGATTTCTTAAGTGTTAGTATAAAAATGCAAATGTTCAAGTTAAAATACTGTCCTGCTGTGATCATTTTGCAACTACACACAACATTACACTTTTACATTATTATTTAATGTGCATTACTTTAAAAGCAAAAAGTAATTGATGCAGGTGGATTGATGTAAAACTGTTTGGTATAAGTGCAAATAAAGTTTTTTTTTTGCCATCATGGAGTAATCTGCTTTCTTGCTTTACTGGCTGATTGTTTTGTCGATAAAAATCATGGTAATGTGAATTTTTTTGAGAAGTCCTATCCCAAATTAGCAAAACAGGGAAAATCAACCAACACATACTTCAGCTAGAAGTATATGTTTATGGCTAAAATAATGAGTTCCTTATAAAAAGAAGAAATGTTCTTTAAAGGAACAAGATAGCAATTCACTCTTAGATGTGGTGGAAAAGAAGAAATTAAGTGCCAAGAAGAATCACAGTTCCTCCAAGACAACAATCTGTTCGATCCTTATCAGTCGGGCTATAGGCAAGGCCACTCTACTGAAACTGCTCTCCTGTCAGTTACTGATTCCCTACGGCTTGCCAGATCCTCTGGTCAGTCCTAAATCCTTATAATGCTGGATCCCTCTGCTGCCTTTGACAAGGTCAACCATCGGATCCTCTTCTCCACACTCTTTTATGTTTTATGTCCTACCTCACAGGAAGATCCTTCAAAGTATCTTGGTGAGGGGCAGTGTCTACATCACATGGGCTGACAACAGGGCTGCCTCAGGGCTCAGTGCTCGGCCCTCTTCTCTTTTCACTATACACCTCATCGCTTGGTGCAGTCATCCACTCTCATGGCTTCTCTTACCACTGCTATGCAGATGACACTCAGCTTTTCCTTTCCTTCCCACCTGACGACACAACTGTCTCCATGAGAATATCAGCATGCCTTGCCGATATCTCTGCATGGATGTAGGGGCGCCACCTTCAGCTAAATCTGTCCAAGACTGAGCTTATAGTCTGTCCAGCCAATCCTTCCTTACAGCCACAGATAAGCGTGCAGCTTGACTCTATCACGCTTGTGGCCACGTCTTCTACCAGGGATTTGGTGTCATGGTAGACAACCAGCTGACTTTTAAGGACCATGTTACCTCGGTTGCCCGGTCCAGCCGGTTTGCTCTCTACAACATCAGGAAGATCAGATTATACCTGACTAATCACACGGCCCAGCTCCTGGTCCAGGCATTTTATTATTATTATTTCACGCATTGACTACTGCAACTCCTTACTGGCAGGCCTGCCTGCTTTCCAGTTAAACCTCTGCAGATGATCCAAAACGCAGCAGCACGTCTGGTCTTCAACCAGCCCACAAGAGCACATGTCACT
>JBAMHW010000023.1:15923784-15959655 GCA_037177495.1 Rhadinocentrus ornatus
TTGTTTAAGGAGCATTTCCGCACTTAGCTTAACTCTTCTACTCGTCGGAATGAGTTAGAAAGATTGGTCAAGCTCTTGCACTCAACTCAGTACTGAATATGCTGCATGCATTTATGCCCAAGATGATATTGTGTGATGAAATCACAATCTTGTATTTAAAAAACAAACAAACAAAAAAAAAAACTCCGTCCAGCACTACATGACAGCACCTGGGTCCAACTCGACTTACAGCAGACTGACTACTACTTAATTAGGATGTCGCACCCTATTTGAATTCTTGCTTGTGTTGTTCTTATTCTCAGACGTAAGTCGCTTTTGATAAAAGTTTCTGCCAAATGACTGTAGAATAGAATAGAATAGAATAGAATAGAATAGAATAGAATAGAATAGAGGTAGCAGTAACTTAAATTTGAACTTCAGTGCAGCGCTCTGGTTAATTCTCTGACATTCAAACAGTCATTTTCGCTTGTTGTAAACTCACATATTTCGTTAAAACCTTAACAGCCTGCAGAACATTTGTTGCTTTAAGATGTTTTTTTTTTTATATAAATGATCTGTTGATGACCACCACCTAAAAAACACCTTTTAAAATCACAGCCATCAAATATATTTGTTGAGTTCTGCTGCAAAACCAGTGTCCCCTGTAGTTTAGAACGAACCTTACTTATATAAATACAAAAAATAAAAACAAAACAAAAATTTTATCTAATCACTGAACTTCATCTTACTGTTACATTTGTTTCTTATTTTTAACCATAATTTTATGTGGAAAATAAGATTCTTGAGATTTAGACCTTTTTTTCAAGAGTCACACAGCCATGGGCCTGCCCTCACATCATATTTTACATCGTGACTCAGTGGTTTGCTGAGGATTTCTGATGACACTGATTCACAGATCCAGTCATTTAATGTATAGCTTTATTTAAAGGTATGCTATGATCTGCGTGACAGTGTGCTGCATCCCATATGGCAGGAATCCACTGGTCAGGGAAACCAGTGACCCCCTGACACACACAAGCAAAGTTCCTTTTTACATGCAGCACTTGAATTTCGTTTCCTGATGTGTAAAGTTGGCAGAGGGGTGAGGAACAACAAGAACTTACATAGCCATCTATCACAACGAAAGCACAAAGATGGTGGTGCTGTGTCAACCATGTAATGGTACTGTGTACAACAACTGTTTTCTTTGCATTTAGCCTAATCTTATTCCTGTAAAAACCTGGACAGAGAGTTCCTATTGCACAAATTTGCTGTCACGAATGGACATGTAGCTCAGATAGTCGTTGGGCCAGATAAGACCTATCATTCCAGTCTCTAGGCTGGTCGATAGCCATCAGCTTCGAGGGTATAAGCCTTTGTTTACACAGACAGTGAGGTCCTCAGCACCAACACAGTGAATCCACTGCTTCACCCCACTGCAAAAGCATTTGCATAACGATAACTGTGAGACAGCCATCCAGCCAAAAAATCAGCCATTTATTCTTCTGCTTACGCAGGTTTGATATGATACTCTTAAAAGGTAGAAAAATGCTAACTTAAACAACTGACTCTGGAGTACAACAGTGATTATCTAAAACTCATATCCATATGATTAATGGCTGATAATAGTACCAATACAGGCTAAAAGTTAAATTTAACTTGCATCCTGTGTGCACAGAAATCAGAAGAATCTGACACAAATTTAGCTCTGCTTTTATCTTAAGACAAAATATGATCAAAATACTGCAGACTCAGGCTTTCTGTTTCCTTGTCTTTGTATTTCAAAGGCTGCTTTGTCTTCCTGTTCATCCTGCTTGAAATGTAGCCCAGAAAGTTGATGTTACGTGATTTTATCAGGGAGCCCCACTATGTCCCTTTCCACAGCAGAAATTCTACCATTCTACATTTTCTACCTCTTCGAATGTCCTGTTGAAACCATGTCTATTTATTTATATTTCTTAGTACATCAAGTCCATGAACATAATAAGCATCACATTAGGTAATTATATTTTCACTTTATTTTTCTTTTTGCTGCAGTATAGCAGATCTCTACTTAACTAAGTAGAGATGCAATGAAAGACGACATTCAAAGGAGGCAAGTAGCTAGTGTAGCTCAAATAAAAAGCTTATTTGTGAGCCAGATGGTGTAGAGTGTTAGCTTGTTTTAACACTAGCTTTGTCTTTATGTAATAATATAACAGTATTTCAAATATTTATTTAAAAACATTTCTGGACAGGACTCAGCAAGTCCATTTGTTAAAACATCACCGTAATTATGCTGAGTAACTACACAGTGTTTACTTTTAGTACAGTGTTTACTAAAAGTAAACACTGTTTACCCATTTAAACGGAATTTTATTTGCCTGGAGAAAACCATTTTCCCATCAGTCAGGGTTCTGCAGTGAAAAGTAGCAGTAGCTTCTGTCAGTGGCAGCATACATATTTCTGAGAGGGTGACTGGGAACTGTGTGTCTCACACCCCCACTCTGAAAGTGCTATTGCAAGAGTCTTGTGCCAAAATACTTATTACAGTGTCTATCATTGTGTATATTTCTCAACTTGAGAACTTGCAGGAACCTCTAGAAGTACATTCTGTGCTTTGTTTGTGTGCTTCTGTCAGGTGTGTTGTAAAATACTTTCTTGCATGTAAGTTAATTGTTCTCACTTGCAGTGAAAAAACATTCCCACATTGAATCCTCCTGAGAATCACTGTTAGCAAATCATCCCATCTCCACCTGAAGCAGCTTGAAAGACTATGTCACCTTTTCTGGTTAGTGCGAACTGGCCCAGCTTCACATGAGGAAAGAATAGAAATTAATTTCTGGTCTCATTTTAACTCATTATTAGTGCATGAAGGGGCACTTTACTTCTTTCTTTTTCTACTTTTCTGTTCTGTGAAAATGCTCAACACTTACCTCTGAATTAGGCCACTCCCCCCCCTTTCCCCCAGTTGTGTAACCTGTACTCACCCACCACAAAAAAACATGTAATCTGATCACATTGCTGAGCTTTTGCTAAACATATATTGAAGACAATACCATTACATATCAAGCGATCTTTTCTGTTTTGATACAGTCTTCTCACATCTCACCCCCTGCATCTATATGAAGCACCTGGGAACTCCCCAGAGAAAGCAAGAGCAAGAGATTACTCAGTGTAATAGAAATAGGGAAGCAATAGTGACTTTGTGGTGTAGACTGGGGGAAGTTTAGCTATCTGAAGAATCCCTCCAGCATTGCTTGTATTTAGCTTTTTCTTATATGTTTGAGTTACTCAGCAAGGCAGTGGACTTGGATGTGAAGCTGTGGGTTTACAGCTGGAGCCAAGCTTCGCATAATCACATGATTAGTGTGATGGCCATAATGACAGCGGTGGTAGGGTTATCAAGAGGTTATAATCAGCTAAAGAAGAGCTTGAGTTTATTGCCACTGGAGGGGACCGCAATGTTTTTCAGCTTTTGCGTCTAGATTTTATTCAGAAATTGGTATAATTTCAAATAATTTAAGACAAGTATTTCACACAGCTTACATGGAAGTGACAAAATCTCTTTATTTTTAATGAGAGGATTGCTATAAAAAACATTAAAATTGCTTACTGTGATTGATTACAGAGTGTGGGACAGATGGAAAAGAAAGAGTGTCTTGGGACTGGTGCATATCCTGTCAGCTGAGCTCTTTCTACCTCTCCCTCCTTCTTTCTCTCTGCTGCTCCTCTTAACAGCTGGTGCTCCCAACTGCAAGCAGGGTGATCTGTGGGTTGAAGAAGTCTCTCCTTAGAGTCTCCAGCTGAATTGGGGCTCGGCCTGGAGTGGTGCTTTGGGGTTGCCTGACCTTTTGCCCCCCAGGTTAACCTCTCATCTTCATCTCTCCCTTGGGCCAAACCTTACTGAACACATTAACCCACTGACCCCCTGTGTCCTGCTCACTGATACACGGGACACTTCATTTCCACTCAATGATAACAATAGCTATTATTTTACGCTTTTAGATGCTCATTTGCACAAAGTATAAATCTTTTCAAACGTGGAGTGTGATGAAACATGAGTAGAGAGTGGAATGGACCATGTGAAAAAAGCATTTAAAACATGCTTACTCACAGTGTACCAGGGCATTTTAGGACACAGTCATACCAAAAGCAGGCTCAAAGTCTGTTCATCTAGAATTAGCCATATGTACGTGGCAAATCCTGATTAAAGCCAAAGGCTGAGTTTCCAAGGCGGCAGGCTGCAAGGCTGCCAGGCTGGTCAGGTGGGAGCTCAAGGCTTGGTGACTGCCGCAGGGTAGCACCACTCCTCCCTCAGCCCGTGATCTGCCCAGCGTGCACAGGACTTAGGGCAAAAGCCGGGGATTATCTCCACTGCACTTCCACCTCTACCACCCACTGCCTCCTCGCAATCAACACCATGCACTACTTCACCTCCTCCCTCTCCTCTAACCTGCAACTGCAGACACCCACATGGACAGTCCATGTATCATGTATCAGCATTTTATATCTATTTATATATAAATTTAGAGCACTTGATCAGAATTTTGTTTCATCAGCCAAACACAGTGTATTTAATAGCAATACTTAGTTTCTGATGGGATTTTAATCTAATCACTACTATTCTTTATTATGCTCTATGTCACAGACAGGAAACAATTCTTGTTTTTAATGTTTTTTTCTAGTTCCTTCAAGGTTACTCACCCACACACTTACTCACACTTACTGATCAACTCAGACAGCATTTGCAAAGAGACATACTGTGAGATTGACATACACAGATGAGAAGACATACTGTAATTTGACTGTACCAATAGACAGAACTTATGGCATGAGAAAATGAAGATGCTGTTTTTGTAGTTTAGATTTTACCCAATATTAACTCTGATTTGTGTTGCAGCTTTTTATGTGGCTTGCATGATTATACATATTCTTGTTTGGAAAGTGTTAAGAATGAATTCTTTTTGGTAAAAAATGACTGAAGGCCTCTGCCTTACCCTTTGTTGGACTTCTTTCCACAGGACACAACTTTAAAAGGGAGCTTATGTTTCATGTCCTCATAACTCAGTGCCCACTGTGTGTGTTCTACATTTCCCCTGACTCTTTCATTCTGTTTCTTGCTTCTCAGTCTTTCTTGTGCAGAGAGAACATGGTCATACCTTCTCAGAGCCTCACTCTCTAAAGAGCTGCTCCATTTTCATGATGTCGTTTATGAGTACTGACAAGCATCTTGTCTCTGTGTGAGCTAAAAAAAACAAACAGTAGCTGAATAAGATGGCTACTGGTAGAAACACCACAACAAATCAGCCTACACAATCAGATGACATCAGTTCGCCTCTGGTTGACCCTGCAATGTTGCAACAAAAGGTTAGAGAGATAAAAGAACAGCGAATTCATCGAACATAATATATGATACAGATCTGGTTGGAAAGGGAATTACAAAGCTTAAGAAAATTGCATTATATCACAAGAAAGATGGATCTTCTGCAATTATTTAGTTTAAGTGTAGGTGGAATTAATGTCTCTGTCTTTCAAGGGTTTACACAGGTGCTGCAGCAGCATGGTACAATGGCATACTTTTTATATTTAATCTAAAGTGTTACACCTACTATGTATTTCTCTGTGTTGCTGATTTAAATTGATATAAAAAAAAATATTACTGTCTTACTGAAAGATACACAGCAAGTTTCTATACTCTCCCCTGCTCAGATTTATATGAGCTCAACAAGATAAAATGGGCTTTAAGAAAGTGGATGTGTGGTTACATGTTCTCACAGTGCAACCTGCAACTCATCTTGGCTCCCTCTCTAGGGTAGATGGAGTAGGTTTCAGGTTGTGTGTATGCTTATATGTATATAGAAAATTGAAGGGTAAGGAGCATTGTTACCATAGGAGATTTAAACCTTTCGGTAATGTGGCAACAATGGCTGGGGAAACAATGATGGCATAATTTTGGCTGCAATTGAGAGCCACTGGTTCCACTGGTTTGTAGCTTTAGTTCAGTATGAGGACAAATAGGAGGAGAAGGAGAGATAAAGGTTAAAAGTGCTTAAAGACATTGTAGCTGAGGTGTAGACAAGTTTATATGAGAGTATGCATATGGGAAGGGCTGTGATGGATGTGATATGTGAGGGATTACGTGTTATTTACCTTGTCTTTGGTATGCACTTGTGCATAAAGTGCATGGCATATCTACATGGAGAGCATGGAGGCAGATCATAATGTACAGTATAGAAGATTTATCATAAGACATCCCTCCACCTTCACCTTCATCTCCTTGCTATTTCCTTGTCCCCTTAGCCTCTGTAAACCATTCTGCAGGCACGTAGCCACTGCACCCCTCCCTCCACCTGCCCTTGTCTGAAAACACATTGCCCTCACATACTGCTGGCAAATGGCCATGTAAGTGTGGAAACCATAGTTGCCTGCATGACTATTAAGGTACAATGCTGGTCAGGAATTACAAGCATTAAAGTAGCAGCTGTGCAGCTTTACATTTCAGCGCCACATTTAATTTAGTCTGCCAAATACTACAGATACACAGACCATTTAGACAAGCAACCCAAATTAAAATTTTGGTCCAACCCCTAATTTTCATCAGAAACACGTGTACAACAGTGGTCAAACAGAATAAGGAAGTAATGTGGGTGATGCAGGAAGTTTAGACAAAGACCTTTAATCTACTGGTTCAGTGAGATCAAGATTTACAAAAGACAACACATTTATCTAGACTGGTATAGGGTTTGACAATCTTTGTCATATTTATCTTGCATTTACTGCCATCGTTGTTGGCAGTGAGCATTGAGCAATTCATTGTTTAAAGCTTACATAAGATTGAACAAGACAAAACAACCTCATCCCAGATGAATTAAGAGTCACAGCGCACAATTGATGTATAGGTATAATGCATGAAGGGGCATGCTTGCACAAGGGTTAGTCCAATTAAAACACATTACTTTTATGGTAAACTTTGGATCTTTCACTGCTTGCAATTTGAGCTGAAACCAAAGGCCTTGCAGTCTAGGTGGGCTTACTGTGTTAGCTTAGATTTGACAACACCTGGGACTGTTTAGCATCCTGGCCGGAGCGAGATAGAGCTGCTGGAGAAGGTTCAGCTCTGTGGGAGAGGAGTGAAATTTACAAAGAGAGAAAGGGCTTTCTAATGTAAGCATGGCGGGAATGCTGCCACATGTCCCATGTCAAAACTATAAATCAATTCACACATAATGTCTCACTTAGTATATATCATGTACAGTGTCATTCACAGAGCTCACAAGCAATAGAAAGTAATAGACAGGTGTAAAACATTAGCAAGACTTTCAAATATGATAATTATAACTAGCATTTTCGACAGCAAAAAAAAGCACATTAACAATACCTGTTGTACATACAACATGGCTAAGTATAATGTGCTATATAAAATGCAGTTTCAGTTCTTTGGTGTTGTGAAAGAGTTAAGCACCTGCAACAGCTACCAGAAGACGCACTGTGGCTGTAACACCCTCACTGAGATTTCGAGCAGGATTTAAGATGAAAGCATACTGTTAATCCTACTCATTAATCAATAATTTTTCTTTTTTTTCTCATGTCTTTGAACAGGATGTATTCGTATTCTGTTACCACTAAAGTAATTCATAAAGGGTACTGTTTCTATGTCTTTCTATTTTCTATCCCATACAGTTTTTCATGTTAGTGCAAGGTTAGAGAAGTGGTTCCACCTTTACGTTGGTTGCAATTCTTGTTCTGGCTTCATCTACATCAGTACTGCAGTATGGCAGTCTTTTTGCATACAAAGGCTGAATTTAATTTATACCCCTTGGCCCTAACCCTCTATTTTCTGTGTTCACGTTAGGGGAAGGGCTCTCTCGATTTTCTTTTGGATGAAGGGGAAGGGCTAAGTATGACGGCCACACAACCCTCCAAACAAAGACACCCCGGGACCACTCTTCAAAAGAAGGTTTATAAAAAACGGCCCAACATACACCGGAAAAGATGGCAACAGAAGGAAGGCAGGACAAAATTATTTTAAAACTATGTTCTATCTTGTAGCCATTGATTTACGATTTAGTTTGGCCCTGTTCATTATAGTGCTGTTGTTAACATCGCTAACTTATTGCTAACCGCTGTTAAATAACTTTCATTAACATTAGCTAGTTTGCTAATGTCGCTAATGTTCGTTAGCATAGCCCTCCGAGGGTGTTTTAAAACATTATAGCACTACGTCTCCTTTGTATTGGACTGGCCCTAAAGCTTTGGGTCAGAAAGAGGGTCTTCTTGCTTTTGACAAAGTCATACCAGAGTCCGAAGAAAGCCTTCTTTGCTGCATGGGGCAGAACATTTCTCAGACTTTTTTTTTTCTGGGCTGCACTCCCACCTCCATGTTCTGGGCTCTGTTTGGGTATTTTTGATCTGCCCCAAACAAAACCACAAAAGTTAAGGGTCCGATGCAGTGAGACTGTCAGACAGCTCTGCAGCTCAGCACAGCTGTGAGGTCATAGACTATATGCCCAAGCCTAACACTTGGCATATTGCATGGGAACTGTTTTTGAAACTCTCTCAGCAAACTGACTTCCTGTTCCCTCTTATCCTTGTTCTGTTTCCATTTGTCCTCGAAATCATCCAATGTACTGTCAGGAATCTGACATCTTAACACCTCATCATTTTTCAATCTTCTGGGCTGGAGACAGAGCAGGGGAACATATGGTATCTATATCATGCTTATACTATATTACTCATCTCTCACATTGTCATCCATGCACGCTGCACCAGTTTTACTGCACAACAAAAATCATTGGGGTGTCTCCATCTTGGCATTATGAGATGGTGCCATGACATGAGGTATTAGCATAACAGCATCACCGCCAACTGGGCTATTTCAGTGCATTTATGTTGAAAAGAGTATCAACTCTTAAGCCAAACCTCTTGCTGTATAAGAAGGCACCAAATCGCACATGTTTCTTCTTCTCTGTCTTGTAAACCTTTGTTTTCCAGATCAAGTTTAGACAAACAAAGATACAGAGATTTACTGCATGGTGTGGGTGTTGGTTTACATTTTTCTGTGTATAAAAAAACTCTCAAGGGCCAGAAGGAAGATAAGTGGCAACAGAGCATAATATAAAAACCTTGCAAATTAGATGTGCATATGGGAACCAGCTCTCTAGTTTTTAGTTTGACACTGTTGCTGAGTGAAACATATGCCAAGTAATTGTAAATAGGAAAGAGGAGAACTTTAGGTTTCCTTCCATGAGTGCTATGCAGTGACTTGCTAGCTCAAGAGAGTTGCACTCCCACAGATCAGTTACTGCCTGGGCAAGTTCCAGGGGCAATTTTATTGTACCATATTAGCAATATCCCTCTGTTTTTCAAACTGTGGTGAACTTTTATACATGACAAGACATGCATGTTTTGGGAACATACTTCTTGTCAGTCATATATTACGCTGATCTAGCACTTTCACAGACACCAAGGTGCCAGCATTGTTTCTATAATGCTCCTTCTACTCAAGCTTTAATTCTTTATTTTACAGTGAGATAAAGATAGAGATGGGAAAAAAAACTCACTTCCTACATTAGAACGTGTCATGTTTCCGTCTCACACAAACAGCCCCTTGTCTTCTAGTGCAATTTACCTGTCCCGTAGCCATAAGGGCTGTTCCCCTTTGCTTTGTCAGGGCACACAGCAGAGTTCACCTCGAGGACAGGCTTATATAGATGTTGTCTTGGCGATGCACAACAACTTGGGAATGAAACAGGATTCAAGTTATAGGATGTTCTACATGCACAAGCCAAACTCCTAAAAGCAGACACTATTGGTTGGAATTCATGAAATAACTGCTGTCAACATGATCATTTTTCAAATAGACTTAAACTGCTTAAAAATATGTTGAATGTACAGAACTACAGTTTGTGGCTTAGTAGGGAGTACTATTGTACCTTGCCAAGTCTGATGCCACAGTTGTGTCCCACCCAGTTCTGACTGCCTACTGTGTCTAAGGCCTTAAGCCAAAAGTGTATTAATATACAGCACACTGCTCAGACTTGTTTGACCTGTCACTAAAGCTGGAGAGTATTGTTTGTACAGCTATATCTGATGCTCGTCTGTAAGCAGTTTGTTTCCGTTTGCACATTTGCATGAGCTAATATGCATGTACTGTATGAGAGGCGTGAACTAAGGTTAGTGATTGAGGGAAGTAACAATGTGCGTTGTGCTGCTTTTGGATGTTGGATGAGTATCTTGACAACTGAGGCTCATGAACAAATTGGAACCAGAAGCTGTTCAAACCCCTTACTGCCTCAAAAAGTTACAGTTTTATTGTGCATCACTTGAAAAGCCTGACTATAATTCTGTCATCAGATTGCAGCTCTTCCAAATCTTACTAGCTACTTTATTATCCCATAGCCTTAGAAATTAAGAGGGAGATTAAAAGAAGAAAGAGAATAAGATGAAAGAACTTGTGAGGTATTGCTAAAGTTTTATGGTATTATCGTACTTGTTAAAGAACACTGGTGATGATTTCACATTAGTGGAAAAATATTCATAGTTCAAGTAGCGGTATGACAAGTCTCTCAGAGGTTCCCTGTCCCTGACAGGACCATGAATTGTGAACAAAATGAATAGTCAGAGCATGTTAAAAATAATGCAAAGCTGCATAGAGGGAAAGTTAGGGAAGTACCTTAAGCTGAGTAAAAATCTCTAACTCATATCTGATGAATTTGAACAGATGTAGGCCTAAGAGACAGCATGTAGTTTAGTGGTTCTCTGAGTTGATTTGCAGCTCTGGATTTACTGCAGTGTGAATATGATTGACTGGTGAAGTCCGGGATCTATGGGACATGCTGCACCCAGTGTTAGCGTCATACAATGCAACATGGAGACATGCAGTTTTGTTCAGTAGAGTGTCTTACACCGCATATACCATTGCAGGCAAGCATGTATAAATGCTAGAAAAATCTTCATTATATGGAACATAATCCAAACAGACCTCAAGCTTTTCCTCCACTCTTTCTTACATCAGATTGAGGAGTTTCACAGGGTTGTTCACAAGAGCTGTTGACTCAAAATCCTGTGTGGTGACATGTCAACACACTGGCAGGTGCAATACATCATCTGTTTTTTTGCACTGTTGTAACTACAACAAAAATAAGATAGTGTAAAACAACTAAATCTAAGCATGACTGAGTTTATACTAAATTAATAAGAATGTTATTGAAATTGTTTTCATAAAGTATACAAAAGATAAAATGCTGTATTTCATTAACTATGTGTTGCATTCAGAAAACCAGGCAACATGGCATTTTAAATTTAACTCACAATAGACACATACAATTTTCAGTGTATTATTTTGCTACAACTCAATATCTGACAGTTACAGCCGACAGAAGCACGTGGAAAAAATTCTGTTCTAGGAAACGTTTCCAATAAAAAGCTAGGGTATAGATTGACATGCTTTTAGAAGTTGTCTTGATGTTGGTTGACACTGGTATTGATCCAAGTATTGGCATCAGTCTAAATCAAGTCAGTTGACTCAGCTGTATTTAATTCCCCTGATCCTATTATTGGTACAGAATTTGTCTCCATAATAAGAACCTGATATTTTATTGTAAATAAATATGTAAATTTACATGTTTATTAAATCAGAGATGTTAGACTTTACTCTGAGGCGTTGATGGTGATAAATTTGTTGTCATTCTTTATCTTTCTTTTGTGAAAGACCCATCTAGAACACATTCAGAGAAGAGTTTCTCATTTTAGTTAGGAGCAGCTGTCACTTTTAAACTGACCAATGACAACGATAGCAAGTCAAATCACGGGTATTATGTCTTTTGAACACATTGACATGCAATTTTATGTTGATGTACAGCTTTTTACCCACAACAAATGAGTACAGAAACCACAGAAAGCAAAGATATTGGCAGCAGGAAACCTCTCACAACTTATTAAATTTTGCATCCATTTTTGCTTTCCAACACTTACACATTTTTTTCTAATGTTGGGGAGAACACAGTGAGGGGTTAGGGTCTTGCAGAAATGATAACTCTAAAATGGTAAATTATATGTTACACAGAGCTGTCAGGGAGGTCATCATGTAAAAGTGTTTTGAAAAGGGCAGCACTATAAATGTCTTTTATCAGTTTGTTCCTTATACTGTTTATTATTGTTGGTTAAAAAATAAGCTTATTATAGAAGTTACATTAGTACTATAATGCCAGACTGAAAACACTCAGTCTAACCAGAAAAAGCCAAGAAAAAATATTCTCCACTTCTGATATAAGTGATTCTATGAGCTTCTAATTTATTTTGAACCCTATTTGCTGAAGCTTATTGGTTTGAACTCATGAACTCAACTCATTCCATTCAATAGCTTAGCTTGGATCATGTCAAGAAGGGTTGTCTCCCGATGTTTAATCTTATGAACCCAATAAGAATGCAGCAGCCTTGTGAAGGAATTTTTTGTGCAATGCTTATCTTTTCTGAGCATAAACTTCAGAACTTCAGGTTCTGTTAAACATGAACAGAAAATACTCTGATGTCATTTTGAGATCTTTAGGTCTCTGTATCAGAATCCGAAATACTTGATCAATCCCAGAGGGAAATTGTTCTATTGGAGCAGTCGTTAAAACAGAAGAATACAGTGACACACAGAAATGGAAAAAGAAAAAAAAATATCCCAAAATGTGATAAGTTGAAATAAGAATATGGTGAATAATTTTGAAGCATAACCTAGTTGGTGTAAATGGTCTATATTTATACAGCACTTTACTGTACCTGAAACAATACCCAAAGAGCTTTACATTATACGTTCACACACTGATGGTGGAAGCTGCCATGCAAGGCACTAACCACGACCCATCAGGAACAATTTGTTGTCTTGCTGAGGAACACTTCAACATGAGCTCTCCAGGCCAGGATTTAACTGGCAACCCTCGGGCCACAAGGCGACCACCCTACCCACTGAGTCATGCCATGCCATGGTGTGGGGAAAAAGATCAAACAAATTTGTCTCAAGAGATCTGATATGAACTATAAATGAATCTTACAAAAACACAAAATAAGGCTGTTGCAGAGGCATTAAATTAAAAAAAAAAAAAGTCAAAGCCTGGCAAACAAGGGAGGAACCAGCAGGAATAATTACAGACTGGTGAAGAACAAAGGAAACTAAGACAAATATATGAGGTTGTAATCAACGGAAGAAAGGAATTTGAATAGCAAAAAGGTAACTAAACACAGGTATTAGAAATAATTTGACTAGAATATAACATATTAAAATGCAGCATTAGTGCTACAATAAAGGATGCAACAAAACCTACAAAACGTAATATTGTGCAACAGAAGCTCTTTTCAGTGTGGACCAGCATCCCTACATCTTTTAATTAAAGACTGGGCATTTTAGTTATTGTCATCAGGAAGTAAATACATAACTAAATTGATGACCTGTGTGACATTATGTTCAATAGACATTTTAACTCAGTGTATTAAAAATATTAATGATGAAGGGAATAAAAAGAAGGCAACGGAGTAAATCTGATGATGTAATTAAGTGTTTTAGAGACTGAATGATGATTGTGTCATTGTCTTTAAAGTAAGAAGAAAGCAATAAAACTGTTGATGTATCACTGGGTAAATGCATGGCTTGTTTGTTCATGTCCTTTTGATTTAGTTTGATTTTGTGGGAGACATTAACCTGTGATAAATCACAGTCAGGTTTGAAGTCAGGAGTCAAAGATACTTGTCACTGATCGCACTTTGAACCTTGAATGTCATTTAATCCTTCTTTTCATCTTAGAGTTACTCCTCAGACACATTTGTTTCTTGTTGCGTGGTATCTATGTAAACAGGCCACTAATCAGAAAATCTGAGTCATGCAGAGAACATAAGCTGACAGCTTGTGCCCAGTAAACTGTGCTGAGTGGGTGACACACGTGAACCAGTATGTGCTACTTAATGTCACACTCACACAACCTTTATGCACCATTATTTGCTCTGACATTATATGAGTGACACTGTCAATGGTAGGCTGTACCTGCTAGCTTAACTGTAGAAGAACAATTGCAACATATGCATTGCTGTTTCCTTGCTTGTCAAGCTGTCAAAACCCTTTATTTAGTGCTCTATATGCGTCCTTTAATGCTCAGTGCTGATACAGTTTAGATACAAATTTTTAGCAATTAGCAAAGTGGTAAATAAGAATGTTTTGCTAGAGCATTGAAGACTGGAGCTGCTGCTAGAAAGTGCCAAAAAATGAGTGAGGTAAGGAGAGAAAACCAGCATTAGAAAGCGTTTCAGTGGTTTGACAAAAGAAATAAGAAATAGGATGAAGTGATACTAAATAGTGGGGTGGTAATGCTGCACTGACACAGGCCTGTCAGCACTCCCAGAAGCCATGTCAGAGCACCGCCATCACTATGGTGACAGCAGAATGTTTTCCTTAATAATAGTCAACTGTAAGCCCGTGAGCATCCTTGTGCACATATACACTTACTCAGACATTAATAACACCTGTCAACCATCCCCCCTACCAAACCTAATGAGCTCACTCGCTACTGCAAGAAAATGTAAAGGCGAATATCTGGTACACTCACGCCCACTTACACAGACCCAGACACACATCCTTACAGAGTGTGAGAGAATTCAACTTGGAAATCAAGCTTATAATGAAAGAGTTCTGAAAGTAGAGTTTTGACAAGGAGCCGGTCCTCTTGTCTCCACATGACAAAACAAATGCTTACGTACTCTTGGTGGAACTCCGAGGAAGAGAGTGAGAGGAACAAATTACAGACATTGTTGATGGGGGGATGCTGGGGAGCCTGCATCTGATGCTATCACAGCCATCTGATGATATCTCCTTGACGTAGCCTGTAGAGATGTGCAGCAGGGAGGGAAGGAAGCTTGGTCACGTCTCATTGCTGTAAGATGGATAACATGCAGCTGTCAATGGCAGAAGACAGATCAGCGCTGATGATGGTGCTTCCAGTCAGCTTGACCGCTCAAAGCGATCAGATAAGCGCTTTGAGCGGTCAAGCTGACTGGAAAAGCGCTATATAAGTACAAGTCCATTTCCATCAGGATCCCAAGCTTAGCTCCTTTGCAATGTCTACTTTTTTTTTTTTTTTAATTCTCATGGCCTTCCCTCCTTTCCGATACATACCACCTCACAATCATGGTTGTTCTGCAATGAGATAAAAATGATACAAAACGACATGATTTACTGACATCTAGATAATCTACGCTGTTATTATTGAAGAATAAATCTGCCCTCGGCTGACTGCACGTTGATCTTAGAGCAACAGCCTCAATCATAAAATGTGTTTTTTCATGTTCCTGTAAGTATACACATACAAATGATAGCTTGTGGCTCTGCTTATTAAGCTTGAGTACAGAAGGTGTTCATTAAAGCTGAAATTGATATGGCCTTCTATCTCCAGTTGCTCAATGCCATTGTTCAGTATGGGAATGGCTCTGTAACCCAGAGTGCTTGGCAGTGGAGCAGTGGGTCATTTTGGCTCTGTGGCCTGTTGTGTCTTTGTCAATCAACTGGCCCTGGGAGGAAATGGCTGTGTGGGACAGCAACATGCTGGCAAGCACCTGAGACAGCTGATACCATGGGAATGTCTATCAAATGGAAACTCAGGCCACTTATATTAGTGCACTGTATTGTTGTGTGTAGAAAACATGGTGTGAGGAGAATTTTCTGCAGGTATATGGAACCTGTCAGAGTCCTTGTTGTTTTAATTTGTTGATCAAGATCACTTGCTGGAGCTGAGGGGTTGTTTGTATTGGCACGATCTTTGCTCATATAATTGGTGGTCTCAGTTAGCTATCCCTCCGGTCCTGAGCTCATTTGAAATTTACATGCCAGCAGCACATTTACTGTTGGAAAGTGCATTTGGTGATCCAAAGTCTCATACTTTGTAAAATGTCATGCAGTGATAATGCCAGAAATGCTATGCTACATAGAATGCTACGCCTCAATAACCATCAAGTTTTGGGACAAAAATATGGGGGTGAGAAAGACAGCAACAAAGAACAGAACCAAAAAGAAACAAAAAACTCTGGAGCTGAAAAAAACAATTATGACTTTAATGCCAAAGAGCCTATTGGTACAATAGCTTTTTTGTTAGCCCTTGTCCACGAATGTAATATAGCCACTGGAATCCTAAAATATCAGGAAAAGTGTCTACCATCGTCACCAGATCTTTCGGGGCTGTCAGTAGCATTTCCTCACACACCACTATCCCTTTGCAATAAACACATTCACCTCCAAGTATTATGCACATGTGTGTCTCCATATATTACCTTTTGAGTGGCTGTGCCACTAAGTTCAGATGGAGGGTAATATGCAGCGAAATTACAGTTTTCTTAGGAACATATGATAACCCGGTTTGTAACTAGCAGCAAGTGGCCCATTAATAACTTAGCAACTTGGCTAAAAAATAGTTTCCAAATAATTTAAAGTTCAAGTGCAGCCAATACTAAAATTGGTTAATGCTTTTACTTATTACATTTACAACATTGCAATATTTCTTTTTTGATCTAACAAGTTCGCAATGCTCTTCATATAAAAAAAAAAAAGCCAGCAACATAAGTCTTGCTAAGGAAGAATCCATGCAGTTTATCATCATTTAAGGGAAAGCGTAGTCATGATCCTATAATCACTCTGTCTTTATTTAACAAAGAGCAGACCCTGCAAGTAAATCTGATTCAAAGCAATTTGTACAGTTATAGGGAGCTGGAAAGTGGAAACTGATACCCAGTATGAGACTAAAGTTCCACCACATTTAAGAATGTCTGTGTGTGTGTGTGTGTGTGTGTGTGTATTGTAGGGTCTGTGTTTCTTCCATACCATGTGCACTGTAGAGCGGAGACTTTAGACACACTTGTAGCACAATTTTCAAGATGAAAAGGTGGGTTTAGTGAAGATTGGCATGAGTCAGAGGCAGCATGATATACAGTGCAGGTAATAGTGTTCAATAGTGGCATCTTAGAATCAGGAAAGAAAACACTTTTCCACCAGCTCTGGGACAATTTCTTTTGTGTCTCTTAAACAAATGAAGCTTTAAAAATCAATATATGTATTTCCTATACATATTTGAAAGTGATACTGACACCAGTAGGTTTAATATGTATAAATCATCAAATAAGTGTTACTGATTAAGAGCAATATGTCAGAGATGGTTTAATCGAATTACAGAATACAAACAAATATTGCAAGTGCTCAGATTTAATTAGGCTATATCAAAGCCACGCTCCTGCAAATATAATTTTCAAATCGTGTTTCCCATGGTAGAGACTTTGCCGTTTAAATCTTCACGAGACACTTTGACATCATTGCTGTGGTTTGAGCACAGACATGCACTTTCACTTCTCACTATTTTCTCATGTCTGTCTGACACGAGTGATATCATTCAGACATGTTTTCCAGCAACATTGAAAGGGGAAGTTCTGAGTCTGTCACTGTGCCTAAATACACCTTCCAATTATTCATTTCCGCTCTGACTTGACGTAATCAGTGCGGCTGTTTACTTCAGAATGGTATGCTTTTGTAATCTATGTGGCTTGTGCTTCTCTTTTTCTTAACTGGTTGGGAGTGTCCTGTGGCTTCACTGAGGTACAGTCCCTTTGCCACAGGGAGTACACAGTTAACATATCCCCAGCTCCCTCTTGAAGAGGAAATTCACACCTTCTGTCTCAGCATATTTATTCCCTTGTTTCCCTGTCTAACCTGGCCCTTTGAGTACATATTTTCTACATGTGAGCAGGGGTTAAAAAAAATTCCAATAGCTTCCATAAGTGTCAATGTCTTTGTCTATTTTAAAAAGGTCAGCAAACTGACAAGAACAGAACCGAGAAACACTTTCAAAAGCTTTCCCGTAAACTACAAAAGTTTTGTTAGACATTAAAAAGGTTAAAAGTTAAGGAAATTCCATATTCACTTCTTAGATTTCAAGTTTTTATGAGTGATGTGGGGTAATAAGGTCCTCAGATGCAAATAAGCACATATAACTTCATGCATGTATATCTTACATGTGTGACCAGGCAAACAAGCATGCACTCATTAAACAAAAAATATTGAAACCTTTGTAAGTAACTGTTCAGGGAGCCAAATTTATGGTGAGAACTCAGCAGTGAAGCAAGGAGAAATGTAGGATGCTTTCTGAATACCAATTTTGGTGCAATAAGCCAGCAAGTCAGCATTTTTTTTTTTGTCTAAAACCTTTTGCTTTTATCACCACTGGTTGCATATCACATACAAAATAGCATTGTGTGACAGAAATAGTAACCCCATTGGCAAGCCTGTGGTGCTGTGAATGGAAAGTGTGAAGGATGGAATAAATGGAAAGTGGCAATAACAGCCTGATAGAGTGGAGCCAGAAGCCTGACATTGCAGGTACCCATACTTGCTCATTTTGCCAAGCACTTACTTCACTCCTGTTTATAAGTGTGCATGTGTGTGCGTCACAAGAGGTACAAGAGGTCATCTCTGACAAAATCATTCCCAGGTCTCCCCATAACCCTCACATTCTTCTTCTTATTTTTTAATTTTTTATTTATTCTCTTAGTAATCCCATGACCCTGGAGACGTAATAAGTCAGGTTTAATCCATAATGGATGTGCTGTATATGCTTAAGGCTTCCATGTTGCAAAGCCAGCCTACAGGAACTGGGTCAACTGCCAAGAGGAGGTGATTAGGGTTTGTCTGTTGACAGGAACCCAAAGCCTGACAACAAGAGGTAAACTTAATTCTAGCGGCTTATTTAAAATAGAAGTGAAAGATAGAGGCACCAGCCCAAAAACATTTCAGTGGCAGAGAACCTTAATCTCTGATCATTTATACACTTATGACCTCCAGCACTGCTGCATTCCAAAGTTATTACTTTTTTGCATTCTTTTCAGTTTTTCATTGACTATAGGCATTATAAATAAATAATTAAACACATGGCTTGATTGCAGATCCAGGTTTTGGACTTTGGTTGAGTATGTCCCCAAAGAGGTGGAGTTGCTCGTAGTTTAGCTCATCCTGCCACTGGTGCTTCCCCCTCTTGGCTGTGTTAGATCATTGGTAGGTTACATGCTTTGATGGGTCTTACCAAGTCTCCCAATGAAAAAAAGCAAGACTTAATATATCAGGTAAAGCCAGCCGGTCCACTGCTATTGCAAAACCTGGCGAGTCTTGGCTGAGCTGCTGTTAGCAGGGGTGGCAACAGCTGGCTACTGTTTTCAGAGGACTATGTCTAAAGCATGCAACAGTCTAAATGATAAGATTTAAAAATCAGCATGATGAGACTGAAGGCCAAATCCAAAATATAGTGGTACTATGAAAACTAAATCTGTATGTCATGGTAAGTAAATGGTAACTTCTTATTTTCCAAAGCAGGATTTTATTTGTTCATAGTTATTCTATTCAGACAAATGGCTTCTAAACTGTTATTGTATTAGCAGGAAGGTACATGTAGCTCCTATGCACTGTATGCCTTGAGTATCCTTCTTTGTGCTTCCCATGCAGCTCAGATTTTATGATTTTCTTCACCTACAATGTACGTCAGCAAAAGTATATGACTTAAGAGCATATACCATATCTGCTTAATGGCTCATGGTTCGCTATTTCTTTTGCTCTGCCTGTAATGCAAAACAGGTGAGGGAGGAAGTGGCACTGGAGCAGGGCCTGAGTGGCTCACCAGTCTGGAACGGGCAGCTCTTGCCCATATATCCTTTCCTAATCTATTAGCCCTCTCCCTGCCCGCAATGTCCCTACCCTCACCCCTTTGCAACCAGACCTGGTCCATTAATGACATCCATTTTGGGAGGCGGTGGGAGAGATCCTTTTATGTGGCAGTGATAAAATAGCTTTTTGCCTTTGCTTAGCAATGGTGCTGCTCTGGGCAGTAGACCATTACTTGAAAATAAACCTAATTATTTTCTGTGCCGCTGCAACTGTGGCCCCGTGTCTCCAGCTGCAAACTCAGGCTCATGGCTTGGCCTCAGCTCCTGGGCCTCATGAAGCTCAGCCTTTCTCATCTCTGTAAAGTTATCCCAAAGAGAAAAGGTTGATTCACTTAACTAATAACTAAAACAATGCTCCAAACTACAAAATCATAGCCATCATCAGATTGTGTTTATCATTACAGTGTGTGAAGTGTCTTCTTTCAGTGCATTAACTGCAATCTGATTTAGGATACTTAAAAAAAAAATTAAAAAAAAAAAACATAATCAGGGAATCTAGTAAATCTTAATCTAATAATTCCCATTTGGACATGAATGCATATGCAAATGAACCTGGAGGAGTTGAATAAAATGGGCAAATGGTGTAAGTCCGACATGCTACAAACATGAACCATATGTGTTTCCCTCTTTGTCTGTAAATGTAGTCAGATGGCTTTGTTCTTACATTACGCATAGGAGTGGGTTCTGATCAGCTTACATCCCTTAAGGCAGCCACAGACCTATGCATCTTGCCTAAACCTTGTTTCCTGGAAGATCCTCGTCCTCTAGTGTCCTCAGCCAGATAAGGATGGGGTGTGGGGCAGTGTGGCAAAAAGAACTCAGTTAAATAACTGTGACCGAGCCCAGAATAACTTGATTATGAAGGGGAGGTGGACCGGAGGAGCCAGAAGGCATAAGAAGCCACAGTTACAGAAGAAAATGGATAGGAAATACGTAAGTCCACAGTAAGATATTCAGCATTCACTTCAAGGAGCTGTAGCTTGGCGTAGCAGCCTGTTGCACATGCCCATCCGTTAAGGAAGTGCCTTAACAGTGGGAAATAGGGTTTATTGCTTGGCAGCTCATGTGTATCACTGGGAATGTTACACTGACAAAAAAAGAGAGAATTGCATGTAAGTTCTAATAATACCAAATATAATCACTTTGCGCTCCGTCTAGACGAGGAATGGTTAAATTGAGTGGATGAGGGTGTTTGGGTGCAAGGAGGGATGGGGGGTGTGGAGGGGGTATGCAGCCACTGCTGGAATGGGTGAGTAAAGTGAGCATTCTATTGAGGTCTTAGTTTGGCTAATCTCCCCCATGTGACAGCACAGCCAGATTTGCTGCCATGGAATGCCACAGACTGTTGTGCTGAGGACAAAAAGAGACAGAGGCTTAAGCTACAGGGGGGCAACACTGCGTGGTCCTGGAGAGCAGCACAGCTATGCCAGAGGAAAAAAAAAAAAAAAAAAAAACGTTCTCAGGGTTTCCACACACACCGCCTTCCTCTACTGTGCTCAATATTCCTCCACCACCAACAGTCATGAGGAACAGCCCTCACCACCAACCATGACACACATGCACAAATGTACACAATATTCTTCTCGGCTAAAGGAGGATGATCTAAGGTGATTTGGGAAGTGTCGTGCACACATTTGACACTCCCTCCTTTGCTGCCCAGTGCCTACACTGGTTCCTGCCTTACACCACAGTCAGTTAAGTACCACATCTGGTCTACAGCCGTACACTCTTCCGTGGCAGGGGCAAACAGTACAATTCCTGAGGGTGAATCTCTCATCTACCTTACAGTGAATATTTTTCTGTCTTCCCCCTTTTGTTGTGCACAGTATTGCAAAGAAGTGAGGTGGTCATTGGTTCTTTCGGGTTATTTGACTTCACCCTTAAAAACATGCCTGATCAATCAGGTGTCTGTTTAATATTAATTGGAACTTTAGTAGAAGGGGGCGGGGTGACGTGGGGTGTGAGCAGAGTCATTAGATTTCCTTCTTAGCAAATAAGATTTTAGTACATGTTTAAGGCTTAGCTAAAAATATATGTTCGCATGCAATATGACCAACCTGCGTCACATATTCAAAGACTCAGCCCCAATCCCTTAACCCAGCCCGCTCAAATCCCCTGGAGCCCCAGATCTCCAGTCTGGGATGGACGTGAGAAACCTTGTTTAGTTGGGGTACGGACATGCAATTCTGTCAGTGTCAACTCCACCCCTCTTTCCCCTCCCCTTATGTTTTAATTAAAGAAATAATCACAATTTGCATCACAATGCCACCCAGAGCTCTTACCATTAGCACCCCATTTGCCATCAGTCATCTAATGAAAATATAACATCACCTAAGCCCTTCTCCACAGATTCTCAGCTTAGCCATAGCAGTCTACAGGAGAAAGCTCGGACATAAAGTTGGTTTAATTCTTTTGTATAGTAAGCGTCAGCCCCCTAAATCCAGCCCAGCCAAATCCTCTTGAGAAGGGCTAAGTGGCAGAGCTGAAGGGAGAAGAGTACAGAAGAGAAGAGGAGAGCACACGGGAGCAGAGAGAAGAGAGGACAGAAGAGAAGAGGAGAGGAAAGGAGGGTCGGTAACCAAGGCATCTACACCAGGATCAGGTCAGACTAGACCTCTCCTCCCTCGCCTACCTCCGCCCCAGTGGCCTCCCCCCTCAGCTGTCCCTGGGCCACAATAGGCTGAGCATCTTTTGTGGCATTAACGGTTTGTAGGAGCAAGAGAACAATGTATGAGAAGTGAGGAGCGTAGGGTTCCCACACACAGGGCCGACATGCACTCACACCCCCATCCAATCACTGCTCAAAGACAGCAACCTGCACACAGCTGATTGTAACCCCCCACTGCTCCCCCCCCACCCACTTCACATAAAATACGTTTTCCTTCACATGCATGTACGAACACACAACCGTATTAACCAAATGCTCACATGCGCATAGATATATACTGCAAGTTCGACATAGATATTTGCTCATGTTTAATGCATGAATTAGAATTTATGACATGGGATAAAGTTGCTGATATGGTGGCATGTGCACATGCACGTACACTTGCACATGCGCTTATTGCCTGGTGAGGCCAACTTGAGGCCTAGGGGAAATCCTTTTGTTTCATGACGGGTGAAGGTTTGTCCTGGATCTTGATTAATTTGTACTGTCCTATGTGGGAGGGTGCTTCCACCATGGGGGCGGCAGGGTGGGAATGTCACTTCCCAACTTTTGGTTTCTTGTCATCAAACTGACTAAAAGATTTTCTCAGACAAATATATAAGAGATTAAAATTCTAAATAAAATATTAAGAGCTCTTAACATTTATCAAACTGGTAGGTGGAACTTTACAGATTTGTTATTTATATAATTTTTGTGTGCTTGTGTGCCCATTTAATTCATGACAGCTGCTGACAACTTCTTTAAATAGTTTTTTTTACAGCTGTAACAGTTTATGTATGTTCTTTATGTATGTTCGATATTCTCTTTTTCTTAACCTCACATGTTCAAGCAGCAGCAAAGTAGTCACAGTGCTGCACCTGTTGCATGTGCTCAGCCTTAGTTGGAACTAGTGTGACGGCAAGCTCTGAGCAAGTGAGGGTTTGTTCCTGACAGAAAGCAAGCCTTTAAGAGTACATGTGTGCAAATAACAGAAGGCTCTGTTATTTGCACTAAACCAAATCATTTTGTCTGCTAAGTGCACAAGATGCCCCTGTCAGCTGCTGCATTGTCTACTCTGAAGTCCATCTCACTCTGAACTGTTGTTTACTGATATGAGCTACAGAAACAAGCTAATTATAAATATGAGTTGTGTTTGTTCACATGCCATCTGTTAATGTCTTTCTTTATCATGTGTGCACACGTTTTGAGGTTATCTTTGCCTCCTTGTAAAAATATAAGTTTTTGTAATGTGGAATAATGTTTACCCCCCACCCCGTGCACCCCTCTCTTTCTCTCTTTCCTCTGTTCTCCCTTTATCCTCCTACCCTCCATCATCCAAATTTGCTGTGGGTGGCACTCAGTGGATTCCCACACTTCACTGCTCTTGTGCTGTCAGGCCCAATCAGAGGCCGGATCTGTATTGATTTTCAGCCACCTGTGCCAGGCGCCTTACTGCTGTGAGGACTCCCTGCTCCCTTCCTCCTTTGCTCTCCTCTACTACCCCAAGTCTGCCACTGTCTCCTGGGGCAACTGACTCACTGTGAGCAGTGCAGTCCATTTGTCAGCAATTGTCAGCGTTTAGTGGGGCAATGATGTGTGGCAAGATGGGAAAAGGGAGGGAAGGCTAGAAGGGGAATAGGATTCTGGGATGTGGGGGAAGGAGGAAGGGGTGAAAGAGCTCCCTCCAATGGAATGAGAGCCACATCCCATCATAAAGTCCCAATGAGGACCAAATTGCAAATACGTGTGTGCACACATTGCTCCCCCCAGGACATCTGTGAGTCCTGCCTAAGGAAGGCATACTCTCTGCCTGCAAATTTCACAGGCTATCACATTTGCAGCTGCTTCTTTTATCCACTAAACAGGATGAATGCTGAGTTGGCTCTATTCAATATTCTAAATCATCATAAGTTGATTGGATTTTTACTCCAGGAATTCAGCGTATTGCACAGTGTATTGCCTAGGGACAGTATGTGTTAGCACAGACAGTGAGCGAGATCCATGTCCTTGTTTATTTTCTTTAATAACCAGAGACTTTTTAAGAATGTCAAGGGCTGGATGTTGTTAGCGGGGTGCGGCTGGTCCCTAGTGAAACAGGGCCTGAGTTCAGCTTACTCACTTCCAGCTTTGAGTCAACACAAAGGGGCAGTTTTCTGCCATTGCATCTCATCGTTTAGCCTAGACCCTGAACTTCGTCAGGGGAGACTGAGAGAGGTGCCCCAGTAAGGGAGAAGATACCAGTGTCCTATAAGGGATCTGTTTTCATTCCTGGGGAAGTGGTTATTTAAGGAGACTATGGGGAGAGCTCCCTTCTCCAAACATTCACAGAGGGGTTTATTCTCTTAGGGTGAAATTGTGTTTTGAAAAGAGGTGAGGCTATGGTGCAAATGGGAAGAAGAGTGTGATAGCTTCAGATCTGTCATTTCGTTCTGCCCATAAGCCCTACTAATGGAGACCAAACCCATGTGGAATACTAGAGAAATCCCAGTCCTATGTAAAGTCGGCTTACCAATTTCTTCAGTCAAGTAAGATCTCATATCTCTGACAATTTTCCCATATGAGTTAATTTACCTCTCTAAATATACTTGCTGCAAATAACCAAAAAGGTCTAACTGTGCATTATATCACATGAGTTTTAGAGCAGGAAGTTGTAAGCTCTGCACTGGCTGGTACCAGTTTTCAGTCCCACTGCCAGGATTTAGTTTGGCAGTGAAACTTAGGAGACTTTATACTTCCACCTCGTTAAAATTATTTGACACCTTCTTCAGTCCAAGGTTGACAAAGAAGCTCAGATTCTCTAGGACTGCCATCTGAAAATCACACCTTGATATTTTCTTCAATTTTCTGCAGCAAACACAGATGAAAGACTTTTGATATTCATTTCACACATATGGGCCTGTTCAAATGTTGCCAGGCAAAATGTGTTGACTTGGCCATGACTTCAGGAGCCTCCGACAATTATGAAAATATGATAGGTGTAGTGCTTTGTGGGTGTTTAAGTATATGTTTTTGGAAGGTTGCTGCTCTGCGTGGTGTCGCTGTGCAGCCTGCCTTAATGGGTCTTCGGCAAGGGGTGTCCTGATTGCCCAAGCGCCTTTCGTCTGCTCTCCTCCTGAGATGCAGTGCCAAAGAACAAATCTAAGGACACATTTTTGGGATCAGCTAATGTAAACTGGCCATTCCTAGAACCATATGGAAGAGATCATCGCATAGAGAACACTGTGATGCCTGTCAAAACGGGGCTATTGGATCACATGTCTCCCTCATACAGTATCCCCTAAATATTGACATGTTCTTCTTCTTTACCTGAATAGCCTTTTCTAGAAAATACAGTAAAATTTGTCAAAGTGATATGCAACCTAGAAATTACCCTTCCCCATCACGACAGAATATTTGGCTTCTTTGGATAGCCTGTTGAATACTATATGAGCTGAAACAACCACTAAAATGTTATAAAACTTGCTTGAATGCCACAAGATATTCAAGATTTAGTCCAGACCAGAATAATTTTAACGAAGCTATTTTTTACACTGCAATCTTTGTGTCAACACATTAGATATATGTACGACCATGAAAGGGGATTTTTATAGATTATTTTTGCATTTCAATAAATATATTTTATTTGAACGTCTTGCAGTGACAAGCGTATTTTCTCTGACCGAAGAGTAAAGATGAGGTGTCCTTTACATATTCCCTGCAAAGATCACTAAGAGAATTTCGTTTCTGGATCATTTTTGTACTATAATATTGTGTAACCTAAAAATACCTTCAACATTCCCTTCCATCAATGTTTGCATCTCCTCTGTTCCACAAAAAAAGACTGTGCTTATAATACATAGGAGTACGTGGTAGACTGCCACTTCTTAAAAGTGTTTATGAACACACAGAATAGTGTGTGTGCCCGATGGTCAGTCTGTAGCTTACCATTGAAAAAGAAAACAAAAGGAGTTGGTTCAAAACACATTAATTTGGACTGTAGCCTTGGGATACATGGTTGCCACAGTAAGAGCCTGTGTTATTACAGTTATGGAGTATGGACTGTGTATAACAAGTTTTAAGCTATCATTTCATAAATTTTATCATTTGTATTTGGTATTATTGAAGTCAGATGTGATCATATCTGCACAAGAGGATAAAAATGGACAATACTTGATCCAAGAAAAAATACCTACTTATTGAGGATTCATATTTTCTTGATTTTTATATTATTTTTAAAACCACCAGCATACTGATCAGAATGAATTAATCAAAATAATTGAACCAAAATGACTTATGTCAGAAAAAAAGACACTTTCATGAGAAAAGTTGAGACATTTTAATTGGAAATCTGTTCGACTCAGATATGTTTTGAAGCCAGCCCCAAGTGTCAATTGATGGTTGCCAATACTTTTTCATTGGCTCCAAGTCTCAGATCCAGTGGCTATGGCCATCTTTTCTTATAGACGTGCCATACTTGTGCTGGCTATATTAAAGTTAATTTATTCCTAAACAATTTTGATGTGATGGTAACATATCTGTCACAAAAGTACTGCTGGCTCATAAAGTAACAGTTGGCTTCCCATTGAAGCACGAAGAGCTGCAGATGAAGTCTGAACAATAATCGTATCCAGCCACAGCTTCACCTGTCACCGCTGAAACTGTGCTTGCAGCCAGCAGCTGATTACTTGGAAAATATCAGATAATGGGAGCTTGACCTTTTGAGATGATTAAGAGCACTAAATGCATCATGTAAGGTCTCACACCATTCTTCTTTTCCACTACAGGATGTTTCCTTAAACTATCAGTGTATTAAACTAACCTGTCCCAAAATATCAAGTGTACCTGACCAATTTCCTTTAGTCTGAAGTTAAGAGCAGATCATCAAAACATTCTCCTCTTCCAACTCCCAAAGCTCAGAGGTTAATGAGCAGCAGTGCAATTACCGAGGACCTGCTTCTCCTCCTCATGGATGACTGGTTTAGGATTAACTCATTACCCCCTGTCCTGACCATGCAATTAGGCCTTGAACCACAATTAAATCTCCATGTCATGCCTCACTAGACTCTAGACACAGTGATCACTGCCAGCGCACTCTCGGTGCTACCTCTTATCTCTGCACTGTGGATGATTGCTGAGTTATGGCTGTTAATTGTAATGACAGCTATTGTTTCTGCATGTCCTTTCTGGTGTATGGTGTTGATTAGGTTTGGTGTGGGCCGTGACTCCCAGAGCATGCTGACAGACAGGCACAAATGCCAGAGTTGTGGGTTGTCCATGGCTGCTGTCAGTAACATTCTGGGCCTTGCAAGGTCCTTCAGATGTCTGCCAGGGTGGCCCAGAAACAATGCTGCCCATCTGGAAGCAGCTTCTCTCAGCTCTCGATGATCTGATGGATGGGGGGGATCTCTTCAGGATGTCCAGCTGAGCTCGCCAACGCAGACCCAATCAATCACTCCTCTCCTGTCTCCACTGACGGGCACCCATCTAAACAAAGACCTGCAGGTCAAGGGTTCTGTCAAGGCATATTCAGCTTTGTACACTCATCCCTTGACCACAGTCAAATTAATTTGATACTTGAGGAGTGTTGTTATGCTAGAAGTGTTCATTATGCATGTGCTTGTCTCATTCAGATAGTTGCTGCAATGGCTGTTTTTTTTTTTTGTTCTTAGCGACCCTGAATGACTATGCCTTAAAACCCAGAAAAAGGGCAAAATGTCCCAAACTTCAACTTGTGAAGTTGTTTCCACTAGAGATTTTATCCAAATGGTTTATCAGTATATGATCTCTACAGTCTGGAAAGCTTGATTTATGATCAATATGTCTTCTTAGTCAAGTGTCATGAAAACTTCACAATCTATTATCTTGTCAGGATCTCAGGGAAGACTGCTGGTGAAAAACACTTCTTTCACCCAATCTCCTGTGATCTGATTGATGAGGTTTCAGACTGATTTTCCATCGCTCTGGAGACTCCTTTTCAAGTCATGAGAGTTCTCAAGTTTCTGGCAATAGTCTTGAGTTTGTTATTTGTTTTTTTCTTAAATGTGTTCTACCACTTAATTGGTGCATGAAATAATGATTATAACAATGATTAAAATAAAATGTGGTGATGGAGTTGCTCATATTATTTCTTATGCGCCTACATAAACAGCCCTGGCAGTGACAGCGTGAAATAAAAGGGATATCTTTTTGTCTTTTCTGTTTCTTGTCCACTAAGGCAATCTCAAACAGATAAACAAGAGCAAGTTTTATAATAACTAAAACTATTTACAGAGCCAGTGGGCTAAACGGACTTTTCTTCCCGTAAGCTGGCCGGGCTCTGCACTTGTCAGTCATAATGACAAATGGCAGCGCTTGATGAAACAGAGGGGTTACATCATCACTTCCCTAATGAGGCAGCTCACAGCAGGAGGGGAAAAGAGGGAGCAAGACAAGCAGTTTAGATGGAGAGATGGATGAAAAGAAAGAGAAAGGACACTTTATAGTTGCCAAACACCATGGCTGCCCAAGATTTGTCTGTATTTCAAAAGATTTTTGCTGTTGAAGGCTTAAACTGAAAATAACAATTTTTCAGAAATCATTGTTTTATGCTTTTGACTTGAACTCAGTGTCATGTAAAAGATGTCATTTTGAAAATAATATACTGTGTAAGCCTTAATTCCATAGGAACTAACATTTCCAAAAGTGAGTGTTTGGACCGTTTTTGGAAAACGAAGAGAGAGAGCAAGAGAGGTAGCAGCATTTCATAATTTTGACTTATAAGGGCCACCAGGAACAGAGGTAAACACGTTTCCTGAAATATTACAGTTTCATTTATAATAAATATGCATGCTAACATTAGCAGCAACCAGGCCAAAGGACATTCACTGTGTTCCTGTGTCTTTAATGGTTGGTTCTGGACTTGGCGGTGGAGTCTGACGGGGAGATTATCTGGCCTGTCTGCCTTCAGGAGCTCTCGGGGTGTGTGTCTTTGTGCAGCATTAAAGCTGGCTGGGAGTGCGCCCACCGAGAGAGGGGAAATGTGTTTGACATACGCTCAGCGCACACGGTCGGGGAGGCTGGAACAGCAGGATACGATTAATGACCACAGAATCAGATTGTTACAATATGGCTTCCCTTCACCCCCACCTTCTTCACCGTAGGCCTGTCATATTTCACTGACTTGCCTGCCTGTGTGTGTTTGTAGTTTGTTTGTGTTGTGTGCCTTAGTTGGGTAGGGGCCCTTTTGTCCTCTCTTTTTGTTGTCTCTCTCTCTCCCTGTTTCTGTGTCATTCTGTTGATGGGGGTCATTGATATGCAACAGTGCATTCTTGGATCTTACAGGAGAGTTTGTTCTCATGGTTATTGTGTGGTATTTTGGCTGATTAGACACAGGGATACAGGTCCTAGCATCCATGTTAGCAACTTGGTGTAACATAAAAAGGGCTATGTATGTAGATATAAAAAAAAACCTAATAACTTTTACATGCTTAGCCTGATGAATATTATTCATGTTATTTTTAATTAAATGCAAATTACACTGTAACATATCTGTAGAAAAGTAAGTTTTGCATTTTTAATTATTGACCAGTTTTTTCGCTACTGCTTTCATAACTATATGCAATAATAATACTAAAGTTTTGTTTAGCTACTTCTTGTTGCAAAAGGTAAGTTGAGCTTCTTGAAGAAAGCTAGGGGAAAAAGAATCTGTAGGCCAAATGTTGCCAGATTGTTGTGGTGGTTAGGGGGCTTCTTTATGTGATCTTCGGGGCTTTGGGGTCAGTGCCCAGAGTGCAAAAGGCCACGTGGGGCATGGATGTGCTGGGGTTGAGAGCGCATGAGGAAGGAGAGGAAAACCTTAACAAGGTGTCAAACAGGCTCTTTGGATCTATGCACATTAACACACGAATAACTGGACCTGCGCTGTGATGTTTGTTGACATGTCTGGGAGAGAATTTTGAAGTTTTCACAGGTATCATAAATCAGGGGAGAGCATGATTTTTCCCAGGGTGAAGAGCCTTAACTCACTTTCTACTGGCCAATGCCAAAAGGCTACCAAACCCCTTCAATGTCAACAGGCTTTATTACCATGGCAACCATTGATAACAAGAGGAACAGCAATTGAATTGCAAATACCCCCTCCTTAGGGTAAAATACAACAAAAATGCATTTCCCTTACATAAAAAAATAAACCATGCAGTCTTGTGTTTGAGAAATTAGCTTTTCTGATCATGAATGACAAATATCTCCCTCTTGATTCTTCTCATCTTGACGTCTTCTTGGAATTTCACAGCAAGTTACAGATAGTGAGGTCTCTAACAAGTGACCCGAGAAAAAAGCTGGAAAAAGAAGAGCAGTCTGGATGTATTGCCTGGCAGTTTTGGCTTTGTATCTGGGCACAATACTCACTCATTTATTCAAATCTTACTTTATGATCCTGGATTTAAAAAAAGAGATTCAGGTCTCTCCTTCATCTGTCACTTAATTTGCATCTTTTTATTCATTTTATCTCCCACTTTCTCCTTTATAGATAAATTGACAATAACGAAACAGAAAAGATCCAGGAGTGTTTAGTTTATTTCCTTCTATGTTAAGTAGCAGGCTTGTTATATACATCTAACATGTGACAGAACTTATGGTCCTCATTATGCGCTAAGCACACACACCTGTTTCCTCCAGCTGCTGCTGCTGCAAAAGTAATCTGTGCAAAGGTATAATTCCATGTTCCATGAAGAAATTGGGCTTTGCAAATACAGCTACCACAAGGGAAAATGTTTAATTATCTTAGTTAGTTATTAAAGAAAAAAGACAACTACTAAATAGATAAGACCCTCCAATAGGAATGGGCATGTGCAAACGTTTCCATCTGTAAAACAGTTCCATAATATTAAAGGTGCATGAAATGCTTCTCACCTTGCTTTAAAGTATGGCTTCTGAACAAAATGAGGCCAAAACTGCTGATTTTTCAGGGGTAGTTGGAACACACTAAACTGCCTGTGGAGAAAATAACGAGGCACACAACAAAACAGACCAGAGCCCCTGTCTTACCCCCCCCCCAAAAAAAAAAAAAAAATCTCAGCACTGTTACTAATTAACACACTGAAAATGGAGCACCCATAACTTTGTGAAAACTTAGTAATGGACCGTGGTTAAACTGAACAATTAAATTTTTGCTTGATCCAATAAATTAGAAAGCAAAACATTAGCTTTACTTAAAGCTAGTGCAGATTTAAGCTAGTGCAGACTTGCAGCACTTGGTACCAACCAACCAGTTTTCTGACTGTTTTGCAAATATATTCCAGCAAACCTCACAAAAGCATTACAAGACCCTTGTGTTTTTATATCCCTTGTACTCAAATTTCCTATTTCTATTTATTTTAAAAAGTGTATTTTAGAGCTCTGTTTTGTTAAAATAGAGCTCTGATGATAATTCTGCTCTTATAAACAGACCTGGGAGTAGTGCTTGATGCTTTGTGACATCTCTGCACAGAATAAATGAAGCAAATGAAGACCCGTGGTTTCATGTATTTCACTCAACTTCTCTCTCAAAGATATTGGCACACATCCAGAAGCTCAGCAAAAAAAGAGAGGGAACAGGACAGACAAGAGGAAAGGCTATCGCTCATAGAACACAAATAAATGCAAAGGAGTATGCAAAATGGGTGATTGTAGAATTTATGGAAATTAAGATATTTTACTTTAAACGCAAAAGTCTTATTTTTCATTTCCTGCTCTTACAGTGTATTACTCCACGAGAGAACTGCATGTTTGTTTGTGCATAATTTCCCGTCTCCATGACGGTCATTGTGTAAAATTAATCGGTTTACTACCAGTTTAAGGACGGTGTGTTTCTCAGGAATCTGCATTTGGCCATGAACTTTACTTATACTTGTTGGTTGAGGTATTAACTTATTTGGACAAAGGATTGAGTCTTACTGGTTGTCCCACAGATGGAATGGACAAACACAGGGGAGGTATGTTTGAGATACTGGGCCCTGTCAGTAAAGAAATGCCTGCTGAGCTGCTAATAATACTTACTACTCTCATTGCAAACACCGGCAACTAACGCCTGTGTTTCCCCGAAAAGGCAAGTACTCCCATGCTGCTGTAATATTAGATTTTATTAGCTTAGTTGACTCCATTGGTGACAAGACTTCAGTTTATATTGTTTTTTTTTATGCTATTATCCAACACAAGGCAAACATGAAAGATGGTAACTGCATTCAGTAGCTGAACATGTTTCGAAGAAGTAGGACTGCATCCTTCAGACATTTTTATTAATCACTGTATTTATTTTATGCACAATTGTGGTTAGAGTTCAAAACTTTAATGTAAAACTGAATCTTGGCAAATTTTTTAAAAGAATTTCTTCTTTTTTTTTTGTTACAGCAACAAGTGTGACTCAAGGATCAGCTTCCACATCTTGGCTTGAATTCAGCTCTCATACCCTGCGAGAACAGTATCAGTTTTTGCTAATATGTTCATGTGTCTCTTCTCAAACAAAATGTGCCTAATGGGCATATACACAGTAAATTGATATGTACCATGGAGATTTATCAGGTACAGGGCATGAAACATAAAAGACAAACTACTTTATCTGTGTTAGGTTCAACAGTCAAATCATTTCTCTCAGTGTCTAAATTGGACACATGGATGGAAAATTTATTATTGAAGAGACTCCTTCCCTGAATTTTGAAGGAATAGTAAAGATAAGGATGAGAAACTTTGATTATATAAGCTTACAGACCAAACCACTTGATCCATCATCTTGTTAGGGCTCCTGGATTCAATTATGGAGAGTTGTCTTGCTCACAGGAACATTTGCATGCTTTCTTAATATGAAGCACAGCACATGATTTAGGAAAGTTTTAACTGGGGTTTACATCAAGACATTATGTTGATGATACATAAAGGGCAGAAATGTTAGTAAGGATAAAACACAAATGCCCAGATTTGGAATGATTTACTGTCTGTGTTCTCCAGTACAAACATCCCACTGCCAGCCCTCACCTACCTTTCTCCCAGACTGAGCTGGAGCTCATGAGGCCTCAGACACACTTAATGGGATTATGGTAATATAATTTTGTGACGCTGACCTCGGGCCAGTGCCAGGTTTCTTCCACATCCTTAGACAAAGGCAAAGAACTCACCAAGGGTTCCAGCAGGCTGGCCTAACTCGGCCTCTTGGCACAAGGCAATGTCCTCTTAGGGCCAGTGCAAGATGGATAATTGCGAGACCAAGTTTCTCCCACTAAGTATCCTCTAACAGCGAGTGAAATCAAAATGTGACAAGAGAGCATTTTAAGATAAATTCAGATTTTCCAAACATTAGAAGGCCCTGAATGGTTTTAGTTTATGTGCTTAAACAACAATTATTACAACTCAGGATGGAGAAAATGTGCCCACCATTTACACCCCATCTGCTCACACAGTAGTTCTTCAGCTGAGGGTGTTGCCTCCATGGAAACAGCCTTGTACTCGGCTTGTCTTTCCACATGATTTAGCAGGCGTTTCCTCTGGATGTGTCTTATTGGTTTAAGAAAGAATTTTATGGACTGGATAGTTTAAAAGCAAATGAGTGTGGGGTCCATTTACACTGTCCCTGTAGGTAATCAAAACAGAAGTGGTACAAAAACACCAAGAACACACAATGAACTAAACAAAAGTTACGTCTAAGACACAAATATAAATCTGGAAGCATGTGTTCATTTTCTTCCTTAACTTGATCTCTGCTTGCACAATTACTAGCAGAGATAGACCATAATATGAAGCACCGAATCCTTCAAGATGCTGGTGTACCATTTGTTTTGATGACTTGTCGTTCTGTCTTTCCCTTTACGTTTTTGTATATTTTATTGTTGTCCAGTCTCCATGGGTGTATCACAAGATTTTTTTTTTTAGCTTTTCCTTTTCTTTTTCTCTTCCTTTCACCTTCAGAAAGACCACCCATAGGGTTTGGAGGGGGCAGACGTCTCTGTGGAATAATAATGGGGTCGTCCTGGGAAAATTGCCCATGGAAAGGCCTGTCTGGAAAAAAAAGAGAAGAACAAAAAAAAGAAGAAAAATTTCATCTTGTTTCCGATCCTTCTCGGAAACATTCATCAGGGCACTCCTGCTGTTCAGTGGGGAGCAGCGTCATCATTACCTCAACTGCTCACTGGATTTGATGCTTTGCAAAATCAGGGAATATGTTCTAAAAATAACTGTATTGTAATCTGATATATGATGCATATTAAATACTTCATCATTTTTGGGCTGTTTGGATCTGCACAAAAGCCCAATGAACAAATTGCCATGTTCTCATACAGGGATAGTCTCAATACTGAATCATTTCCTGATGGGATGCTACTCATTAACAGCGCCACACAAAACATTATTCTGATGAAATGCAATGAAAGAGTTCATCATAACTCCATGTTTTGTTTTGTTTTTTACCAGCAGAGTAAGGTTGGAACTGCTTTACAAACAAAATTTTAATCTGTCCACATTTTTTGTCATTCCAGTGATGGAGAGTGAATACATTTGTTTTCTGTTTAAAGTGAGTGAATAAGTGAAACACAGCAAACAAATTACTGGAAAAAATCAAGTTAAAAGCTCATGAAAGAACTGCTGGTTGCTAAGTTTGCTTCTTTGTAGAATCTTAATATTTATGTCGAGCAATTCACGATGGGGTCATGTGGGGGAGGGGATTTGCTAAAAAAGGTCTTCATGTTCTTTATTATTGACTAACTTTAACTAATTAGGCAAATTAGAAAGAGTAATTGTTCCATCCACAAAATAATAAAACAAAAACACTGATAAAAATATCAAAAAATGAGTTCTGATTTTAAATGGATTTTTAATAAATCTTTTTTTTTTTTTTTTACTGCTGGACCTGAAAATGTAAACATGTAATATTTCCACGTAAAGCAACAAACACAGCCAACAACCTGCCAATGAAAACATTCTGCAAAAGTGCTTCGCTCATTCTCTGAAAGTGAAGAAACATGGATCTGTGTTTACCAAACTTTTTTTTTCTTTCTTATTTTCTGAAAAGAAATGTTGAAAACAGTTGAACTTCCAGGCAAAATCTTCGATCAGGAACCAATCAGTGCTGTGTTACCAAATACGCCCATCAAAGACAGCTACCACACACTTTGAGTTTCCTTACATTTTTCTTTGTAATACTTTAAAACTTGTCAGATGTCCTTCCTTGGGTTAAAGGCACCCCCTAATTCCACTCACACTGTCATTTTAAAGGTTTCAGTTTTGGAGAATTAGGCCCATTTTGAATTCTCATGATAGTCATGAGTAAAATTCCTTGCTTTGAATGACAAAAAGGTGTTTTTTTCAGCTCTTTCTATCTTCTCCTTGTGAAATCCCTTCTCTATTTTTCTGCTCTGCCTCAAGCCATCCCTAACTGCCTTCCGCTTGCCCTGTTTGGCCCCCCAGGCCCCGCTGCCTGACTCCAGGTTTGAGCCACAGGAGATTCAGTGATGGATGTGCCCCTGGGGCTCTCTGTGGGAGGTGGGCTTCACACACCCTGCCTGCTCCAAACAGTAAGAGGGGAAGTTTCCCTCCTCTGTAACCAGAGACAGCAGAGTCAGACC
>JBAMHW010000023.1:15959765-15972299 GCA_037177495.1 Rhadinocentrus ornatus
TACATTTATATTGATGAAGAACAAATAGCCAACTTATTATGACATTGTTATCATAGCATTCAAGCTGATTTCAAATAATCCATTGTTATTTATAATAATTGCTGATATTTAGCATTTACAGTAACTACACATAAATTTGGGTGATAAACAGTTTTTCTAGAAGCCTTCACAGCCACAGGGTTTGTCCATTCCTGTATCCTGTGTTAATAGGTATATATGGAGTTAAAAGGAAAGAAAAAAAGAAAGAAACTGTCCAGTCATCACGGTGAGATGAGGTGCAGCAGAAAGAAAAACGTCTAGTCCAGTTGATGTGAGGAAAGAGACGTCATCTGTGATTGTGCCTCAAATTTCAACACAAAGCTATAGTACCTGATTGTGTTTACATTTTCACTGATTTATTAAGGTCAGCTCTATTCCTATGTTACTTGGCCAGTAATGAATAAACAATATTCAGTGTCTAGTTTGTTTCTTTAAGCTGTAGTGTGTACAGGCACGGGGTTGGGTGTGGACATACATCTTGTCAATAGGCCGTGGTAATAATGGACCTGTGACCTCATGGGCTGAAAAGCCAGATCCGAAAAATTTGCTTTACTTAACTGCTAGCGTGTTACAACAAGCTCGCTCTGAGTGTTACAGAAATTCAATTATCTGTGTCACATCAAGAATCTTTCTGAGAGCTGTTTTTTATTTTTTTATTTTTAAAGTTCCATATGTATTTGTTGCTTTATATGTTTTTATTTTCTGTCACGAGATACCCTTATTTTTACTGGAAAGAATAAATCTTAGTGGCTGCCAGCAGCTGCATTCTTCACAAACAATACTGCATTAAAAATTAAAGATGACACAAAATGGCAAACATATTTCTGTGTTTTGTTTTTATTGCAAACAAATATAATACAAAATATACGCTTTTAAGACAATGCCATGTTTGACTATTGAAACTGCATTAAGATGACAAAATGAGAACTAATTATACAAAATATAAAACGAGAAACATACTTTTCTCAGAAAAAAAAACAAACAAAAAACTGAATGTTTCTTGTTGATTCCAGCAAATTCTTTACAGCTGCTTTCTCATCCATTTAGTCATTTGTTAGAAAGAAAAAAGAGAGAAAATGTCCAGGTTTCATTTAGAGAAAGACTCATCATGTAATTTTAAGTATTCTGTACATAACTAGATCAGAAATAAAAGAAACCTTTATACGGAAACATTTACAAATGATAAATAAACAATTTGTACCACATATGACAGCAACCTATTTCACCTCAGTTAGCTGCTGCTGAATTAAAAGATAATTGCAAATAGTTATTCTCAAATAAAATTAATGCTAAGGAATAAATTAAGAAAAAGGTTAAGAGAAAGAATGTAGCAAAAAGGAATGGCAGAAGCACACCACAATCAGACCTGATGGCTGCTGACAAGACTCGGGTCAAAGGTCACTTCCTGAATCTCATCAAGCAGGAAGTCTAACCTGTGCTGTGGTTTCCATGCTGCAATGCCAGTGGATGAAGCCTCACTAGTGTGGCTCCAGAGGCACCCATGGTGTCAAGGCAGTACTCAGATAAAAGCAACCCTTGCTGTCATATCTAGCAACACAGTAAGGCCCCTAAAAGAGTTACATGGCACCTGCTATAGCGTTTCCAACACCATTAATTGACATAGCGCAAACAAGGAGTAGAATATTTGACTAATTCACTGATGACACGGTCATATAATGGCCAAAAATTCTAATCTATTTCAAACCTGCATTGCTCAATAACTGCATCTCATAGGAATTAAAATATGTACAGTATAAAAATTCAAAGCAGAATGAAGGCTATTATGAAACGGCAGTGTCAGTAAACAAATGTCTCTTACTTCCTGTAAAAACAGTACATTAATGAGAAGTAAGGCCACTGAGGGTGTTGTAACATGGCATCCCTGCTCCTTTAGATGAGTTAAACCTTTAAATGGTAATGGTAATGATGCTGATGACACTGATTATGAGAAAAATGACAAGAGCAGACACATACACAGTACATACTAACATTTTCATAACCAGTATGTCCTCACAGAGGATTTAACTTTTTTTAAGCTTTATTTCTAAAAAATATATAATCACCATTCCAACCAATACAAAAGGCACTGTTGTGAGCCAATCTAATATATATTTTCAGAACTATAAAAAAGTCCTTGTCATGTTTTTCTGTTGGCAATGAAGGATTTGTGGCAAGGCAGCATCAAGGCCACCAGCCAGGAACAAGTCTGAGTGGGTGTTATGCAGTCAGTGCTCAGAATGCTACTTCAGGGCCTGGACAGTTGTGTGTAAATGGGCTGCTGCTCCCAGTGCTGCGGACTGTGGGTCTGCGGCACAGAGGGCACCCCGGTGCTGTCAGCAATTGGGGTGTACATCGGCCTCTGGCTTGGGCTCATATAGCTGAAGGTGGAATATAAACTGGAGCCCTGACCAGCTGCATGGCTGTAGTATGAGTTGGCACCACTTTGGTGGTCTGAATAATCATACTGTGCTCTTGTGATGGAGGGATAAGAGGAGCTGCTGTAGTGCTGTAGGTTGAAGGAGCCATAGGTGACGTGCTGTGGTGAGCCCTGCTGCTCGTTGTAGTGACTGGGGCTCAGCTGCTCTGTCTTAATCTGGGTGGCTCTCTGCTGACCCTGCTGACCTTGTTCTCCTGCTCCACCCAGGGTGGTCAGAGTATGCTGCTGCTGCTGCTGCTTGGACATCCAGGCATGAGCTCCGACATTGGCTGCCTGTCCAACTGAGGAGCTGTTGATACCGTAGCTTCCGGTGTAACCAGCAGGGGCTGTGCCAGTCACCCCGGCATGACTGTGAGGTGGCAGGTACTGATCAAACTCATCAACATCAAAACTTCCCATGTTGGAGATGACCTCACTGCTCAGCTCACCAATGTCCACAGCTCCAAAGTCTATGTTGAGCTGGCGGCTGGAGCCCTCCTGCATGGGGCGCCCCTCACGTTTCAGGTCAGCTTTGCTGGAAGGGAGATCTGTCTTGGGAGTGGTTGGGGGTGTTGGTGGGCCCTGTGACTGACCTAGTTAAAGAAAGGCAAAGATAGACTCATGATAATCATCAAAAAAAACAAACAAAAAAAAACACATCTTAGAAAATAAAGATTTTATATTGATATAAATGCACATGAGCGCTTGATTAGGACTCCTCTGACAGGTGTATTTGCTTTCTGGCTTGTAAAACTTACTAATCATTAACCAATAATCATTAGCAGTTGTCTTTTCAATCTCTTAGAGGCTTCAAAAGATTCGATTTTTTTCAAGCAGAAAAAGAATTAAACTTCTCAGATTAAATGGGTTTTTTTCTTATCTCACCTGAATGTTCTCCTGGAGAGTGAACCTCGCCCATACTGGAGGCTGGAGAGTCGGCCTGCTGCAGAGCCTTGAAGATCGCATTGGGAGAGATGTGAGTTTGTTCACCCTCCTCTGATTCGCTCTGACCGTTCTTGACTGATTTTCTTCGCCGTGGCTGATATTTGTAGTCGGGGTGATCCTTCTTATGTTGCACTCTCAGTCGCTCAGCTTCCTCTACAAACGGCCGTTTCTCTACCTCATTCAGCAATCTGGAAATAATCACAAAAAAATAAATGTACATTCATTTTAAATTCGTTTAATTATTTTTTTAGAGTGACAGGCAACCTGACTGGGTGGGTGCAGTTGTTAATTAAAAACAAACTAAAAAGAAAATGAATAGAAATAAATAAACCAAAACACTTGCTTATCCCGAATCATTGAATGTACGTACAAGAACTTAGTGTTGCCTCAATTCCAATTTGAACTAAAAAAAAATAAAATTTGAGAAAATCAGAAGCTATATTCCCACACTAAAATAACTCGAAGCAGTCGACAGGCTTTGCAGGTTTTACAAGAGGTAGGGCGCCGCGCACAACGGCGCGTAAAAGCGCTTTGCAAAAGTGCGTGGAAATGCAAAGCAAACTTACCTCCAAAGTTTTCCCAGGGTTTTGCTGAGTTCTGCGTTGTGCAAATGAGGGTACTGATCGGCCAGTTTCCTCCGTGCTGCTTGAGCCCACACCATGAATGCGTTCATGGGTCTTTTAACGTGAGGTTTGCTTTTGCTTGAGCCGTTGACGCGCACCGGCATGGGCACCAGCGTCCAGTCATAACCCTTCAACACCTGGGACACCGCGTCTCTGATGCACACAGGAAACTTTTCTTCTTCGTGTTCCTGCTTGTAGTCTGGACCTCCGAGCAAGTGGTTGTCGGAAGGCCGTGTGTTTTCAGTGTCCGAACCGGAGCCGGACGGGCACGGCGAGCCTGCGGAATCCTCAGACATGCTGGGGCTGGGAGCGTCAGAGTGACACTTCTCCTGTTCTTCTGTCATCTTCAGATATGGATCGAGGAGATTCATGCGAAATAATTAAAGAGTAACCTCTCGAAATAAAAAAAAGAAGAAAAAAAGGAGTAAATCCTTCTTTCTAAATCCAAGCGTTGTGCCCAGAGACTGCAGTGACAGTCTGTCAGGGCGAACTGCTTCACTGGGAACCTTGAATCCTTTAATGAAAAAAGACGCCAAAGGAGGAAAAACAATCGTATTTGACGTTCCTTCAACTTTTCGCAAATAAGAAAGCAAATTGAAAGTGATCGCCTTCGGATGTTTAACTCTGAAACGGTGACTTTGAAGGAAAATGTGACTGAGCAGTCTACTGTTTGAAGATAAGAGAAGAGTTTGCAAACTCAGGAGGCGATGCCTCAATTTATGTTTGACTGCAAGGGAATGATTCGGTGGGCGGAGACGTAATTTGAGTCAGAAGTCCACAGCACAATCTACAGCACTGAAACCCCAGCAGAAGTTAATGTTTTTTCCCCCAATGGTCTTTGGTTCCGTTTTAATCCATGTCACAAGTTTTAAAAATGAAAATAAAATCATTATGCCAATAACTAACGACAGGTTGACTTTAAGATCAGATAAATTTAAGATAGCTTAGATATTTATTCCTAATTCAGTCTTCCTTCTCTGTTCTTATTAACCGCAAAAGCAATATATTATTTTGATTTGGAAAATTGTAATTTGAATTCCTTTTGTTGTATACTTGTGTTTTACATTTGCTTTTAAATCTACTTTATGGTAATTGCAGTTGTACTTAACACGTTTAACTTCTGTCCACACTCAAAGCTTTAATGCATTCACACTGGCCATCCTATGTAAGATATAAATGTAATATTATTTATATATGTCAATGCCAAACTTTCAACGTCTTGCTTTACCAGACGACGAGTCTGTCCTCTCTTATGTAAGCACCCCTTTTAAGGGTAGAATTGACCTCTAATATACCGTTAATATACAAATAAACATAGCCTAGACTTTTTGCAGAGATTTATCTAATTATTTTGATTATTTTCAAGCAATTTTCTGAATATTTACTTGTGTTTGAATGCAGGCAAAGGATTATTGTGTGAAATCTTTTTGCACAGAGCTCTGCACACGAGTCTTTACAAAGCCAAGGCGCAGCAGTCAAAGGTTAACCAACAGGGGGCGACAGCAGTCCAGAAACATGAGCGGAAAACTTGTGAATGTGCCTGTAGGCTGCTGCAATCTTTAAAACAAAGTCAGTGGTCCTTTCATTTAACATTCTGGGTTGTTTTCTTGATTTTATGTTGAAGTCTTACTGCACAGCAAAATTATTTAAATGCAACACTAACAAAAAGTGGACTCAAACACAATTTAATGAATATATTAATTAAACTAAACCCAGGCTTATTTTATTCCACCGGCTCTTCATAAAAATTTTTGACTTACAGTCTTTTTTTTTTTTTTTTTTTAAAAACGTCCAGACAGAAATTCTTTTTCTTTAAAAAATAAAAAAATAAAAAACTGGAAAGGGGTACAACAGCATCTGATATTAAATAAAAACAATTATTTTTTTTAATGGAATCATTGAAGTTGTATTTATTTGTGCTCAAGAGTTTTTTTAAAAAAAGTAATCAGTATTAATTCAATTAGACCAGTTTTACACAAGGCTTACTTTTCTTTCAATATAAATAGTTTATTATCTAGACTGCTAACAGTAATAAGGATGTGATAATAATTGTAATGTCAGTAATATTATTTTTAACAATAATAAGAATATATGCATGTATTTATTGTGCTCCAACTAATGAAATCTAGGCTTTATCACAGGTTCTGTGTTGGAAAATCACATTAAAAACATTCATTTCAAATGTGTTGCAACATGTCAATCTACTTTTCTGGATCTGTTCCAGCACTTGTTTTCAGAGGACAAAAGACATTTTGTTAGGAGAGTTCAGTGCCTATAATCCATGTATTCAATTTTAGAAACAAAATCCAACAGTAAGTTATGGGTTCACATAAAGCTATCACAAGGAATGAAGGTAGTAACCATCAGTAAAATCAGTTATTTAACAAATGTAGTTTTTTTTAGATCTATGGTAAGAATGTATAAGCAGGTACAGACAGAATGTTTATATTTTGTCTTTTTAATGAAGCAGTGAGAGGATGAGACATGACTTTCATGGTACTACAGAACATTCAAGCTCAAGAATAGGAAAACCTTCTGAGTGTAAAATGTTTTTCTTTCACAATCACTTGATATGTATAATTGTGCATATTTCTTAACAAAAACAAAACTTTACTCTCTCTGCTTGTGTTGGAAGCTGATTTCCTTTAATAAAGTGTAAAGTCTGAGGTGCCTTTGAGCTGCAGCTAAGGTCACACTCTGTTTCACTAGACTTCGTTAAATTTACGTTTTTAGTACAAACATACGAGTCTCAGCAGAAAGTGAATCTTTAATCTTATTTGTAGATTAAAGTGGACATGTGTTTTAAAAGTTTTGAAAAGAGTTGCTGCCTTTTGTAGGATTTTCTTTTGTGAGAAGAATGGTCTCAACATGCAGAGGAGCAAACCGTGATGGTTAGCACAGAGGCATCAGAGGTGTGGTTGGACACGTTAACACCTTCATATCTCTGACTGCCGAGGGTTTGAGCAGCCCTTCAGTCGTCTGGGAGGGGGGAATGGATGCTTGGGAGCTTAGAAGAGACACCCGCTTGCAGGATGAGCAAGTCTTGGGAAACTTCTCAGCTTGACTTCGAGCCATGGCGTCAAAATTTTGAGGCAAACACTGGGGGTAAACTGCCAAATCATGTCTTCCACCTTTCCTAGCTCTTTCAGATTCCACTGCAAATGTTTGAGCTCACCGCCTACCCCCCATCCCCCCCTTTTTTTGCTTTTATTATAATTTGTAAGTCAGTGTTGTGTGGTTGCTTTAGATGCATCTGACACAAAGAAGTCTAGTTTATATTCCTGCTGATGTCCCTTTGTCATAATAAAATTAATTTTCAATAAAGAAATGTTAACGTTTCCTGCATGCACAAAAATGACAGGATGCGTGAAGACCTTCAACAATGATGAGACTAATTTTATGTCTTGCAATTAGTGTATGATACCTTCATTGTGTTTAAATGATCTGTTGTGAGATTTGTAGAGGGAAGCAAATTATCTAGGTGATGAATAATGTGGCTTAGGTAGTGGAGGCAAAAAGTATTTCCAGTTTACAGCTAATAGAGCACCTGTTTGAGGCTTTATACAAATTGTACCAACTGCCAAAGGCATGGCAGAGGACTTCATGAGGGAAACCTGACAAAACCCTTTAGGCAAACAAACCTCATTCTTTCCTTCTGGGTGCTTCCTCTGTTAGTTTTTAGAGTTATGTCTGAAACATAAGCCACAGAGGATGCAGTGCCCACTGTCAGTGATGGTCTCATAAGAATGTATGGGCTGTCCCTGGGTGTTTGCTTTACCAGACCAGAGCACTTTGGCCACGGGCAACTGTTGACACATGGCATTTTGCAAAGGGTAAAGTTTAAATAAGACTTATCGGAGCCCTGTCACCCTCAGATGAATCAGCCTCATATTCCCTGTTCCGACTCGCTCACACCTCTCTGATATCCCTCACAAAACCACAGCAGCTCCCAGTGGCTTCACCAGAAAGACTGTGGAATGAAAGCAGGCAGACAATTTGAAAATGAAAGATCCCATCCGCATATTCTTCGTAAATATGCACATTTTACATTTCCAAGACTCTGCAATATTTTGAGATTAGTTCACTGTTTACATTTCTTTATATAAAAGGAAAGAAAGAAAGAAAGAAAAAAAGAAATAGTGCAAAGTAACAGTAAAATACACAAAACCATGCAATTCATTAGGTCAAGTCCTGCCTTGGGGGAAATACCTTCCAACTAAGAAACAGATGTATTTTGGCCTTCACCTCTGTGTCCAGCAGTGTGGGATAATTACTCCTCCAAACTTTGTGGCATATCCTTCTTTTGCATCAGTCTCCTAAGAAGATAGCAGCACGGCACTTTCAGCCTTATCTGCTCTTGGGCACTCATTAGATACTGGGAAGGAAATGCACTGTGATCTGGAAGTACAGTGGGAAAAACAATACTTTATAAATATAGATCTATATAAATAGATTTTGTTATAATAGAAAAAATAGACCGTAAAACTATGCGCAATAGTTCAAGATAAAATCAGCTCCTAATTTTTAAAATAAAAATTCTTCTAATGGAATTTCCATTTTCCTCACTGCATTATATTTGCCTTTCAGCACACCTGAAAAGCACATCCAATATTTAACTCCGCTGAGTGACTTCAAGGGACGTTCCATGCCTTCAGGTGGAGTGTCCTTAGAGGCAGTTTAAATGACAATGAAATACAATGAAAGCAGAGTGTGATCTCTGTAGGTCACTGCCCTCCATTTCCAATAATAAGGTCTGACCTGTAATTATGTTTAAATGACAATAGCTCATTCTCAGAGTGCTGACAAAATGTTACAAAATTACCTGGGTCTTTGCAGAGGATAAAAATGTGCTTGCACCTCGACAGGGGTTCTCTCATCTTAAAGCATACAACAGTCACAAAGCAGTAATTAAAACAACACATATTGCCTGCTTTCACTGTTATTTCCAAAGCAGACAGGTCATTTTTTAAGAAGGACAATATGAGTTTTGACAGCAAAATAATTTGCTATTCTTCTAAATTAAAATGTTGAACTCACAGATAATAAAATACCCCTTGTTCAGGTCAATATACTCTGGGATTTTGCATGCTTTAACTTAACTGGTTTGATCAGTGACGTGTGGTTAAGCATGTTAGAATAGGTGAAGTGCATTGCTGTGAATCTCTAAATAAACTTTTCTTTTATTTGCAAATTTGAAGGGTAACACCGTATAGGATGGTGATATCAGCACATCACTGATTTTGGGTGATAAAGTTGTAATAAACCTAAAATTAACATTGACAGGCTCCTTCACTTTGCCATGTTATTTATCATCATTTATTTTCTTCTATTCAAGCCTACATGACAAAATGCACCAAATTTACTGTAGAGTAAATTTGTAGTTTTATTTGAAGATGATATTCTATAAATTGGCACTCTTTGTATGTAGGTTAGAAATAATAGTACAGTTAATGAATTGTTATCCTGACTTGCTTTTTTGTTTTTTTTGTTATGTGTTTAATCTTTAGTCTCATTAGAAACATGTTATTAAAAGGGAGAATTTTAATTAATAGGCATAGAATGGACTCTTACGATTTTAGAGGCTGATCCTGCAGTTTTAGCATTGAAACGATAAAAAAAATATGATTAACTTACTATACCTGCAGGACTTGCTGTGTGCTTGAACAAACAAAAAGGTGTATAAGATGTCAAATCTTCCAGCTGCTCATTCTTCAAGCCATTTCTGCAGAAATATTTTCACGTGTTTCATGTTTAACTTAATTGTTCATTTGGTGAGCAGAACTCTGTGTAAGTTGTGAAACTCTTCTCTGTCATGGATTGTCACATGTTCGTGTCTGAGGCCGAGCTCTGACTCAGACTGGCTGACAGTGCGAGCTGCTCCCTGGTACCAATCCACATGAAAGATCCCATCCGCAAGCTCTGGATGATGTCAGCACAGCACCTCTGCTTACACACAGACACCTTTCATAAAGACACTGTATGTGCTTGGCTCTGGACTACATAATGGAATATGCAACCCCTCTCTCCTCCCACCTGTTTCAATGATCAGGTGAAAATGAAACTTTTGTTTTCCTTGCAGTTACAAATCTAAAAATAAACTCAAATGAGTTTCCCAACTTCCCCTTTTTATTTCTGTCACCTGTGGCTCTTGTTTACATCCTCATTTGTTTATTGCTCACTACAAGTTTTATAGCCTTATTGGCACATGTTTGATTATCCTCTGTGATACTGAACACCCACACTGCACCATTTTACTTTTTTTTGTCAGATATCTCCCCTCTTTTCTCTTGTTTCATTATCCTCCCAACTTAACCTGGTTCTTTTCAGCAGGGCTCATTTGTTGGGAGGACTGATGAAAAGGGCCATTCTTCCTACACAGTCATGGAGATACTAGAAATACCAAGTTAATGAAAGAGTGATGATATCTAATCACCTTCCAGAGTGTAGCACCTGCATCAGAGCCAGTACCCAAACCTTTGCTGAATACTTAGAAATGGATGGTGTACAGATGTACTTCCTCTAAGCCATGCACCACTCACTATGCTTATACCTTTGATATTACTTGTTGCAGGGAAATGGGGATATCTTGTGTGGTCAAGCAGATCCAGTCCTCTTAGGTACTCAGGGATTTCAGCATTAGACCGTAGCAATGGGATTAATACATTCAGAGAGGGGGTAAAACGAACAATGGCATATTTCAAGGGCTTTAAACCAGTGTCTTGTTTCAATGAGGAGAGCCAGGTCTATTCTTGTTTAAGCCTATTACAGGGCAAAGGAAAAAGAGAAGGTCATCAAACTGACTTTAGAGACTGTACACTATACGCAGGTTTAAAATGAACATATCAGTTTTGACACTTATCAGTGAAGCTCTACCAATAGTGCCCTTACTTGATTGACTTTGCAAATTAGTGATGTGTGCATTATTGTTTCTGTGCAGGCAATTAAACAAACAAAGAAAAATATAAGCTTTTTTTTTATATATATATAATTGAGTTTTAACGTCTTCATTATTTAAAGATTGCCCCTTTGTTCATTCGCTAGTTGACAGTGAGCATGTTTTATTTCAACATGAGCCCACAAAGACTAATTTAATCAGCTGATTAATGTTGCGAAGACAGACTTGTGTAATGAAATGAAACAAAATGTTAACTCTTTGCAGTTATGGATTGAAAAAATAACTGCCAATAATGGACATGTAAGACAACTCTGATGTCATGGCATGCCATATTAAGGACAGACTGCATACCATGATGTGTTCAAAAGCATTCGTGAGCTGTTTTATACTATTTTAATAAGCCGTAACCTTAAATCAGTAAACATTATTGGAACTGATAGACACAACATGGCTTATGTTAAAGTAGAAACTATAATAAAATCTTACATCAAAATCTTTTCTTTTATTACCGACTGACAAGATAAACACACAAAATTAGTTTTGATGCATAAAGAAGACATCTAACTGAAATACTTTTCTTTGAAAGCCCTGCCAGGTGGCACTAATGAAATATAAAATTTAAGATTATCAGCATGAAAGCAAAGTTTTCGTTTTATTAATATTTCCATCATACAGATCAGTCTGTAAAATAACCAATGAAAAATATCAGCTATGATGGATACTCTGGAATCAAAGCATGTTATCTTGATGGAAAGGTCTTGCATTTGTGCTGAAAAAAAAAAAATCATTACTACTTAAGCTGCAATGCAAAAAAAAAAAAAGTGTATATGTACACTGATCCGACTGTATATATCTTTCACAAGAATGTTTCTAATGGATCTCATATTGTGACTGCATCAAAAACTGCTTTGAAATAATATAAATTCATTCTTGAATATTTAATGAAATTATTGAATCAAATAATTGATTCTCAAACCTGATCCAACAAAATATGCAATCAATCTCCTTTAAACAGTTTTTAAAGAAGTGAGGGACTTTCTGCTTACTTGCTCCAATTTGCCAAATTTTCATCTTTTCAGTTTTTCTGAGCACGAATATTGCACTGTGTGCATACTTGGATAGACATTAAGTAAAATATGTGCCAAGCATAACAGAGCACTCAGGGCTGTGTGTCTCCCCTCTCTATTTCCTCCATTTCTTCCTCCAGCTCCTTTTGGACGCTCCTATATTCAGTCTGGGTCAGACACAGCAGGGAAGCACTGTCTAATTGGGGCAGCCCAGCAGTGGTGGCCCCGAACCTCCCCAGGTGCCAGACTAATGTATTCTAATGTTACTCATGAAGGAAATTGTTCCCCACCATTTCCTGAGATCCAATATGTGAGCCACTTGGTGACTTTTCTTGATAGGAGAAAAAAAAAACCTGTATCTGCTCCATTAAATATTCTGTTGATTGCTGCAGAGCTATAGCCTGCTGTGTCCTGAACTCTGATAAGTTAACTAAAGATTAGCAACCCCGTTCATCTGGTTATTGGGGCATGGCAGGAAATGGCAGAACATGAAGAATGAATTATTTCGGTCACTTAAATGTTTTATTTTTCTTTAGAAAACACATCAAA
>JBAMHW010000023.1:15980070-15997640 GCA_037177495.1 Rhadinocentrus ornatus
TTCATTAATTGGGGAAGTTTGACCACCTAGGTAAATTTATCTTATGCATGTGCATGCAGCTGTCCAACCTTCATGTTTATGTAGCAGTAATTTGTGGACAGGTGGGATGGAGGCTTGGTGTTTTGCTTAAACTTTTTTGTGGTAATTCAGAACCCAGCTCACTAGACCTTACTTAACCCCCTGACTTTAGCCCCAATCAACACATGGATATTAGGCACCATGTAACCTCTACCTTTGTGTATCTGAGAGCTGGTTTCTGGTAGAAACCTGTCAAAATATCCCACTCTCATTTTTCCTCAGCAACAGCAACAAGACCTCTACAGTAATTTCCAGAAATCTGTCGAAATTGCTTAAGTCTTAAATTATGCATAATTGGTCCCTGCGTTAGGTTACTGGGGGTAGCCCCCAATCATGTGGCTGGAAGCAAAAAGGGCTCCAGTCACTTCCAGCTTGTTAATGATAGCCAAACGGGTGCTTACCAACATCATTCCTGTTGCCAGAGGTTACCACGGATGAGTATCACCACGATGTAAGGTTAATTTTCCTAAATGGCACGGACACTTGTGTTGTACAAGTGTGGTAAACCACTTTCAGTGTCTGTGAATAATTGCACTTCTGGTACAATACTGACCTGTCTGACTTGTCTGCTTCTTTCGCACAACAGTTTTTCTTTAGTGATTTGATTATTTCTGCTTTGCAAAGTGAATGTTTTCTGGTTGTTGTCAATAGTTCTTCCAAACTTTACCCATAGTTACCCACTGGCTAATTTTACAAATAGATAAAATATGTTAAAATACATTAATTGTTAGGTTTCTAGTTTGAAATGTAAGCTGCTTAATAGTTGTCTTGTCTTAGTATTAAGGTGATTTCAGCATCTATTTAAGCTGCTATGTAGACATTTGATTAGACAGAACACTTCTTTTAAATATAGATGTATGCAATTCTTTTGTTAAACATGCAAATCTAAATATATATTATCTTCTATAGAATATTATTATGTTTTTAAAATCCTGCTACATGTATCCAAGATATTCCTTATACATGCATAAACTGTCTAAAGGTCTATATCAGAGCTAAAGCGAGAATCTGATGTAAAAATTACATCTATTGCTCAAAGTTAGCAGCTAGTCTTTGCTGTGTGAGTATTATCTTTTTAGTACCTGACTCACCTGTAACCTGAACTCGCTAAATAGCAATGATAACAGGCTCCTCTGCATGGGGTCACACTGCATTAGGGTGAAACAGACTCTCTCTTTGTGCTTTACCAGTGAGGTTTAAGACCAGGGATAATCAGGGGGGCGAAAGCGTACACCACTCCAAATCAGCTCCAGCCAGGCCACCTGAATTTATCTCAAACTTATTAACTTTACTCCAGGCACAAATTGAAACCAGCTCATGTAATCACGTTCCAGAGGTGCAGAAGAGTGTGAGAAGTGACATTATGATTTACAGGGGGGACTGTGCCACAGATGCTGCAGCATGGCGAAGCTGGGCATTGACATCAGACAGGAAACCCAGTAATTCTGGAAAGTGATGATGAAAAAGAAAGACGTAAGAAAGGAATCACAATGAATTTAAGTAAACTGATGATCAGAGCACCACTATTGACATATAAAAAGTTAAGCTGGCTAATCATAAAAAACAAACTTCCTCAAAGATGCCTGGACTCCTTACATCTATTTAATTTAGCAGTCTTTGAATTTTTCTCACAAATATTTATTATTTTCAAAACTGTTCTACTACTTTCCTTCTATTGCTTCCACAAATAAACTAAACATAGACAGGATAAGATCCAAACATTTTCCACAGTTGAAGTTTTACACATGTATTGGACAACAGGATATTGTGAATGTGGAACGAACCATTACAACTCCAAATGCTCTGCAATGACTTCTGGAAAGAGGTCAGAGAAGTGTTGCTTACATGTCGGAGATGCTGACTTCCCTCTAATGATGGGAGCTTTTGGATGCACACTTCATCTGATGCAGATGTGTCCTCCCCATATAATGTCTTTGGGGTTTCGGGGCTGCATTGCATGTGTGAAAATAGTTTCAGATTGCATGGCCACATTTTCCATCCTAAATTTAGTGCTTAACTGAATTACTGAACTTTGGTTTCTTTTAACTTAAAAAAAAATAAATTAATTAAATAAAAAATCCAAGTGTGTATAATTTATTCTAAAATTGGAGGAATTTACAACTCTGTCTGAATTTTTTTATGTGATATGTAACTTCTGATGTTTAGGATGAGCCTAAAAAACTATTTGTAGTCAGATAGTTTGTGTGTGTGTGTGGTTCTGTAAAAGCATGGCTGCATGCTCATCCCTCCCCTCTCTCTAGGCTTTGTTAGGCCAGGTGTGCCTGCTCTCAGTGCAGTGCCCGGGGACCCGTGAGAACACGATCACTGGCCCTTCTCTCACTCCTCTATCTGATTTATTTCAGCCTCTATGGCATTTTAGCAAACAAAAGTTCTGCTCGGTATTGATCTGGATCTTTTCCATTTCCCCTCTCTAACTCCCTTTGTTTTGCTCAGGTCTAGGATGGCTGCTTTAAATCAGGCCTTCTTGACATTTGCTTAATGTCTAATTAGCCATGGGTGGGCATGGCCTTTGATTATAGGAAGTGCCTGGGGGTGGGGCTGCAAAGAAGGCTGAATTTTGACAAAACACCCCAGACTGATCAATCATTGCCTGACACATTGTTTTGTTCTTAATTTTAGAGTGCTTGGTTTAGGGATAAGTCCTCTTAGTCACCTAATTCTGACTTTAGATTATGTGATTTCCTGTTACCAGCCTATGATGCGTATCTCCAGATCTCCTTAGATTCATGTCAGGATGTGTTGTGACTGACTCAAAAATCTATAATGCAATGGGTTGATTCAGGTAGGTGTATTTCATTGTTTTCAACAAGTTCTATTTTCAATAAATTCATCCCAAACAGGTTATGAGGCCTAACAGAATCCCCTTCTGTAAAGATTAAGTCAAACAAGGAGAAAAATGTGTAATGGGTAATTTCTAAGTTTGGCAAGTTGTTTTTACTCATTATAACCCAAAATAACTTCATGAGAATTGTGCTGTTAGGAGTTTCAGATATTGAGCATAAAAAAAAAACCTTCTCACTGCAGCACCACCAGCCTCAGAGCCGTTGCCCTCCATCCCAAACACTGCCCAGAAAGTTCAAACTTATTTAAATGTAGTAATTCTGCTTTTTTTTTTCCCTAACCCCAAACCCCCACAACACCCTGCTCACACCCCTCCTGTGCCGCACTATCTTCCCTCTGAAGATCACAGCAGTTATGTGCCAGAGGGTAACAGCCTCAGCTTAGAGTGGACATGTGAGAATAACACAGTGATGACATGCTTCTGTGGAAGGGATTACAGAGTCTGATGGTCACACAGAAAAGCAATAAAGGATTTTTATTCAATTGGGAAAATGCTGTATTTAGCCAAATATTTGTCACAATAATGATGGAATAAGGAAGTGAAACACCTTTTTTGTGTAAAATCTGGGTAACACATTTAATCACATTGGTCAAAAAACAGTACATTGAGACTATATCTGACATGAGTAGTATGGGTCTACTGTGTCTGTTACAAATCATTACTGCACCTGCTTCTCATTGTCTATTAAAAGCATCGCCCCACCTGCACTTTTTTGAGTCAGATGGTACCTTTCATCTTGCCATACTCCTCCTTCCACAAGATGCCACACTGACAGAGTAATGTCCCTTATTACAGCCGTCATTAAAATGAGGGTCATAGGTCTTGAAGTAGGCCACAGGACGTCAGGCTATCATTTAAGCTAATTGCTGCCTTGTTATCATTACAGTTCATCTAAAAAAAAAATTCTGTTTTTCATTGCTTTGCCCCCTTTTTATTAATATACTTTAAGTATATGTAACTTACAAGCTGCTGAAGAATACGAAAGACCAAATCAACCAAATATGGTAAAACGTCTAGAGCGTCTGGGGGTCCTTAGACCCTGTGGAGCTCCACATGTATTCCAGATCTTCCTGTGTCACTCTTTCAATACTTCCTACCTTTGCAGGTCTGCCTTTTAAGCAACCCATTTTCTGAAAAGAGAGGAGTCCACTTCAGTAGTCCTCCACTGTGTGGCCATCTGAGAAGGAAACTGAATATAAATGCCTAACAATGGGAAGGGTGCTGGGGGAATAGGCCAAAATGGCCATTTAACAGGTGCACCTTCGTGGCCTCCACACCGTTCCCACACATATCACCGAGACCGTTGGCCTGCCCTAGAGAGTACCCCTGAATCACCATCCAAGATCAAGTAGCGATCAATTAATGGGAGAACAAGGCATTCGCTGGGGGGGGGGGATGTCCAGTGTCCCACCCACCCCTGCTTTGACTCATAGGAGTGCTCATTTGCAATTCTATCTGTGTGGCTGCTCCATGTCAATGAGTATGGGGCTGGGGGGACAGAGATATTATCGGGGTTACTGTGAGAACCAGCTATGGCATTTTCACTCGGTCAACCTTTGTTTGCATGAGCAAGGTCCAATTGGCGACACGGTGATGAGGTCACCTGGCAAAGCAGCAGGGGGTGCCGTGGCTATTGTCCACCTGAAACATAGGGATGAGAACTGGGTTGGAGTGACCAACAGATTTGTGAGCACACATTACACAGGTGACGCTTCAAAAGGTTTTGGTGTTCGTAGCAAGTATGCATGGGAAAAACTCGTATTTTCGTCTTACATAACATCATTCAAAGATGTGCAGTCAACTAGAAGGACTTTATTTGACATTCTTTACCTATCTGTTTTAAAAAAACATGTTTGCCTATGGGTGATATGCCAGCATTGATCAGTGAGTAACTGCTAATTGCATGCTTGTCCTTAAGCAAATAGACTTAATCCTGGGCACTGATAAAAGCTACAAAGATGTCTCACCAGGAAAATTCGGCCTACTACTTAAATGAAGCTCTACTCTTAACAACCCATAAATCATGACATTTAAGATGTGTTGATCTGATTTACACCACTTTACTTGTTTAGTCTTAAAATGTTTTTCTTGTGTAAAAGTATAACTGAATCCATACCTTTAGATGTTCAGTCCCTGAGTTTTTGTGGACAAGTTTGTGTGCACATTGTGGGTTTTATTTTTAAGGCTGGGAATGTGGTAAAAAAGTATTCATAGCTTTTCCTATCCAGGCAGTTCCCAGGTGGCAGTGCAGCCACCTCTAAAAGCCCAAGCAATGAATAAACCGTGAGTTATAAACAGCCTTATATAACTTCACACCCTCAAATATCACTGGAACATTTTTTACTTTGCAAACCAGCAAGACTCATTAATGCAGTGACTGACTGCTTAAAAAAAAGGGAAAAAAAAGAAAAAGGGGAGTAAAATCAATTTTAATATCCTGAATAAGAAGTACTGTAACTGAGAAAACACTATTGCAACTCAAAATATTGTTTTATAGCAAATTCCTTTGTATTCTAGGCCAGGAAATCATCCCCCACACAACTCAAATTGGTCTTTCCCCCTTCTGATTAAATAGATCCTTTCATTCTAGGTCTCTGTGTTCACCTTTCCCTTCACCACCAGCAGAGCATGAAGTGATTGACAACTAACCTGCAATTAGTGTGACCAGATAACCCCAACAAACAAGCCTAAAATCACTGGTGGAGGTGGAAACCAGCCCTCATAGGATTTTTGTTCACCCAGTTTGCCCACTATCCTGTTGGAAAGTTATCTAGCATCAGTAAACCAAGGAGGTCTTTAGGTCTTTTAATCCCAATAAACATTGCACAACTTTCGGCCATCACAGAGGAAAATTATCAGTATAAGAGAGATGTCATGGGCCAGTGGCCAAAGGATGCTTGTGAACATTTTCTGACAGCGCTAGGTATTGTATAACATAAATCTACCAACTATTCAACAGAATTACATCATGGAGTGTTGATCAGTGGAACACTTGCTTCATTTAATAAAAACTAAACTGGAACAGAGTAAGTGGAAGCAAACAAGCTAAACATAACCCATTAAAATACAAATGCTAAATTAGACTAATTAGACTCCTGCTTGTTCACTCTTAGATTCCACATCATCCATCTTAGTCACAGTAGGTATCATCTTCAAACAGTATACACATATCAAATGTAATATAGTAGGCAGGATTATTAGATGTCGGTCACACAGTGTGGCATGCTTGAAACTTACATAATGGTGAAACTTTTACACTATGCATCTGCTTTAAGGGATTCCTTCCAGTTACCACACAGTCAACGTATCTTTAATGGTCTCCTTTCAAAGAAATTTTTCTTAGACAAAGGAATCTGATACACTTATACACCCATAATCCATAAATGACCATAACCAAACTATTAAGAGACGGAAGTAAACTTTGTTAAAGACAATTAAAATCGCCTGCAACACTGAGCTTACCAAACCCAAAGATAACTTTTATATTAAACGGATTGAAATCATGAAATAAATAAGAAATAAACATGATTTATGACTACTTAACTTGGCTTTCTTTCTTTAAAATCTAATTTGGAGGCTGTCAGACTTTTGATGTTTTGATATGATACATTTTGTTGATTATTTGAACACCACCCAAGAATTTGAACCTAATGTATGAATCCACTAGTGCATCTATATCTTTAGATGCTTAATATTTTTATATATTTAGCTTTCAGTTTGCCTTTGGGGACCCATTTAAATTTCTCAGTTCATTTAGGTTTATAAGACTCAATCAAATGGATTATACATATATATGTGTGTGTGTATTATTACTTCTTTTTTTTCTTTCTGGTGGGGGGAGAGGGCAGTTTTATGGCAACAAAAACAGAATCTGTGGTCTGAACAGTCCAGGTTTGATGCAAACGCCTGTGGAACCTTTTATGCAACCTGGCGTCCAGGAGACTTATGAAAATATTTAGCTTTCCACCCTTTTGAGCCTTTTAGCCCTCGCTAAAGGAAAAGTGTTAGCTCCAAAAAAAACCACACAGAAGAACGAAAAATCCACAGGGTCAAATGTCCTGAGTGGGCCATTTGCCAGGTCTGTTCCAAGAGCAGTATGCTCACACACAGACTGGCTCCAGCCTCACAATCCGGCAGAAACATATGAAAACAGAAACAAATCCCACCACGAGGGCCAGCATCAGTGGTCCATGAGAATATAAGAGGCTGTTTTAGTGCAGGGACATCGTAGATCGCCCAAGTAGATTAGTCTCAGTGCAACAGGGCCTTGTGTAAATCTCCTTCTAATTGGCAAGGGAATTTGATTTGACTCACGCACTGTGAGAGACCAGTACTCATTACTGCTGCCCACCTAAAGCATAAACAGAGGTCTCAGCAAGTCCCCACTAAGTGCTACCAATGATCAGATAGTCTCCCCTTGGTTCGAGAGCCTGCTTTTACAAAAGTTAATTGTTCTTACTTTATCGAGCAGCTCTGATAACACAGATGTATTTTGCTGACTACTGCAATGAGGTCAGTTATAGACTAATTTAATGCTAATTCATCACAATGATGTAAATCTTCTGTCATGTTAAATATCTTTTAAACATTTTGCTTTAACTTGGTTTCTATGATGGTTTATCTTATGAGGGTTTGCTCGCAAAGTTAGAGCTAAAAACATAATTTTTTGCCTAGTTAACATATTCAACTTATTTTTCAATGGAAGATATTCAGTTTGAGATATTTGTCGTCACTTGTTAATGTAATGTGCCTGTTGTTTGTGTGTAAATAATAGAGCAATATGGTTGTCCTGATGGAGATGTAAAGGAACAGCTAAGTCATTTTCACTAAGTCTTAGAAGGAAACAATGTTATCAGCAGGAGGAGACGGGTTCCTTTTGTTTGTGTCTGTCCACCTGCAGTGTGCCAAACAGGTTCCTCAGTGCTCTCAATGGGATTATAAGCACTTTCAAAGAACAAGACTTAAGATTGGTTACTAATTTGACTAAATAGAGGCCAGTAAGTGGCATGACACAGCAGGCTCTGACCCTGTGGTTAGTACCTATCATGCTGAGTTTGCCCGCAGGCAGCAGTAAGGGTCACAGGGGAAGATGTAGGCAGTTTTTGGAGACTGTAGCGGAGCCAACCACCCACCCTTGAGCCCCGTGGGGTTAGAAGGATGAAGGCACAATAATCCAGGATCCATTAAAGTGTGACTGATGCCATTCTTTTTGGGTCTTATGACTGGATATCTTGCCTGCGGCAGCCATGGGGATAGTGGATTTTTAATGTGGGACAGACAGACCCACAGCAGGCTGCTGGCAATCCAGATTATAGCCCTCAGACACTGACCTCACTAAGGAATCTGCTTTGCTGCCATTTTTCCATTTAACTAATAGGTGATCTCAGTGTATTCCAATAACACATTTAATATGACAGCTTGTAAGGATAGCAAATAAAACTCCAACTTGGAAGCTAAATCTAAATATCAGCACCCTTCTGTGAACTGAAAGTTATTTCTTATGAGTTGTTTTGTGGGTGTCTGTGTTCATGTGTGCATGCCATTCCTGAACGTTATGCAGAATTATGTGGAATAAGTACCATGTAGAGTAATGTGACATTCAATTTCTTTTATTAGTATAAACAAACAGGATTTATTTGAGCTGCTGTTTGCAGAGTGACATGTTCATTATTAAATCTATAACTGACAGTGGGTGGTATATCCCACCTTTCATCACAGGCCAATATTCTGTGGCTGGCATCAGACTGGGCTACAGGTGAGGGGTGACACGAGTCAGGTTAAGATGAGCTAAGCACTGGAATGAAAACAATCATGTTAAGACCTGTTCTCACTTGAAAACAAGAGAAATCCTTGAGAATAAGACATTTAAATGACTTATTGTCATGGGAGAAACAATGGCCCTTTTGTCCTGTTGTGACATGTGTTATTATTACTGTATAGTTTAAATGTATCCAAATCTCATTGTTAATGAAACACCAGTGTTCACCTGTCAATCCTTGTCCCTTTACAATTGTTTTATAGTAAAGTGAAATAACTACCTTCCCTCAGCTTCTTCATTATTTAACCTTCAGTTGATAACTAATTGCTTTATCAAGTAGTCTTGTAAGAATTCCTCTCAGCAAGATCAGAGCTCAAGGATCTGCTTAAGCAGCTGTGTGGTCTCATCCTTGTAAGCCCTGATAAAGGGGTTTCACTATCCAAATCCTGTTAAAGCCAAGCTGTGTTAAGTTGCCCCAAAGATCATTTCAAGCCAAAGGGTCTTCTCTATCCCCAAATAGTCAGTAGTAGACTCTTCTTAATGGTTAATGTCCTCACCTGCAGCACCCCTGCCTGGGCCAGTTACAAGTCATATTGATGGGTTAGTAAGTGGGAAAAGATGCTCCAGGCTACTGAGGCTGAGATTACTTTTACCAGAGTTATTGCAGCCCTCTGCACTGATGCTCTAAACTTTAAAGCAGACTCTTGAATTTGGGATTGGAATATGGATAACATGGCAGTCAGCCACATCACTGATTTATGCCATTTTAGCTATGATGATGATACATAATGAGGATAACAGGGTAAGACTTGTGCTGGAGAAGTCTCTGTTGAGATTATTTTGATAGTTGCAGGAGTATCTCTGGTAGTCTGATCACACCCTGACCCCAGAACCTGGAAGACTGAGCTGTAACCAAGGTAGCTGATGCAATGCTGAAAATCACATAGGGAACCAGTTTGAGAGCTGAAGCCAGTGGTGTAGATAATGCTAATGAACAGTCATGCAGTGAAACAAAATGGCTTAATTGCACTGGATTCATTTCATGCTGAGCTACAAAGACTAGGGGGCGGTTATGCTTCCAAACAAAGATTATCGTAATCCTGCAGTAATTACAGAGCCACATCTTCTCATGGGAGCACTGGGGCGCATGAGAAGAGGGAACTTTGCATGTTTATTTATTATGTCAGCTACTGATGATGACAAACTTCTACAACCAAAGGTTTCCACAAAAGCTTCCCAAAACTCATTGCATTTAACTCAGACATGCATTAATTAATATTAATGTAGTCCATACAGAGCCTGCCGAGGTGGTCGGCAACTGTGAAAGTCCATGTCAGTAGAGCTGAAAGCATTGACTGGTTTATGAGATGTAGTTGTATCTCAAATAGTTAGAGCTATAATGTGTTTTATAATACTTGCCCATGCCACAATGGCCTTTGCTTTAGGCCTTTTCAGTTCCTTGAAAATGTTACGCTTCTATTCTCTCTCTGAAGCCACAGAGAGCACATTTGGCTGGGCCAGCCCTTTCTGGCTTTTGACAGGAAGCTCATGATTTTAAATGTATGGCTCATGCATAATGAATGAGCCTGAACAGGATGTGAGGGCAGTGCATCCAGAGAGCACCTGGGCCTAACAAAGATGCCCTTTCTGCCATGGGATTTGTGCCCTGGTACCCACTGTCACCAGCGCCCAGCTCCCACCCAGCTGCGAAGCATTCAAGCTCTCCACACACATTCATCTCGTCAAAGTTGACTCCAAAAAGTGACACTGTCCACTCGGACATAAAGAACTCTTTATAGGGTTATTAATGATAGGCTGAAAGCTGTGGACAAACGTTTTGGGAACAAGTTTGTCACTGTGCCTGAGTTTTGCTTTGTTTTAATTCATGCTGGTATAGTCAGGAATCACTGCAGGCAATGGTTGAGCTGTACTGCGGGTTCTCAATGTGTCAATAGTTTGAAATCACATCTGACAATCACAGTGCTTCAGAGGTCTTGTTGTTTTTCTTTTTTGTTTTTTATTTAGTTTTTGTTCATTTCAAATATTCTAACCCAATCAGATTAAACCACACAACAGCAAAGCTGCAGGAGAACAGAATAACTCCAGACATTTACTGACAAGCAATGATCAAAATTAATCTTGGAACTGACCCCGGCACATGACACAATCTTGTCTGGTTTTGTTTTTAGACAATAGCAATGAGACTGAAAGGAATAATTAGCGCTGTCTGGGTTTTCATTTAGACTCAGAGTAGATAATAAATGATTAATATATGCAATCCACAGGACAGAAGGAAAAAAAAGGCCTGGTAGTTACAAACAACTCCACACAACAACAAATTATTTGTAAGCATGTGTGTGTATGTGCAGAGCAAGCCGACTTGGCATAGACTGACCCAGTGGCATTGTTGCAGTGTGTGCAGCCTCAAGCATGGCAAGATTTATGCCGATGGGGGTGTGTTGGAATCCAGTCTCGCTCATCCAGCCCAGCTGCATAGAGAACAAAACCAAAGGCCCAGCTGCAGATATTAGCATGGGCAGCCTCTCTCCCTCCATCCCTCCCTCTATTTCCCCATCCATGTGCCCCCATCCCACAAGCCTGTCACATGCCCACAGGACTTTTGTGCCTGACTCTGTTGTCATGCTAATGACTCGACCCACAAGAGAGAAGAAAAAAAAGAGATGTTAAAAGTTGATTGCAGGGCAAAACTGAAAAGGAGAAAACCAATAGGAAACAAAGAAGGGACAAAATATAAAAGAATTCTTAATTAATTATTGAGTTCCACTCAGAAAGTCAAGTCTGTGTTACCAAACAAAAGCATGCTAGCATTAACACACACAACCCCACATGAAATGCAAACAAACCCTTTCTTGAAAATTGTCTGGGGCTGTTTAGGTATAAAAGGTATTGAATTTGAATACATTATATAGCTGTAGACTTCTGTCTGTTGGGTTTTGATAGGAGCAAGTCTAGATGTTAGTCATTATCAATAAGTAGTTTATGGACTATCATTAATATTTAACAAAAGTATCAATATAAAACATTGCCTACAGAGCACCACTGAAGATTTCCTGAACTAATAGCTTTACCTGAATATAGAGGGATTGTGTCTGTGTGTGTCAAGTTGGTCAGATATTACATGCACAGAGCAGATAAGGCTATGAATCCTTTGAAAATATAACAATGCATTAAATACACATTCATTATTAATAACTTATACATTAGTTAATTAATACTATTGTTGAACTCTGTGCTGTAAAATGATATCAACAGTTGCCAGTCTTGATGAGCACAAATGTGCTGTATCAGGGATTGTTAGGTGACAGTTAAAATCTAAATTTTAAGAGAGAAACTGAGAAAATAAAACAGAAAGAAATGATATTTTATGTTGTCTCCCAAATATCCCAGCATTAGTGGGAGACTTTAAACAGCCTGACCAAGTTCTGCTTAAAGAATCCTTCACTATGCAGATTTAAAGCTTTTACATTGGTGTATGGTGATTTCATTTACAGTAAATGCAACAGTAAAGTACAGTACATGAATGTGTTTTACTTAACACACACATTTGGGTAGGCACAGGCAAAGGTTTTCCATAGTTAAACTTGACCTTTTACCGGAATGAGATAATTCAAATAAATCTTTGCAGTCATGCAGACATCAGACATTTTTCTCACATGGACACAATATGTGCCACCATACTCAAGCATCTTTTACCTTTCTGTAATATTTATATATATATATATATATATATATATACACATATATATATATATATATATTATCTTGGTAACTTTGATAAATGCTTTTGTAAATGTGTGTATGTGTGTCTCTGTGTGCGTGTGTGTGTGTGTGTTTGTGCTTAATTGACTAGGCCTAATGTACAGTAGTCAGACACAGGCAACACAATTAGATTAAGCAATTAGAAGTGTCACTCACAGACTGTTTATTGACCTTAGATAGGCTACAGGGATAGCACAAAATTCATGTTTTAAAAGCATACCATGGCTAAAATCAATCCATTTCCTAATTCAGAGGTATTTATCTGTTGGCGTCAGCTATAGACATTTAAGTCCTGTGGGCCAACATTTGTCAAAATAAATTTTCTCATGCCTGGCTAGTGGAGAGTGACAAGTGTGTATTTAATAAACCCTGATTTGTTTACCAGCTGAGCACTTAAGACCATAGGCTCACTGAGCAATGACAGTTTGGACAACAGTCAAATGCATGTCGAAATGCAATGTTACTCTGTGTGTACATATGAGTAATAAGACAGTCCTGAACATCCATTATATTCCATGCAGGTTTTGACGTAGGGTCATTTCAACTCTTGTGGTACCTCATCAATCATGTACATATACATCACGCTGAACCCAACACATCTGGCAGTGTAAGAAGTGTGGTTTTCCTGAAGTACATGTTGATGCAGTCCTCATTTTGGAGTAACAGAGAGCACTGACAAAGAAACACACAGTAATTGTCCTATCTGTAATGTCATAGTGTCAAACTACGCAGGCAAAATGTTTTACTAGTAAAAAATGTGAATCTTTCCTGAAATAAAGTACATTACATTGCTTTTCCTTTGTAAATTCTTTTACATCCCTATTTTCTAGACTGAATGCGCAAATTTTGAAAGCAAACAGGGAAATGTGCAAAATGTCCACTAACTGCCTCTACAGTAAGCCAATAGGATGTTTATACATTGTGGGGGCTGAATGATTAAATAAATTTAAATGTATCAGGAGAAACATATCTTGGAGGGTCCTCAAATTTAAGAACAATCAGATACATTTTTTTGTGACTCCTTAAGTGCCATAATCTATTATCAATCAATTTAAACTAATATTTGCTATTATGAGAGGGAACAATGTGAGCTATCAGTTTCTGACATGGATACTTTTGAGCATTTTGCCCATTAGAGCTTGTATATTTAAATAGCTTTATTTTTTTTTCCTTAACATCTGTTTTGAAAAATTTGTTGTACTTAATGTTTGTGTCACTTAAAACACATTTTTAGGGTTGGCAAATGCAAGCCGAGTTAGAAACAGTTGATATTCAGCAACATAAAGCGGGCCGACCATTAACTTGGTCTTTCACTCAGGAAGACTAACATGAGGAGATTTACTACTCTAATCAAAGCCCTGGCGGCTGATGGAAATTGACCGTGAATGACGTCATCAGCCTGTTCACACAATGATGGTTTGATTTATAAAGTATGTAAGATGCTTGGCTAAGGAATAAAAAAGTGCTTACAGAGTCCAGCACTAATTGTGCAGTGTAAAAATCACAAATGTCTTGTTTTTGTCGTCCATCACTGATTCTCTAATGAAGCAGGCTTTCTCATCTCAATAAGACTAATTTTTTAGTCTGTGCCTTCTACACTTTCAAATAAAGTCCAGTGTTTTATCACACATTGGATAGAGTGAGAAGTGTTTACACCGTCGTTAAAGCATCTAATCAGAACCTCATTTATTCACTTTCATTTCATTGAATAGCAAGAATCTCCATGAAAGTCAGAGAAGAAAATAATATTTTTTTAAAATGGAAAAAACAACAACACATTAGATTGTACATGTTTTCAAATAAGGGTAACATTTGGATTCAAAGAAAAAAAAAAAGTGCCACCATGCTAGTTAAAAAAAAAAATAATTCAAATCTGGATGGTATGACTTCTGTATGCATTGGCCATTGTGTTTCTATGTGATGCCTGTGCAGCATCAAATGAAGGCTATCCGAACACCTTCATTCCCTTGGAGTGTCCTGCAAGTCCAGTCCACTTTGTTTCTAAGTTCCTACAGAAGAATAATATGGTTACATGCTACAGGATGATGGATGGTGTGTGTTTAGTTTGCAAAAACAGCCAGGTTTTCACTTGTATTAAACAACTTAGGACCTGGAGGATATTCCACAGAAACGTCTTCATGAGTAGATGAGATTGGGCCACGGTTACCCTGAAAGAAAAGCATTTTTTTTAAATTTCCAGATGCTCAAATGCATTAAAAATTACTGATAGAAAATGAAAGATTTCTATAGCTTATGCAAGGTCTAAAAATGAAAAACACCCACCCATTTAAAGCACCATTAGAAATCCTGACTTGTTAATTAGAATGTTTATATAGTTGTAGACTGAGCCAACCAGCAAAGTTTTTTTTTCTAAACATCTTTTTACTGGTATGCATTTTTATTAAAATCCTTTACTGAGGCATAGGTTTACTTTGACTGATAAAGAGAAAGACCATGTGTAAATAGATGGAAATTAAAAAGATGTTAGGCTTGTTAGCCTGGCGCCAACAAAAAAGTATGCAACTTCAAAACATGCCAAGTTCTAGCTGGATCAAGCTGAGGTGATTTGTCATATTTTGCCTGGTTTTGACAGGACATATACAGTTTCTGTGACTTGCAGGAGCAATTAAGACAAATTAGGCAAAGTTCAAAAAGTAAACACCAGAGAGGTTCTGGTCATTTTTGTTGTTTTTGTTTGGAAATCTGTGCATTTCCCAGTTACTTTACTCAAATCTGCTATGAACAAAAAGTCTCATGTTAGCGCCTGTTTTTAAAAAGGAAATTTTTGCAAGTAACCAAGTCAGCACACAGTCCAACCAAATATACATACACTGCAGATGGGTGTTATACATGTTTTTTAAGGCCATTTACTTGTTATATAGACTTGAAAAAAATATTACTTTAAATGATTTATTTTTAATTACCACTAATATGAGGAGAAACGTTCAACATATACCATGTAATCGGCTGATTTTGAGGTAAAAACACAGCAATTTTGCTAAATCTTATTATAGCAAAAAAATTAACATTATGCATCATACCAGTTAGAAAATAATCTCGTGAATCACAGAAGTGTAAAAAAAACACAAAGGAAATAGAAGCTCTGTACAGCTAGAAGTGTTTGATTGGGCCCTCAACAATGATTGTGCTTTGAATGGCTTCACAAAGCACAGAACCACTTTGTTTAAACCAAGTTAATCCAAGCATGGAGGCAGGACACTGAAATTGCAGCACTCCTGAAAGGGGATCTGGGTGTCCAAAGGCAGAAGTTTATGTGGAATAAATAAAAATAATGAAGAACACAACAACAGCAACAACTTGCCAAAGAGCCATATATTTATCTTTTGCAGATGGAAGAGGTTTTTGTTATCATGCGTTTATCTTTGCTGCTGCTAACGTGTGGATCACAATTCTAATTACAGACATAACAGTTATTTACTTGAAAGACTAAAAAAGAGAAAACTGCAATATAATTTAAGCTTTACACAATCTAAATAAAAGCAAATAATATTAATTAAAAAAAGAGATTAAAAAAACGTCTTCTTACCAATTGAAAAAAATTTATTAAAGACTGAATGAGAAGCTTTTCATTGCTGGTGTGACTTCACTCTCTGTCCATTAGACAATTAGACCTGACAACCTTGTCCTGCACGTCTGCACCAGCAGTGTGGTAATCAGCAATGTCTGTGCAAACCACAGTATGGATTTCAGACCTGAACTGCTGAGGACTTCCATGGCTCACATGTGGTGCAGAACACCTCTGCCAGGCCTGTCAGATCCAGTTCCAGGCCACTGCTGCCTAAATGGATCCTGATTGGCTATTTGGACAGGGAAGTGTGCAAAAGGTTGACATTTGAGAGATTGAATCACTGCCGCTCCCCTATTTCACACTGCAGAGAGAAACATTTGGGAGAAAAAAGCTAAATATATGTATGTTACATGAAATCCAATATATCTGTTGTGACCCTTTTCTTCATTTCAAATCAGCACTCTTGAGACTATTAATCTTTATTTCTAGAATGAATTATTTTGACATTTTGATACAATCTATGCTACTGAAAGCCTGGAAATCAGCCTGTTTTGAATGTTTTTACTGTTTTATTGGGTGCATGATGGATGAGTTTTGACATGATAACTTCATCCAAACCCTCTCAAGAGTTTTGGCTACAAGGCATTTTACATACAGACATAACAGTCATCGACCACACTAGTCTAGAAGATTTTCCTTTGCAAGCCTTTTGAAATGGCAATAATAGCGAAAGGAGATGTGTGACTTTGACATAACGATGCAAGGTTGCAAGAGCAAGTTACAGCCTTGCCCAACTTTGTCTCAATGGTGTCGCCCATCTATTAAATAAATCTACATACTGAGTGTAAATTTTTCTCATCAGGTCTAGAGGAAGAACCTAAAATGCAAAGAGAGAATAAAATAAATAAATAAAATTTAAATTAAAACAAAGAACCAGATATACGTGGGTTCTCTTCCGGTTCTCCTGCTTCTTCCCACCATAAGACATGCGTGCTAGGTTAATTGGTCACTTAAAATTCTCCCTAGGAGTGAGTGTGAGTGTTTTTTTGCCTCTCTGTGTCGGTCCTGCAATAAACTGATGACCTGTCCAGGGTGTACCTTGCCGTTCACTTGTTAAATGCTGGTTGGGTTCCAGCTTCCCTGCAACCCTTAATGAACGAAGCAGTGCAGATAATAAAAGAATGAATGATTGGTGGACCAGTTACTAGTGGTTTGGATGCTGACATCTGCGATGTAGATGGACTTGGGACTGGCTAACTTCAAAGAGGTAATCAATTTCTTCTTTCACCTCTGCCAATAAGTCAGCCACACCTGGAAGATTGAGGTACCAGGGTTTAGCCCGTAACAGGTCTACAACCCTTTAGGCTGTTGCCAATTGGTCCTGTATGGGGTATGGGCCAGCCATGCGAATATCATAAATCTTTGTGAACTGATGCAGCTCCATAAATGCCTCCTCACACCAATCAAGGTTGGCTGGTATATATATATCTATATCTATCTATCTATCTATCTATCTATCTATCTATCTATCTATCTATCTATCTATCTATCTATCTATCTAT
>JBAMHW010000023.1:16000118-16020477 GCA_037177495.1 Rhadinocentrus ornatus
TCTATCTATCTATCTATCTATCTATCTATCTATCTATCTATCTATCTATCTATCTATCTATATATCTATCTATCTATATATATATATGTATATATATTTATATAAAATATATTTTAGTTAATTAAAATCATGAAGTCATAATTATTTAAGTATTCAATATGACCAAAATGTTAATTTAAGAAACCCTGTACATGTAATATCCTAAAGTGAAGTGGTACAAAAACAAATCATAATTGACGAAAAGGTTCCCATATAGACTTGATTTAGTCCACAATCTTTACCATTTTCTCTTCATTTTTAGGAAAACCCCTACAAAACATTGAAGTGATTTCTACACTCACACTAGTCATGGAGTACATTCATTAATTTGTATATTTAGTTAGGCGAACCAGAAGGGGGCCTCAGGTTAATTAACCACTTACAACAACAGTGCTCTTTAATGAACCATTAAGCAGTCTTCTTCAGGCTACTTTTTATTTAATTCATTCATAGTGATGTTTATACCAGTACAAGTCAGTAAGTGTACACCTAATTTGCTTCAACAGAGCTAAGTGTAAACTAAATTACATGTTTTATTTGCTGTTAATGGAATAATTCAGACTTTTTCCTGTAATTAGGGTAAAACTTTAATTCGCAATTATTTTGTTTCCTTTTCAAATACACAAAATGCCATCCTGTGTGTCACAAAGCACCTAGCATTGTGACAGTGAAATCCATTTAAAACTGCAGTCACAGAGCTGCTGATAATTAGATTTGTACAGCACAACAGGCCCTGCTGGATTTATATCCATTTCAAACTGAATATAGGAAACATAAGGGATTATTTAAATGTATCTAGTAATGTTACATTGCTATAATATAGATTTTAGATGTCATGATTACTTGTTCTATTCTTTGTAAGTATGTTTGAGAGACCTTTCAGACTTCCTGCCACCAACACTGGTCAGGTTACAGCGAGGGGCGTATGAAGATTGTTATCATCCGGTGATCCGTCAGAGTAAAAGCGACATCTTTTATACACAGGAAATGCATGCATTTCACATGAACTGAATGGTCAAAAAGTCCAGGACAGCTGAGGATAAGTGGTTCTTTCTATGAATAGAGAAACGAGGGAAAGTGAACAAGTATTGTTTGGTCTGTAATCAGTCTTCAAGAGAGACAATGATTCTTTGATTGTAGCCCCAAGATTCAAGTTCAATGCCAACAAATCAATAGGCTCTGGTGCAGGGGCCCCAGCTGTCAGGGGTCAAATGAGTAGGAGGATGCATAGGGTGAGAGAGGGGAAAATGGGAAGTAGATGTGTTTTAAGGTCAGACAGAGGGACTTCTCTTTCTTTGTCTTTTTGAGGTTCTGCTAAAAAAAAAAAACTCGTCTTGGCAACATAGTCAAAAAGCTGCAGCAAGGTCAGTGTTGGGAGTAATACGTTACAAAGTAACGCATTACAGCAACGATATTACGTTTTTTGGTAACGAAGTAAAGTAGTGCGTCATACTTAAAATATTGGTAACGAAATTACTTTACTGGACAACAGTAACGTGTTTTTCTGCGTTACTCGAGCCGTGTTTGCCTATGTGTAAAGTTCTGATCTGTTTTAAATGGTGCGCGCATGCTGCTGCCTGTGTGTGTGCTTGCCTGGGCACGTTGCCATAGAGATCGATTTGCGTGACGTAGCTGATTGTGCGCCAACTAAGGAAAAAGAAAAATGCGGCTGGAGTCGGAGATACGGGCTTTTGGTCAGTGGGAATATTCGTATTATTTTCAGTTCAGTCCAGTTTCAGTCCAAACTTGTGGCAAAAGATCCTGCTCGCCGGTCAGTGGAAGGAGTCCTTTAGCAGCCAACCCCTCCTAAACAAGCTAAGCTTTTTTCAACATTTCCTGATAACAGACAGAAATTAACAAGCTAGTTGCAGGATTTATTGTCGATTGTTGAATCGCCCAGGTTTAGAAAAACACTAGATAAAATGATTATGAGACAAGTGTGTCCATATCTTCCCCAGACAGCGATGTTCTTGTCGCAGACAGGCAGTGATGTCCATGTCTACACGGTGAATTATGGCCAAGTAAAGAAATAAGTAGTGGTGCCACTTTTCAAATGCAGCAACGAGTAAAGTAATTTCATTGCAATTTACAGAAGTAATGAGTCACTTGTAACTAATTACTATAGTAACTACCCCAACACTGAGCAAGGTATATCCAACAATATGTAAAATAATATCGTTCCTAATCTATAGAGTTTTTGTTTTGTAAATTGAGTACTTATATTAAATTCAAATAGTCTTAGATATGCGAGTGTCTTTGATGTTTACTAGTTAGGTCACCGAAAACTTATATTATCCTCTGCAGAGCTGAATGTTAAAAAGTGTTTTACAGATTTTTTTTTTTTTGCAAACATTTGTTGTGTGGACATGTGCTCAGTTTTTAAATAGCATCTGACATTGTCCATAGGGCATAATTAGATGAGACTTTACAATATATTTGAAACATTCAGGTCCTGTTTAATAAGATATTGAAAATAATTGGGGGGAAAAAAGTCAGACATGCAACACATTCTGGACCAGTATTTTCTTTTATTTAATTCTTTTCTTTTCTATTTCTCTCCCACCTGCAAATGGTCACAATTAGAAGTTCAGTCAGACAACTTATGAGTTGATGATTAAGAACTTTATCACACATTGTAGTTCGGCCTTCAGGCTCTGAATCTATCACTGCTTGTGGATGCATGATTTTTTATCAATTAAATATTGTAGTGAATGCTGAACAATTTTTTCTCTGGTAATCAGAGCCTAAGGTGAATGATTTGGTGCAGGGACTCAAAACAAAAGCAGGCAATGTGCAGCAATCACAGCAGCAGCAGTAGCAGCAGCAGTGGTAGTGGCAGCAAGCATGAAGCAATCAGCAATGGAGGAAGTGTGCAGCTTAAATAGACCTCCCAGATTGGATGGCTGTGTTTAATATGTAGCATGAACATTTGAGGTAGATCACATGGGATGCAGCACAGCAACTTGAGATGACCTAGCTCACAGGTGTCGCTTGATTTATTTACTTATTTATATAATTTTCTACCCTGTTCTGTCCAGCACCATGACATCTGGAACAGTGGTCTGTGTGTCAAATTGTGACAGATTTGTTCTGCCAAAGGAGGCAACTTATATATACTGTATATACCTGCCCTTCTTTAAATCCTCTTTAATATTACAATTTTATTTGCGTTTTTAATTGTTTTGAACTATGATGTCATGTATATATCGATGACAAACCTGATTGGGATAGCAAAAGAAAAAGAGGGATTAAGACAGGTAAAAAGACAAAAGAACCAAAATTATACAAAGAAAGAAAAAAAATCTCCATGAGTACATGTAGCAGATAATTATCAAAACTACCGGCAGAAAGAGAAATACAGACACACAAACAGCAGTAAAGACCAGCAAATAGCAGATGGAAAAAGGAGCACTTCAATATGTGTGCACGTGTGTAAGTGTAAGTATAACCACACGGCAGAGATGAACCATGTGCTCACAAGGAGGTTGTAACCACCCCCAACCCTGAAACATCAAGTCAGGGATGGGCCTGTGACTCAAAAATCCAACAGACCTGCAGTGTACAGAGCTCAGGAGAACCAGTGCAGGCAGCACTGTGCACCCACCCAGCCAAGAGCAGAGGAGGCCCCAATTGGAGAAACCAGCACCACAGAGCAGAGGCAACAAGCAGCATAGTACAATGCCAAGCAGGCCCAGCGGGATCCGCAATGTGGAACAGCCAGTGCCCCACAGGCCCAAGAAAAACCCAAAAACCAGTGATCGTCCTGATGCCACACAGTTATGGTCATTGTGCTTGTTATCATCACATAACACAAAACAACTTCCAACCAAAATGCCATCTCATAGCTTTTATTCCTGATTTGTGAAACTATTATGAATCAGACGTGTGGACAATCTTGTCGATCTTTGTCTGCCTTGTTTTTTATCTGGATGGTTTTCACACTTTCACAAGTCACAGCTGGGATAAACAGGAAGCATGTACCACCCTCCCCCCTACTGTGGTTGTGTTGCATAGATATTTTTGATTATGGCCATCATGCTGATGCAAGTTAAAGTTGCCGGAGTTCTTTTGATCAGCTTCTTCAGCAGACATAACCTACGGTGTCTCAGAGTAGACAACATTACTCATTCTCTTAATATTTGAAATCCTAATTACTTTGTGTATGTTCTTGTAAATTGTTTTTATCAGTCATTTTTAACTCGGTGGTTATGCACACACACTTTGATGAGACAAACTCAATGCAAATTTATTCCCGTTTAAGTTTGACTTGACAGATCCTTAATTATGAAATCATTGAAAAACATTGGTTCTACATAAATATGGCAAATGCACGGGAGAGTGGTTGAGACGCCTCATAATGAATCACGCATGGCTGTCTGGAGGATGTATTATTTAAGTATTAGCAGAAACAGGAGACTACTGTCTGACTGAGACTGTTGGCTCATTGCCCACTGAACTACTGTCTAGAAGATGAGTATTAGAAAAGCCTGAATATTTGCTGACCATATGTCTAAAGATTTTAATCTTTAAAACCTTGAGATTGTATTATTTCACACAAAATTAAATAAATAATTGTATGTGTATATATTTTATACGCACAATGATTTTGGTCAGAATGTTAATTTTTTTTTCCACAAAAATGACACAAAGCTAAACTAACAAACAAACAAACAAAAAAACATTATAAAGTCCTTAATAATGATTAAAGGCAGGCGTGGGATGTAACAGCAACCACCAGACAGGAGGCATGTGGAAGGATGAGTACATTCATAAGACAGGTTTAATTATAGTGTCTGTGTTATAGTATCACCATTTAGCTGCATCTTGTCAGGATAGTTTCTTTGACATAACGGTGATATGCAGCAGGAAAGATTTGCAGCAAGAAACTGTTGGCTACCCTGACATGGATTAAGCCATAAAATAATTTATTGAATGAATGAATGAATTAACAGAGTAAATTTGATTTCTCCCTTAAACAATTAAACTGTTGTCATTAAGGAAGCTACTATATATTTTCAGCACAGCCCCCTTGGAACTGAAGCTGATTCCACTAATCTTATTATGCAAATGTACAGTTCAGTAAACATAACTAATATGTGAGGGTCACACCGACCTTTCAGCTTGGTATGGCAAATATTTAACCAACCAATGTCTGCATTTGTCACTTAAAACACATGGACACATCCATGTCTGATCAGCAGACTCTTAAATAATACGTTTATCCTTCAAACCACACTTGTATAAATTTTGTGGGACTTGTGGGGAATGCATCACTGCACTGTCGTTCTTAAGGGGAAATATAAAACACATGAAACACAGAAAGGCTGTAATTATTGTCTAAGAGCTGTGGTGAAGCTGAGGAAGGTTTACTTTGTAGGATTTTACTGTGGACTCAAGTGTACACAAACTCTGAAAAAGCTTCATACGTGCAATAAGCACAAGGGCTGCTGCAACCAGCTGCTGTTAATGATGAATAACTTTGACTATGTAGGATCTGAGTCCACAGATGACTCCTATCTAAAAAAAAGTTGTTTTAGTAATGTTCATAAGGATTTCTCTATTTACACCTGTTTCTTGAATCATTGCATAAAAAGGAGCATCCTTTCTGGATGATCATAATTTATATTTAAATTTCTGTTACTTTAACTCTTAAAAGTTGCATTGAAAATGTTTTGCTTGCCCTTCTGTGTTGTTGTTGTTTTTATTCCTTGTCTGTAAAGAAAACGTTTAAATAAATAAAATATGAAAAGAATAATGAAATGTATCCTAATATAATATGTAACATTAATCAAATGTCATTATTACAAACACATAAAAGTGATAACACAATAAACCAAAACACTGCCAATTGCAATAAATTAAATTTTCATTAATGGTCAAGAAATGCTGATTATTAGACAAGCAAGTGTCCTTATCAGAGGTCTTTCTAGTTGTGAGTGTTTTTTATCTCCTGGCCTATGATTCTTTTATGAAGAATTCCCTACATGAGCAGAGAACCTGAGTACATTCATACTATCTGTTTTTCTGACTCGCCCATCACAGAAATGCAAGTTTCATTTTATCAGCGCCAGAGGAGACTAAAAGCAGTCTGAATAATGTCTGAGGGATTCCAGTTTGTCAGGCGTTAACACTGTGGTCTTTGTCACATGTAGAATGCTTGAAAGTGCAGATACTCCACACATGGGGATTTTTTTTTTTTTTTAAGATATAGTAGATGGGAAAAAAATATTTTCTGCACTTGATCGATGTTCTCACAACTGGAAATAGGACTGTTGCCAAGGCCAGGCTTGAAATTGTGATGGAACAATAACATCAGGAAGTACTAAAATCAAACACACACACAAAAAAAAAAAATAAAAACATGAGAGAACAGTTATAATAAAGCTAGAAGAAACAGAAAGTGTTACTGAACACATAACTAAACATTCGTACTGCAGTACGTTAACCAGTTTCAGTTGAAAACTGAAGTGATTCAAGTTCATCTTGTTTGCTACACAGTACTGTTCATAAGTACTGATTTATCTATCTTGATTTTTACAATCATTTTCTGTTTAATTTGCTTTAACAGAGTTTTTCTTTATGTTTCGGCCACGTGGTTATATTTAAGTGTCAAAGTTAAATCAAAATAAGCTTTTATTGGCATTTCCAGATAAATTAAACAATCCATTGGTTAATATGGGTTATTACTGATTTCTTAGGGGGACAAAATGGCATTTACCTTATAGCAGCACATATGCTATTATGATAAAAAAAAACTGAAATGGAAAAAAAAACTTTTGAGCTGTAGAGGCAATTTCTGCATCAATAATTTTACTTAAACACAGTTGGTGTAATGTTACTAATTTGAGCTTGTGCGATGTGATCTGGTTATCATGACAGACAGGTTAGTTTGTATATCAATAAGATCTAAGAGGCCTCTTAGTTGAGAGAAGAGCAGATCAGCCCAACCCAGAAGATGAAACCATAATCCAGGGATCAAAGAGGCACATTCCTGGATGACGAGACTTGTCTACAGACACACTCTGGGACTATCCACCTGCCTGATGAAGGAGCCTATCCACCTGCTTGTCTGGCATCCAGTTTGTGAAGTCTACGTAACCCAAGGCTAGTGGCCAGGAATAAGTCTTACATTACAGGAAAAATGTTATTACATTTTCAGATAAAAACAAAAAGTAATGTGTGAAACAACTACAGTTACATATAAAGTGTGGAATACAATAGTTGTGGTTAATTTTACCAAGAAGTGTTAAAAGAAAAATGCAAAAGCAAAGGGTGAAAAAAACGTGATGGTCAACAATCTAAATTAAGTTTAGTGTAACTTTAATTCAGGTCAACCACAAGGCCGAGCTCAACCCACAGCAGCTGATCTATCAGACTCCCTTCTGTATATTCAGCTGCCCAGTATTCAGATCACACTACTGAAGCCTCTTTAAACATTCCTCCTTGGCTCCCTTCTCCACAAGTTCCTAGGCACCCTCTCCCACCCCAGCTCCAGTTTTGCAGTTTTTATAGATATGGGGTTATAAAACTACAGGTGCAAACACCTGCCTGTTGACAGCCCTTGGTGTCTGTTGGGCATTATTTATTCAAACTATAAACATTAATTCAGCACATTGAAGCCACATTGAAATTAACAATATATTTGCTCAGCTACAGCTTAGATACCAATGTTATCTGTGTTTGCATTTATTTTTACACATTGTGTTTCCTTATTCGGCTGAGATGGCCAAAAACAGTATAAAAAGCCTTTAAATCACTCAGGATTTAGTACTCAGATAATCTTGCATGTAAAATAAATGTTTTGTTAGTAAATGACACAAAAGAGGTATAACTGTTATTTATTTTCAGCTTTGAAAGCTAAAGAATCCAGTCATTAAAATATGAATGAATGATTACACCTGAAAGTTTAAACATTAACAGGCGTTTACCCTTTTCCATGACACTGAGGAAAAGAAAAAAAGAGGAGAAAAGAAGTGCACATCGTACCAAAATGAGAGATATTTACATAAATAAATATGGGTGACAAACAAATCATGCACCTGTATTGACAGTGTTTCATTGAAAAGATCAGGAAAAGTAATAAACTCTAATATTTGCACTGGTTTCCAGTGTATCGTAATCTTTGCATGGACCTGGCTGCTGCATCAGCTCTCAAAGCTGATCTTCCCCGTACAGCTCATTCGTCACTCTTGTTGTACATGATAAGTAGGCCCAAGAGAGCAGAAAGCAGGCTCCAAGGAGAAAGTTAACACTAAAAACGTTTTGGGGAGCAGCAACCTGAAACCCAAAGTGGAGAGCACCCCCTCATTCCTCCCTCCAACCCAACTGCTCATGCTGGGGATGATAAAAGCCTTAAGGCTGAAATGTCTTGAAACTTCTGATCTGAAAACCAGTCCTGGAAACTGTCATAGAATCACAGATTTCAAAGATTTCCTTTCTCAAGCCATGGAAAATCATCACTGACATGCTTTTGTTAGTCTGGCACATTTTTCACTTCCCAAATGTGTAAAAGGCTCTTCTGCCTGAGCACTTAGTGGCGATGACAGATGAGCTCCTTCCTCGAGATTTATCTAACCACAGTATGTTTACAGACAGTTATTTATCATATTTCACACTGAAACACCCACTAAGAGACACTTAAAAGATGATTCAAAGTCAAACATCACATAAAAGTATCAGATAGGACACATCTGGGTGAGAAACTCAGCTTAATTATGCTTTTCTGGTTTGTTTGAGGTTATTGTTCCACCTAAAGTCCTTCATATATGTTAAAAACAAGCAATCTATAGATAAAATGACACAACAGCCATTTCACAGGTGCTTTTAAACAATTTTACTTTGTTGTAGTTGTTCTCCACAACTTATCAGGCCACACACAAAAACCAGCATATATATGTTTAACAAATCTGCATTTAACATTTACACTGTTCAAAAGGTGCTTTAAATGTCTCACTTTATCCTTGCCAACAACAGTCATTTGCTCATCCAAACATGTGCAATAAGCAAAACTAAGTGGCTCTTTGCTTATGATGTAGTATCAGTCATTAAATCAATAAATTTTTCATATCAGGCTTATTCTGTTCATCAAATCTTCTTAAAAGTGGTAATAAAAAAACACCTGGCTTTGCAAATTCCACTGAGGCAGGAGAGAAAAATCCAGTCTACCTCAATTCACGTCATCTGTCTTCTGAGTGACAACTGTGTTTTTTTTAATCCTGTCACACCTTAATTCCTTTGCTAAAATCTAAAGGGATTGGCTAAGGTGTGTATCGAATGCTGCGTGTTTAACACAAGCATTAGTGTGAAATGGCTGCAGCGGCTACCAGAGTAAATCCAGCCTAACCACTAAGGTCTAATATAAGTCATCTAAAGGGCACAGTGGCAGTTCCGGGCCAAATTAATGCCAGCTGACAGAAAAATTCCCAGAGCTGTGTTCTGTAGTTGCATCATCCTAACCCACTATTTTCTACGCGGTACTTAAGGTGTTCTAAACATGACAGGACAGTGTGTAGGTTGCTCTTTTAAGATTTGTAAAAGTAATTATTTTTTGGTTTTCTTGTGTGTTTTGGGTTGGGGTTTTTTTTGTGATAGTGTAAACTGAGTTGAAAATGTCCTTCCTTTTATACATGAATTGATGCCTTTTGTGCTTCAAAGACATGAAGAATGGAACCGTGACCACACACCAATAATGATTTAAAAGGTGTCACGGCCCCACCTGTCAGGCGGCATCTGTCACCAAGTGGTCAGCTACTGCGCAACTTGGCTATTATACACTAACTCTAAGCCGCAGAGGCCTGTAAAGTACACATTGTCATGCAGTACAAACAGTCCTCTTTCTACAGCATTACTCTGCCATCTAGTTTGATCTACAGCAGCCCCTTTAAGAATGATATGTAACCATCTCTAGAGACCCATGTGTTTTTATTTGTCTCTCTGCCACTTTTTTTCCCCCTTGCTTGTCCACTCAGCTGTTCGCTCAGTTGAAACAATTGAGGTAATGAAATTAATTATATTAATTAAACTAATTAATACAATTAAAAATACTTTTTTAATCCCCAATAGGAAATTATGGTGAATAAACTAGGTGTGCGGTCCATCTCATTGGTGATTACATATCTGTGGTCAGAAGTAAAGGATGTAAGTGGTGAGTTAAGTCCAGCATGGCGATGGCTGGATGCGCCAGGACAGAATCTAAACCACGAGACATGTATTTCTCCTGATTGCATCAATACAGGATCTTGGCGCAAAAACTCACCCATGCAGGAAGAAAGAAAGCACAGGAAGATGTTTAAAAAAGTTCTGATCTTCCTTGTTATTGTGGATAATTTACTGAAAGGAATCTAAAGAATAATGTCTCTCATATCTACGCAGTTATTGAAACAACTGATTTTAGTGATTATGACATGGAGACCATAGTGGTTTGCTAAAAAATTTTACACTTTGTACTTGTGCTATTTGCATTTGGAGGATGGCAAAACTAGAACAAGTTTGTCTCCAGTATATGTGTAATAGAGTGGAGGATGCTGGAGGCGTAGTGCTTAAATAGCCTGCAAGTCCTATCTTAGTATTAGAAGCACGATTTGTCTCATTGCATATCTAAAAGAACAAATACAAGAAAAGGTGGCAGCAGCAAAAGCTTTTACCAGAATCACTAAGCAGGGAATGACCTCTCAATCAATAGGACATTTGTCTTCAGGTGAGCCTGTGTGCAAAAACAGATTGAATATGTAAAGGAAGCCTGGTTTACACAACTGTAAACCATGTATTCTGTTTAACAGCTATTCAAATGATTCATAAGGTAAGCTCATGTGATAGCGATAATAAACGTCATTTAGTAATGAATAGCTGCACTGCAGTGTAAACATTTCTGTTTCAGTGATGACTGAATGTGAAACATGTAAAAATTGTATTGTGATTATAAAGAAAGTGACAGAAGTTTTGCAGCTCTGTAATTGTTGCTGCCACCCATTTGCACATCCTAAACTCCAAACTGTAATTGCAATGTGCCAGTTTGAGTTGGGTCTGTCGTTTCATAACTGGCCGTCTCCAGTGGGTTTAATAAGTCAAGTCACCTAAGGAAAGATTCTTGTTTTGCCACCTTCATGAAATTGATAGGGGATTTTGCTGTTTTTCCAAGCCTGTCAGGCCAGTTCAATACTTTGGGGAAACCTAAGCCACTATTACTACCACTTTTACACATTTTCTTTGCAAGTGTTGTGGGTTGAATTAAATTTGCTCTAAGCTCAGCTTATATAACAACAGCCCATTTCTGGCATTTTCAGTCCTCAATCAGAGTAATAAATTGGGTCTTGATGGTTAATTTTAGCTGAAATCCAATCCTTGACAATAAGTTACGAGCCTTTTGTGGCCTTTTAGTCAAACTGTGTCTGGCACTGCCACAGTTGAAAAGAGCCCTTTAAAATAAATGTCTTTCCCCAAAGTTGCATGTTTTCAAAGCGTCTCTAACTCCGCATACAGGGGTCACACAAATAAAGTGAAGTTTACCGTGTCCAACACCTATGTTAATGTGTGCATTTTGGGTCACGTCATTTGCAGTCTGAAAATCCCCCACTGTTTAATTTCACATTTAATTAATTTTTGTGTGTTATAATAACGCAGCTCTGGAAGGTCCTTATGTCTGCACTGACCCTTTCCTCTTCAGGAGACAAGGGTCTACACTAGTGTGATTTCACTCTATGGCCCTCAGTCATTGCATTAACAGTGACGTGACCATGATTAATGCTAATCATGCTGGATTTACTGTGTGTTTATTTTATGGCGCGGTTGGCAGAAAAGAGCTTGAACCATCTAACAGAGCTCCTGCTGGAAGCATGAGGCGGACTGGGGGATTTGGATGATGTTTGCCTTGATACTCGCCTGTAACGCTGGCTTGTCGAAAGGCCATGTAGCTGAACAGAGGTTGTGTTGTCAGTCACGAGTGACTGCACACGTTTCCTGTCTGCTGAAAACTTGAACAAAGCTGTCTCTTTTGATAAGGAGAAATGATTAGATCTCACATAATTTAGCAATTTTATGAAAATTATCTATTGACTGTATCTCAACATTGTAAATTACAGCGAGTAAGTTAAAATTTAAAGTATTTTGTACAATACAAAAATCAGCCTGTTGAGGCTTGTGGGTGTTTTACAATCCTCAGCTTTGTCTCCAGCTGCTAGGTACTGAATGGCACGAAGGGCTCTAGGTCTCCCAAAGACAGTGCAACACTGCCACCATGTTGATCGTGTGCACTACAGTGTCACAACATCTATTTACATCACAGTTTTAAAAAGTAGGTAAGGCCACATAGTATTCGGCTTCATGTTGAAGACTCCAACATTTTCATAAAATGATAATACTTAAGAGTTAGGGGGAAAAAAACTAGAGGTGGTAAAATGGGAATCAGCCCTGTATCTCAAGAGATCTTGCACTAACCCTGGCTGGGTCTGATGTTTAGTGGGGAGGTAATGAAGCAGTAATTGAGAAAAACAGAAGTCTGTATGAGAACTTGAAGTCTCCATGTCATGGCCTGTATTTCATTTCACCAATTTCACTTCAGCATATGTACTCTTCAATATTTGCTTCAGCCCTGCCCTTAAAAAACATAGAATAACAGAAAAGGCTCAGATAAAATCCCAGTGTGCATTGTATCTGCCTTGTTTACACTGACGGATTCCCTTACCACTTGTGTTAAATGTAGCCCTCCGTGTTATTCTACCAAGCAAGAAAGAAAACAATTACTTAAAATGAGGCTGAGTTGAGAGGAGGCCTGTGTGTAAAATAACAAAGACGTGCGACTGTTTGGATCTGATAAGCCCTGTCGAGTGTTTCCTCTAATGCCTCTGAAAATAAACAGCCCGGTTGATGAGGTGAATAGAGGCTTGGTTTGGGTCCTAACCACTGCTGCAGCCATAGGAGCTTGTTTTAGGGGCTGGACCAGCCAGGATCAGTAAAGGGCCCCCATCAGCGACTCAGGCGCCGAGTGAGTTAAACGGGTTAGTGTGTGGCCATCTGAGCATACTGTGACACACACACCCTTCACAGTAAATGGTAGACAGGCAACACACACACACACACATGCAGAGACCCATTCAGACACAGAAAAACACAAAGAATAGCAGCATCTTCAATATATCATCAATATAGGTGAAACACACTTTTTCTGATACATTCAAATCTTTCCTGAGGGCATGTTTTTATATTTCTGTCTGTACCTCACTGTCAAGTCTTCCAGTTAAAATCATGAATAAACAAGAGGGCATCTTGTGGTGAACATTAAAAGCCAAACTGTAAGTCATCACAGTGCTTAAAGGTATTCTGGCTTTTCTTTTTAAATATTTCTGATTCTGTTTCGGTTCCATGTGATTCACCAAACTATTTTAATCCTCAAAAAAAAAGAAGCTTTTCCTGGACTTTTAGAATACATGTACTTTGTATGTTACATTATAATGCAGCGTGAGTGACTGAAAGTATTAATAGTTTAAAAGTTCACACTACACCTTTAATCTCTATAACAGCGGGGTTGATCTGTATGTGTTTGCATCATTTATGCTGCTTTTCATAAAGCTCCACTAATGTTCAAGCTTATCATCACATACATCAAAAAAATATCTGATTTCCAAGTCTCATCCCAGCATCTGAACTGACCAGTTGTGCCAGTTCTCATAAGTCAGTGCCAGTAAATAAACCTCAAGTGGAGTGTATTTTTTAACCCAGAGATTTCTGGCCTAATCCAAGCTTCTAAACATGAAGTCAACACAGAAACTGCACAGACAGCTTGTGTCACACCTTGTGTGACAATACCACATCCTCTCGATCCTACTAAAACTACACGTGTCCAAGCTTATCGTAATTCAATGTAAAAAAATTAAGAACTTTGTTGTTGATATATAAATTTGTACTGAATATAAATAATTGATAAATAGACTGTGGGAAGAATCTTATATATTTATTTTCCTTCTTTTCATTTTTTTATTTACCGGACATCTGTGGCTTTTGTGGAAAATACTTAATAAAAACGTGCCTGTAATCCATTTTCCTTGACATCACCGGCTCATCATGGGCAGGTGAGCAAGACAGAGAGAATGTGGGAATTTCACTGTAAGACAGGTAGGAACAGGACCGGACAGCCTGCATAGAGGAAAAAAATGTCATTCATAAGACCTCAAAACACAAAACATCTTTTGTCAACCAGACATGCTGAAAATCTCCACTTACTCTGATTACGTTTTTGTTTGTTTGTTAGTTTGTTTATGCTACAGTCTACAAAATCTTTAGCCAGTGAAGAATTTAAGAGATTTATTAAGTATGGATACAGAGTTTCAGTCACAATAGCTGATGAACAATGAAAGAAGGCCACTGCAGATGTCTGGATCAAGGCCAAGAGACAGAATGTCCCAAATCTGTCAGTTTAATATATACCAATACAATATACCAAGACAAGATATTGTAATAATTATGCATAATCCCTTTGTCAATATTACAACAATAATATAACAGTATTAAGTCTAGTATAATATTTTGGGTGTTTGGATTAATCATTGTTCTGTTGAGAAAATATTTTAGGTAAAATCTCAAATCTCTTCTGTTTAATTGCATAGACTGTTGCTTTTATAAGTCTGATAGTAGACACAATGCTAAGTACCAGCTAACAGGAGGAAAATGACAAATAACAAACCTTACTGCTCCTAGTAACATGATTTTAAGGAAGTTTAGAGCCTTTTCTTGGCTCTGATTGCTTGTTTGAGTTTCACTTAATCACAAGTGCTCAGTGGAGTTTTTCCTGGACTGTGCAGGACTTTGCCAAGACCCCAGGCAGTAACATCTCTGGATTGGAGGAAAAATATTCCCTTTAGATTACTGTGTGACTCACAAGAACAACTACCTATAGAGAAACCCGATACACAGATCATTTAGATTTTAACACAACGCAACATTAATTCCAAGTTTTAGCCGAGTGCAAGTTGCCTTACAACACAGGCTGTAACCCAATCAGGAATTTTATCATATAAAACAGGCATGTTAATGCACTTTTAAGGCACAATTAGGACTTTAACCCATAAATTGCTGAGCAGAAATGTGTGTAATTACAAAAAACACAGATGTGAAGTAAACATTCATTTATTCATTTTCTGTAATGCTTCAGTGAACATTTGCTACTTTTTATGAAAACATTAATGACTATGTTGGAAGGGGAAAAGTCCATTTGTGCAAGAACTTTGTGTTTTAGTGTGTTTGGATCACATGTTTTTTCCTTAATGTCTGTATGTTTCTCAGTTTTCTTGTATGTAAGACTGCATGTATGAATGCATGTCTGATTGTATACTTTTAGGAAATTTACATAAAAATTAAACACAATTAGTAAATGCTTATAATAATATTCACACTTTTGATATGAAGACATTATGAACTGAGAGGGTTGAGATTAACAGTTGGTGTTGTTAAGGAGTTGCAGAAGAAGTTCAAAAACCTCAAAGGAAAAAGAAAATAATGAACAAAATGTAAATATTAAAGATTTCTTTGTGTTTTCTGTCAATTTCCAGACAAGTTTCTAATACATTAACACAAAATCTGGTTTCAATACTGGAAAAAAGCAAGAATACTAAAAGGAACTTTCAACGTGCTCTGTCAAAAATGACCTTTTTGACAGCAGCCTATTTGTTGGTCAAGCTGATTTTATTATTAGCCAATTAAATCTACCAACAAATTTCTGGTGGTCCTTGTTTCAATTGTTCTTGCATTCTTGGTTGCTGTTTGGAGGGTGGGCAAGGCTGTCTGATCACACCACATAAAAACAGCTTAACACACCTGGGAAATAAACTGCTGTTGGAAAGTATTTGTTTTCTAGGGCAGCAAAAAAATCTGTCACCTTTCCCCCTGACTAATTGGCTGTTAACAGTGTTTTAACAAGCTTGAGCTTGAATGTAGCAGCAATATGTAAATGAACAGGCGTAATTGGAAAAGACCTGGGTTTGTGTGTGGAACATTGCAGAATTTATTTTGACATCAGAAGGCACTAAAAACATTTAGGAACTGACTTCACATTGTGTTCAGGTATATTCATCTAAACATTTCACAACGGTTGTTGAATTACAGCAAACAGGAAGATATAGCTTGAAATGTATAAATGAACTCCAAAAGTACACAAATATCTCAGTCTTAAAATGTGAGGTATTGGATACACATGACTAGCCGTTTATAACGTCCAATATACTGTGTAATGGCAGCATGGAACGCGAAGTCTGGAAGAAAACAGGTCTCTTGAGTGTTGTTGTCTGCCACAGTGTACATACTAGAAGTGCAACTATCTGTGGCCTTCCCTTAAATGTTTTAATTCTGGATGTTTTAAAAAAAAGAAAGAAAATATGTTTATTTTCCAGAGATTTTTTTTTAAATTTTTTTTTGGTATGTTTGTTCCTTTTTTTCCTGGAGATTATGACAAACATCAGGTGTTTCTGTCAAGATGTCTATCTTCCTCTATGCAGTAACAGAACTAGTTCTATGAGGAAAGACAGGGTCTTGTTCACTGAAAGGAAACTTGCACCTTACAGGAAACTGGCCAACAGACAAGTATCTCAGCTTACACCATGGCGTCTAAAAAAGTGGTCAAACCTGTGCCTGTCTACACTTTGCATACTGTCTGTATAACTCTACTGTGGCATGGTAATTATGAGATGAGACATTTCACTGTCTAATTACATGAAATACTACTCACTACTCACTATTTTAATGGCCTAAAAGTTATTTAAAATAATGACTACATGATTATCCAACTAATACAAGCGCTTCTGTGTCCAGAGAGCATATATTTCTACAAACGTCAAACATCTAACATCACAGCCCTTATTGTTGATCTAACTTAAAGGTGTGAAGGGAGGCACATTTTTACAGTGTTAAACGTTTGAAATAAAATGCAGGTGATCAGCTCATATCCAAGTCATGTGGATAGCTGTCAAGCAACAACCTGAGGCCCGGCTGATTATTAACACCCCACAGTGAGACCTGTTGCCCCAAGCTATTAGTCATCCTGACAAGCATTGCTTATGCGCCAGTCGCTCTGGTCATGACACACTTGTTTCCACCATCTCCCAACCTTTACACACTGCTTAAGCATTGATATATGCCTAACGCATAGTGGCAAGAGTGACACAAGGCCACTGAACCAAAACAAGCACCTATCAATTACTGATGAAAGAAACCTATTATACCTTTTTTTTCCTTAAATAAAACCTTCTGAGCTGAACATGGGTGGAACTTCTGCTGATATGGGACATGCATCAAGACCACAAAAATAAAAAGTTGATTTATAAAAGAAAAAAACAAAGGAGTGGACAAATATTCAATGTTTTCTCTGCAAAACAAAGCAGATATAAAATGTCAATTATAATCATAACAAGGCCAAAAGAACACAATACAACATCACTGTGGAGATGATTTTTGATTATTTTGATATTTAATTACTCCTTTGATATTATAAAAATTACAGAAAAAGAATATACATAAAAGCTTCATCTGCTCCTTACTTCCCTCGTTTTCTGTCAGGAGTGTTCAGCAACAAACCATTTCCTTTAGAGCATGTGGATTCATCTTTAACTTTGTGAGAAAATGAGATATTGCCATTAACATTGAATCAATCTGATTTATGCTGCCACTGATACATGTCATTTACCAATACTAAGTCTTAAAACAGCCACAGGACCATTGTGTTTTGTTCTTTGCATGTCACGCTTAAAAGCTGACCTCAGGGGAGCCGCTGCATGAAAGTAATACCCCACCATGTGAAATGTGGTCATCTTCTTCGTGCTTTTATGACTCTGACTGGGGGCTGACAGAAATATTTTTGTGTCCATTCTGGTTTTAAAATGACGTCTAAAGCTCAAATTTTTTACATAATCCACATTTTCTTGGAGGGTCACTGCTTCCTAAGTTGCCATTTAAGGTAAGCAATAAGAAATATAAGCAGTGATTTAATATTAAATGAGGCAGGCGTTCAACATTATGGTAAAGCCATTACGAGCGTTCTCTTCTCTTTCATCATTTCCAGGACGGGAAGCCTCACATTAACCACTGCAAAGATGGGACGGTGATCAGTGGATCAAATTTGGGGCCATAGATAATACATGTGGTTAATTTACAGCATGCAGGTTTCTTAACCTTGTCTTGTGCTGGTCCTGAGGTGACATGCAAAGCTACATTTTCAAAACTCTGAGGCGTAATCAGCAATCAAAAAAAGGAAGCTGGTTGTCGGGTTGTTATGAATGGTTTCCTCAGAGGAGTTTGATTTAAAATCCTGAGCACAGTTAAACTTACAATGTGTGGAAGTGATGAAGGGGAGGTATGAGATGTCTAAAGAGTTGGGTAAGCGTGGAACTACAAATTACATTAAAAGAACAACAGTAAAATAAACATAGTGTTGCATCTGAAAAATACATTGATACTAATGTCTCGAAACCATGACAAGAAATGGAGGTCCTTTTACCGTTTAACCTTAGTATAAAAACATGGAATTACAATAGAAATGCAAGAACATGGATTTCTGGAACTGACAACACATAAAGCCGACTTTAGCTTTTATTTATTTTAAATGACAGCTGCCGGATGAGAATCTTCAAGTCATAGTGTTTATGTGTTTACCTTTAGTTTTTATATAATGACAGATAATATCAATAAAAACTAAACATTCTTGAGTTGAATATTTCTAGTGTTATTTATTGTAATAGAATTGACGGATACTTCATTAACTAAACAAAGCATGACTCTGTTTTCATAGTTTGATGCTCTTTTCCCTGCATACATGCCCATGCAATAAAAAATGATAGCTCCTGTCTTTTGTTGCTCTATGACACCACCAGCAGGAGCACCCAGCTTGACCTTTGACCCATGCAGACTTTTCTCTATGAATTTTATTATGCTTAAATTCAGTAACAGAGTTTACAGTTCAACTTCAGCCAAAACAGATAAGATGACATGATGACAGTCTTAAATGAAATGGACTAAGAGGCCAGGATTTAAACTGCCTATTTTACTACTGTTTGGGGATGATAGAACTAGAGAGAAAAAGCTGCGAATATGAAAATAACATTAAGTCATGCAGTTTGAAATAAAAGGGGAATTTTCAAATGTTTGACAGCTCATATGAGGTCAAGCTGAAAATGATGTATGAAAAGACACTACAAATGCATTATTCAATGCAATGACACTTTTCTTGCATTTTTTAATATAACACCATTTATTTATAAATGTGAATAATCTCATGTTCATGTTTTGCACAGTGCATGCAAAGTTCAATTACAGGTCACTAAGTTCTTACTGGGATTAGATGCCTTGAGCTACAGATGATGGCTTCAGCATTGCTGATTTTAATTGATGTATAATTTTTGAAAGCCTGGAAACATATTTTTTTTCATCTTTATTTTTAATAAGAAAGTGGTTACCAGCCAGGTGATCAAATACTGCCCTCTTAAAAATGTTGGTCTTTGCTTCTAAGCAGCAATAAACAAGACTCTGTAAATCAAGAAACACATTTGCGCGTAACTTATTGGTCTCTGGATGTCATGGCATATGCATTTATCCCCAAGATCTCCCTCAGGGACCTTCACCAAAAAGGAAAAGACACACATTATTCATATTTATGGAAATTATCTAGGAGAGCTTAGCCTGTGATGCTCGGGCTTCTCAGCGGGTGCCCTGCAAACACAGACGATGATCCTTCCAGCAGCTGCCAAACCAGGCCAAACCTGGGATTCACATTAAAAGGCCACAGTAAGGTTTTCAGTGCAAAAAGTGCAATATAGTGTGAACACTCCTGGAAAAGCCGTTGTGGCATATTTAATGGATTTGTTTGTTTTCTTTTCCTTTGTAGCATTTAAATGTGTTCAGGTGATAATGTTATTGACCCACTCATTTTATTTCTTATATAAATATATATATATATATACACACACACATATTTATGAATGTCCAATCTTAGTTGGGCTTGTCCTGCAGGCAAAAGCACAAGAGGAATCTGGAAGAGATTTAGTTAAAAACGAGTAAATTAAGAAAAACTAGTCACTGGAAGAAAAAAGCAGTAGATGATAGAAGGATGAGATCCTACAGCAGAACATTGTGTCTACTGTCCTTTAGAAGAGTAATATATGCAAAACAGACCAAGAATCAGAACCCTAAATTGACAAAAAGGGCCCAAACAATTACTGAGTCTCCTAACTGTCTGCAAATGCAAAAAAAAAAAATAACTCTAAGCAATCTATATCTAAAATTCTAAAAGTAGGAAGTAAAAGAATAAAAAAATTATATATATATATATATATGTATATGTGTATTT
>JBAMHW010000023.1:16025951-16060336 GCA_037177495.1 Rhadinocentrus ornatus
AAAAAGCTCCTAAAGCTGAGCATGTGGACAAACCGGAGGAGAAACCCAAAGTAGGGATGCAACATTCAGTCTCCTTCATTATAACTAAACAAACAGATAGCAAACAAAAGTGTGTGTACAAGCTACATTTGTGTTTATCATTATTTAGAAAAAAAAAACAAATAGTTTATATGCCTTACATTAGTGATAGATTGCATGCATTAAACACTTCATACACTATTTATCTGAATCTAAGGTATTAGCTTCATGAATATGAATGAAAGGTCACTGTGGATATTGCATGAGGTAATACTTTGGCTGCAGTTTTTCAAACACAAGTCTAAAAACCATATTTTTCTTTTCTGTTTCCACAGTCTTATATCTCCCAAACTAACACTGCCTCTTGGTTTTTATGTCAGACATTAGTGGGATGATATTAGCTTAATGTCTCCGCTCAAAAAGATGTGGTTGATTTAAAACATTTAAAGGAAACATGTAACTATTGCAACATTTGGCCTTGGTTTAGTTAATTAAAGGGATACGGTTTCTGCAGTAGTGACAGTCTCACTTTATGTGTACTTTATATGTGTCATCATGATGGTTTACCTAAACTGATGGAAATTAATGCTGATGTGTCACTGTATCCAAGGGGTGTTTAGTTTATATATTTTGACATGTGATTATGGCCAACATAGTCACAAGGTTCTTCAATTCTCTCCCAACCGTAGCACGAGTTGACTTTGTGGTTTTCTTAAATTGGACTCTGGCTCAGGTGGCTAAGTTTCTATAGCAACCTTTGGCCTTATCTGCTACTGGTGAAGCAGAAAACAATATGGTCTTTCACCTTCTCAACTTTTGCTTAACTTATGCAGTAGGAAAAACCTTGAATGAAAAGACTATTTATGTGAATATGAGCCATGGTTTAAAACCAGCACTCCATAATGCCAAATCAGTTACAAGCTTGCATATCAAATCTGTCGAATCTGTTCATATTAGTGCTGTCAAAAAATCGATTCTCAGATACTAATCAATTCTAAAATTTTATATCTAGTTAGATATTAATTAGCACGGGTATCAATACTTAAATGCCACTTTGGCGTCTGCTGGTCCCCCCCCCCCCAAAAAAAAAGCCGTCTCTATTCATTTTATGCAGGCACTGCAGCGGGCAGCCCTGTCCTACAGCTTCTCCCTGGAGGACCCAGTATTTGCAGTGTTGCCAACTTAGCAACTTGCCGCTACAGTTAGCGGTTTTTAGACCTCTTAGCGGCACAGACAAAAAAAGCGACTAGCAACCAATTTGGAGACTTTTTCTGGTGTTACTGGAGACTTTGAGACTGATGAGAAAACACTTGTTTACAATGCTCAATAAGTCGCAGATTATAGCGCAGGACCCTCCCTTCCCCCCGTCCAGAAGCACTCACAAGAGGCTCGTCTTCGAGCTGCAGGAAGAGCAGTAGATGTTGTCTTCTGCTCCATAACCAGCCTGAAAATGAATTGCACAAAGCTGCTACTGGCTGATCAAACTCAAACTGGCTTACAGTCAGATATTAATCTTTTAATGTAGACTGTTTAAAAAAACATTTAAAAAGCTAATCTTTTCTATGTTTAATTTTAGCGGGGTCTAATTTAAAAAGTAGATAGTCTTTACCAGTTTTTTTCATTTTATTTACTTGATCTCGTCTCAAGCATTGTGAAGAAAAGGACATTTATGTTAATAAGTACACTAACTAGTGATTGAAATGGCTTTTTAGTTAATATTTTTTGCACCACTGAGCAAACAAACTAACCGAGCTTTAAAATTTTGCTTTTAAGTTGTTAATGTAATTTTTTTAGATTTATTAATATATGTTTTTGTTGTATTGCTTGTATTGTGTTGTTATTTTTGTGGTGTTCTGACTTTCATTAACGGAATAATAATATTTTGATTTATTATTTTTCTTTTTTTTCTATAGTATCGAAACTAGTATCAAGCATTATTCTTAGTATCTATACTGAGTTTAAAATTTTTGTATCGTGACAACCCTAGTTCATTTTACTTGTATACAGTAATTTTGTTTGCAAGCCCTTGTTCAAAACATTTTATACAACGTGAACTATGAGAGTTGACAGCCTAACAAATTAAAGTTATCTCTGGTGACTGAATATAATCCAAATAACTTTTACCCAATTAGGAATCTGTCCAAAATATCTTTTTATAAAAAATATAAAATCCTTTTCTATCTATTTAATATCTGAACAGAGTTTTGTGCATTAATATTGAATGTTATGTTATGCGAAGGGTGACATGCAAATCAATAAACTACACTGAGCTCATTTCCCTTTTACATCAAGGGTTGCATTTTATAGTAACTGACAAACTTGATTACTTTTCACAAGCTGACATTAGCCAAAGCAAGTAAAAGCAGCAAAGCCTCATTGGGCTCTTAAACCTGTGCAACAATGACAACTGAGATTCCCTATTTACTGGCGCTGTAATAATATTCAGTCAGTGTCAGCACAGCAGAGTGAAAACAAATTAGGACTATGATTAATGAACACCTTTAACTACTCCCAGACTGACCATGGTGATGGGACTCCCAGTAAAGGTTGCCTCCTGCCCTCAGAGCTGACGTTAGCCCTTCTACCATCAACACTGATGCTCCCGAGACCCTCATCAATCCAGCGCTGACAACTGTTCAATTGATTCTCTCTATCAGCACTTTATAGGCATTCATTTCCAAAGTATTTCTCTGCTGCAAGGCCATGTGGGTTATAAACTTTAGGATTCTATTTTCCAAAGCCTTATATAAAATATTATCTATTTTAAACTTATTTTTACCCTTCAGATTATTTTCCTTTGTTTAATCATCCTTAACCCAACACAACAACATGCCAAGTTAACATGCAAATAATTATCGACACAAAACATCCTCATGCAGGGTCCATGCAAGCTAACATCTTGGCTTTATTTGATTTGCATCCCAGGTGGTGGCAATCATTCAGCACTTAAACTGAATGAGATCAAACTAAGTTTGTGTCTGTAACAACTAAAAGAAATCTTTGTCTGCTCTCCAGTTCCCGGTTACTCAGTCCTTTCTGGTGATACTGTACAATAAGAGCAAAGAACTGGTTGGCAAAAATTCTGTTTTCTGCCCTGACAGCAATGCTGGAGTTGATAGACATTGTGTGTCAGCACTCAGAGTGCCCTCAGAGAGCAATGCCGGTGGCCTTTACAAGGATGTCTTTCTGCAAATCACTCACTGGGCAAATATACAAAATCTGCCTACTGCCCAGCAAGCAGGTTGTCCATCAGTGCTTGAAGTCCCAAGGTGACATTTTGGGTGATCACTCAGCTTAAAAGCTCCATTTAATTTCAAAGAAACACTAGTCTCCCTCGATCAACCTCTTGTTTTTCCATTCATCTCTCATCATGGAGTAGCATCTATATAGGAAGGTGACAAACGTTCCTATTGCTCCGACATAAACATCTTTACACACCTGTTACACACCAAACATGTCAAGAAAAAAAACAGCATTTGAAAGCTATGTTTTTAATTAAATGAAAATTTAATTAGGAGAAATACTAATAATTAATAAATTTAGGAAATCAAAACAAGTTTGAGTGTGAAGCTTTAGGGGGTGCAGTATTTCTTACAATAAAAGGTAATTACACACATTCATCACCCTGGTTATTAATGGAAATTATTCCCCTCCTCAAGGCAAGCTGTAAAATTATATAAGCATTTACCCATAACACAGCTACTTTATTAGTATAAAAACACCATATTTGCTCAACCTGCAGCTCTTTTCCAAGCATGTATTATGCTGTAATCTCTACATTTTACAGTAATTGGGTTTAAGTGTAATAAAGAAACACCAATGGTACATTTTGCTGCATGGGAAAACCTATAAATCAGAGTGTGTATGCAGAGTGACAAATTAGTGATGTCATCAACACAGTATGCCAAATCAATCTGAATTATAGGCTAACACTACCTACAGCTACTGGTGAAACTGAATTCACACCAGTAGAGTGGTGCAAAGAGAACAATCCATTCCTACAATACTGCAGCACATTTGGGTCAAAGAGCTTTTCCAGCCTGAAAAAGTTTGTGTTTAAATGCACTGAGACATTATGAGTATTAATGCACTGCAGCTTAGTTGACAGAGTATAACATTGTCATTTGCGGTTGCCAGAAGCCTCTAGAATCTCAGCTACTCTATCTAGTGTCACATCCACCCTATCAACCTTACTGTCCAGCAAGGTATGTGTCTGAAGTGTCTGAACAGGTGCTGATTCAGTTTCAGTGTTTTTTGGGGACCAGTTCACATTGTAACAGGCCTGAGAACCAAATGTTATATATATTTATGTTGCATATATCATCAGTATTTGACAAATTTGACAAATTTCCGGTTACAATTCATCTTGGCTCTATCAGACACAATTGGCAAATAAGTTTCCATTCCCTCAAATGTTTGTAAAAACTTTTGAAACAGACATTTCCCCAGATATGATATAATATCCCAGATATTCCCAGAGATGAAAGAAATTCCTCTCTTCATTTCCTGCTTGGTCATGTTTTTCCCTCCTGTTTGTTTACCAACTAAGACAACTACTTCTCCTATTAAATTAAAGGCAAAAGCAAAGGAACCTAAATCGGCAAACTATTTAATTTGCTTCAAACCTCTCAAAGAAGCATATCTGAATCATGTTTCTTTTTAAGCCACTTTTAAAAAGAAATTTAATGATCAACAATGATCACTGACAGTTTACAGTAAGGTGCTTTTGATTTTTATCATATCATTTTTATAATAAAAATTGGTGTGCTTTAGAACACAAAAACTTTCAATTGGAGCAGGGCACATAGCAGTTTAATTGCAGTTAATTTATAACACAATCTTAAGCTCCAAACATATATTAAAGCTTCTGGGATATTAAAGTCTTGGCCTTTAACCTTTTATTATACAACAACAACAACATTATAAGATTATTTTATTATTACCCTTAAAAATTTCAGGATTACTAAACCAAACAAAATAACTAGTCTGCCATTAAGTGTTATATAAGTATATAGAATATAAACAATACAGTATATAAACAACAGTTTATGAATGGACCCTCTGACATCTTGATATTAACAGTCAGTAAAAAACTTACAAAAGCAGCAGTAGAAGCAGAAAAGCCATTAATTTTGGCCAAGGGAATATTAAAATGAGCATCCCACCCTGGTAGATGGTTATGAATGACATAGAGCTGCAGAGAAGTTTTCCACTCAGCACTCTGCCTGGATAAGTGTGACTACTGTACAGGCCAGAAATTATACAGAAACAAAAGTAAACAGTTCTAAGCAATGTTTACTTTGCAGCACACTTCATTAACAAGAAAGAAATTTCACTGAATTAAGAAAGAAGAACTAGAGGGAGACAAACTGAATAAAAAGTTTAAGAGGGAGTTGTGGCCATGATAAGTACTGATACTGACCATCCTGCATAGATTCATTAACATTTGGTCTTAGCAGTAGACGTCATTTATACAGGTGTCAAATAGGACGTTCATACTTACCCACTGCTCCTCTTCTCTGCCACAACCTTTAGACATGTTTATTTGGAAATATGCCATAAATCCAGAGCTTTTAGGGAGGCAGGGGTGGCTCTGGTTGTGGTGCAGGAGGTCCGTCCTGGTCCAATGATAATTTGTGGTTTGGTGCATGTTTGACTGCCTACAAAGAGGGTTCAGACTACCTCTGGCTGACTGCACCTATGGCCACATTAGCTTCAAACAAGCCAAGGACTCCTATACAGGAGAAAGAAATATTTTTATAATATAAAGTTATTTTACTAAATTTTATCTTTTGGATGTGTTTAAAAATAGCTTCATAGATATATCTTTCATCTTAAAAGAGAATTTTTAAATATTTCAAGGAAGAGGGAAATATTCAGTTAAATGTAGTAAAATAGTAAATAAAAGATGTGGAAATTTCAGTTGAGGCAATAAATCAGACATATGACATGATGTCATATGTCAATGTGACCTACATTTACATGAATTATGTCCATTTTGAGGGTAAATCACAAATCCCAGTCCTCCTCTGTGCCTTGTGCCTCTTAACCTCTGATCTCCTCCTGGTCAATACTTTGGACAAAGACAATTTCCTCCCAACTTCATCCACTCACAGTGTTTATAAACCCTCCTATGTTGAAAAGTTTAGCTAATTTATAAGCTATGCTTATGTCATCTGGTGAACCTCATGCCCCAAGACTCCAATCGGAACTGCTATGGGTTAAAGGTCACTGTCTGGCCCCTAGCTTATCAAAGCTGTGTTTACCTAAAGTCTATGCACGCCAATGGACGACAACAAACAGAAGGACCACAGGCAATGGAGCACTTTAGAGGTAAATCCTGTTTAGGAATACAGATTATGGATATTCCAGAGGGTATAGCTGTTGAAATGTCAGCGTTGTCATTCTCAATCCCAGTGACGATGGCTTGCTTTGCTCAGGACCGCTGCAAGGTGAATGTGCTCCGGCACCTTGTGACATTTACATAGAACCTGCAGATGGACTGAACTGGGCTGCAAATTAAGAGGCTTCTCTTGGAAATAAACAATCTACCTCGATTGGCACTTTGATGAACATTTTCTTAGCAATCCCTCAAATTTAGTAGTTAAAATTCAGTACAAGAAATTTCTTTAGAAAAGGAAAAAACAAAAACTTTTTTTTTAATAAAAAAACATTATATATTCCTTAAATTATTTTGTTTTATGATGAGATAAGACACACTCAGGGTGTCTTTCAGAGTGGTGGACCTCTAGCTGACAACCTCTGAAAATGTTTATTCTTGTCATGGGGCTCAGTTTTAACATTTGTCTATAATATGTACTAAGTACTGTTAAACCATGTTTCATTTTAATTTTATTTTTATAAACAGCATCCCATGTATTTTGGTCTGGCTCAATTATGACCTCACAAGGCAGTCATTTGGTTTGTGAACCACCACATGTAAGTCAGAAAAGGTGAGGTAGTAATCATGCTTGACCCAGCTTTGTTTTCCTACCAGTCTGCACTATACATATCCACACATGGTGTCAGGGATGGCTCAAGCCTGGTTTATTTACTCTCATCGCTGGATCTCTGCGAGCTGTGTGTGGCCTCTGTGCTCGTGTGTTGTAAAGACCCTACCAGAGGAAACGTAACATTTTACAGTACTCTCTGCTGGTGACAGATCCAGCCTTCGTGGCCGTTGTAGCTCAGACACAAAGAGGGAGATGGATTTCAGACTTCAGATCTGACCGCACTTATGAAATGAGAGAGCTAACCAGATGTCTTCGCTATATGGGAACTTGTGGATGTACTCTCTCCGAAACATGTGTGACATGTTTAGATGAAAAAATATGACTGCTAAAAAACTAACTTCTCGCTATAAAATTTTTCTGCATCTGATATTTATTATGTTAAACATTCCTTTAAATAATGAACAGATGCACGTTAAGCTCTGCTGCTCTTGATATATATTAAAGGTAAAGGAAAGTCTCAATATTTGTGCTAAACTTTGTTTTCTTTTAGCCAACAATATCTGATCATTCACCATCCCCTGGATTGATTTTAGATGATCTCCTCTTCCTCTGCCTGCTGGGGCTGTTTGGCAACGGTCTCGGGTTTTTATTATGCAGTGGCAGGTCCTGACTACATGTGATTATGAAGGCCTGGGAGGGTTGGGAGAAAAGGGGGAGGGAATTCAAACCAGTTTCCTTTTGTGAATGCACACGAAGGCAAAAAAAAAATAACTGACTGTATGCAGTAGAAAGGGGGATCACTCAAGTGGCTCCAAAGGTCCTGGCACGTGGCTCTGAGGTTTTCCTTTGGGTTGCACACTCAACGCTCCCTGTTCACAGATTCAGATTTGTGTTATTAAAGTATGACCACCATTTGCCACTCTTTGATTTACATGCAGTTGTTAGAGAGAGTAATTAGAAATGGGAAAACCAACTAATTTAATTACTGTGGGTGTGTTTTATATGTACAATGGAGTCTCTTTCATTTTTCTTTTCAAACCAGTTTAATGTTAAATGCAGTATATGCCAACATGCTATAGTAGATAGAAATACAACATGCATTAGAGATACTTCTTCTGGGATGATCGGAAAAAAAACATAGAATTCATCTAAAAAATCTAAATTCTTGATGTGGAGAATTTAAGCATGAGGTTGGTTTTTTTTTGTGCTTGTAACTGTTGCATACATTTGCAATATTGCAATATTCATACACATATGGTCTAAATTATGGCATATCATGCAAAATAATACTGTGGCACAGAAAATCAATGAACCACAAAACTTCAGCCCATCATTCAGTGAAGGGAAACGTGCCTTATTCTGCACACAGTTACCTGCAATTATTCAACAGTGGTTGTCATCACAATGGATTGTTTCATTCAATAGATGGTAAAAATGTAAGAAACTTTAACTTCTGCTGTTGTGTGAGTATTTGAGGAGGACTTTCCTCATCTTCAAACTGTTGATGTGACCCCATAAGCAGAGGTCTCTAGCAGCAGTTTGCTTCACCTATGAGGTTTGCTACACGACGCCCAGCATGATAGCGATGCTCCATACAGGCCTGCTACCCTCACCCTGCCTTTCAGCACCTTTTGGACTGCAGAAAGGGGTTCTTTGTTCAACTTTGTGCTTGTGACGTCCACTCAAGTCCATGCTTCCATTAGCAACAGCCTGCCAAATAACCAGGGATTGTGATGGAGCCTAATACCCTCTGCATATGTTGTATTTACTTAAGAGTGAATTAAAAAAATAAAAACCCGCAGTGGCTTGCAGACACAAGACTGCTCTTCTAGCTTACTTGAGTCACACTTAGAAGGACTTAGGAGCACTGATTGATTTAACTGTCATAGACTTTCCTTGTAGCAGGCCCCTTTTAAAGTAAAACTGATCATGACTGAGTTGACAACTGAATAAAGAGAATGTGGCAACTATCTTATATATAAGAGTTATATTTAGTATATAAGTCAACTTTGAGCTTTTTTCACACTTTTGCAAGTGCTTAGAAAGTTTAATTTTATAAGACTGTTTTAACTAAGGTTATTGCTTATAAAATATATCGAAAAACTTAAGTCTGTTGTTTTGGTAACAATACAAGTTCAGTAAATACATTAAAGCTGTATAACCTAATTTACCTCATAAATCTGTCATTAAAATTAATCCAAACCAGAGTCGAGCAACAGTGGTAACTTGATTTTAAACTCTTAACTTTGCATGTTTAAAATTTAGTTTTGCCAACTCTCACACTCAAGTATACACATGAACACAGTCCTTTAGGAACATTTAATAAAGTAAACTCAAAATTCATAAATTTACTCAAAAAGCAACACCCAATATTAGAATTTAGCTACACCATCTTGATATTCCATGGCCATGTTCACAAATATAGTATGCCAGTCTTTTGGTTATTTTACTTGGATATGATGACACATACTCTCTTATCACGGCTGTCATTTTAATCATATTGTGCCAGTACACAGGAGATTCCTGTGGTACGTGAATTGAATCCATGCTCCTTGTTATGAAAAAAACAAAACAGTCCCTTTGACAGACTGACCTGCTGGGCCGAGTTCCTCAAGTATCTGGAAATGAAGCAATATCCAAGCATCACATTTAAAATAAACATTTATACTCCATCGACAGAGCTGGCAAATGCGCTCCTGCACTGTCTCCTTTGAGGAAATTTAATACATGTGTCTTTTCATGTTTTCATAGAATATAATGCTAGCCATGTGACATCAAATCCTCATGTTATAAGCAATGTTGAACTCTAAACTTGCTGTTTTCTGTTCAGAAGCAAAAATAATCTGCCATGCTGTTTTTTTAACCCTTATCTTCTGTCTTCTCTGCATATGAAGGTGCACAGTTATGCTGCAAGCTAAGCATGCTTTCAGTAAAGGTTGAGGACAACTTTTGGCTTTTGAGGTTTGGATGAAAGACTTTGTGATTATAATGAAAACATGATAAGTTCCTGCAAATTCAGTTATAGTATATAATAATCCTTCTTGCTTAATACTATGGTAGATAGAACAGTACCAGAAGCCTTTGCAGCATCCAGACAAAACGTGAACTGAATCGCTTGCCAATGGCAAAATATTAGATGCTTCCTTTACGTTTAATTAATAATACAGAACATATCGTCCTGCACATGGGAACACATGGGAGTCATTAAAAGTTAAAAAAAAAGCTAAAAAGCTCAGAGTGGCATTAACACATTTGCTTATGAATTTCCATCAGCTGATGTCTCCCTAAAGTCCTAGAAAGTGGAAAACGGTCAGATCATCAGCATGACTCAGGCGACATCTTTCCTGCTGTTGTTAAATAGAGCCACCCACTTTTTATTTTCAACTTTTACAGCCTTTCCTGTTTGCCAGGCAAAACTGACTTTATTGAATTTCTAAGAAAAGCAAACAACTTAAAGATAATGATTTATTCTTAACTTATAAGATTTATGCTTAATATCTGTTTTCTCCTCAAAACTGGAAACCCTTTTTGATTTTTGTTTTTACTAGAACTCTGTTCAGATATTTCATTGTAAATGTTGACTGTATTGTGGTTTTTCTCTCTTCAGCTTATGATGATCCTAACTCTTTAAGCATTCCTGACAAACATCTTTATCTCCTAAATAGCAAGCATTTTCTCCTTATTGAATCATCTAGAATATATTGAAATAATATATTAAATTTATAAAGTCAGACTTAGAGATACACTGAACATATTAAGGCCTTTAAACTAGTAACAAATGAATGCTAAAGCCACCCACTTAAACATAGCCCTACGTTAGAACATATTCAGGCATACTTCTGGTGGTTAAACATACACTGCCTCATTCAAACCTGGGCATTCACCACAGTGAATATTTTGGTTCTATTCAGGAGCTTTTAAATAGTTAAAGAAAAGGAGTGTATTTGTATACTGGTGGTTTCTCGCCTGGTAACAAATTGTCAGATGTTGAAGTTAAGCTCTGTTTTGTATGCTGTTCAGCCTCTGTGGTGTCTCCAACATTCTTGGTTATAAATCTCACAGGTAGAGATGCCATACATGCATTAGTTTTGCAGCCCTGCCGCACACCTTTCCACAGACCTACAGTTAAAAAAAAAAAAAAAAAAAAAAAACGAAAAAAAAAATGGATTATGGTCAGTTTTTCCAGTCTGGCCTAATTAGAGGAGATGAATATAAAATATGTGTCTTTGAGCTCACCAAGCAAAGAAAATATATTTTAGAAAAAAAGGCAGAAATTATAAATACTGTACTGAATGAAATATAGGCAACTCTATTCCCCTTCATTACTAGTGTCAGCATTGCTGTCATCGCATCAGTTACACTATTCACTGCATACTGATAATAATCAACACAAGCTTATTAGTTTAAATTTTGTTTATTGAATGTATGGATGTCATGCTTAGTAACAATCATTTGGGTTGAACTTTAAAAAAATCATCTTAACTTCAAAACTTTTGGCATTAACATTGATTCCATTACTATGAAACTTCTAAATTACATTTATATTAAATTATATTCATTTACCTAAAAGTCAAGAGATAATTATTATGTTAATGAGAAGACTATCAAATAATTGGTGGTAAATTTGGAAAAATGTAGTATATTTATAAACCCATGCAGTGTAGCATAATACAGTTTTGTATAATCTGAAATGAAACTAAGTTATTTGTCATACAGCTTTAATTCTAGGAATTTTAGTAACATGATTGCATGGACATACTGTAGTTTGGGTAACCTGGTCAAATCTTAAAAAAGTTTTTCAGTTGGTAGAAGTAAATGTATGCCTCACCATGTGCAGCTGGGAGCAGAGCAAGCCACGGCTCACTCATAATGTTTTGTAAGAGCTGAAAAAATGTTTTCATCACTATTCAAACTATTAAGAAGTCATTTAATTTAACAAAAAAAAATTTTTTTAAGATCTTAAATGCTACTTCAATAGATGAGTAAAGTTGGACATACCATTTCTTAGTTTCCTTCATACAACAGCAGAAAGTGAGAGCTCAATCATATTTGAGCTGTATGCTGAAGTGAGAGGTATTTCATTGTCATGATGAATGAGGCTCCTAGCAGGATGGTGGCAGGGAGGACAGGTCTAATGTTATCTCACAGCACCCTGACACACTACACTTCTTAGGGTCTGCTCACCTGGGAGGGTCCACAACATCATGGCCTTCATCAATCACATCTGAACCAGCTTCCACAAGCAATATAGCCTGGACAGACCTGACACAGCATTAAAAAGAAGCCTGATCCCAAATATAACTGGCAACCTCATGCACTGACAAGGATCCTCCAGAGGTAAAAAGTATTAGATGCACTGCAGCTCAAGTAAGTATGGATTTAATTGTGCTGTCATTGCAGAATAAACATGTGAAGAGAACTGGGAAAAGGCAGGGGGACTTTTATCTTCCTTATTTAATCAAGGAAAGTTAATGGTAATACAATGTAAACACCTCTTTGTTATGATAATGTGGAGGTTAATAGCAACCGTTACTCAGGCAGGACTTCTCATAACTCAAATTGGAGAAATGTGGATTCTATACCAGGCACATTAAACCTTAACAAACCTGCTTGTCTGTACCGTAATTAGTCTTTGGGGACTTGCATTGCCATTTCATAGAGTCATATTATCCCTGCCATTGCCGGACGCTTTTAAGGCTCAAGCAATCAATGCAGAGTTAATGAACCCAGTCTTGGGGCTCCTGTAGACCACAGCAGGCACACGTTGAGAGGCCCCTATACCTAAGAGATCATTTAAGGGTGAGATATTCCAAGTGGAAAAGCCTATTGGTGGTCAGACTGTAGTTTACAGGGGTCAGAACAATCGGGAGAAAAGCACACCTAATTTTTCAGGGGTCCACATGCGCAGTAACACTGTCAACACACAAGGGAGAGCAGGACCCCAGAGGGTCAGTGATGGGGCAGAACCAATGCCAGAGCCTCTCACCTTCTCCCATAAATCCTTACAATCTGAACTCTCTCTGAATGTTGTGTGAAGGTCAGGTGTTTGGTGGTCTTTTTGGAAAGGTCAGCAGTGTCCTATGCAGCTTCACACATTGGCTGCACAATACTGGATACACTTAATACTTGAAGACTGTTTTTTAAGTTGTTTCCAAAATGTCTTAATTGACAAAAATGTTCACAAATGAAATTAAGTGATTGTTTTACACCTCCAATGTGTCTCTATGCAGTCTGGTGCTGTTAACATGGAACATCATGGCCATAAAATGTTGCTTGTTGACACTGCAGCCTATTTTATTTTATTTTTTATTTATTTCTTTTTTTAAGCTGTACAACTCATCTACTATGTGTTGGAATTTGATTAAAGGTTGCAGTATTGAAAGATCTTTAATAAATCTTTTATATAGCAACAGCGTGTTTTCTTTTAAAGGACTCATGGCGAAGACTAAGCCAAAACTTCTTGTGTGTAAGTTATTCTAAAAAAAAAAACCTTCCACCAAATGGCAAAAGCACTCCGGTAAGACTTCCAGGCAGCTATGAGGAGAGTAGTGAGTTAGTCTCATCAAGCCTTACTCACATAGAGGAGAAACCGGTTTGGCCCATCCAAGATAAGCCATCTTATTATTCTAAATGCCAACCTGCACTGAGGACATTAATGCTGCTTTCTTGAGTTTGGTTCTCGTTCTGTTTTGTGGGTTTGTTTGCTGTTTTCTGTTCATTTGTGCAATTATAAGATTTTTGTTGAAATATTAATCAAAAATAAGTGGTTTTGTATCAGAATAAATGCACAAAAGGAGACAAAATATAAGGCTTTTTGTAAAAATGCTGAACACAAAAGGGTTTTCAAAACACAGTTCAATAATTTTTGAGAGGTTAAGGTAAATTATGGGTCTAAAAATGATGCTAAATTAAGAGCCGTTCAGGTGCCAAAAGAGCCGGCTCTTCTTTGAAAGCCGCGGCAAAAGAGCCGAACATCCCATCACTTCTGAGGAGCGTTGCTAGTTTAGTTTTGCTAGAGTGCGCAATGCATGGTGGGTAGCATAGTGTAACTGCGGTATAGCGCCGGTGAAAATGTAGGCAGTTACTGTAAGAATACCTCACATAATCCGAACGAGTTCATGTTCTTTATGTACAAATTCATTGCATTCAGTTCAGCTTTCACAAAAAAAATAAAAATAAATAAAATAACGTATTTAATGGGGCGCTCATGCCCTACACTGTGGTATAAAGTGACATAAAAATATGTGGTGTAAGCAAGGTGTGCTGAGGTTTCTGCCTGTGGTTGTTCTAAGAGGTGGAGCGTGCCGGTCTGCTGGTCCAGCTCTGAGCTTGTGGCTGGGTAGGGGAATAAGAAGCTATTTGGCTCAATCTAAGTGAAAACTTGCACTGCAGTGTGCCTTACTGGATGTGTGGACGTGGGCACTGGCAGCTGGCATGGTGCATACATATTCATTGTGACAAGCACACATACATACACACAGGCTAAACCACACAAAAACAGACATACACACAGAGACCCACACACCAGCTCTTGTGGATCTAATCCCAGAATGTTTTAGAATTAAACCAGCTGCATGTACTCTGCAGACTGTATGCAGGTTGTACGTTTGGTTTGGCATTGCCAGCAGACTGGAAACATGTCATGTGACTTCAGGGAAAAGTGGTTCCCACCAGCCTCAAGTCTACATGCCAAACATAGGCATGAATGCCATACAAGCTCCTCCAACAAAACAAGGAAGGAAATTTTATATGTCTGCTGACAGTAGACAGGTATGTTAATACAAACTGAAGTCCAAAAGTCCGACACCACTACTTATGTTTTTAATTTGTTTCAAATCTAATACAAGACATGTCATAGCATATCAAATTATTGGTTGAACAATTTCAATAGAGATGAACTTTTGAAAAATCTTAAAACTTATTTTTGCTTTGGTTATTGTGCTTCACACTGGCATGGATTCCATGGACTTGTGACAACGCAAGAGCATTTTATTTCAGAATGATCTACCAGTATTACAGTAATCCACGACTGATGTTAGAAATACTGAGCTTTTATGTATCTCTAATAAATATTCTGTGGCAGCTGAGGTCAAGGGACTATGAAGAAAAGTCTGTGATAGTCAGCACTTTTTGACCTTCTCTGGTCTTTCCTGCAAAGCTGTTAGGTGTATTTGGGCTGATTATGCTACTGCAGTATAAATCCATCTCCACAAAGATGCAAACCACAGGGCGTAGCATGTCTCTGAGTGGAGGGTTATTTCTCGTTCGTCAGGATGGATTTGATTCAGTGCAGGTGTCAAATCTATGCTGTTGCAACTCCCTCCAAGGCCTGAAATCTCCCCCATTTTTAACTGTTTCCAATACACTAAATTGTCTCAGCAGTTGGTCCTTTTACATCAATTCATCAGTAATTACTGTTGCAAATCTAACATTTGGATCCATCCAATTTAGAATTCTTTTAATGTTATCTGCAGTACAATGCAGGAACTATTTATTTTTATTTTTATTTTATTTTCAAACCATTTAGTACAATATGTAAATATTGCTGCTGGTATTAAAGGGGGGTATAAAACACATTTAACACATTTTCTACTGTTTCTCAATATGATCCATTTAGTCTAATTTTGACGTACCTTATTTGATACTGGATATACATAATTTTGCGGTGACATCTATGTTGAGTTGAAAGCTAGATATATATGTCCAATCATACTAATTCTTCCACATTTTCCATAATTATGTGTTTTTCTCAAATCCGACATGTCTGCTGGCTCTGTACTGTGTCAATGCGCTCACTATTAAGGTCTGCAAATGGGCTCATTTCAGAATTGGAGGTGGCTGGTTTTACCACAGATATTAGTAGCTGGTTTTGGCAAGGATGTAGCCTGTGCTGGCTTGTCAGGGGTCTGAACTTTGTGCTACAACTAAAGCGTTGTCTGAAGGCATGCTTCAATGAAGGGATAGAAATGAAAGAAATTAGATATTTTATACTGAGAAGTTAACCTAGTCAATGTCAGAAATAAGCTCAAAGTGGCGCAACTAAACTTGGATGTAAGATTTACTTACAAAGGCAAGTTCGAGAACCATCTTGCATCCTGTCTGTGCTCTGAACTCTCTCCAGCCAGCAAAAGCTAGTCTGATGTTAACTCTTGTTTTATCTCTTACTCTGTTTCTTTCGCTCTTTCCTTTCTTCACTTCCTTCGATAATGTCTTCTTGGGTGTCTTTACTGAATCAGCCATGGTGTGTGCATCCAGGAAAGCTGGTGTGTTGCTGTTGCTTGTGATGCAAAACACAAGCTGTCACATGATGTTCTGGACCGAAACACAAAGCTGTGAAACACAGTTTTTCAGACCCAGTATGCTCCAGAAAAAAGACACCCCCGGGCATGTGCATTATGAATGTCACTGTGCTATCGAAAACACATCAGATGTATGGATTTTTAAGGTTGGAAACATCGTAGCATCACTTTGAGAAGTGTTGCTTAAAAAGAAAAGGTGGAAAATATTAATTATTTCTTTGCAACCAGAGCAGGCTCCTCCGACAAAACAAGAAGGAAATTTTATATGTCTGCTGACAGTAGACAGGTATGTTAATACACACTGAAGTCATTTTCTCCCAGTGAAAGATAGAAAGCTCTGCAGAGGCACATGAGTTGAGTATGACGTATTGAGCAACATCCAGTTAAATAAGTGAATAATTAAGTGAGTAAATGCATATACTAAGTAATTAACGGAGTCATGACTCTTGGACAAATTTATATAAACCAAATTTTTAATACAAATTCATCCAGCTCATCCTGTTACATACTGTTGTAGTTGTAGTGCCCTCTGGAGGTTAGGTACATGTGTACAAGATATTTTGGGCATGTGTTACAAATTTCTCATAAATATCTCAACGAACTTGTGGGTTTTTGCAAATCCCTCATTTTTAAATAAAAAAATATTAATGGATTGGTATATTAAGTCTTAATTTTTTTTTAAAAAAGTGTAAATCCTGAAATGTTTGTAGATTCCCAAATTTTTAAAAACACTGTTTACTTTTAGAATAAAATAAACAGAACTCATAATTAATGTGAATATATTTTGTCTTAACTGCTTTGCTTAAGCCATGCAGCAAGGTGGCAATTCACTTGCTCTGATCAACAGGTCCAGAAACACTGGTCGGTTGCCTTTAGAGCGATTTAAACAAGCAGACTTGCCGGGGCCTATGCTGACACTGACAGCTTTATAGAAGTATGACACTAGCAGGACTTAAACAGTAAAAGCATTAAAACAACACACACCTACGGAAATAATGATTCAAGAAAGCACGGTAACTTTGTTTATGTAAGTGTATGCTCTAGTAAGAGCCACAAATTGGTGTGTAAATATACAAATCTTCATGCTTACATGCTTGTGTTCATGCAAATGCAACCACTTGGCTAAGAGAAAGTTAGGTCTCTGTTCACAGAGCAAATTTTTTAAGAACAAGCCCTTCTCCTGACTCTGTTTATAAATATAGTAAAAGGGAGTGTCCGTAAGAAAATGTCATGCTTACTTCACAAATACAATAACCACCTCGCCCTTCCAAAGTGAACTCAGAGCAGGGCAAGCCTATGAGTGACTCCCACACTTCCACATAGCTTTCTGATCCAAACCAAACCAAGCAAAGCCATGTATACAAAAACATGGATTGAACACAAAAGCTATAGAAACTGTCTGATATTAGTGTTACAGGCACATTTGGTCTGACACCTCTTGGGTGACACATTGGTGTTTGCAGGCAAGGACGGCAGTGTTAGCGATCTTTGGTGCCACAGTCACAGAGGACAAAGACAGCCTTCATGTGGTGTTCACTCAGCCCTGGAGACTACTTCTGGTTTTGTGTGTCTGGAAATGAGAACGTGAGGTGGCAGGGAGACGCCATCGACCAAGAGTCTAGCACAGGAGTCCTTTACAAGTTTGACATTTACTGCAGTCGTTCTTTCCCACCCCATACTACACATGTATGCATTTCATATCTTTCTAGTTTGAGATGGGATAATTGTGAAATAGCAAAGGCACAGTGTGATTTCTCCAGCAAGCACATACTGATATCCCTCAGTGGGATGTGGTTTCAGTTTTCAACTCTTGAATGACAAAGACAAGGCCATCACCAAGGTAACTCTGAAATTCAGCAAGTAACAGTTTTAAATTGTGCAATATAAAACCTCTCTTCATCTCAAACACCACTAAAAAGGAAATATTAGTTCCTTAATAAAATATAATTTTGTCTGCAAGCTGAACCTGGAGGCCCTGCGAAAACAGATATTGTCTTGTCATGTTAGCAATAGCATGCATGAAGCTAGGATCTATTTCATTTTGTTTACATAATGAGAGTATTTTGCCGTCTCTGTTGGCTGTCTCCCACTTCAGTTTGTATTGAAATTGATCCGCATTCCACAGACACAATGTCATCTTAATTTGGCAGCCTGATTTGAAGCCTGCTCTTGAGATGACAATATTAATTAAGGGCTAATTAAACTTGTACAAACAAAAGATCATATTCATATTTTCTCTGCAAAAGCAACTGTATTAAACCAGATGAAGGCCACGGGTTTAAGACAGACAGAAGTTGTAAGCTGTATGTAATTAAATGACGCAACACCTCTCAGTCTGTTCAGTAGGAAATAATACCACAACATGAGACACATTCCACCACACAAGTTTGTGTGTCTTGGAGTCAGCCCCCCAGCCATTGTTGAGGCATGATCAGGCCACCAAAGTAGGAGAGGAATGATACAAATGTCCAAATATATGACATGACTGACAGGAGGGGTTCTCCAGCACACCTGGCATAGACTATCTTTATTTGGACAAGAACTCAGAAGACGTGATGACATGATCTCATTTTTTAGTTTACTGTATTTGTTAAAGATTTCAAAATGAGAAGGTGTCACCACACTGTGCACTGACTCACAAGCATTGATTTAATTGAAATGTGCAAAGAAAAGAGAAAAAAGATGGAAACAGAGAAAACGGTTTCTGTCTTTTTACCTATTTTTGTTTTATAATTCAGTATTGTTGTATTTTTTTGTTTCGGTAAATCAGTCTTCCCAGTCATATAGGCTCATATTGTCCCCCATCCCTATCAACGTCAGCTTCAAGAGTTTACTTAAATTAGCTGCAAAGTCTATAATTAGAGTTAATTTAAACAAATCTAAAGAAACCTAAACAACAAATTAGTCTCAAAATTAAATTTTATACAATTTGAGTGTTTTTACATCAGAGCTGGTTGTTTGTGTTTTTGTTTTTTTGTTTTTTTTATTCAGTGATCAGAGTCAAAACCAGGTTAAGAATATTTATTTGGGAATAAAATACTAGAGTCTTCTGAATTTATCATCACAAATAATACTTAGTGTTTTACAGCACTCTGTATCAAAACATCTTTTGCTGCTTGTGTGCAGCAGCAGTAATACGCACACTGTTACTCGGTGTTAAGTACCAGACACATCTGAGTTAAAGTTGTTTAGCATCACAAATAGGTTTGAGGATGCTCTTTTGAGGAACCTGTTTGGTCAACAGGTGCAGTGATTTGAGTAAAGGCTTTGCCAATCTTTGCAGGACTCTCTTTGAAGTGATTCATTTGAGTAGTTCCAGGCTTGTCTAAGATCTTCCGCTTCAGTTTTCCTCTTGTTTTGATCTTGGTCCAGCTGAGACATCTCTTTTTTTCTCTGGAAGTGATAGAGGAAGAAGTGGGTGGAGGCAGCTGGCCTGAATGCACATTGCTACATTAGACAGACTCTCTGGTGTTGAAATGGAGGCTGAGCTAGTGCAGCGCTCAACTCTGGATAAAAAACTAAATATAGGGAAGTTGCAGGCTTCTGGCTGTCCACCCACACCCACTCACACCGTTAAAGCTGCATCAATTACAGTAAAACGTTTAAATTGGTAATACCCAGGGTTGGTTTCCTCTGCGAGACTGTTAACCAATCAGGATAAACAGTTTCCTCTGTTGAATCCATTCATCTTTTGATTATAGATGTCCAGCTTTATTTAAATAGGCAAAGTTCACTCTCTAAAATCACAACATGAATCTTAAAAGAACTGTATATGCGCACTTCAGTGTACATTGGCATGACCATGCAGATGGTGTAAAAATATGATGATAAAGTGGACACTCCGAGCTTTACTTTGACTATCTGGACCTCTTTTCCACCCATCATCTTCATTTCAGGGCCAGTACTGTACAGTTCCTGTTATGCTTGATTAGTACATGACTACAAAATCATAACATATGCTCTGCGGGGTTGTGGCCACCCAAAATGTGTGTTTCTATAACAAACTGTTGGTGGGAAAGTGAAGATTTTAGATCAGAAGTGAATGCAACTGGTGCAATGGTGGTGGTACGTTTGGTGGGCAGTGTTTGGCTGTGGTGCAGCAATGTGGGTTTGGAGGTCCCCTATGTTTATGCTTTTCACAGACTGTGCTGGCTCCCAAGTCTAGGCTCTAAAGGACCCCTCCTGGCTACTGCTCATGCTCTCGTCTGCTTTCCCCGGCTGCTCTATAAAAAATAAGCAGCTGCAGTCTTGAACTTGGCTCTGCATTTTATCTGACGTCCGACTGTAAATGAGAAGGGAATCTGCCCTAACCTCAGCTCTTTACATACAAACAGAGTGCTGCACTTACTGTGTTACACAAGACTGAGGGAAACCTGTATCATCCGTGAGCTATGTACAGCATTTAAGTTTTGCATTTACTATGCAATCCAATTTTAAATGTCCTCATGATGCTCCATATTATCAGACCTCTTGGCTTCACTTTACTGGACCACTTTACTATAGTAGTCCTGGTGAAACTGGATCCTGAAACAAACTAGAATTTAAGCTGGTCCTGATTTTCATTTAATAGTTTCTAGACTTCCAGTGAGATGCCTGTGTTCCAGCTGTGCACTTCTGGGTCATAGGCCCGGACAGGAACTGTGGAGCATGTGCAGAGTTCATGGGCCAGTATGAGTTCAACTGAAAGCATATCTGCATATGAGTTAATTTTGGTGTGTTCATTTTTAATTGTTTATAAGAGGAAATAACCAACCTGACATCCTACCAGAGGTGACAGGACTCACTTCTGCTGTATACTGTAACTCAATAAACATAGATAGATACAACTAAGGACTCACCTAGAGTAAGAAAATGTGACTTAATTCCCTTGAGATATTAGTTGTCTGCATCTCCCATGGGGACATTAGAAGTGGGCTACTGCAGACGCAAACCTCTCTAAAATAAAAAATAAAATAAATAAAAAATTCTAATAGAATCAAAAATAACCTTTAAAAAAATCATACTGAGTCCCTTTGATCACACTAAATTAATATATAGTATACTAAATTAGTAGCATGAGAAATTTGGCCTTTTACATCCATTTAAAATAATACCTTTTTCCAGCACTCGTGAAGCTACAGAAATTTAATGTGTCAGAAAACTTTTTTTAAACCTGGGAGGACTGCTTAATCTTCAGATCTACATTCTCCTGGAACCTATCAGAGCAAGCTGTCTTGAGGGTACTTCTATGCTTCAGAGAAGTATCATAACTTTTACATCAGCAGAGGAGCCACAGTTACGGTGTTGACTCTGGCCTTTCCCTGACAGATGTAAACACACAGATATAAGTCAGCTCCTTACAGTCAGGGATTAATTTTCAGGCAAGGCCCATAGTTGACTGAAACCACAAAGCAGTCATATAATGCACATAGAGTGTAAAAGCCAGTCAAATGGGCCTTAGAAAGCACCTTGGGTATGATTCCCTTTCAGCTGAACCTTAAAAAACTCTCAGCCTCTGGCAATCAGGCTGGCTGTGGGCCTAACCGGGTTTTATAAGAGGTCCTGATGACAGAACCTTTAGCTGCTCACACTGAGTTCTGTGCGACCACACTCTTCCACCTTTTACCAATCAACACTTTAGCTAGATTGGATTGTGATATCCTATTATTCTCAAAGAAAATAAATTTCTGTTGGTACAGAGGCTCAGAAAGAGAAATTCTCTAAGACTTCTCTAAAGTGACTTGGCTCATATGGGCTATAGTTCCAAATCTCTTCTTTGTCATTTCAAAATAATTTCTACAGTTTGCCTATTTCAATCTCTGAAAGATATTTTTTATGTTTGCTTTCATGCTTGTTTGTTTGTTTAAATCCAGTGGGATAAACACCCCCCAAAAAGGCTAGAAACCAACAGGAGGAGAATCAAGAATTTGCTTCCCATATCTTTTTCTTTTATTCTCTTTCCTTTAAAATATTTATCTCCAAATTATTATTACATCATTTTTTTCTTTAATTAATTTATTGTCTCCTGTAAAAAATTATTTCTTTGTCTAGACAGTAGACTTCTCAGAGTTGTCTTATTTACCAGTTCATCAGCTCCCTTTAAGAAATTTGAGTTGTACTAATGTATACCAAAGTTGCAATACACATAATGCCTGTGAGAAATTCATTTTGCTCCTCACACAACAGCAATGGTAGGAGTTCTATTTGTAGGCATTCTCATAGGACAGGGCCATAATATAACTAGTTATCTGATATATGAGGTCTATAGTTTGTAGAAAATTCAACCCATATGCACTCTGACATATGTATTCTCCATGTTTTTGGAATATAAAAGGTAAAACTAATGAAGGACCAACATGAAATTGTTGGAATTTGCTTAATTTAATCACATTCCAGCGTTTATTGCATGTCATGCATATTTTTGCTGCTCTGCTCATCATTTATGGATGAAATCTCAATATTGAAAAGTTTTGTGAGTTTATGATGGCAACATTTACACAAACACCTGCAGTTGTGTCTGCATACTTAACCTGATGATGACAACATATTCTATAATGCCAGATATCCTGTAGTCAGCCCATGCAGCCTCCACTAGGGCTCCAGGGAGAGGCCAGACATGGTTCTGTGTTGGCTAAAGATACTTGTGAAATTCTAAAATCTTTCTTCCTTACTTGAATGTATGTTATGTATGTATAGGCATAATAAATTTAATTTTTTCTAGTATAAATAATGCGTCCGTGCCAGTACTGAAATCTTGAAAATAATTCATTAACGACCTTTATCTGTTCTCACGGGGACAAGCACTTGTCACTGTGAAACTAAAATCATTTCTCCCTCTCATTAAAATTCAGTATGCAGATGTTGAAATATAACATCTGGTGTTGAATCAGATAGGAAATGTCTGATTATGTGTCTGTTTTTTCCCATGTGTGTGTGTTTGCGTGCACAAGCTTGACGCTTAGTATCTCCATGCCTACACTGGAGGAAGCAAGGCCTCCAGGAATGTGATACACCATCCCACTCAGGAAGAGAGCCCGAGTCACACACCAGATAACACCCCAGTCGAGTCGGGCGGTGGATGTTTAGTTAAGGCCGCATGCATAATGTATGTCCTCTCACTGTAAAAGTACACGTGTCAAACGGCTCCCATCATCGTCACTCCACTCGACAGATCCGCTTCCATGCTACAGAGTCTCTCAAGGAGACCAAAGCTCAATATCGAAGGGGAAATCAATCATGACACTAATGAGGCCCTAGAAAAATGCTCTGAGATCCAGTTAAATTCCCCTTTTTCATAGAACTCAGAGGGTTTTTATTTCAGATTGATTTCATCTGTCATTTAATATATTCAAAGAACAACTTGTGCCCAAAACATAGAGTTTATTGTTTATCAGAAATCATTCATTGTAGCTTTCATATTGCATTCTTCAACATCTCATAAAGCCCAGTGAGACAGAGCTTACTATCACCCCTCCCATCTGGCTTCTTTCTCTCTTACATCTGCTCACTTCCCCCCTGAGGTCAGCTGATAGCTACAGATCCTCTGCCTATGCATCAACTACTTTTAATAAACTCAACTTTCTAAGTATCGAGGCACAGGCACAAGAGTTTATCTTCTGTGGTGTTTTCTGATGCACGAAGGAAGCTCTTCCTTTAGGTAGGTTTTAATGTGAATCAAATAGAACTGTAGTGGGAAACGCCTTGGCAGCAGACCGTCGCCTTTGACCTGCAAATAGCAGGAAGAAGCTGAAGTCTGACCCTCAGGGGGCCATTTTCAGACAGGGAATCTAGAGTGAAGAAGGAACATGTGTGGTTTTGATATCCGCTGTGCTGTTGAGCAGGAAACAGAGGTGAATGACACGGAGAGTCATCTGTTGATCATCTGGGATATTGTGCCAGCAAGGGCACCACTTGAACCCCATAGAAAATAGATTTTACGTTGTGAGAAAGCAAAATATTTCCTCTGACTTTTGGTTTAGAAAACTCACTGATAAACACACTAACTTAAAACTGTCAGCCACCGTCCCACCGCATACTCAATGTAACTATCCAAAGAAAGCCAGTAAGCAGCAAAGTTTTTCATAGCTGCAATTGAAGCAGTACACATATATATCGAAGTTATGAACATTATAAAGAAAAGTTTTGTTATTGAGTGCGCCCACCTAGTAGACTTAATTCATCACAGCTAAAAATAACTGCTCACATCAGGTTTGTTTTATTACAAAAAAAATGGATGAGGCTCAAATCTGTTGAATATTTAGATTCTTCTATGCTAACTGTGAGCATGTCTTGGTGTGAGGTTGCCTCTATTTTAGTAACAGATGGGGAGGCAGAGGGGCTGCTGCAGACACTGTGGCGCTGCAAGTCCCAAGCAATGTTAGTCCTGCTGTGCTGGCTGAGGGGTTTTACACCTGAATGTGAGAGGGCCCCGGGATGTGAGCCTTGTAAGCCAAAGACCCCCTACAGCGCCTGTCCCAGCCTCGGCTGTGCGCACCTCCACAGTGCCTGTCAAAACAGGGATTTCTTTCGGTGAAGGAACTTTAAGTAATTTGTGACTCTGACAGTGATAAATGGCCTAGTCCACTGAATATGAATTTGAATGACTTTATTTGTACAGCAGAGCTGACAATAAATACAAATTTGAATTTCAGCATCTGATAAAATGCAACATAAGTGATGTGTGCTCTGGAAGAAATTCTCCAAGTGATTCTTCAGGGAATAAAAGAGCAACAGTGTAGTTTTTCATGAGGTGTATAAGTCATTTTGCTTTCAGTTACCCCACATGTGATTTGCCTTTTCTATAACAAAAGAATGTCCGTCACTTACAACAGAATCACACTACATTTATGTTATTTGATCTGTTGCATTTATGGGCTGTAAACAGCAGCTTTATTGATTTTTGGGAAGACTGTTGATATTGTCACATTAAGAACAGCACACTGTATCTGTTTTCATGGAGTATCCGTATGTGTGCCAAAGTAAACAAATTGATTTGGAGCAGTATGAAAGGGTTTGCAGGGGCTAGGGTTGTGTGTAGATTGTGACACATGCAGATCTTGTCAGGCTCAGGAGTAGCATGTTGCGTTGATGACAAGGCAGAGGTGGTCAGGAAAACAGATTGTTTCCCTCAGAGCTAGTACATTAGGGCTCCCAGTTTTGGGACAAAGCCACAGTGTACCTTGAGATGCTGTATCATCTCTACCATCCCTTGTCAAGGCACATCACTTCCTACTCTATCCGTCCATCCCCACCTCTACACACTCTTTGATTTCTAGCCAAAGTAAACAGCTCTTGGCAGCTGTGGCCATCGTTCCCATGGCGACAGTGCAAAGCACTGGCCTTGATGATTTGAATCTGCAGGGGAAGACAAAGAGGCCAATTCAAAGTCAAGGTTTGGATGCAGGCAGAGCCTGGACACTGAACTTTAACACACAAGAGAAAAACAAAACAAAACAAAACAAAAAACACCCACACAGGAGCATGCAAGACTTATCACATCCAATCAAGCAAGTGATATTTTCACATCCTGTCACTTGAAGGAGACTTTGTGAACAAAGAGGCTATTTGTCAGAGCCAGATTGGTGTAATAGGGGTGTAATGTAGAATGTAGCTAGTGTAATTAAGTCTGTGTACTGTTGATAGAGTCATGCTGTGCCTGGCTATGGCATGGGAAAGGTGAGTACGTATTCAGTTGTTAAAGTTATTTCAAGTTATGCTTTACAAATGGTCACTAAAAAAAAACAAAAAAAAACAATCATCATAATCCGTTTATTGAACAACTTTTTTCATGATTGCATTTGACTGCTCACATCTTGGACGAAACAGGATACAGATAGCAAAATTAAAACCTGTTAAATATGTATAGATGAACAGTCACTCTACACGATGCCTATCCAGTTACATCATCATATTTTTTTTTATTATTTGCAAACTATTTACATGACTGAGTAAAATTGCTTTAACACAATTTAACATAAGTTGCATTATTAAAAAAAAACTAAAAAAAAACTACTGTAGATTGTTGCGGCTTTAAAAAAAGCGTCTGTGTGTGTGTGTGGGGGGGGGGGTGACATCATCTTTCTTTTGCAATTAAGCACAACTCTGAGTACTTTCTATAGATGCCTGGGGAAAGGCCGAGCCATGTGATCTGTAGCTCAGACAATTTGTGCCAAATAAAACCTAAATAAATCAAAACCATATTTCAGCGTTGCCTCACAGAGATGTAAATCTGGGGCTCAGAAAGGCTCTGTGGCCTCGCCCTGGGACTGGATGTAGTCTGTTATTGTTGATTAAAATGGATTATGGCTGAGATTACAGTCTGTCTCCTCCCAAAGTCCGCTCTAAACTTGCCCAGCGCCAACAGTCCAGGTCACCCTGAAGAGAAATGGAGTTAGTGAGAGAGGATATTTTAAACGAGCTCCCCAGTCTGTCTAAGTGTGGTTTAGTGACACAGTGGCTGTTTTATTTTTTATTGTACCGCTGGAGGAAGAGGCTGATTGAGAAAGTAGAAAGGGAAGGGGAAAGGGGAGCTGTGGTAAATGTGTGTTATACAGAAAAGAAAAACATGAGAGCTACATACAATAAACAGAGATACTGCAGGATCCACCTTTTAAGTCTTGCCTTCTTGGGGGACAGAAAGTTGTGAACTACTGAGGTAACAGGTCCTCACAGATCTAGAAAGACTGTTTTCACATAGCCTATGTTCATAAACTACCAAAAAAAAGTTGCCAACTAAGCAAATAGGTACAAACATCCTAATAGATAATTGCTGCATGGGTGATTATCTTTCAGCTGGAAACAAATTATTTAACTCCAACTGATACAATGAGTAGCTTTTTATTTCTTAAACAACCATGTGGGAAGACACTTCCCTTGGTCGTGGAAATTTTTTTTGTCTGCTTAAGAAAGGTCAAATTATTGGCATGCATCAAGCAGAAAAAACATCTAAGGAGACAAACCTGTGCACTGCCTGGATTATTTACCAGAAAGCCTATGAGTCAATGCCACATAAATGAATCCTGGAATGCCTGAAGCTGTACAAGATCAACAACATTCTAAGAGCCTTTATTGCAAATTCAATGAGGCTGAGGCAGACCACCATTGAGGCCAACTTCAAGCCAATTGCACAAGTCTCCATCAAATGTGGTATATACCAAGGAGATGCTCTGTCCATGCTGCTGTTCTGCATAGGCTTGAAGTCCCTCAGCCAATTAATCAACAAAACTGCTATGGGGCCATCATTAGTCTCTACATGGGTGACATCAAGCTGTTGCTAAGACTAAGAGAGGCATTGACTCACTGATTCACACCACCAGGATCTACAGCAGGGACGTTGGAATGTCATTCGGACTGGAGAAATGTGGCTGGATGGTAACAAAGAGAGGAAAGGTAGTCAATAAAGAGGGCATTGCACTCCTAGAGTGGTGCTGAGGAGAGCTACAAGTACCTTGATATACAACAAGCAAATGGCAACCACGAAGAAGCCACAGAGAAAGCTGCCACAGCCAAATATCTGCAACAAGGCAAGTCATGAGAAGTCAGCTCAAGGCAAGAACAAGATCCATGTAACTAATAGCTATGCCCTGTCAGTGATCAGATACCCAGCTGGGCTAATAAGCTTGCCATCAGACTACAGATGTTAAAACACATAAGCTGTTTACCATGCATGGATGGTTCCCCCCCTAAATCCAGTGTCCAGAGGCTATACGCTAAGCGCAAAAAGGGAGGCCGAGGACTAGTGATCATCAGGGCCACTATCTAAGATGAAACATCCAAGCTCCATTAATACATCAGGAAGATGGCCCCAATGGTTAAAGCACTGGGTGAGTGTTTCAGGAAATAGAACCTTGAGGAGAATAAAAATGGAGAAACCATCATGGGAGGACAAGTCCCTGCATGGGATGTACCACCGACAGATAGCTGAAGTGGCAGATATATACAAGTCCTACCAATGGCTAGAGAGGGCTGGATTGAAGAACAGTACAAATGCACAAATCATGTCAGCACAGGAGCAAGCCTTGAGTACCAGGGCAATTAAGACCCAGATCTACCACACCAGGCAGGACCCCCGGTGCAGGCTGTGCAAAGAGGCCACTGAAATAATCCAGCACATTACAGCAGGGTGCAAGATACTAGCAGGCAAAGAACACATTTGTAACGGGGTGGTTTTACACAAAGTAATTATGGCTATTGTAGTTTCCCACCCGATTGCAGGCCGTTCTCCCTCTTCCGCTGCTCCTCTCAGTCTCATTTGGAGAATTATAAACAGGTGCGGTCACTAAACAGTTCTTCCAGACTTCTGGGCTTGTTTGCGGTGGTACTGCATGTGTCGCCACTGGTTTGTCATCATGGTATGTTTTGCTGGAGCTCTGGTCTTGGATTTCCTGTCTGTGTCACGGCTGTGGTAATTTGGGATTTACTTTGGTTGATTTAGTGTTTGCATTTATTTACTAACACTGGTTTTGGTTTAGTTACAAATATTGTTTGCAGTGGTTTTTTGTGTTAAATCAAAATTTATTGCTGTGCTTTTTACATTTTTTTATTTTAATTATTATTATTGTTAAATAAAATACAGATACAATCTTGCTTCTGTCAATTTTTGCTTCTGTCAATTTTTAGCCAGACCTAATCTGCGTTCGGTAATGGGAAACCCTAGACCAATTTTCTGGCGTTGGGTTGGTCCACCAGTGGGCTCTTGTGGTCCCATCCTTAGTCACGATCCGGGCCACATCCCCCTTGTTACACAAGGAACACCATAACCAAGTAGCCGACATAGTGAATAGAAACATGTGTGCGGAATATGGACTGGAGACCCCATGGTCACACTGGGAAACACCTTCCAAGGTGGTGGAAAATGAGAGGGCTAAGATCCTGTGGGACTTCCAGATACAGACCGACAAAATGGTGATGGCCAACCAACTGGACATTGTGATCATGGATAGGCAGCAAAGGAAAGCCGTAGTGATGGATTTAGCCATCTGCAATTATTGAAATTTCAGGTAAATGGAACACGACTAAATGGAGAAAACCAGGACTGGACAAGTGGCTCCAACAGATACCTGGAGAAACACCAGACATTTCCATCCAGAAGAGAGCAGTCCTAGGAACAGCTTAGATACTGCATAGGACCATCAAGCTCCCAGGACCTCTGGTAGAGGACCCAAGCTTGAGATGAACAGCCATCCAGCCTACCCAGGGGAGATGGGAGGTTGGGTGAGGGAAGAGGTTTTTTTAATATAGGGCTGTCAAAAATAACACATTAACAGCAGTTACTAATTAACATAATTAATTGCATTAATATTTTTAACGCAATCAATGCAGGCACGGCATAACATACAATACATCTGTCATTTTTGTGTTATGATGGAGGGAAATAGAGGCATCTAGAGGCAAAATGGGAAAGGTGAGCCTTCTGACTGTATGGATGGATTCGAGAATAAAAAGAACATTAATGGACCAACACATGGGCACCGCCCCCGTGGAGGATGATGGTGTTTTAACCCCCACATTTTTCACGTTGAGAGGATTCCACAACAGCACTTTTTTTTTCTTTCTGCGGTGCACAAGTGGCTGGTCTAGTGGCTTTCTAGTCTTCTCTGTGTCTGCAGCACAGCGTGACACCTCCTCTCCTCCTCATGCTGACGGTGATCAGCTTTTCGGCTTTTCTCTCTTGTAGCGTTTGCTTTGTTGTTCCGGTGAGAAGAAGGAATCTAGCGGTTCATGGTTCATACCAGCACATATATACCCTAAAGTATTGTTTTTGGCTGGACTCTTTTCAAAAACAGTAGCTGACAGATGGTAGAAAGAATTTACACTTTGACGCTTGCATTATAGCTATGCAGGGGCAGAGAAAAGTTTTGAAGGGGGGCCAGGCAGCAGCACTGGCCAAGGGAAAGTGCATAAATGAGACCTTTGTGTTTTTAGCCAGATCATCATTTTTTTCAGTTTCTTCATCAATATCAACTTTTTAACTTTATTTGTCAACAGCTGGTGGTTTTAAGACAGATATTATCATCATGTGATAATGTGTATGATTGGTGAGGTGACGCTAAACGAGTTCTCCATTATGATCCAGAACATGGTAAAGATGATGCAGAACAACAAATATAAGCACATTATATTCTGCATTTATTGACCCTTGGACATCTAATGTTTACCCTAGGATAAGTAAATATTTGTATGCATTGACATGCAGTAAAAACAGCTAATTTCAGGCCAAGTCACAAATGTTGATTAATCACGATTTATTCATTTGTAAGCTGTGGTTAATCTGATTAAAAAATTTTAATCATTTGACAGCCCTTATATTTGTATATGTATATATAATAAACTTAATATAAAAACTTATGAAGAATGCCGAAAGGATTCCGGTAGATGTAAGACATTTTGTAACAAATAAACGTGAGGAGGTGCTTGTTCAATGTCTCTCTAAGCTTTGTATAATTTTTGGGAAATGTCAAACCATTGTGTTGATGTGCTGGAATGTAAAACATGATTTAATCCCGACAGCTGCACCATGTGAATGAGATTAAACGTGCTGCCAGGAATTCTTTATAGCTACTATGACTCTCTGATTTCATTCATTAGTCATCAGTTTTAACTACCACCCGATTAAGAATTTGTTGTAGAAAACAGTTTTGAAAGATCAAATCTTACAGAACCTGCCATGTGTCTCATCCCTTTTGCATTAGTTAAAACGATACATTTTTAAAATAAAAAAAGATAATGGTATACAGTTATATTTCAATAAATCGGCATATTAGACGTCAAGTTCTCCATTTTCTCCATCTGTAGTGTTTCTCATCATTTGTTTTAAGTTACGATAAGTAAAAAAAAGTATTGAAAAAAAGACAAGCTGCATTTCACTTGATTTCCTCTGACTAAGTTAGAAAAATTATGTCTGGATGGCTGAAGTGTGTGTAGCAACCAGAGCGATTTTGTTGTCAGGCTGTACAGCAGTATTTATTTCTCCTTTTAATTAAGGAAAATGATTCCCATCTGTTAAAAGGTTATTGTTCTCGTTATAAAGGGTTTCAGCAGAACAGTTGATTAATTGAGCATGTCTTCAGAGCTGCACTCGAGCTGAAGCTGACCAACCAATTATCATAATCCAGTGCTGTTTATTTTCTATCCACTGCCAGTCCTGACACATTGGCTGAGCCTCTGTTTAAACAGAGCAAAGCTCGGTGACAGGAGATGCTCAGTAACCAGCAAGATGTAGAAGGAGGCCAGACAAGGTCTGTTCAGTCTGACACTCAGCTAACAGGCTATAGAGAAAGTCGATCTGTCTGGGTTGGCTGAGCTTGCAGCACACTGCTGACAGGGATGAAGAAAACACAATCAGATCACATTAGTTCAGTGCTAATTTACTGTATCAGCTGTGATTTGTGATTCTAATTTTTAGCTTTATTAGGTGGCCCTGCAGTATTCCAAGACCACACAGATGGTGAAATTTATATGTTGTTCCACAAAGAGTTATTTTCTTTTTCTTTTTTTTCCTTTTAGAACTTCGCTGTACAACAACCTGCAAATAATATGCATTATTTAAAATGGAAAATGGCAGCAATGTAATGACAACTATTGAAATCCCCAGAAATATATTAAATCAGCCAAATAATAACACAATAATAATCTATTCATGTTGAGATGTTTAGATAACACATTTCTTTTGTCTTCCTTTCTGTGTTTAGTCACATTTAGTCACCAATGTTGCTGTGGCATGTCAACAAATGCCCAATGCATAAATAAAAGTTTCCTGCAATTTTTTTTTTGGTTTCCAACAAAATGAAACATTTAGATGTGTCTTTTATTTCAAATTTGGCCAGAGAGAGTAAATGTCAGAGTTAATAAGAAGTTATCGGGAGGGAATAGTAATTAAGCTCCCTCCCCTCAGAATGAGGCCTTTTACCGTACATGCTGGCAGATATTTCTCCCTTTTCCTCTGTCTAGACACTCAGAGCAGAACTGTACCCTACATACTGGACAAAAGAGCCATACAGGTCTCTGGAGAGAAGTGCAAGACCAAACCAGTTACTTTCTGTGAGCTGTAGCGATAAAATAAATTGGATGATCCAATATGTTACAAAGTGATGGTGATATTAAAAAAAAAAAGTAAAAAAATTGCAACAAAAGGTTTTTAATTGTCAATATATGCAGTAGGGGAGCACTATCGCCTCATACCTGTCCTGGTAGTCTGGTGATTTCAAGCTTCTATGCAAGTAGCCATTTGAGTTAAACAGTGGCCAGGAGGGAAATTGAATTTCCTTTTTTGCTTTACCTGTTTGATAATGGTCTTTTCCAGAAACCTGCTTCCCCCTGACCTTTGCTTCCACCTGTTATGGTCATGGTCTGCCTCATATCACTCACCTCATAATATTGACAACACCAGTCCACCAGTCGTTAATTGCTGCATTTACTGCTCAAGGTCTCGGTTAATAATCAAGCAACATGTATGCCCTTTCTTTAAACCAGTAGCACAACTCTTGTTAAAGTCAACAACAGCAGATGTAATGTTTGTGTTGCATTTTTGTAAACACCTCCTTTTACAGAAAAAATAGGGGGGGAAACAGCCAATTTAGCTCAACAAAATAAAAAGTAATGGTTGTAAAACATTTCTCTAGAGAAAGCATAATATATTGAGTGTGTGTGTGTGTGTGTGTGTGTGTGTGTGCGTCTGTTGGTGTGTGTTTTTGTGTGTGTGTGTGTGTGTGTTCTGCTGCTTGGGAACAATTTGGAGAGAAATTGGGATAAAGCATGAATAAAGCCTTTGTGCCAATACCATAACCAGTTGTTTGATTGGAATTCTACTAACAACTATATGTGGGGAAATATTCAGTCCAGTTCCAAAAAAATAAAGAAAAAATATATAAAATAATAGATTATTTTATATATTATAGATTATAATAGATAATTTTTTTATGTCTAACCCTAAGTAATCACTACTGGTATTGAAATCATATGTAAAAGCTTTTGAACAATATTGGGTCAGCTGGGACTCAGGGTTGGTTCTCTCGTTATTTACCATTTGTCTTTGTGCATTCAGTTTCAGGGTCTCCAGCGTTGTCCCCAGCACAGAGTAAGTCTTCTTTATTAGCTTCTTTACTTCCTTCAAGGCACCGGCTCTGATGCTGCTTACCCAACAGATGATTGTAAGCAAATTCAACTCCAACGTAGCCTTGTAAAATATCTACAACATCTTCCGGGAAACAATAAAAACATCCACCTTTGTTTTCTGGAGCCTCTCACATAACAGTGCATGGCTGTATTATTTTAAAAGCACCGTGCAGAGTAATCAAAGATCACATCCTCACAGTGCTGCCTGTTTTGTCCAGTAGGCTCCTTGAAGGTAGTAGATGATGACATCTTCGACACTAAACTTAAGACAAGTAAGCTAACGGTGCTTACCTGCTTCCTAAGCAGAGCTAACCACTGTCTCTCCAGGACTTTCATGACGTGGCATGTCAGGGTATAACAGTTTCTGGAGTGAGATTATGTTGAAATATTACATCAGGCAAAAGAAATGATAAATTTTTACAAATATTTAATTAACTCAGGGTTAAATCCTGTAGGACTGTCGGTCGTTCAATAGATTGATATTTTTTGGACTTAATGCTTTTAGAAGTTTTTATTTAACAAATCTTCGTGTGGTGCACAGATACTGTATGACTCTAATAAATGGAAGAACCTGTCATCAACAGAGGATGCATTAAGTTGGGACCCCTTATGTCAGAGGTTCCCAAGTCCAGTCCTCGAGATCTACTATCCTGCAACTTTTAGATGCAACCCTTTCCCAACACACCTGAATCAAATGAATGGCTCGTTACCAGGCGTCTACAGAGCTGAATGATATGTTGATGAGGGAATTTAGCCATTTGATTTGGGTGTATAGAAGAAGGGTTGCATCTAAAAGTTCCAGGATAGTAGATCTGAAGGAGTGGACTTGGGCACCCCTGCCTTACATTCTCCACTAAGAGAAGGATGTGACATATAATGGCAATGTGCATTGTTTATTCACCCATCCATCCATCCATCCATCCATTATCTGCCGCTTATCCAGAGTTGGGTCGCGGGGGCAGCTGCCTAAGCAGGGAAACCCAGACTTCCTTCTTTCCGGCCACATTCACCAGCTCATCCGGAG
>JBAMHW010000023.1:16060436-16077324 GCA_037177495.1 Rhadinocentrus ornatus
AGGCCCGATAGGACACCTTCTTCAGCTTGACGGCATCCCTTACTGCTGGTGTCCACCAACGAGTTCGGGGGTTACCCGTGACATTCCACGTCCCTAGAGCTAGCTTTTGCAGCCGAGGATCACACCGCCAGGGTCCCCGCCTCTGGCAGCCGCCCAGCTCACATTGCACCCGACCCATATTTGTTTAATCAGAAAAACATTTATTACCTGGAAGGGTGTCAGATGGAAATCTTGTATAAAAGAATTAAAAACAAAAATATGCATAAACTCATGATATGCATCAAGCCAAATACTTCTTACATTCAAATAAATCTTCTGTTGGTAGTATTTAAATCCATCCTTGAAAAAGCATTCTGCAAAGCTTGCAGAAAAGAAGTTAGCTTTTTGCAATATACTGTATGATGAACATAAGCTCTTTCTGAGATATAATGTTACAATTTCAAATATCTATTAAAGTGACTCTTTCAGCAGCTCATAAATTTCACACACTGTACCCTCTCTGCCAAGAGACTCGAACTATTTTTCTTATCTAGAGCTCGCCTTGCCGGTGCAAGCGGCAGCTGCTGTCTGTGGAGGAAATTAAAGTGAAATACATTCCCCTTCTGTGGCTCTTGCACTTCACACGCCCTTAAAGCACTTCTCAGTGATTGTCATCTTTACAGCCAACATGTGTTGCTGTAAACATGATTTTTCATGGGACTGAATAAATCAGTGCTTGAATAGTTGAGATGTGCCTAGCAACAGCAATCAAATGCAAAAAGCCTCGCTGACAGTAAAAAGCATTTGGGGGGCATTAAATGCAGCTAAGTATAAAGACCAAGCAGAGTTGAAGCGTTTTATCGCCAGCTTAAAAAATTAGTACATCCTAAATCTCATAAGGTTTTGTGTCTGAAGCTCAGCTCAGTCGAAATGGGGCTGTTCTCACACTGAATGGACCTCTTCATCCCTCCAAGCATAATTTGGAGAAAGGTGCTGAGAGAAAATCACTGGATATTCATACAGCCCTGCAAACACGTGATATGTTAAAAATACAAACAGCTCTGTACATGTATGAGAGAGAAGAGAGTCTGGGACCCTTGTCTCCCTCTAGTCACTCTATCATCTTCATACACTCTGTAAACATCCCATAATGCACAGGAGGAGGGAAGACTAGTCAGTGCCATAACTACCAGCATGACAGACACAAGTCTTACACTGTTACCCCATCTGACTCCCCCATCATCACCCATTGTTTACTCTAAGAGAACATTTAACCTTGAGACATGTCCTGAGATGACTTCTGCTGTTAATTTATGCCATATAAAACAACTTTTTTCAATTAGTTATGCAGTTCTAGTGAATCACTGAAATCTTGAGCACTCAAATATTTACTAATTGTAAACAATAATAAATAAATACAATAGTAAAATAAACTAATAACTAACATCTTTTTTTTAACTAGCATACACCAATGCGCAGCAAATTTAACATTTTTAGCCTACGGTTTTATTTGAACTAGCTAACCTGCACTAATGACTGCAGTTTCCAACTAAACTTTTTATTTTAGTACACAAATTAAATAGTTTAAGAATCTCCTAAAAAATGGAAACTACTCTGCTGGGAAGTAAATTAAATTAAATATTAAACTGAAAACATAACATTAAACACAAACTAAACAAGTTATATAATTTTTTTCTTTTACAAACACTTGCCATTAGTATTTATAGTTAATTTTTATTTTATTTATTGGTTGCCTCGGCTATTAACATAATGGTTTGTTTTAGAAATCTGATTCCAAACAACATCCAGCATGTGAGATATTAGATACAATCAAAATAATCAACATCATAAAGTTTTGGTTTGGTTGCTGTGTACTTTGATGTGTATGGGCAAAAATACATGCAGGCTTAGTTTCCTGCAGGCCATTGCATGAGTTCAGAAAGAGGCCGAGAGTCTAGAATGAGATAATATTAACCATAAATGCTAAATCTGTACCTTAAAATCGCATTTTTAATATGTTAACTTCTTTGGTTTTTTATCCCGTTAAATAAAAAAAGTCAGAGATACAAACATTGCATTTGTACATGTCTGTTTTTTACTGATACAGAGGGACTGTATACAGGATGGCTGCCATGGTCTATAAATGTAAATCAGCATGTTTTTTCTGAGAAAGAACTACACTCTGACTGTAACTCAGGCCTCTGTGGATCAGCTTTTTCTTTAAGCACAATTCATGGTGATGCAACGGCTTAGTACTCAAACACTGCTGGCTGTCCACTGTTTCCCTGACACGAGGGCCTGGTGTGATTTGAGAGAGATTTAAATCATTTCAAGTGGAACGTTTCTGCTGTTTGGTAACTACTGTAAACTGCTGTTAAAGTGCTCTCTTAGAAGCTCATTGGCTCTTAACCCTCATGAGAGACATCCATGAGGAACTGTATCACATGCATCTTTAATGATTCAAATACTCAGCGGAGAAACAAAAGTGTTCACAGTGGACCTGCGACCAAATGAAATGAACCAGAAATGTGTGGATTTGAGTTTGCATGAACACTTTTGGGCCTGTGCACCCAGTTATTCTGTACATTTGTTAAACAAATATTTCAAACATGTCTCCTGCCAGAAATCTATAAAAATAGCAATGAATCATGCAAACCACTGAACTTTAGATTACGTAGGCTTACATATGTCATTTCATTCCACTGTGAATTATATGGCCTAATGGCCTGAGTTGAAATCACTGAAGTATTTGTAAATTAGGATCTGATAGTTATAGTTGGTGACACAGTTGCTGGCAAGCGTTAGGGTTTGAGTTCTTGAGTAACAGAGAACAATGTTTAACAACTCTGAATCTCTAACCACTGTAACTGTGTGCAAATGGACTGCGAACATTCAAGATAGACATCGTACAGATACTGAACAAATCTGCTGATCTGTGGATGAAATGGCCAGTCCAGCTATTAACAAAACAGGCTGCATTTGTGTGCTATTAGGACCATTTATGTTCAAAGAGATGGAAACAACAAGCTGATTAGCTTAACATTGCACCACCCTCGTTTCAATCTACAGTAAGAGTCTATGTGTGTGTTTAAGTGTGTGTGTGTGTGTCTATCGGGTCAAACTGAGAGGAAAATATTCTTGCCTTAGATTGGTTAATAACACTGCAAATCTGATAAATTCAATTTTACTCACTGCTTATTAGATCTGGTGAATTTAACACTGAATAATGGTCATTTAATTTTGACCAGCAGTTTGGGGTGCATTCAGAGGTTGTACATAGCAGTTTAAAGGGCAAATCCAATCTTATTTGCCATCACATAATGCTGCATTTTGCAGACTCATTGCAGCTTTTAATAAGTGATGCGGTCTGATTTAGGGAACAGGGGGGAGGAGCTTTCACTACTTAAATCACTGTTTCAACATGTTGGAAATCCAGTACAAAACTAACAAAACTGTGTATGTGTGTCTACACTGTACATGTCTGACTCTACGTGTATGTCTGTGTGTGTTTCAGTGCTCATAAGAATTCCTGAGGGATAATCCCATAATTAGGGCAGATAGCACAGGAAGTTTATTCAGGTGGGTTTTTTAAGCAGGACTGTCTACCTTCTCTACTGTATAAGAGACAGCCAAGCACAAAAACCTTGTACTGTTTAGGTGCTTTCCACCAGTACAAGACTGTAAGGTTGTACAGCAAAAAAAAATTAAATCTAGCTGTCTCAAAATGTTGTGATTATTCTCCATTAGCTGCATATAAGCTGTATATTCTGTTTATACACTATATCCTGTTTTTAAAACCTGGATATTCACTACTATTCTTCACTTTCTATTGATTTGATGTGAGCATTAGACACAAAAAAGAGTGAAAGGAAAAGATATTTTAAACGCAATTTGCAACTAATTTTAAAGGCAGCACTTTGAGCACCCAAAACAAACTCTCTGTGTGAGAGTCAGGAAGCAGATGGCCTTCCTTCACCCTCCATGTGGGATCATATACCCTCCATAAGCCCATTAACACCTCAAATACAGTAGCTGTGCCTTCAAGGTGTGCATCAAACTACCGCTGCACATCTTCAGTTCAGCCCTGGTTGTCGTTTTTTGTGCCAAACACAAACAAAGTTGTACTGAGCCTGAGTGAAGCAATTACTTGTAAATTCAAGAACAGTGTGAAAAGCCAGTTGAAACCATGTGGTTTTAAACTGCCTCCTCCTCACCATGTTTTTGGAATCACTTCCAGCTGCTCCATAGCCACTAATGGCACCTTGGGCCCACATTGCTGTTTTAACACTGGCCAAGTCTCAGCCCCCTCCTGCCTGCTAGAAGCTAAGATGGTTTTCAACTACTGTTGAACAAATGATTTTAGCCTACATTATGAGCAATAAAAGACATCCTGCTGAGTGTCCTGTACATTGTGTTGATGCACATGAGTAGAGTTTTATATTGGTAAACAGTTGCTTTTTTCCCCTTTTTGTTCTTGATTGAAAGCCTCTGACAGTAAGTGGAACTTTTACTAAAATCCACAACTGTGACCACCTGTGAATGCAATTGAAAGCTTGCCATAAGAGTTTACTCAGATTAAATGGCTGTATGTCCACTGTCTGTCCGCTGTATATGTGACCAATATTCTGACACTGGACTGCTGTGACAGAATTATGTTGTGAACAAACAAGTTGATAGTTTGGAGAAAAACTACTTAAGCCCTGCATCATTTTATTAAAGTTCTTGCTGAAAATATCATCACATTTAAATAATATCAGCTTCAGTACTGTAAGACCAGACTGATGAGTAGAGGGATACCTGGCGTGGTAAACTTCTAACAGTTAAAGATACTGATGTCCTTAAACCCTTTTACGTTTTTCCAAATAGAAAGGATGGTTTGCTTTGTTTTATTTAAGTGAACACAACACAAACAAACAGAGGATCCACATAAATGTGATACATATAATGACATGGTCATTTGAATTCAGCTTGTGTTACAGTCAAATGGTCTCACTCAGTCTGCTGGAGGTTATCGATGACATCATTAGAGAGAGGAAGCTGATAACCTTTGACATCACACTGCTGTCAGTTGTAGAAACATGTTGTACAACTGTGTTGAGGGTTAAAAAATAATTCAATGTGAATGAAAGCAATTTGGAAGATAATGGCACTTTAGAACTGTGTCAACAAGCCTTTAAAAGTTTTATGGTATTTTTTGGTTCTTGATTATAAATTACAGATGATGGTATTGTATATTTCTCCAACTATTAATACGCAATCTGCTCATAAATATTCTTTATTAGCTATGTAGGAAAGCACAGCAGTTAAAAAGAGATTCTAAGCATGTTGTTGTATAAAAGTGGATGGTCCTAGTTGATGGACACATAATCTGTCACACACAATTTATCTTAAATATATGAATGTCGCTTCACATCAAAAACTTGAATGTTTAAATTTGATTCACTCAAGTTACAAGAGTACTTTATAGCATTGGTCTTATGATTATGGAAGTTACTGAGTGAAAGCCGTTTGTATTACAAAAACCTGCAAGCTTGACAAGTGAAAACATACATTGATGCTTACGTGCATGTGTTCATATGTGGTTATGTTGATGACTGCCTACAAACTACGGTGGCTGGTCAGATGGCCAATTAGTACGTGAACCCTTCTGCCCCAGCAGCGGAGTAGAAGCAGGGCACATCTGGTGTCAATACATCTTAATAAACTTATTGTAATACTCCTTTTTCTGGACTGAACATGTTGGGACAGGAGCCCATTTAAAGGCCTGTCAAGCAGTGTTTCTGTTTGTGTGGAGCCAGATTGCCATCACAAGATTGGCAAAGGTACTGCAGGGTAAAAATATCTATTTTTCCCCCATTTAACCTCAAATGAAATACTTTGAATTTCCTTAACTGTTTGTCTTAAGTTTATATCCAAGCCATTATGTTCTGTGAGGTGTTTAAGTCGTGGTTTAACAGTGCCATGAATGTGTTCTGTGCATGCAACATTTGCCTGTGCAGAACGTTATTTCAACTTTAGAAAAGCAAAATAACAATAATTAATTGTGCAGCCAATAATTTTACTATGAAAAATCTTTAACAGATGTTTGGAGAAAAAATATATAAAGAAGTGCAATCTTTTTTGTCAGTGGAAGCATTTGGAATTACAGGATCCATAGAAATTCAGATCAAAATATCAGATAAAGAGAGTTTATTGTATACAAGTGCTTGTCTTATTCAGTTAACAAGTAAATTTATCCACCATGCAATTTACTGATTCAGGCTTATTGACTGCCCAGGGTTATGAAACTACACGTCTTCCCCCGTAGAATATACTTAGTTTAAGGCAACCAAGACTATATAGTTTGTGGGTCCTAACTTGGCTGTCTTGGATGTGACAGAGCATATTAATGCATGAATTTCAACAATCCTAGTAAAAACCAAATGGGACATTTATAGTACCTTAAGAAAAACCAAATATTGACATCAAAGATGCTGAAATTGGCTGATGCCAGTAATAGATGGTAATGCCTGGGCAGAAATGAAAGTGTTCTACACATGAGTAAAGAAGACAGGGGGAGAAAAAAAGACCTCAGTCATTTTGTGACGCTGCCTACATGTGCTTGCCAAACCCTAAATGAGAGCTCACAGGGAGGAGTTCCCCAGAGTACAGATTACCTCATGCTGTCCCACCGCAGGCATGCCATCATACCCTGGCATCCTTCATCTTCCTCAGGATGTGATGTTGAGGAAGGCTGATGTCTCTTGGGTAAAAGGCACCCAGAGACACACTGGAGAGTGTGTGGGATGCTGCGTCATTACACCACAGGCATTTTTAATGGCAAACAGAGTAAATGTTATTACAGTAAGTGTTAATGTGTCCACTCTACTTTACATCCACTGGCCTGAAATCATCGTCCAACTGCAGAATGGAGTCAACAATGCAACAAAAAAGACTATTTATTGTAAAAAAAAATAATAACATTACATCACTCTATATTATATTATTTACATCTTAACTCACTTTACCTAATTTCACCATCGTTTGTCTTAGCCAGTAAAGTAGATATTGCTGAAAAATGCAAAAAGCAAGATTTAACCATCATAAGCACTTGAATTTTTACTAGACAAAAAAAGTTGGCTAATAGCTGCTAAACCTCAAGGTTTCTGCAGCTGATAACACTTACTGCCTTGTTTTTTAAAGGACAAACAAGGCAACGCAAGAGTTTATGAGCAGTGCCCTGAGACTCTCTGGCTGCATATGAACCTTCGTGCTCCAGGCTATGCTTTCACCCTCAGGAGCAGAATTTATTTGACACATAAGTTTGCTGAATAGGAGCACTGAGGCCCTGAGGAGCCACAGCACTGACAGACCCACAGAAAATAAAGGGAGGGATACAGGGCTTCCTCCCTCAGAGAATAATCCCACCATCCTTCCATGAGAATACACATATACACAAAACTTCTCTCTGCAGCTGCTGAACATGTGCATTTCCATACAGCTCAGAAAAGACACTGAGATGGCAACACATTCACACCTGTTAGCACCGGCAGCGACCGCCAACCCTGACTGACAACTTCCCTCTGGCCATCACCACCTCTCAATCGTATGAGCACAGTCCAAGCAAACAGTCTATCAGCAGCACCTCGGAAGGCCGTGGCATACGGCGTTAATATCAACAGCTTTTCCACATCTCTGCTGAATGCCACATAAAATACTTTGACTGGTAACAGAAGCTCATTTATTAGAAAATGAGCCTCCAGTTTGTAATAATTTGGTGTTAAACTGTTGTGTATGACGCTTGTGCACAGATTATTGTAATCATACAGACTTGTATAATTGTGTGGCGATTTGTCGTTTAAATAAAATTTTAAACAATATTAAAAAAAGTGTTGCATTTGCTTTTAAAATGATTTAAAATTGGTTGCATCTTAATTATCTCCATCCCTGAGTATTGTCATTGTAACAACCAGTGCATAGTAATCATGAGACATTTCTGCTTTTTTTGTTTTCATATTAACTAGAGAAACTCATACAAGCAGAAAGGCTCATTTGATCTGTGGGGAGTAATGGAGGCTGCCAGTGAAAAGAAACGGGGAGATAAATTGTTATCACAGATCAGCCCATGCAGGGGAGACGTATAAATATATGGATGGGTATAAATCTGTGATAGCTCCTCTAAACTCAAGACAGATTTACATGTTTGCAACACAGCAACAGATCAACAGAATCTCACTGCTGGTTATCACTCTGCATGTCCTGTGTAAACACTATCTAACGTGAAGGAAACTGCCTCCATGTCTCTGTCTCTTTTCATAACAGGTAATAAATTGACAGCTCCTCTCTACAGTGAGGGAGTCAGGATGTTAAACGCCTCTCTGGCTTGAACTCTGATCTCTCATTGTCTGCTTATCTGCACTAAAGACCTACAGATGAATGAGTCTGAAGGGGGATGATGGCTGTGTGGTAAAGTCATCACACGGTGATGTAAAGCAGGCGCATGCCGAGGCTTCTCCGTAACACTTCAAAACAAAATGAAATACTTGTTTGAGTTTTGTCTCACTCTTTACCACAGGCTGCCTTCTTCCCCTCCATTTTGCCCTTTCCCAGATTTATTAATGTTATTCTAGACATCATCTGCATAATGTATGTCAGAGATTTACATGGTTAACCACATTTTGGTTCACCGTCAAGCTCTGACATAGTGAGCCTGACTCAGAGAGCTGCTGAGCCCTGCGTTTGACCTAGAAGATGTGAACTATTGAATGTCCCTAAAATCACAAACTGCTCCTCTCCTGTCTGTGAATCTTACTTGTTTTCCAAGTGGGGGTGTACAATACTCAAAAGGTACATATATTACTCACTGATAACTACAATAAATAATATGGACTTTTAGGGAGTAAAACCACTGCACATGGATGCTGTGTCTAGCTCTAGATAGTCTTCACTTGTCAAGGAAAGAACTAGTAATGAAAGTTTGTTGTAAAACTTTACACTGTAAATTTGCAATACTGAATTTACAGCAATTATCCCAGCGTTTTGTTTTTTTTTGTTTGTTTTGTTTTTTGTTTCTTACTTTTGTTAAGAATGGAAGCATATTAATAGAAATGAGTTACTGTAAAGTTCAGTCTATTTACAGCATTAAACCCTTTACTGAATACCCTGGACCTTTTTATAGGTCTTTCCTCAAAAATTGCAATCTTATAATGAAATGAGTTTAACCACAAAGTCTATTTGAATTTTTTCAGTCATAAAAAAAGGGAACACTTTTAAGATTTTTTATTTAAGATGTATAACACTAGTGTGTGTATTACTCGTGTAGAATAAATAAAGATGATGCACAACACAGAGAAAAAGGAAAAAGTTTCAGGTGCGTTAAAAAAAAAAGAGAACAACTCACTTTCAGGATAAATATAAATTTTTCCTTGGAATGATGCAACTGTAGCTCAAATTTAAAAAAAAACTATAGAACAATAAATAAAGATTTTCTCTGCAAAGGAAAACTCTGATCAAGTAAAGCAAAACAAAATTAGAGACGTTTTATTACAGACAGTTAGGTGGGGTCTCCAAAATGGTCATCTGCTCTCAATGTCCCCCAGTTGGGGCACCTCATGTTGTACAAGGTTAGATAATCCTAGACTAAGACAGATTTAAAAAAATAATAATGATAATAATAATAATAAAGTTCAGATATTTTTGTATTTTCAAGTTGGAAGCTTGGTTATTTATCATTGTTTTCCAGCAGGCACAGAGACACTAAGGTTCTGTCACAGAGTCACTTTGCCTCTAAGTGTTTTTGCTCATGCATCTCTGATGTTTGTTGAATGGGTCACCATCTCTCAGGGTTTGTATCTTAATTTAAACCCTCAAACTTCTGGCAAAGCAGTTCTAATCACTGATTCCTCCACTTTCTTATTCACCCTCTAAACAGGGTTTTTCTTTTGTATGTATAGAGAATATATATTATATTTAATAATATACATTATATTATATAATATTATATTCTCTTTTTTGTCTGTCTGTTTTTTGCCCTGTGCTTATGAATAATAAATCAAAGTCAGATATAACTATACAAAATCTTTTGTTGATTAGGATGAAAACATAATCATTAGCAATGATAACTAGTTTAGAAAGTCAGTATTTCTCAGTAACAGCCACTAATTCTTTTTTTAAGCAATTACTTAAAGAACAAATTGTTTTCAAGCTGGGCTGACCTTGGTTATCTCACAGTTAGGAAACAGTTATCTGTGTGGGCTGGAGGCTATCCCAGGTTATCACCTTCTTCCCTCCCACTCATCCTCTCAGCCTAGAGAAGTTGAACTTTCTTCAGGGAGACCTAGCACAACTGATAAAGTCATGTTTGGTCCATTAAAAAAAAAAACAGTAAACATTATCTCTGTATGAGGCTATCTGCTGCTTTCATGAGCTCATTGTTGATTTCCTTTCAGTTACATCTGGCTGCAGAAAAGCAGCCTTTAGAGAGACCTTAAGGTCAACAAGCAGCCCAAATACTTCCTCTCAACATCAGTGTATTCAGATGCCTGAGGGCTGTTCCCTTGCTGTATCACAATCTCAGTATCTCTAAATACTTCCGTTCACACCACAGCCCGTACAGTTATATTTCTAATGCAACAAAAGAAAGTTACAGCTTCACAGACTCCTTAATTTTATAAAGTGCACGGATGATGTCCACATACTGGTTATGTAACCCTAACTGTTTGTTGATGAACCCAGCTGCTTGTTCCTTTATTCAGCCATTAGTCCTTTGTTGGCATACAGCCCACATCACTGGCAGTGTGAATGAGCCAAGTCACTGCTGGCCCAAGAATACTGATGCTCAGCTGTGAGGATGAACCCACTTCCCCTTCAAAATTTCAAAGCTTTTTCTCTCTTTCTTTTTTGCCAGATCCCTGTAGCTCTCAGATTGTTTAGTTAAGGAAACTGTTGCCATAATTCTTGACAATCAAAAGCTTTATAAATGAGGTTGGCATGAAAAATGTAATCGAAATTCATCAAACTGTCAAAGATAGATTTTAAATGTAGAGCCTTCTTAATATTCAGGCTTACACAAAGCACCACACTAATGAAAGTTACAGTTCCAATTAAAAATAAAAAAATACTGTTGCAGAGAGTTACACGCTCTACAAATCAAGCCTCAGATTGCTGAATGGAATCAAGGCTGAGTGTGGCCACGGCAGGCCAATTTCTTTTACAATCACGTTCGCTAAAAGAGGAGGAGCTGATTTACTTTAGATAGTGAACTACATTCATTTTAGTCAGAACACTCATTTATAACATCTAATTACATGTGACCCTCCTGTTATCACCAGCTAAATACCATGTAATTCAAGATATCTTGTAATTAGTCAGTACTGGTTGTGCAACCTTAATGTATACAGTTTGGAAATTCATCCTATGGGACATTGCAAGGTAGCGTAAACAGACTATTTTTCAAAGCCAGGAGCACTTCAGGAGAATATTTATAAATGGTCTGATTCAGGCATTTCACACATTTCATTACAAACTGAAGTTTTCTAAGACCCCAAACTCTCTCTAACCGCAATCTTGATTTGCCTGAAAATATTGCTGCTGTCGACAAAAGAAAAATATACACGTTTCATTTTGGAAATCAGAGACAGAACATGAGCGGGCCGCCAGCAAGGAGCAGTAAAAACGAAACGACTGCCCCTGGCAGGAAATGACACGCATGTCGTTCCTGGGCATCACACAGTGGTGCTGACTTGCCCAAAATCGGCTCTGCCAGTAACAACAACATTACACACAGATCTCTCTATGTGTGCAAGCTGAAAAATCAGGGGCTGGCAGCCGTTCCTTCCCCTCATTATTTCCATCTACTTCCCCTGCTAGAAAATCCTCAGTCCTCTGATGCCATCTCTAATAGCCAAGACAACCAACAAATCACAGGCTGATCCTCAATAAGGGCTCGGCTTATGCTGGATACTGGCTGAGCTGAAATGAGATGGATGATCTGAAGACATGCTGAACCAGGTGCCACAGTTTGGAGCAATAAGCGCTGTAGGTAATGGTAAGCATACAGGCTACTGACAGGCCAAGGTAAACATTGCTCTTCATGTACAGATATTGGCTGTCCACTAAAAATACATGTTATTATGAGTTTCCTCTCAATCACTTGTATGTTGGTCTGACATCCTGTAATGAAGAACTGGTGGCACTTAAAGGCATATAGTGCACTATTTCATCACAAACAAATTGTTAAAGGTTTAGCTTTTTATTTTTCAGGTGACATTGAAAAGCTGCCAGAAGCAAAAGGGAACAGACAGATGTAAATATTGCGCCATATTTAGTGGTTTGATGGTAACTTGATAAGCAGTTGTTAAATGCACCGTAACATTAACAAATATGAGTATTTACCTGCTCTACCTTAAGTTCTTCTGTCTTTAGACGCATGTTAGACCATTTCATTGCTTTGTGATCGATGGAGTTCTGCTTAGCTTGAATCATTATCTCACAAATCTTTGACATCGCTTCGTCTCAGGGGTTAATGCAGGCAAGTCTGCAGCTAACAAGAAGCTGGTCTGATTTATTTAAACTATGTCCACTTTTCACATGCGACACCAGTGTGTATTCGAGGTGGTGTCACGTTTCACTACAGCAATGCATGCACTGATCACAAGGACAAATATACAGCTAAGTGATTCTGGGTTAGACTGGAGCTCTTAATGGCTACATTGCTTATTTTGCACCACTGCCGGGGAGAGCAGGAATTGTCTGGGGCGCACAAAGGAACCCACCTCAGCAAGGCATAGTTGTGGGCTCAAGACCACTTTGCTTTGTCTGCAGTCACTGTACTCTGCTCAAGAATCTCTATCTGTGGAATTATAATTGAGGATAAATATTATCAAGTGCAATCGGAGAGGGTGTTGTGTATTTGTGCTGGGGCCAAAAGGAGAAGCTCTGTGAAACTGAACACCAGCCTAGGTCCTTACCACAGGAGAGCCTAGAAGAAGGCAGGGGACCCATCTCCCACTTTAGGCTGCCATAGGCATTAGGGAATAGTGAGGCGAAAGGTCAAGGTAGACTCTCTCCACAACTAAAACTGCATATTATAGGCTACAGCTACCACAATTCTGAAAGATAACCAAGCCAATGTTAATCAGAAATAGGGAAAGGAATTACTTTCACTCAAGACGACCCTGTTCCTGAGGGCCTTGGCTTTGTGACGTTCAGTCTTTTCTTCTAGTCTCTCATCACTAGGTGGAGAAAAACAACCCATAATCCAACTTCTCTAATCTTGTAGAGGATAACTGTCAACACCTTCATACACTGTGAAATGCTTCCCGGGCTTGTTACAACACTGGCACCAGTAGTAATCACTCTAATCCTGTTGTATCCACGGTAAACAAAACCTCTTGCACAGTCATTATCTATTCACAGCCAAAGGCTGTCAGATAACAAAGACCATCAGGGAAAAGAGAGTGAGTGAAAGGAGATGGAAGAAAGCTAGAAAGAGAGAAGAGTGTTAGAGGAAGCAAATGGGGGGAAAGACAAGGAAACAAAGAGGAGAGACAGAAGAAGAACGGTATTTAATTGTATTATATAACAGTCTTCATGGTGTGCCAGGAAGCAACTGTTTTCTCTCTTTCAAATGAGAGTTTTCTGTTTTTAAAGCTCCAGGATTTTCTTAGTCCTGATGTAAATAGATACTCGGTTGTTTGATTTATGCTACGCTATCCAAAACGACTAAGAATAAAAACTCCACTCTGTCAAACCTGGAAACCTTAAATAATAACATCTTATAAAACACTAAATCCCAAATTTATAACAGTAGTGAACACATCAGCCTATTTTTCTTTTTAAGGGACATTTGTTTACCATTTGGCACAAAAGAAAAAAAAATCAGGGCTTTTAGGGACAAACAAAGTCAGAATGGAAAGGCAATCTGCAAGCTCTGCTAAATCATTCACGGAAATTTGGACATGTTTGTAAAAGACCAGAAGGGTAAGTGACTTTAAACACCATTTATAATTTTTCCCTCCATGCTGGATAGAGCTTACGGTAGGAGAAGCTGCCTAAGCGTCTTCATCCAGACAAAAGTCAATGAGAACAGCAGGAGTTTCATACAGTGTAAATGTACCTGACACATAACCCCACCTTGGCTTCTTATTATAATTTAGGAAATGATAGACATATTTCTTGGTTTCTCAAACACCCTCTCATCTTACCATAACAATTTGATTCAATATGTGGTATTATTGTTATGGAACACGAAGGCTGAGTTGTTTGGCTGCAACAGACAGTTTGGTATTGAAATTCAAGCTGAAGTAATGAAGCAGGTAAAGTTAAGATTTCTCAGCCCAAGGTAAGTTGTTTTTTTGCAAAAACAGACTCTTTCAATAAAGCAATCACTTTATTTTTTATCATTTTAGTTACATCTAAAGAGAAAACTTGCAGAATGAACCAAAAACATTCCTGAATGATATTTTGTTGTTTACTTTCCATACATGTACATTTTAGATGCAAGGAAACATGAATGTTCTTCTATTTGCATGTAGTCGCTGGGAAACTTGTCCATGCACATGGCATAGAATTAAAATCTTAAAGTCCTGTGCTTCTCATAATCCCATGTGGTATGTTCCCACTTAACTAGTAAATTGTATTTTCTCTTCACGTATTTAATAGAACAACATGGCGGCAGTGCTCTTAATTTCTTCCTTCTGCTTGGAGGGCAACTCAAGTGTTGAGTGCAGAGAGAAGTGCACACAATTAGCTAATATAATTCACAGATGTGTTCACTGAGTTTTTCTTCCTCTCTGTTCTTCATCTCAGCATTGCACAGCAGGCTGGCCAACTTGAGAGACATGGCCCCTGCGCTCTCACCCCATTGTGACCTACTGGCACATACATTTCATATGACGTAGTAATTAAAATACACTAATTTGATAATAATGCAATAACAACAGCACCCTGAAGGGCTAATTTAAAGAAAACATTTCCCCAGACCGCCAGTAAAGCATGAAGACCTATAGAAAATACAGTAGCCAGTTGATGTGCTTGCTGGGGTCTCCTGGGTATTTCAGGGTACTGATTTCATACCAGAGTCATTAAAATCTTTGTTCTCTTTTGACTGTGAGCGTCTGCCTGGCGTCTCGGCATGTGAATGATATTGGATCCCCAAGGTGTAAACCTGATGAATATCTGAGGCTGTTTTGGAAAGGGTTAACTTAAAGCTCCTCCACGGCTAAAGGCACAGCACAGTTTCAAAGCCAAACTTCCCATTATTATGAAGTTGAAAAAGCCTCTGAGAGGGGCTTACAGATGCACAAGATTAACTCAGAACAAATGTGATTCAGATCACTGAGCTAAATGTAATATTTCTCAATTTTTAAATGTCATTTAGTGATGGAAACTCTGCAAAATGGTTTACAGTAGAGCAATCGGATAGAGAAGTGTGGGATTACATGGAATGATATACAACAGAAATTAAGCATGACATTTAGTTTGTGTTCTAAAACTTAACCAGATCATATTAAATGAAGGGGAGTCAGCTTTCACATTGACTTTACTTTTATTTAACCAATGTTTTTTTTCTTTAAATTGGACCACTCTGACTGAAGCAGTGGTTGCATAAATGACCCAGCTTTGCAGTCTTTTTTTGGCAACTAAATGTAGCACAAAAGTCCAGTTTAAGAAATCCAACCAATACTTTTTCGAAGTTTTGCTGAATAATTCTAAAATATCATTAATAATACACCGAAAGTTAGGAAAGATGTCGCTCAGCACTCAAACTCCTCAACATGTTGCCCAGCCTTGTTAATCACAATAACCTTCCCATAAAAATGCCTAAACCAAAATGTGCATCAACCATAAATGTTGTTATCTGTGGACCATGATACATAGTAATTGTGTCCCTAATTCCTCCTCATCAAGAAACAAAGACAATAAAAAAACAAACCGCGTGCTAGAAAATAATTCGGCCTCTTTGTGCCCATCCCTTTGTACCACCGGTATGATGGTTTTGAAGCTTACAGAAGTGGAAGAGAACAGATTGAACTTGCTCAGTGAAGCTTATTCTGCAGGATTGAGTTGCATAAATCATGCTGTGACCTATTTGTTGGTGTGTTTATTAACCCCATGTACAGTAATTCTTTGCTAATGAGCAGTGAGGACACGTTGAGAAAGCCCAGGACGTCGGCATCACTCACCCCTGCTGACGTTTGCTGGACGATCTGTGGTTATCAATTTAAAACAAAACAATGCATAGTTATTATGATTTACAGTATTTTATTTGTATTTAATGGTCTTTGCATAATAGATTTACCCTTGTGATTCTAAGATAAATGAAAATGGAGATAAATACAATTTGAGCAAAATGGTAAAACCTAAAGTACTTAAATATTCTTGCAGATATCAGTTACCCAGAGGGTGGTCGGCACTAGGTTTACTTTTACCAGCAAACTCTTCCATTTGTCATTGTTATGCTAAACACTACTTTGGCATAGAGGAAATTGAATTAAGGAGTTGTCCAGCGGCAAGCTTGTGGCTGTCTTGTCCTTATCATTTCCATCGGGCTGATCAGAAACACATTGAGCTCCCACCAACGGAGGGTCAAAAAGTCGCAAGACCTCAGACGGGCAGACATTTCCTGAGCACTGCATCATATCTAGACTGTGCTGACTTTCAGTAGTGAAGTCATTTCAAATAAGAAATGATTACCATATACAGGACTGAGGCTGTTGAAAACTACATCAATACCAGGAGGAAAGTGTAGCTTTAACTTAGATGGACCTCACTGTGTGAACAGATTTCTTTCGTAGACAAGTTTGTCAAGTAGAAATTATGCTGCAATATCAATTTATTATTCACATCTTGGAGGAGGCTGCACGGTGGTGTGGTGGTTAGCACCGCAGCCTCACAGCAAGAAGGTCGCTGGTTCGAGCCTCGGCTGGGG